>CM071924.1:83536190-84200037 GCA_016081115.2 Rehmannia glutinosa | reverse complement strand
CTTTTATTTTTCTTTGAGTACACGTTTTAATTGAAGATTTCAGATAAAAAAATGTGCATTCAACGTCAACCAAATGAACTTCATCAACCCAAAAATTATGTTTAACATGTTTATTTTTTTTCCTCATATTTTCTGAGTATTAATGCATATTATTTAATCTGTAAAACAGCAAATCAATATGTTGATGGATTTCTATTAGTTTCTGGATCAGATGATGGCATGATTAGAGTGTGGGATACATAGAACTCGAAAACTCGCATATAATCTTCATCTGTTGCTTCTTCTAATCTCTCCCTTAAGGTATTTTCATTTTGTTTCTTATTACACTATTTAATCTCAAGTGTGTTAGAGGTGCTTGTATGATGTGATTTTTTTCATGTTTTGGTTATAAAATTTGTAGCAATAGTATTTGTTCAAATAGAGAGAAGAACAAGTTTTGTTAATTCGAAATGGCTCTATTTAGTCAATGTTATATTATTCTGGTACTGGTTATATTATTCTGTGTACTGGTTATATTATTCTGGAGTTTAGTCAATGTTTATATCTCTATGTCATTTTGTATAATAGTCCACTCAAGCTAGCTGTGAATAACTTTAATGCACACATGGTGGGAGTAATTGAGGGGCTCAAATGCAAGCTGGTGATATGCATTAATATGTCAAAGGTGTGAAAAGATTTAAGGGTCATTAACTGTTTAATAGGAAATTACTTTGAAGTTAGTTATTATGTACAGATCAGTTAGACTATAACTCAGAAAGTCATGAAGGTTCGTAGTAGATAGAATATGGTTTTGTAGCTTCTTGTTGGTTAATCATTGAAATCTTTATCATCCCACATGGATTTCTCAAGTGTTTTTTCTTGAGCTTTTACATATAACTCTTGTTTATATTGATGTGTAAGTGTTGTTTAACTTACATATAGGCACACGATCCATTAAATGACATCTCTAATGAGTATATTCAAGATCTTGCCAAAGGGCCTTTAAGAATAGTTAAGTCATATTCAGGCTACATTGTTACTGGTTACAAATTTCACACTCCATATTCAACACAAATGTTTTGGTAAATCATTAGTAATAGTCATAAAATGCAAGTAATAATGAAATATCTACATAAATAGTAATAAATTATGCATACTGAAATAGCTTTGAAACTTGTTGACAATCTAAATTCTTATTATAATGTCTACTATATATTATTTTAAATTACCAAAATGAATGCAGAACGTGGGTGGATGTATAAAAGGTTTGAAAGTAGAGGGGTTCTATCGAAGATGGTGTTATGAGTCATTGCTCAGATTCCCTAGCTTGGAAGCATTTCAACGACACTCATCTAGAATTTGCAAAAGAGACTCGAAATGTGCGATTGTGTCTTTGCACAGATGGATTTCAACCATTTGCACAATATGGAGCACAATATTCTTGTTGGCCAGTGATAGTCGCACCGTTGAATTTACCATCGTGGTTGTGTATGAAGGACCAACACATGTTCTTAACTGTGTTAGTACCTGGGCCAAAAAACCCAAAAGATAAGTTGGATGTATACTTGCAACCTCTTATCAAGGAGTTGAAGCAGTTGTGGGATGTGGGAGCCCAAACCTTTATAAACAAAGACTTTGCCCAGAAGGCTACACTTGGTCTAAGGTATCAAAGGAGACGCGAGATTGGTATTGGCGCACCTTTCAGGTTAGAAATTCCAATATATAAATACTTTATTATATTGATTATCAATATACAGAAATTGATAATCTTTGTTTGAATTAACTGCAGAAATCTTTCACATATCCGGTTGACATGGAGCAACGATCTATCTAGTATGTCATAGACATGCTAGAAAATGCTATGCCGATTTCATGTGTGAGCTTAGAAAATCGCTTCCAAAGCCTCCTGGTCTATCTCAGTTCCATTGGGATTCATATTGGGAAGGAGTGGAGCGTGCCTAAATTTCAAGATAAGTGCAAGAAGATGTCAACCAATCGAATGAGTGAAGTAGAAGGGGAAGGATCGGGGATGTCGGTCCACACGGGGAGGGGGGGTCTAGGTCCGTTGATAGATATGCACGAGAGTTGGTAACATTATTTGTTATACACTTTTATACTTTAATAAATATTATTTCTGTGTTTATTATCACAATGTATGCTTATCTTTTTTTCCAGGCTAAACAGTTGGGAAAAATTCAAATAATTTCGAGGTTTATAAAGCCCTTCATTGGGATAAAAAGAATTCCAAATGGGCCGATACGAAATCACAGAAAGTTGCTGTAAGTAATAAATCATTTAATAACTTAATCTAAAAATATCATCATCTGTCTACATATCCATTTATGAAGTCTCGAATTAATGCACTCCTTGATCTTTTTTTTTTCAAATCATCTATTTTTTTTTTGTAGTTGGAGATAGAGTCTCTTATAGCAAATGATCAATCCTTGGCTGATGACTCCAACATAGATCAATCTCAGCGCAATAAGAGGATGATGATCATTATATGACAGCTGTGGGAGGAACTTTTAAAAAGCAGCGAATCTATGGCATTGGTAAATTTGGCGCGTCACATGTATTTTCTATTTTAGATATTACCAGTTGTTACTACTTTTTGTTCATTTATGTTGATTATTTTCTATGTTATGATTGCAATTGCTCCCTAACACAGAACATAATCAACCTTCAAGGGTTTATTTGTAATTTTCAAACATATTTGGATTGTTGTAATTATCCAAAACCTCATGTGTAGTTTTCGTAATTATCTAAAGCACATTTCAGGTTAATTACTAGTTTTAGCTACTAGTTTTTCTTGAAAGAGGCAAATGTAATTTGCTGATTATTTTGGATGTTATAATAGTTGTTACATATATGTTCTGAAGGATCCCAGATGTCTCAGGCTGCAGCAGAGCGCCTAAGAGATGAGGGAAGAGTTAAGGGTTGAGCTGAGGTACAACAAAAGTTGGATGAATATATAGCTCGGACGAGCACCCTCGAGGCACAGGTGGAGTGGATGATGGGGAAAATGAGCACCTCTGATATTCCCCTCCCCATGACCTACCTACTCCCCGAGGCCCACAGACTGATGGTGATGGTGATGGTGATGGTGATGCGAGTCTTAGTAAGGATTATACTATTATATTTTAGTGATGTGTCTCTTGTGGTTGGATTATATGGACGTGTTTGATTTTGGATTGTTTATGTTGGTTTATTAGATGTTGCAGTCTTTGATGTTTATGTTATTTTGGTACTTTGTTTGGTATGATTTTGGATGTTGGATGTAGAATTTTGGATGTTGGATGTTGAATTTTGGATGTTCGATGTTGGATGTTGTTTGTCAATTCGTACAATTTTTTTGTGAAATTTTAATGGATATTAGAATTGTTATTTGTAAATCAGGAAATGAATAACTAAAAATAAATAAAATTTCACGAAAATTATTTATAATTTATTTTTTAAATTTCCGTCGGTATTCCGTCGGTAAAAGTTATAGACAAATCCATCGACGTTCCATCGCTATTTATCCGTCGGCAATCCGTCGGCACAATTCCGTCGATGTTCCATCGACGAAATTCTGTCGGCGTTCCGTCGGTATAAGTCTGTCGGCGATCCGTCGGTATTTGTCTATCGGTGATCTGTCGAAGATAATTCGTAGGCATTTCGTCGGGCATATATCCGTCGGTGCCAATTTTGTCGGCAATCCATCGGGATTATGTTATTACTGGGCGTCTTAAATTCGCGACGGATATCATTACCGACACAAATTCCGTCGGCCTCCTGTCGGCATAGTGTAATGGATTTCTGTTCTTGTTCCGTCGGAAATCCGTCGGTAAGGTACTGATGGATTATTTTTTCTATCGTTAAAAATTTATCAACAAGCGTTTTGCCGATGGAAAAATCCGTCAGGATTCCATCGCGGATCCGTCAGTAAAATGGGTTTGCCGACTGATTTTTCCGTCGGTAAAATTTTAATTTCTTGTAGTGTATACATTTTCCATAAATTATATTATTCGTCCACTCACATATTTCCAATTACCAACCATTATTTCTCTATTTTTATATCAAATCAACTTTTCATCATTACATTTTCTTCTCATTTTTATTCACAATTCCAAAGTTCATTTTTCTTCCCAGAAAAAAAAAATTCATCATTATTCTCTAATGGGAAAAGTATTTCCCTAACGAAAACATATCCAATTGCAACCTAATCCTGAAATCTCAGTTGCCTGAACAGTGCACAATCAATTACCCGAAGAGAGCAGCTTTGCCGGAAGTGAGTCTTCATGTATTTTATAGTGCACAATCAATTTTTCAACAATGTGTTCTAATATAAGATTGCAAAAGTTTGTACAATGCCTTTTCATCATGTATGTTGAAATATGACTGACTCAGAGAGATTGTATTGCTGACTAGACTCTAGAGATGTCAATAAGGGTTGGCCCGTTCCGGCCCTGTCCTTGCCCTACAAGACCCTAACCCTTATTGAATCTCTATTGTTGACCTATAATATTGTTTCTTGAAGATTTCTATTGCACCAGTGGCATAGTAAATAATTGAAAACCTTGCATTTAATTGGAAAAATGAAATTCTCACAAATATAGAATGATTAAGAACAAAAACATGGGAGATGATATGTTGCTTCTGGCATTAATATTTGGAACATTCCAAATATTTTCATGAG
The DNA here is from genome assembly GCA_016081115.2 of Rehmannia glutinosa. Lineage (NCBI taxonomy): Eukaryota > Viridiplantae > Streptophyta > Magnoliopsida > Lamiales > Orobanchaceae > Rehmannia > Rehmannia glutinosa. The sequence goes on along the minus strand of CM071924.1, from coordinate 84,195,380 downwards.
GAATATAATCTAGAATATTGTGAAAAATAGGCTTGCATAATTTGGACTCTCATGTCTTAGAGATTTTGAGAATTCTAAAAATGCTTTGGTCACTAATACGTGGGAAACATTCCAAATCTTCCCAGGAAAACGGTCTTGAAGATTGAGAATAGAAGCAAATGTATCACTTTGACGTGAGAAAGTAATGCTAACAGTTGCTTCTTGGGGTGACTGGCTGAGAATGTCGTGTTATCTATTATGTGTTGTCTCAGTCATTACAAGAGTTAAGGGAATTAAGTAATTGTACTCAAAATGTGTGGTTTATTTTTCCATTTTCAAGAGGTTAATCATTAATAACTTCTTGTTGAAGTTGAACACTTGACCAATGTCTGGAGTGACTCCAACTGCAAAATAAAGTTAGCAACACGTTGGTTCAATAGCTCCATGTTAATCGTATATGAAGGTACTATCTACTTAGATACTTATCTTGTGATTTTCTTATTGCTCATCCTTAGCTGGATTTCTAATTGAGATATTGGCATGAAATTGTAGTGTTCAAATAAAAAGTCCAGGTGTCACAATTTTGAGATGAATGCCACTACATTTGAAAGTTGATATATTTGATTGTTTGATCCTTGATAAATCCATTAAATGATTTTTCCCTACAATTTGTGTACATATGAACCGTCAAAGATGGCATCCAATTGAGGTGTTTTCCAGCCACCATAACTTGTGTTAGCCAACCCAAGTTGGCCCCAAATGTTCTCTTCAACAAGTGATAGTATGCGTGTGGGGACGGAGTTGTGCGAAGTAGAAGAAAATGACGAAGCTTTTATGAGAAGGAAAAAACTCTTTTGTATAGGCAACAAGCTTTTCCTTGTAATTCCCTTATAAATATTTCTAGTTTTTTGCTTGTTTCTCTTCCAAATTTTGGCATGTAATAATTGTTTGGTTCATTCATGGCCTTCCTATATTCTTTCTTCTCAACCTTAATTTGCGTTGAGTTAGTTGTTTCTTTGCTCAGTATATTTGCATGCTTTTTGGGAGGGAAATACCAAATTTAGTTTATTTCAGCTAATTATGATTATTATTACAATAATTTATTGTGAAGCGTCACTGAAATTTTATTTTATTTTTGAATTATCGATAGGCTAAGGCGGTTATAAGGAAACAAGAACTACGTTACCAGTAGTCTTTGGCTCACTACTTCAAAGAGAAGGTTTTGAATATTGATTAATGGATCCTGATAACAACTTTACTGATGAAAGTTAAGAAATCATCTATTTCCGTTGTAAACCTCATACTAAAACCTAGTGATGGTAGAATACATGTTCTAAGAGCTTCTCCACTAGAGAAGTAAACTAGCATCTAACACTATTAGGTCCCCTCCCACACTGCACCAGTTTAGGGCGCTATTTTACCTTTTCTATAGAGTTGCGCCAATGGTGCAACACTATTTACACGTTATTTCTCTTTTTTTTATCTTTTGGTTTCTTTAATTTTGTTAAATATGTTTCTTATTAAGTTTGAATATTGTTATTAATTTTGTACTTTCAGTTGCTCTAATAGAAATAATATCAAATTTAATTTTATTATATGTAATAATTTTTTTAAATACTATGATGTGTAATTAGAATAATAAATGTAAATTTAAAATACTACACACAAAATTATAAAGTTTACATAAAATTACATTATAAAATACTGACCATAAAATTCAACAATGATAAAAATTACATAAAATTACTAAAATATACAAAATTACATAAAACTAAATAAATTTTTTAACAAATACTATATTAAATAAAATTATATATGTAATATGTTTATCAATTATATAAAGTAATAAAAATCAATATTAAATGAATAAAATAAAGAATCTTATGAAATATTCATTTTTAGTACAAAAAATGGTGCAAACTGCTGGAGATAATAGAGTGCAAATTCTATACCAAAATAGTGCAAATTCTGCGTTAAAGTGGTGCAAACTACTGGAGATGGTATAAGGTTGAGAATATATTGTAACACAAATTTTTATTGTCTGCAAATTTATAACAAATAAGAAAAATAGTACAAATTGAATTTATATATGAATCAAAAATATCAAAAGAGTTACAACCTCTAGAAATCCTCTGATTCTTCTCTTCAAGAATATAATATCTGAAATTTGATAATGCGGAGATGAACTCTTCAGCTTGATCTTCTCTGAACTTGAACTTGAATTTGAATAACGTCAATTCGAGGGCTTGAAAGCTTATTCCCGAATCAAACTCCATGATTTGAGTGGACTCCGCGATGAACGCCTTGAACACCGTGGATCTCCTTGAATTTGTTCTTCTTGACTTGAGAGAATTTCCTCCACGCCTTCTTGCTTGGATTTCTTCTCTTTGAATTGTGATTTAATTCATTGAGATGACCCCTATTTATACTTGTAGGAGATGGGTTCTTAGATATCTCATATGGTGAAGACTCTAATTTAATTGGTCATTTAAGATTTAATATTTATCTCTTTAATCACAAATTGTGATAATTATCAAAAGAAATAATAATAAATCAAGATAAATATTGATTTACAAGAATTTGACATTTGACAATCTTTAATTGGCCAACAAAATTTACATGTCTACAATTGCCCCCTCGAGACTTGTTCACGTGCATTTGTTTCGGTGAATATGAAAAGTTAACCAGTCTCGGACTCTTTCATACAATGATCAACTCATAATATTTCGCTTAACTTGGGACATATAGATAGTTTAAACTCATATCAAGGAGTACTTGAATTTGTAGACTGTTTATACTCATATCAAGGAGTTCTTGAATTTGTAGACAATTTTTTTCTCATATCAAGGAGTCTTCATTTACATTTGAGATATATTGATAGTTTATACTCGTATCAAGGAGTATTCATTTAAATTTGAGATATGCTGATAGTTTATACTCGTATCAAGGAGTCTTCATTTGAATTTGAGATATATTGATAGTTTATACTCGTATCAAGGAGTTTTCATTTGAATTTGAGATATGTTGATAGTTTATACTCGTATCAAGGAGTATTCATTCAAATTTGAGATATATTGATAGTTTATAGTATTCATTTGAATTTGGGATATATTGATAGTTTATACTCGTATCAAGGAGTGGACATTTGAATTTGGGATATATTGATAGTTTATACTCGTACCAAGGAGTGGACATTTGAATTTGGGATATATTGATAGTTTATACTCATATCAAGGAGTAGACATTTGAATTTGGGATATATTGATAGTTTATACTCGTATCAAGGAGTAGACATTTGAGTTTGAGATATGGACATTTTATACTAATGTCAAGGAGTGTTATTGATAGTTTAGGCTCTTATTAAGGAGCATTTGGGTATATTTTATTTTGACAATTTTAGATGGTTTGGGCTCGCATCTAGGAGCGTTGAGAAGTTAAAGATGGCTCCATTTCATCATCATCACCGTCATCATCATCATCATCATCATCATCATCATCATCATCATCACTGACATCACTTGGGCATTCTTGTTAGTCAAAGATAAAACTTATCTCAATGGTATGTGCTCGAGTTGCTAACTCTTCAAAAGTTTTCGGCTTTATTCCTTGAAGTATGTAGCATAGACTCTAATGCATTCCTTGGATACACATTTCAATTGTTGAGGTCTCTAACAATTGATCTTTACAGTTGAGGCTTAAGTCCCTCCAACGATTGATATAGTCAATGACAGACTCTCCCTTCCACTGGCATGAATTTGAGAGTTCAATCATACTAACAGTTCGTCGTGTGCTATAGAAACGGTTAAGAAATTCTCGTTCCAACTGCTCCTAAATGTCAATTGAATTTGTCCCCAAGTCGGTGTACCAATCAAACGCATTTCCTCTCAGGGATCGGACAAATTGCTTCACTAAGTGATCACCATAAGTCCCAACATCATTGCACGTTTCAATAAAGTGAGCCATATGCTGCTTTGGATTGTTAATACCATCAAATTGTTGGAACTTCGGGGGTTGATAACCAGCAGTCATCTTCAAGTTGTCAATTATCTGTGTGTGCGGCTTGGCGCAAGTCAAACACGATTTGGAACTTCCATCAATCTTATCTTTGATAGTCCCCATGATGAACTCCTTGAGTTGGTCAACTCGAATCAGGCTTGTAGACAAATTAAATTTGTACCAATGAAATGGTGCCACATGTGAAATTCTATATTAAATATCAATTTTATAATTTCTATTTATATTTGGGAATTAATTAAATTCAATTCCTAATTTAAACAGTTAATTTATTGATATTTTTAATATATATTTATTGGCCAATTAAAGAATGTCAAATGTCAAATTCTTATAAATCAAGATTTATCTTGATTTATTATTATTTCTTTTGGTAATTATCACAATTTGTGATTAAAGAAATAATATTAAATCTTGAAGGATCAATCAAATGAGAGTCCTCGCCATATGAGTTTTCCTAAGACCCTTCTCCTACAAGTATAAATAGGGCCATTCTCAAGGAATTAATTCACAATTCAAAGAGAATAAATCCAAGCAAGAAGGCGGTGGAGGAAATTCTCTCAAGTCAAGAAGAACAAATTCAAGGAGATCCACGGTGTTCAAGGCGAAATTCAAGGCGTTCATCACGGAGTCCACTCAAATCACGGCGTTTGATTTGGGAATAAGCTTCCAAGCCCTCGAGTTAACGTTATTGAAGTCTAAACCATTTTGGAGGAAGATCAAAAGATCAATTTCACCAAGAAATTCATATATTCAAATCATATATCATCAAATATATCACGTTTGATTCGAGATCAAACTTTCAAGCCCTCAAATTAACGCTGTTGAAGTTCAAGTTTAAGTTTGGAGAAGATCAAACTGAAGAGTTCATCTCTGAATTATCAAATTCCAGATATTATATTCTTGAAGAGAAGAATCTGAGGATTTTCTAGAGATTGTAACTCTTTTGATATTTTGATCCGCATATATTTACTTTGTACGATTTTTTTGTTTGTTAATTTGCAGACAATAAAAATTTGTGTTACAAATTTTTGGCACGCCCAGTGGGACAATCTCTACCTCTCATCTCTTCTCTTCAAACCAAGTTCATATATCAACGAAGATGGCCAACCATTCCAAGTCCACAAATGTTAACCATTCAATGCCGAACTACGAAGCTACTGCTCCAATATACAAGCATAAGGGGGCAAGGGAAGATGGCGAGTCATCGAACCATGAAGGTACTCCTCCAAACGAATTCGTTGGACCCGCTCGACATGCACGCACGTCCTACAAGCTCAAGATTTGAAATTGTAGCAGTCTTGGTGGTCGAAGCTACTTCACTCGAAGAGCAACTTGTAAGTTTGACGAGGGCCGTAGAGAGACTCACAAAACATATTCAAGACCGAGACTCCCAAATTATGAAGTTGATGAACAAAGTAGACAATGTTGATACAAGCCATGTGATGGACAAACAAGTTGAAGCACATGATGAAGTCGAGACATCCATGAGGCAACAACCAAACGAAAAGGAGGAGTCTCCCGCAAATGAGTTGCAAGTCTCGTCAGATGGCCTGATTCCAGTTGACCAACTCAAGGAGTTCATTATGGGGACTATTAAAGACAAGTTTGATGGAAGTTCCAAGTCATCCCTAACTTACACCAAGCCATACACACGAAGAATTGACAGTTTGAAGATGCCTGATGGTTATCAACCTCCGAAGTTCCAACACTTTGATGGCAATGGCAATCCAAAACAGCATGTGGCTCACTTCATTGAAACGTGCAATGATGCTGGGACTTATAGAGATCACTTAGTGAAGCAATTCGTCCGATCCTTGAAGGAAAGTACATTTGATTGGTACACCGACTTGGGGGAAAATTCAATTGATACTTGGGAGCAGTTAGAACAAGAGTTTCTCAACCGTTTCTATAGCACACGACGAACTATTAGCATGATTGAACTCACAAACTCACGCCAGTGGAATGGAGAGTTTGTCATCGACTACATCAATCGTTGGAGGGACTTAAGCCTCAATTGCAAAGATCAATTATCAGAGACCTCAACAATTGAAATGTGCATCCAAGGAATGCATTGGAGCCTATGCTACATACTTCAAGGAATAAAGCCAAAAACTTTTGAAGAGTTAGCAACTCGAGCATATACCATTGAGATAAGTTTGAACTTTGACCAACAAGAATGCCCAAGTGATGTCAGCGATGATGATGATAATGATGAAGTGGAACCATCTTTAACTTCTCAACGCTCCTAGATGCGAGCATAAACCATCTAAAATTGTCAAAATAAAATATGCCCAAATACTCCTTGATACGAGTATAAACTATCAACATGTCTCAAATTCAAATGATTACTCCTTGATACGAGTATAAACTATCAATATATCTCACATTCAAATCAAGACTCCTTGATACGAGTTTAAACTATCAACATGTCTCAAATTCAAATGATTACTCCTTGATACGAGTATAAACTATCAATATGTCTCATATTCAAATGATTACTCCTTGATACGAGTATAAACTATCAATATGTCTCAAATTTAAATAAAGACTCCTTGATACGAGTTTAAACTATCAACACATCTCAAGTTCAAATGTCTACTCCTTGATATGAGTATAAACTATCAATATATCTCAAATGAATACTCCTTGATACGAGTATAAACTGTCAATATATCTCAAATTTAAATGAAGACTCCGTGGTACGAGTATAAACTATCAATATATCTCAAATTCAAATAAGGACTCCTCGATACGAGTATAAACTATCAGCATATGTCCAATTCAAATAAAGACTCCTTGATACGAGTATAAACTATCAACATATCTCAAATGAATACTCCTTGATACGAGTATAAACTATCAATATGTTTAAAATTCATATGAGTACTCCTTGATACGAGTATAAACTATCAAAATATCTCAAATTAAATATATACTCCTGGCTTACACGAGTATAAACTGTATATGGCACTCCAAAAAATATGTTTTATGAACTACGTTTTGACTTGATCTCTTTGTTAGGAAAATAAAAGGAGTTAGGAAACAACCTCTTCAACAATGTTCCCCGTTTGTTGTGGTGTGAACATCATTTACATTGGCTTCTCGTGCCTCCGGAGATTGGGACTATTTTTAATCCCTTCCAGTAATGCTTCGTTGGGGGCATCTTCTCTCTCGTTCACTGGCCTGACCTACAATAATGCGACAGTGTGGCAATGATTTGTTGATGAGTTGCTTGTGAACTCAACACCTTTGACGGTGTCTCCCCGCCTGGCGAGCATATTGTTGGTGATGAGTTGCTTTCTTTCACGCCCTTGATGGCATCTCTCCGTTGGACGAGCCTATTGTTGATGTCGAATTGCTTGATAAATCTACAACCTTGATTGCGTCTCCCCGCCTGGCGAGCATATTGTTGGTGATGAGTTGCTTGCTAAATCCACGCCCTTGATGGCATCTATCCGTTGGATGAGCCTATTATTGATGTTGAATTGTTTGATAAATCCACACCCTTGATTGCGCCTTCCCGCCTGGAGAGTTTATTGTTGGCAACGAGTTGCACACCCTTGATGACGTCTCTCCACTTGGCGAGCCTATTGTCGATGGCCAATTGCTTGATGATGTTTCTCCACTTGGCGAGTCCGTCAGTGGCGGCGAGTTATTTGCAAAATCCACATCCTTGATGACATTTTCCACTTGGCGAGCCCTTCCGTGGCGGCGAGTTATTTGCAAAATCCACATCCTTGATGGCATTTCTCCACTTGGCAAGTCTGTCATTGGCACGAGTTGCTTGCGATATCTCCATATAGTCCCTCAACTTAGATTAATCTCGAATAACGATTGCTTATGAAATATGCATCCTCGATGGTTGCGAAATCTACGTCCTTGTTGGCTTTCTCCCACCTGGTAAGTCCATCGGTTGCGACAAGTTATTTTCAAAACCCACATCCTTGGCATCTCTCCGCTTGGCTTGGTATTGAATGATGCTTACTTGCGAATTCCACATTCTCGAAGGCATCTCCACGCTTCGACAAATTTCTTTCGAGACCTACGTGAATTCTCCCTACTTCGATGAGTTGCTTCGAGGTCTACATGGATTTTGTCCGCTTCGACGAGTTTCTTCCACATGGCGTCTCTCGGCTTAGCTTAATTTTGAATGGTGCTTGCTGGCGAAATCCACTTCCTTTGAGGCTTTTCCCCGCGTGGCAAGTCCGTTGATGGTGGTAAGTCGTTTGCAATATGTACACATTGACATCTCCCTATGTGGCTTTGCCTTTGATGATGAGACGCTCCAAATTTAGCAAGAAAGTTGATTCCTCTGGTTGTCGATGATAAGTTGCTTGTGAAGCCCACTACTTGGATTCCTTGATTGGTAGAGCCCACTATTTGGATTTTTTGATTGGTGGAATCTCACGAGACCATCCCCTAGATGAAGTAGATTCGCCAACTTTGTCCATTGCTTTGCGTATGGATTGACGAGGGCATCATGAACCGCCAAAATGGTACCTTTCTCCATGGTGTGATTCGACAAAGCCATCACGAACCGCCAAAATTGTACCTTTCTCCAAAGTTTGATTAGACAAAAGCATCATTAACCGCCAAAATTATACTTTTCTCAATAGTTTGATTCGAGTCGTTAGGGATCACCAAGTATTGTATGCCGGCAGAATAAAAATATCTTTGAAACACACCATGGTTAACCTGTCAAAAAAAAAGAGAAATATGTCATGGTTTGAACTCACGGTCATCAAATCCAGAAAGATTACAAAGCTGGTTTGATTCTTAAGAATTAGACAACTCTGACAATACAAAAAAAAAAAAAGACTGCAAAAAAGGGGCAGGAACATAGAAGCTGATAGGAGTTCATTGCCAAAGTGATGAGAAAGCTAAATTCCATCTTTGAAGCAATTAGGCAAACACCTGGCGAGCCGGATTATTAGTAGCTCCAACACAAATCGCAGTGCGAAGTTGTACCTGTACAAAATTCACAACCAAGGAAGACAAAATGCACAAAGACGAGGCTGCGAAACAAAAAATATCCGAGATAACGCCGCCGCAGATGAAGATGAACTCGAGAAGTAGAAAAAAAAAGCCAAAGCTGAAAATTAAGGTCAAACAATCTCTTGCAACTAGTCGGGCAGATAGTCCCGATAGTGCCTGAATCTCAAATACTCTTGTTGCTGATCGTGGAGGAGCAAGCAGTTCAGTTTCCGTCAAGGCTCCGAATTGAAACCGCTGCAATTCTTTTGATTTTGTTTGAAGTGAGAAAAACATAAAGCACCAGGCCCGATTTATAGGTAATGAAGAAGATTGTTTGTTGGAGTCTTCCGTCGTCCAAATACTGAAATCCATGTTCAATCTGAAAAGGGATTTCAGTTCAAAGAGGAAATTGACAGCAACAAATTCAATATTTGCATATCGCCGAAATCAGGGAATTGTTTATGGGTTTGAGAATTAATTCTATGTTTTGAGTCTACATACACCATATAACTATATTTAATGTGGGCCCAAAATGCTTTAGTTTTTGGGTCGTATTTGATTTATGAACAGAGAAAAGTTTGGTTGAGATCTTACTTTGAAGGATTAGAATTTGGGCTGCAAAATTCGAAATTCAGGTCTTATGGGTCATTATATATATTGAGGTTTGTGATCCATGTTGCTGGAATTTTAAAAAAATCTATGAAGTCCTAAAGAAGATGATGAATCAATTATCGTGACTTATTCACTCTAAGACATAATTCTCCGTGAACAAGTCTTGAGGGGGTATTTGTAGACAATCAAAATTTGTACCAATGAAATGGTGTCACATGTGAAATTCTATATTAAATATCAATTTTATAATTTCTATTTATATTTGGGAATTAATTAAATTCAATTCCTAATTTAAATAGTTAATTTATTGATATTTTTTAATATATATTTATTGGCCAATTAAAGAATGCCAAATGTCAAATTCTTATAAATCAAGATTTATCTTGATTTATTATTATTTCTTTTGGTAATTATCACAATTTGTGATTAAAGAAATAATATTAAATTTTGAAGGACCAATCTGTTGCAACCATGGGGCAGAATGGAAAATTGGAGGAAGTCAGGGACCAGTATGAAGACCAAGGAGTTAGAAGAAGCAGACGCATGAAAGTTAGGCCCAACCACCTAGCTAATTATTCCATGTGAAGTGATATGATGAGGGCATCTTTTCAGTTATAGTGAGAGATTGTGAGTGCTGATGTGGAGAGTAAGAAATATTATAAAGAGTGTAAATAAGGGATCATTTTGGGCATATATGAAATCTTGAATTTATTCCTCTTTCAATTAAATTCTCTCTGTATTTCCTAAAGAACACACCATTTGGTGCTTTCATTGAGCTCGTTGGCAGCTATGGCTGACGGGACTCGGCTCAAAACCTTGGATGACACAGTCAAAAAAATACAGGACACTTCCAATTCACACTCCGATCAACTTGCAAGCCAACAAAAGTCTCTGGCGGATATTATTGCTAAGCTTTCCGATCTCGACGGCAAATTGGAACGCACGCTCCAAGTTTCGGTTGAGCCTACTGTTACTTCATTCCCAGCGACCTCTGTTCAACCTTCAACCATCACTTCCCCGCGGCTTGCACACCGACCGTCGTCGCTTGGGGTCTTCGCCTCATTGCCTCTTCCCCCTTTTTCGGTATTCCCACATGGTTTGATGCCCGCAGGACCACCTATGTCCTCTCTTTCCCCAATTCCACAGGCGTTTTCACCGTTGCCGTCCACCCATGGATTTCCATCGTATGGTCTATCGTACTCTTCGCCGATGGGGTCCTTCCATGTCGGTCCTCCCAGCCCGTCGGGCTTGAGTTACGGGGCGGGCCCGACCCCCACTCTGGGCCACATTTCTGCTCCCCGTTCTATGAAGCTTGACTTTCCCCATTTTAATGGTGACGATCCGGTGGGTTGGCTTTTTAAAGCTGAACGCTATTTTTCCTTCTACCAAATTCCCGATGAGCAGAAAATCACCATCTGCTCTTTTCATATGGAAGGCAAAGCCCTTCAATGGTTCCAGTGGATATCTCGCAATCGCCAGGTCATTACATGGGAACAATTTGTTCGAGCTTTGGAAACGCGTTTTGGCCCCTCCGAATTTGAGGATGTTCAAGGTATTCTGTCGAAATTACTGCAAAATTCCTCTATTGAAGAATATATTAGCCAATTTGAGGATTTATCCTTGCGTACGGTCGGTTTGCCCCCTTCCTTCCTCCTCAGTTGTTTTGTCGCTGGGTTACGCCCTGATCTTCAGGCTGAGGTTAGAGCGGCCCGGCCCACTTCCGTCATCCAGGCTATGTCCTTAGCCCGTTTGCATGAAGCTAAGTTAGATGATCAACGACGTTTTCATCTTCCTGGCGACCCAGGCCCGTTTCTTCTAGCCCACCATTCCTAATTTTCCTTCTAATATTCCCCCTACCCACTTATTCACCCCCCACCACCCACCCCACCTCTTATAGCCTTGATTCTTCCTTCTACGTCATTTCCTCAACCTAGTCAAAACCCTTCTCCGTTTTCACAACCTTTTATCGCCCCTCTTTCACACCTTCACAAATTACCACCCGTAAAATATCTTCCAGGACATGGCGTTGCGGGGAAAAAGGGTTATGTTACTATTGTGACGAAAAAAATACTCCCGCCACCGCAAATCGAATCCTCGGTTTTTCTTAGTTATGGCCGACGACGACTTGGGCGATGAAGAGCGATCTCTGCTCTTGCGAGCCCGTATTGTTGGATGTGATAGATGGGTCTCCGGAAATTTCATTGCACGCAATGTCGGGGGTTCTATCGCCGGCAACCCTCCGATTTCGTGGCACGTTGGCTGGGCATGTAGTGCAAGTGCTCATTGATAAGCGGTAGCACGCACAATTTAAATGCATGCTCGGGTAGCAAAATTTCTTAACCTCCGGGTGGAACCATCGCAACATTTCACCGTGCGTGGGTAATGGCCAGAGATTGTCTTGTGTTGGGTGTGTTCGTCAAAGCTAAGTTGGATATTCAGGGTCATCAAGTTTGCCTGACAGACTTGTATGTCCTCCCATTGGAAGGTTCAGATGTGGTCCTCGGAATTTCTTGGCTCTCAACTCTTGGTCCCGTCGTTCAGAATTATGCGGAATTAACTATGAAATTCAGGGCTAACGGGTTAGAGGTTCTGCTTCGGGGTGATTGCACTCCTTCAATCTCGGAGGTGCCTTATAGTGGTCTTTGTAAACTTCAGGCTAATGGTTCGGTGGCAGCTTATTTTAGTTTGAGTGCTTGTCAGCCGGAGGACTGTCCGACACTGTTGTTAGACGATCGTGTGCAACCGCTAATCACTAAATATGCTCAAGTATTTGCTTCGCCATCGGGTCTGCCACCACCTCGACAGCAAGACCATGCTATTCATTTTCTTCCACATTCGGCACCTGTTAATGTGAGACCATATCGATATCCCCATTTTCAAAAGGCTGAAATTGAACGCTTAGTTTCGGACATGTTGATTGAGGGTGTTATTCGGCCTAGTACTAGCCCTTTTTCTTCTCCGGTTTTGTTGGCTAAGAAGAAAGATGGTACTTGGCGTTTTTGTACCGATTATCGAGCATTGAATGCCATTACTATCAAGGATAAATTCCCCATTCCTACTGTCGATGAGTTACTCGATGAATTACATGGGGCTCGTTATTTCTCATAATTGGACCTCCGATCTGGCTACCATCAAATCAGAGTTCGGCCGGAAGATGTGCACAAAACTGCGGTTCGAACACATAACGGCCATTATGAATTTTTAGTAATGCCGTTTGGTCTCACCAATGCCCCGGCAACATTTCAAGCGGTAATGAACGACTTGTTTCGGCCTTATCTTCGTCTTTTTGTCTTGGTCTTTTTTGATGACATTTTGGTGTACAGTGGGAATTTGTCTCAACATTTACTTCATTTAGAGAAGGTTTTAGAATTATTGAGTGCAAATCAATTTTATGCCAAGCTATCTAAATGTGTGTTTGCACAATTAATCTGGCCGAGTACTTGGGGCATATAATTTCATATAATGGTGTGGCTATGGATCCCAAGAAGATTGAAGGCAGATCTACAATGGCCTCTCCCCCACTATAAAACAATTACGTGGGTTTTGGGTTTGTCTGGATACTACAGGCGATTTATTAAGGGGTATGCTTCCATTGCGGCGCCACTTACGGAATTGTTGAAGACTGATAAATTCATTTGGGGTGAAGCAGCTACAGACGCTTTTCGGGCATTACAACAAGCATTGGTTTCAGCCCCAATCTTGGTCCTTCCAGATTTTACTAAACCGTTTGTTGTGGAAACAGATGTTTCGGGCATCGGGCTAGGGGCCGCTCTGTTGCAAGACAATAAACCTATAGCCTATCATAGTCAGAAGTTATCCATTTGCGCCCAAAATTCTTCGACGTATCATTGGGAAATGTTAGCTATCACTACGGCGGTTGCCAAATGGCGCCAATATCTTTTGGGCCGCCACTTTATCATCCGCACTGATCATTGTAGCTTGAAGGCGTTAATGGAGCAAACCATTCATACACCAGATCAACAAAAGTGGTTAGCCAAGTTAGTGGGATTTGATTTCTCCATCGTTTATAAACCGGGTCGTGAGAATGTCGTTGCCGATGCTCTTTCTCGCAACCCCTGCGATGGTACTTGTTATGGATTGACTATTGTTAAGGTGGGATTTTTGAAGACGCTGCGTTCGGCATATAATTCTGATCCAGAGATGATTGGTCTACTCGATAAAATTGTAAAGGATCCTACTACCTTTCCGCATTACACAGTTTCAGACGGTCTAATATATTTCCAACGACGTCTGCGATTCCGAGCACACACAGGCGGTGATGGGCCGAGTTTCATGATTCGCCGGTGGCGGACATGCTTTGGGTTCCCCGTGCGTTTCATCGCATTGTTGCCAATTGTTTTTGGAGGGGCATGCGAAAGGATATTCGGCGTTATGTGGCGAGTGTTTTTAGTATGCCCGGCCAGGCTAAAGCGTGCACACTAACACCACCGGGGTTGCTCCAACCCTTGCCTATCCCAAACCAAATTTGGGAGGATGTGTCCTTGGATTTTATTACGGGGTTACCGCCATCGAAAGGGTACACGAGATTCTTGTTGTTGTTGACCGTCCGAGTAAGTATGCACATTTTTTCCATTATGTCCTCATGCTACTAGTCTTTAAGGTGGTGAGGTCTTTTTAATGGTGTCGTGAAGTCTGCATGGTGTACCAAAATCTTTGGTTAGTGATAGAGATAAAAATTTTCTTAGCGCGTTTTGGCGTGATCTTTTCAAGTTACATGGGACTACGCTTAATATGTCCACGACATATCACCCTCAATCGGATGGTCAAACGGAGAGTTTAAATCGAACATTGGAGATGTATCTTGAGCTTTGTGATGGACTCTCCCGGTTGTGGTCTAAATATTTGAGTGGGCGAATATTGGTACAACACCTCGTGTCAGGCGGCTATGCGATGACTCCATTTTTGGCGGATATGGTGGGAGCCGCCTACTATCACCTCCTATTTACTGTTCTTACGCCAATGCGGCAGTGGACAATGAGTTGCGGCAACGAGACCAAATTTTAGCACAACCGAAGTTAAATTTGCGAAAGGCCCAGGTTCGCATGAAAGCGCAATCGGATAAACACAGGGCGTGATCGGAATTTCTTTGTGGGGGATCAGGTCTTTGGTTCGATTGCGGCCTTCGGCACGGTGATCGCGGCGTGCGTGGTAAAGGGAACCGAGAAGTTGGGGCGTAAATTTTTGGCCCTTTTCGGGTGATAGAACGTGTGGGTAAGGTAGCTTATCGGTTGCAACTTCGATCGGCTCGGATTCATAATGTTTTTCATGTCTCTTTGCTTCGGAGAGCTACCGGTTCACGATCCTCATTCGACTACACAGTGGTGATTCCACCTTATCCTGATTCCTTTCATGGAACCGCAACACATTTTGGGTTCACGTCACATAGTTTGTAATAACAGGACCATAAAACAAGTCTTTGGTGCGGTGGCTTCATTTTCCTCCTGAAGATGCCACTGGATGGATGCTCATCGGTTTATTAAGGAGTATCCTCAGTTCAACCTTGAGGACAAGGTTGCAATCGGAGAGAAGGCCATTGTTACAACCATGGGGCAGGATGGAAAATTGGAGGAAGTCAGGGACCAGTATGAAGACCAAGGAGTTAGAAGAAGCAGACGCATGAAAGTTAGGCCCAACCACCTAGGCCGATTATTCCATGTGAAGTGATATGATGAGGGCATCTTTTCGATTATAGTGAGAGATTGTGAGTCTTGATGTGGAGAGTAAGAAATATTATAAAGAGTGTAAATAAGGGATCATTTTGGGCATATATGAAATCTTGAATTTATTCCTCTTTCAATTAAATTCTCTCTGTATTTCCTAAAGAACACACCACAATCAAATGAGAGTCCTCGCCATATGAGTTTTCCTAAGACCCTTCTCCTACAAGTATAAATAGGGGTCATTCTCAAGGAATTAATTCACAATTCAAAGAGAAGAAATCCAAGCAAGAAGACGGTGGAGGAAATTCTCTCAATTCAAGAAAAACAAATTCAAGGAGATCCACGGTGTTCAAGGCGAAATTCAAGGCGTTCAACACGGAGTCCACTCAAATCACGGCGTTTGATTCGGGAATAAGCTTCCAAGCCCTCGAGTTAACGTTATTGAAGTCCAAACCATCTTGGAGGAAGATTAAAAGGTCAATTTCACCAAGAAATTCATATATTCAAATCATATATCATCAAATATATCACGTTTGATTCGAGATCAAGCTTTCAAGCCCTCGAATTAACGCTGTTGAAGTTCAAGTTTAAGTTTGGAGAAGATCAAACTGAAGAGTTCATCTCCGAATTATCAAATTCCAGATATTATATTCTTGAAGAGAAGAATCTGAGGATTTTCTAGAGATTGTAACCTTTTTGATATTTTGATTCACATATATTTACTTTGTACGATTTTTCTTGTTTGTTAATTTGCAGACAATAAAAATTTGTGTTACAAGGCCATCAGACGATACTTGCAACTCTTTTGCGGGAGACTCATCTTTTTGGTTTGGTTGTTGCCTTATGGATGTTTCAACATCATCTTGAGCTTCGACTTCTTTGCCCATCACACGACTTGAATCAACTTGGTCAACTTTGTCTATCAACTTTATGATTTGGAAATCTCGCTCTTGAACATGTTTTGTAAGTCCTTCAACGGCCTTCATCAAATTTGCAAGTTGCTCTTCGAGTGAAGTAGCTTGGACCACCATGACTGTTACATTTTCAAAATTTGATCTTGTAGAATGTGCGTGCACGTCGAGCTGGCCTAACGATTCTTTATTTGAAACTCCATATTTTCCACCTTGTTTCCATGTCCCTTCGTCCGTTGGAGGAGTAACTTCATGGTTCAATGACTCACCATCTTCCCTTGCCCTCTTATGCTTGTATATTGGATCAGTGGCTTCGTAATTTGGCATTGAATGATTAACATTTGTGGACTTGGAATGGTTGGCCATTTTCGTTGATATATGAACTTGGTTTGAAGAGAAGAGATGAGAGGTAGAGATTGTCCCACTGGGCGTGCCAAAAATTTGTAACACAAATTTTTATTGTCTGCAAATATAACAAACAAGAAAAATAGTACAAATTGAATTTATATATAAATCAAAAACATCAAAAGAGTTACAATCTCTAGAAATCCTCTGATTATTCTCTTCAAGAATATAATATCTGAAATTTGATAATTCGGGGATGAACTCTTCAGCTTGATCTTCTCCGAACTTGAACTTGAATTTGAATAGCGTTGATCTGAGGGCTTGAAAGCTTATTCCCGAATCAAACGCCATGATTTGAGTGGACTCCGCGATGAACGCATTGAACAACGTGGATCTCCTTGAATTTGTTCTTCTTGACTTGAGAGTATTTCATCTACCGCCTTCTTGCTTGGATTTCTTCTCTTTGAATTGTGATTTAATTCATTGAGAATGACCCCTATTTATACTTGTAGGAGAGGGGTTCTTAGATATTTCAAATGGTGAAGACTCTAATTTGATTGGTCCTTCAAGATTTAATATTTATCTCTTTAATCACAAATTGTGATAACTATCAAAAGAAATAATAATAAATCAAGATAAATCTTGATTTATAATAATTTGACATTTGACAATCTTTAATTGGCCAACAAAATTTACATGTCTACATATATTATAAAAATAATGGCAATATCATTGTTTATTAAAAGATGAAATAGTTAACATTAATTTATTATTTACTATCAAGATAGTGAAATAATACAATATGAAATATACCTTATACACTAAAATTTGATCAAAAAATAAAATAATATAAGTCCTTAATTTTGTAAAATTATTCTAAAGATTTAATAAAATGTATTTTTTAAGGCGTCGTGTCATTAATTATTAAGGAAGTCTTATGTGAGACCGTCTCATGAATCTAAATTCATGAAATGGATCCTAAACACATACAAAAATATGGATACTTTCCAAGGATATGGATTTGGGTCGAATATCTATTTTAATATATGATCCGCCTCATGGATTAGGCGGATATAATCCATGAGACCGTCTCAAACACGTTTTTGTGTTAATTATTAATCACTTTAACAAAATGGCAAGAGTAAGGAGGGGGTGGCCTTTGTATTGACATAATTATATACGTTTCCGGAAAGTAGCAAATAGAACAAAAAAAGTGCCGTTAACCAAATTTCCTTCAACCTGAATAGAGCACGATGGCTGCGCCAAGCGACGGCGGAGGTGGCAGAGAAGGGTCGGCAAAGTCGGCGGTGGCGGATCAGATATCCCAGTCCGTGCAATCCACCTCCAATATGCTTCACCTCATGCTCCAATCCTCCCCAGCCCATGTCAGTCTCTCTCTCTCTCTCTCTCTCTCTCTCTCTCTCTCTCTCTCTCTCTCTGCGCTATATTTGGTTATACCAGTAATCTGGGATTGAATTATTTTTCGTTCTTCTTTAGTTCGGTAAATACTTTCTCGACTTAATTGCTTAACTAATTTAAAACGATTGCTTCTTCCTTGCGTGGTTGTTCCGATGCATGGATTGATTATTGAAGGGTATTTGTATACCTCATTTATTGAAATAGGGTTTCTCTGGGTTTTATTGTCTTTCTCTTTGGGTTGTCGTTTTGGAGTCAGGTTTTGTAGAATTTCTGCAAGTGCTGTCCTCGGGGTGAAATCTGCATAAAAATGTAAGAGGTAATAACACTAAGTAGATGGGAACTACAGTATGATGGGTTCATTTGTCAATTATAAGGATCAATTACAAAATCTACCCCTGAGGCTTGGGTGAATTATGTGTTAAATGTAAGGGGTTAAT
This sequence comes from Rehmannia glutinosa, assembly GCA_016081115.2. Classification (NCBI taxonomy): domain Eukaryota; kingdom Viridiplantae; phylum Streptophyta; class Magnoliopsida; order Lamiales; family Orobanchaceae; genus Rehmannia; species Rehmannia glutinosa. The sequence continues at coordinate 84,177,008 of CM071924.1, read as the reverse complement.
TGCAATACTTTTACAAATGTGAGGGGGTGTTTGAGATGCTTTTGCTTATGAAGGAGGTAAAGTGTAATACAAAACCAAACATCACGTTTTTGTTTTTGTAATTTTCAAAAACCCGTGTTATTTTTTTGTAATTAACCCAAATCCCGGGGTTAGTTTTTGTAATTACCCCTTAATTAATGGTGTTTAGTGGAATAATAAGTAGATAGAATTCAGTTTTTTTTCCCTTATTTAATAATGGCATCATAGGTTGTTTTGAGAGCAAAATTAACATTCAGTTGATCATGTATGCATTGGCAAAGTTTCCCACTAACTAGTTGTGCTAAATGAATCTTCCCATTTCATTTTCACAACAAGGCATTTGTCTTGGTTATGTAAATTCCCTGCAGTCCCAACTTATGAAGCTTCCGAAGAATCTTCTAGCCAAGACCTCTATGATAAAAAATACAGAACTGGTATGTGCATCTCCAACAATCTTTTCGTCAAATTAATGTCCTTTTGGGGCAGGATTCCCGCTTGATCACGGATATATGCAGGTCCTGGAGCAGATGCCTCTAGTAATTTCATCATTGGATGAACATGTGGAAAGAGGATTGCAAAGGTTATATCTAGTTGTTTTTGCTATCTTAGAATATGTTGTCATTTTCAATCTAGTTTTCAATGTTTTGCTTTAGAACGATGCATAAAGTATCTGCCATTAAAACTTGAAGAACCTGAAAAAGGAAACGAGTTATAGTTTTGAGTTTGAAGCAACACAATATTGAAATGATCATGTTTTTTTTTTTTTTTTTTTTTTTTTTTTTTTTTTTTGAGGGAAAAATGATCATGTTTAAGTTGAAATGAGATAATTTGGAAATTCTTGGCTACTTTCTCAAACCACCCGAGATGCAATATAGAAGAGACGCTCAACATTCATTTTGCAGAAAGTAAAAAATATGTGCTCCTAAGTTAAATGCAGTCCAATGACAAATAGGAAGACATAAATGATAAACCATATTCCACGATAATCATCTACATGATCTAGATCACAGTCGAGTTGTGTTTGGAGTCGGCAGTGGAGGGGGTTGGAGTTGTTTTGGGTTGGGGGGGACTTCAATTTTAATAATAGCGGTGTATAGATCATAATTTACCTGATTGTAGATCATATTAGCACATTTTATGGAGGTAAAGCCCGCCCTTAGGCGTCTATGTGATTGGTGTCATTCAGTACTTGTGAAACATCAAATTATATATTATAAGGTGCATTTAAATATACTTTGTTTCATCTGGAAGAGAGATGTTATGTTGGAAGATTATCAATGTGTGGCTTGAAAATATTTGGTTCTGGGTGCCAAGCATATCTCCAAATATCTGCATCGTTTAACAATATTTTCTATATTTCTTTCTTGCTTTTTCCTTTTCGTTCTTCTTTGTTTCTGTTTCCCCGTGCTCTGTTATGTTAGTTCCTGGGCCTCATCTTCTAGCATGTACTGGCTTACTTGCCCAAAAGTAACTTAGTGCCCTTATCTTATCTCTTCATTTCTGACAAATTGGTTAAAGAGGTATGAATTGAGCAAGTCATGGATGATAATAACAGTACCTTCTGTGTGGTACTATCTCTATGATGGTTGAAAATTTTGTTTTTTTTCTTATCATGCATGAATACACACACACACACACTTTTATTCATGTCACTGAATGATTTTCTCTATAATTCCTTCTCTTATAAGTTTTATTGGGTTAACTGTGCCATATGGCATTTCATTGATGTCTTAATTAATTTCCTTAGTTAGCATCAAAATCCATAATTTGTGACTAAAAATTGGTAGAGATTGTATTTTTTTCAATCAGTGGAAAATTTTAGTAATCCAACAGGCCTAGTAAGAGCATCCCATTGACATTCTATTACTGCAAACTGTTCTCAGCTTTGTAACATTTGCATAAAGTCGCATTTTGATCAGCATGAAATATAAAATGGAAAGAACAGGGTTTGATTGAAGAAATTGCTAACCTTTTATTATCTGTCCTATTTTCTTTTCCTGAATTTGAGAGTTGAAGTTTGCAGTGTGCCGCATCTGAATACTGTAGTCCAGTTACTATCCAACATGCAAAGCTCTCAGCTTAAGTCTTTGTCTACATCTCAGCTTACTCAACAAGTACTAAACTGTCTCTTTCTTTTCTGTTCTTTACACCTCTTTATTTTTTGGGAGAATTACAAAAACTTCCCCCACGAAAAACCCACTGAGGTTTTAATATTACAAAAACACCCGTGAGGTTTAATTCTGTCTTAAACTAAGGGGGTAGCTATAATATTTTTCCAAATGTAAAGGGGGTGTTTGAAATATTTTTGCGTATGAAGGAGGCAAAGTGTAATACAGATCAAACCTCAAGGGGTTTTTTTAATTTTTTAATTTTCAAAAACTCTGGAGGTTTTTCATTATTAGCTCAATATTTGGGGGTAGTTTTTGTAGTTATCCCTTTTCTATAGCTTGCTGACTAGTGTTCAATGTGGATTTCAATTGCCTCCTTTTTGTTCTTTCCATAATGACTTACTTAACGGTGGGCTAACCATGTCCGATTTGTTTAGCAGGAGCCTGAACTTTTAGAGCAACATTCAAGGCGAACTAATGGTCCTTGAAAATTCCCAAAGCCCTTGGCAGGTATGCTGACCCAGTTTGAGTTGTTTTTGTTTATATGTCACTCATGGTTCTTCTTTCAACCTCTCGGCATTTTTTTTCTTTTCCAATTCGTGTAGCTTGTAATCAATCAAATCTGTTTATTAAAATTTTGTTAGTTAGGGGAATACTCCTCCACAGAAGTGTAGTGTTCCCTCTGCTTGGATTGCCAAACTTAGAAACAAAATGTGAACATACAGAAGAAATGTCTCAGTTATAGCAGCTAAAACCTTCAAACATTCACTTGTGGTTGTGTATTTTTGTTTATTTTTGTTTAAGGGGATGTATGGATTTACTTTCATGTCCAATTTCCAGTTTCCAGTGCTGTATATTTTGTAAGTTATTAGATTATCAATATCTATGGTGTCATAATATAAGAATTAAGGGAATTGTACCTTCATTTGTGTAGTTTGAATAGATAAAAATTAAGGTATAATTACAAAAACTACTCCTTAGTAGAGATGTTAAACAGGCCACAGCCCAACATGATGGACTGTTTAGCCCGGAAAAAACTGGGGTAGGGCCTACAAATTTTGGTCTGTTTAAAATTGGGATTTTTGGCCTTGACCGTTTAGCCCGCTGGCTAAATGGGCTAGCCCATTTGTTAACCGGGTTGGCCTGTGGCCCGCATACAATTTTTTTTCTTTTCATTTCCTAACTAGCTGAAACTTGGAAGTCTGAAAATAAGAAAAGGCAGGAAATGAATAGTCCTTGACTCAAATGGGAGGAAATCTGATAGTTTTCTTCGAAAGAATTCTTTTAAATGTTCATTGTTTTACAATGAAGGGACTATGATGTTTAACCTTATTGAAAAGATTTTGTTGACTTCTTTGAATTTAAATGAACTTCATGCGTGCAGTTAAATTGAAATGAATTGAAAAATTCTTTGAAATTAAATAAACTTTAGGCAGATACAAACCATATACAAAATTTATAAATTTTGTTATTTAAAGTAATAAGAAATCATTGTTTGTTCTTTTATATATTTTAGATTTAGATGATGAAGAAATGAAAGATGATATTTTGTCTAAGGAGGATCAAATGTGATTGAAGATGATATTTGATTAATATTTACTTAGTTGTGTACTCAAGCCCAAGCCGTACATCTATGATTTATTTAATTATGAAGTTTGAAGTTTGAATGTCTGAACTTTAAGATTTTGTCCATGTAACGCAACTACTACAAACTATGCATGACTTTTATTATTATGGATCCTTTGGTTTGTATATTTAGTTTGGATGCTAGTTTTACATGTTTTAATTTGAAATTTTAGATTTAAATATAAAATTTAAATTTTTTGGCTTATAGCCCGATAGTGGGCGTTTAGCCCGAAGCCCGTCAGGGTTAAGGTTAAGTCCGCAATATTATCAACGCGTTTGATAGTGGCCCGATTAACCCAAAGCCCATTTAGTCTGAAATCCACTAGGATAGCCCGAAATTGCTAGGGCCAACCCGATTAACATTTCTACTCCTGAGGTTTAGCCTAATAACAAAAAAACTTCAGTTATCTTTCAAAATTACAAATATCCTCTCGAGGTTTGTATTTACCTAACAATTACCTCATTTTGAGTGTGCATGTTTGTAAGCTATAAACAAACAAAATAACAAAGTTTTTGCATAATTAAGCTAAATTTCAGGGGTAGTTTTTGTAATTTAACCCTAGATGCCATGGGGTATTTGTATTTTAAAAGATAACTGGGACTTTTTTATAATTAGACTAAACTTTAGGGGTAGTGTTTGTAATTTAACCCTAAAATTCATGCTTTTGTGATTTGCAAAGGTATTTATCATCGATTAGTTTTTTGTGCAGCACCACAAAAATGACGCGGGAGGGTGGAAGAGGTGGGCCCGGCACCTCAACTTTGGATAATTTTTATTTTTCACATGTAATTATTTAAAATAATTCCATTTGTCTCTAACACCCCTAGTTGAGTACCTGTCACTTGTCAGGCTGTCACTACGTCATATGGGTATATAGTCAAATAAATGTATAAATAACAATATTGTGTGAGTGCATTAGATGATTAGAAGACTTTCTAGTTTGTTTGATGGTTATTCAAAAGAGGAAAAATTAATAAACTCCCCAAATTATACGCAATTTTTTACATTTTTTTCTAAATTTTTTAGATGATTAGAAGACTTTCTAGTTTGTTTGATGGTTATTAAAAAAGAAAAAATTAATAAACTCCCCAAATTATACGCATTTTTTTACATTTTTTCCTAATTTTTTTTTTCTATTTAACCCCCTCAACTATACGAAAATTTTTACGATCCCATTCCATCCTTTCTATCGGGGGATTTGATGGTATATTCCGTTGACGGAAAAGAGAAGAGGGCACCGAAGAAAATTTTATGTAGTTTAGGGGGTTAAATAGAAGAAAACAGTTTAGGGGTTGGTTTCAGAAATTGTGCATAGTTCAGGAGGTACATTAAATTTTTCATAGATTTTTATATTTATACTTATTGTACATTTGTATACAAATAAAGTATTAAATTAAATCATAGTTTTATAATTTCACAAGTTATTATGCATGATTTCCAAACGAATTACTCTAACTCTGAAAAATATTTAGACACTAAAATAAATATTTATTTAAAGAAAAATAAAGAATACAAGCTTTGAAAACCCAATCAAACGTAGAAATGGCATTCACCTCCACTATATGACTGTTTTTATTCGATGCATAAGCAATAGAATGGTCAAGAATAGGGATTACAATTTAGACACAACCCGCGAGTACCTGTCCTGCCCCTGCCCCGTTTGGGTCGTCCCGCCCCATGATCCCCGACGGGGCGTCTCTGGACATCACTTCCACCCCAGGGGGTACCCGCCCATACTTTATGTTTTTTAATATATTTAATAATTTTTGTAAAGAATATTTTATAAGTATGTTAAAAATAAAAAATTTATTCATATTTTCTATTTAAATTTATTTAATGTGGTGTAGGAGGGATTGACCTGACCCGTCCGTGCCCTGCGGCGCGTCGGGCCATCCCTAATCAAGAACCCAACAAACTGAAACACCATTTTGACAAAATCAATGAAATTATAACATATTATTTAAGCATACACACATATTTATGGGCACACATAATTCAAGCATTTACAATTTGATGTGCACACGGGAAAAGTCGAACCTGGTAAGCGAATAAATCTAAGAATTAAAGAAGAATTAAATGAAATTTTAAAGTTGATTTAACAACTAGAGGAAATTTTAATATACCCTGTAATTATGCATGATTTTCACATCCCTAAACTATTTTTTTTTCTATTTAACCCCCTGAACTACACGAAAAATTCTATGGTCCCATCTCTTCCACCCGTCGGCGAATCTGACCGGAATATTCCGCCGGGGGGAGGAGAGATGGGACCGTAGAAAATTTCATGTAGTTCAGAGGATTAAGTAGAAAAAAAATTAGTTTAGATGGCAATGTAGAAAATCGCGTATATATAGTTTAGGGGTTATTAAATTTCCCTCTATACAAAATGATCAAGTACAATGCTCTACAAATTTTTAACTCATTAATTATCTTAAAAAATGATTAATTAATATATTACATAAGCTTGATTTGTACAATATTCTTAGAGCACTAGTACTTTTGTGTGACAAGTACACATATTTTATTTAAAGACAGTATACTTTGTCATGTAATAGATTTACATATAAAGTACCGTTGCACTATGTTCCTTTCTTTTTTCTGTGCAAAATAATTGTCTCTTTTCCTATTTATGGATGATGATGCATGGGTCACGTGTGTATAGTCATCTTCCTTATCTGTACTCTGTAGCCCGTGAAAGTTTCTAGATTAAAAAAAAATTAAAAGAAAGAAAGAAAATATCTAAAATACTACTCAGAAATGGACTAGTCAAACTACACACTTTTTAATCTGTAATGCCACATTGTGAATTTTGTGACTGCTGAAATAGTCTGAATAATTTGTGAAGTGACATGAACATCTTCCTGTAGTAATTTTTGTTATCTAAAGTGAGCATTGTTTGGTTTTATTTCTGCTATTTTCAAGTGTTGAAAATATTTACTACATATTTTTGTGATAAAAGCGAAAAATATATTTGTATTTAGTAATTGGAAAATGTCGAATTTATAGAGTTTGTTGTGGCTGGGGTGCCCTGCGCCCATCTTAGAGATATTGTCTGTTATAGCATGAGTCTCATGGATTTGTCCTGAAAAAGACATCTCTTGGGGAGAAAAGGGCTTGGCCCTTGTGGCTGGACTTTGTGTGCGTGGAGTTGGTGGAAATTCCCATAAACATCACCAATTATATATTATCACTTCATTCTTCAAATATCCGAGTTGGAAAACGACAATTGAGCTTGACCACTACATGCATACACACTAAGTCGTTAGGGTGTTGAGGTTGTCCCGATGAAAATTTTCCGATACTCAAGTCAGTTTTAAGAGCCAGAGTATAATTAAAATTCACAAAACTATAGAATTAGAATGAATTTAATACATTGGAAATGAAATTTGATGCCATTTACAAACTTTGGAAATCGGATAATTATTCAGATGATAAAGCCCCGTTAGCCCCACTATAAAAACACTTTATTGGACTTTATTTATAAGGTATTGGGCCTCTATTATTTAGGTCTCTTTTATAATTGGATTGAGCCCATAGGGTTGTGTTTGAATTATGAGCTTTAAGCAGGAAAATATGGGATTTCCTTAATGGGATAAGGACATAATTACCCTATTTTTCTGGATAAAAGCCATGCTTTTACGATTTCTGGTGATTTTTGGATAAAATTACGCTCCTATCCTTTTTTTGGACAAAAATACGCTCCTGCCAAAATTCCCCGACTTTTTTACGTTGTTGTTTCAAATATGTTTCTTCTAATCAAATTTCAGTGAAAAAATAAATTTTGCCCCCGTTAACTAATCCATTTTATACTCGAAATCTTATAAAAAAACCAAGAAATATACCATAAAACAACACATATTAAAACCAAACAAATTGAAAATAATATAGAAACAACAACACAATTCAATTTTTGATCCAATGCATGGAAACATAAATAACATGGAAACAACCAAGAAATAATATAGAAACAAACCAGAAACAATGTAGAAAACACCATATGAGCAAAAATAGCTTAAAAATAGGTAAAAATTGTATTTAAACATCGAAAACTACGTGGAAACGACAAAACAACATAAGAACAACCTCAAAAATGGTATGGAAACAACCTAGAAACAACGTAAAAAATATTAAAAACACCACATGAATAAAAAGAGCTTAAAAGTAGGTAAAAACTATATCTACACATTGAAAACTACATGAAAACAACAAAAAAATTATTCGAACAACATTAAAAACATTATAGAACAATACAGAAACAATAGAAACAATGTACAAAACAATACATGAGCAAAAAACAGCATAAAAAATAGGTAAAGTTTGTTTTGAAACATCGAAACATTGAAAGAAACAACTAAGAAACAACAAAGAGACAAATTAAAACAACATAAAAACAACATATATATAACATATAAAACAATATAGGAACAAGAAAAAACGAAAAAAACGAAAAAATAATCAAAAAATATGCAGGAACATAAAAAATAAAAAAAAATAGGTACAAAAAAGATAGGAGCGTATTTAGTGGTATTTTTTCAAACTTTGAGGTATTTCTGAGAATTTCTCTTCCTTAATTATATATCAGGATTTGGTGTTTTCAAGAGTAAAATTGTCAGATGATCACAAATAAAAAATTAAGAGCAATAGTTCGTAGATCCAATTAATTCTTCTTGGCATGGATATTTTACTTAATTTATTATTTTATTTACTTTTTTAGTTAGATTTTAGAAATTTTAAAATATTAAAATATCACACCAAAAATTTAAAATGTAGGTGATTTAAATAATAAAAATGAACCAGACAAAGCCTATTTATACTGGTCCAGTGGTGGTGGAAGAATTTATTGCACATTGCAAAGTATTAGTGGAAATATTGGAGGTATGTAATTAAAGCTTAATAGTTGCAATAGAACAGTGTCAGAGATCAGACATATATAGAGTCCACCTTTGTTGAAAAAACTCATAATTTTTGTTTGAAAATGCATGTGACCACTATCCAACCAGAGAATCCGAACATGAAACTTCAGATTTTTTTAGTATATATCTAGAATGGGGGTAGGAAAATTTTAGATGTGATTTCGTTCCGTCCACTTTTATTTTTTTAGTAAATAGTGGTGAAATTTTTTTTGAAAGTGAAAATTTGATAGGTAGAGAAAAAGTAATAATTGTGTTGATGTGATGGAGAATCTTTTAGAGATGTTAATTGTTTGTGGAATTTTTTTGTGAAAATAATAGTGTAAACTATAATGTAAAAAAATTGAATAAAAACAAAAAATTGAACAAAAAATAAGTAATATGGATCTCATTTTATACCTTTTGTTATCAACAATAAGAGAAAAATAACAAAAATAGTGATAAATTAAAGAAATTACCGAAATTATTTATATAGGAGGAGGAGGGGGAAATAAATAGTATAGTTGGATATTGAGAAGTGTAAAAAAAAAGAAAAATGAGTTAATTTCGGAAGAAATGAATTTTCTTTAAAAAAACTCACTTTTTCACAAACAATCACACACTCTATAATTTTTTCTCTCAAAAATAAAAATTTTGAAAAATTTCTCACAACCAGTCACAACCTTAGAGCCGAGTTTCAACTTATTTTCATTCTTGGGAGTTGGGACATTTTATGGTAAAAATATTTAGATTTTTTGTGTAATTGTAAAAATATTTTTGAAATTAGTTATGTCTACATATCGAATATATACGTTCAAAGAAATTTTTTCCCCCATAATTAACCTTATATAACAATAAGGATGCATGTCATCATGCTTAATATTTGAGACATGTGTCAACTTCTCATTCTCCCAATTACAGGTGGCTACGTGGCTACTTCACATTAACCCGTGGTTAACTATTTTTTTCTATTTATAATCTAAAAGGTAAAACATAACATAAAAGGTAAAAAATAATCTAAACAATATATCTAATGTAAATAATTTTTTTTTAAAATACTAATCTAAATAAGTAAACTACTCTAAAATCATAGCAGATATATTTATTGAATACTTTTTATCATTAAAATTAGGCCAATCAACGAAGCGATTCTTTAAAAGTCAAACTAAATAACGACCATTGCAATATACATTTAATTTGAAAATATTTTTAACAATATAAGTAAGAATTAAAAAATTACGTCATTTTGACAAGCCAAACACACACAAAAATAGCTCAAATTTATTACCAGTAAATTATGTTTGTTGCTTGCCAATATCATGCGAATTTAATGGAAGTGGTGTTACCTTAGCTACATTTTATGCAAAACCAAATAAATAGTCTTTTCCCACATATTTAAATTTTATAAAAATGGAATTAGCACAATTAACTAAGTGATTATATAAAATATAGAAATATTATATTCGTTGGTATTTTTGGAACAATTTTACAAAATTCTTTGTTGCAACAAAGACGGTACGCTTGGAAATGGAATAAATAAAGTAGTTTACAAAGACGTTTTTCATAATTTAAAATGAACGAGTTGTATGTTACTCTTCTAAATTTTGAATTTATTTTTTAGAATTTCTAATTAATATTTTGGATCTCCTATAATTATCACAAACAAATTTGCGGCATTAAAATTTTATCTTTTAACAAATCCGTGTAATACATGGGTATTGCTTTAGTGTTTACTATATGAAAATACGTAAAATGTTAGTAGGCTGAAATCTTGGAGTCAATGATATAGGATAGGATTGTTATATTCTTTTGGGATGAGGTCTTATGTGAAACCGTCTCATGGATCTAAGTCTATGAGACGGATCCTAAACACACATAAAAAAATATGAATTCTTTTCGTGGATATGGGTTTGGATCGAAATTCTATTTAAATGTAAGATTCGTCTCATGGTTATATCCATGAGACCATCTCACACAAATTTTTGTGTTCTTCTAAACAACTTTTTTGTTTGCCATAAATTGGTCTTTATTATTAAATGGATTACAATGATCTCCAAATTACTAGGATAGGAAATTCTCTTTGCCTTATATATATATTTTTAATAAGTTGGGAGTAGTAGTTGTATACTTGTAGGGGAGACGATAAATTTCAAAAAACTAAAAAGATACAGTATTCGAACTCTGATCAATATTCATATAAAGGGTAAGCAATACCACGTGAGATCCATACTCGTAATTTACCTTATATAAATTCACTCAAACTTTGTGTTAAGTCCGATTCTTGTTTTTTGCCATTCAAATAATTCCGTTAACTTCCTCTTCTAAAAAAAAAAAAAAAAAAGAAAAAACTTTCGTTAACTTCCTGTCTTCCCAAGGAATTGCACTTTGAAACCAGGTGGCTTAGCCCACCTGGCCACCACAAGCAATTGTGGGGTGGAGGTCAAGGGTTCAAATCCTTACTCCATCAAATTGCTCCTCGGGGCATATGCGAGCTGGTGAAGATTTGGTGGGAACTCATACTGAATAGCATCTGTGTGTGTTGGGAAATTTATTGTTTAGATTTTGATGAATGCCACGTAAAACTTAGAATAGGAAGTTGACACCCCAATTTTGTTGTAAATGCATTGTAATAAATAGGGCTCAAGTGAGTTAAGTCGGCTATGCCCAAACATGCAAGGAGACAACTGGAGACTAGAAGGAAGACTCATTGCAAGACAATTGAGTATGGCAAAGAAGAGAAGACGGGAACTCTCTTCAAGGAGCAAATGAGATGCAACGAGTGGAGTATCGATCAAGTCAACTCAAGAAAAGCCAAGTCTCAAGTTGAAGTGACGGAAAGAGTCATCCAATGATTGGAAGGCGACTCTAAGTCACCTGGGGAAAGCAAGGAAATGCGATCAAGTCGAGATAATCGAAAAAGATCCGTTGCACGAGAAATCAAGAGAATTACTTAAACAAGTAATATCTCCATGCTACCTTTCTCGAAGTGCTCAGTCCCGAGCGTGCAAAAAGAATAAACCAATGAGAAACACTACACCATGTCGAACTCTGAAAAGGTGAAGAACAATTCATACGAGGAAATGGCAATTCCAAGGACTGCAACAAGACAAGCCAACGACCACAAGTGACTTTCAAAAATAAGCCTATCTCTTCAACGGACAGATTTTTGAAAGATCACTATAAAAGGCTGAGGAATGACTCTGAGAGCAGGTGACCTGAACCACAAACATTCAAGAAATTGTTAGAACTGTAACCTGAAATATTCTCAAGTTATTAAACGCTCAATCCTCAAGCCTACACTACGAAGAACATCAATCCAACACTCACCTGTGAAGGAAAGATAACTTCAATCAGTTGAAGAGGAAATTACTGAAGAATCAAGGGGTCTACATTCCACGAAGGATTGTAGGAAAGTTCAAGGTCGAACCAAGTCTTGAGCTTTTGGAGGGCTTCGTGATCAAATCCAAAGAGCTTGAGCAAGTGGGTCATAGTAGCAAGGCAAAGCCCCTGTGAAGAAGGCGAGTCGTGAGAAGCCACCGTGTGATCAAGGCGTCTCGGACCGAGTCCCCGAGTCCCAAAGGATCAAGTCACCATTTGTGTGATCAAGACTTGATCCGGGATCATTACCACTTTGTATATCGATCAATACCTAGTGGATTCCTCCAGGAGTTGGAGAAGAGAGGAGTAGAAGAATTACCCCATCTTGAACCTCTATAAAAATCTTATTGTGTCATTTACATTTCAAAGACTTCAATTCTTACATCATATTTGTTTAATTCTGTGACATATTTGTTATCCATTAGATAATCTCTAAGTCTAAATCAAGCTCTAAATCTCTACTTAACCAAACTTAAGGGTGTTAAGTCTTCCAAAAAACAAACCACAGTTGAGTTAATTTAGACTTAACAAATGAGTTATTCCATCAACACTCGGTTGAGTCCGCTGAGAGACTAACTCTCTTGATTAACTAAATTGGTCATCACCAAGGACACAAATTTGTGTAGTATTAACTCTGATTATTTAAAAGGACTAAATCAAAAATTTGGTAAGGTTTATTCAACCCTCCCTTCTAAACCTTACACTTACACCCCTTGGGACCTACAATGTGGGTTCAATTCGGGGAGAGATCGTTATTAGTAGATTGGGTGGTCGAATATAATTGTTCTCTTTACCTGGGAGGATCTGGTTGTACGTCAGCAGACCCCGTCAGAACACTGACCAGTGCGTGCACATCCCGCGGTTTACCTTGGCGGCAACAATGAGGAGCCGGAGTTGTTGTCCTCAGGCATAGTCAGACGTAAGCCTGGAAGCTGAGTTATCAAAAAAAAAAAAAAAGGAATTGCACTTTGATATGTGAAGTGTTGAAACCTAGGTACTAGTATATAGGGGTGTGAGACGTTTGATTTGATTATTCTTTTTGAAAACCAAACATGGCCTAAAAATATAGGGCTGAAAAAAAATGCAACCAACTAATTTTCAAGTTGTGCATTTTAATTTTTAAGTTTCTCCAGTGATGATTTGTCTACATTATATCCAGTGGTTCGGGACTTGGAGGGGCAAAATCTATTTTGAAGACCTATATATGAATGTTTTTCAAAATTTTGGGAGGGCAAATATAATTTTTCATAAGTATAGGTATATTTTTAAAATAAAACACAAGTAGAAAAATTAATTTTTGAAATTTTTTGAGGGGGGGCAGTGGCGTTCCGCCTCTGATTATATCATGTCTCAAAAAACAGGGGGGGGGAATGAAGAAATTATGACAAAATAAAGTATTAGCCAGGTCACACTAGGAATTGATTCCCTATTTCAACTGTGTCCAATTCCTGTTCAATTTATTCGGATGGATAACATGTGTATATCAGATAAATAATTATGTGTTGTTGATTGTTTAAAATAATTTACATATTTCATTCATCCGTCAGTCCGCATTTAATGGAACAAGAAGTGAATCACAATGTTTGAACATAAAATCTGAACCCAAGTCCCCACTCCTTTCTAAGAGTACTTGTCTTATTTAAAATAGTCAATATTATTGAGTGATTGTAAAAAAAAAAATATTTGAGGAAATTCTCATTTAAAATTCTCTTGGATTGCATACTTTTTTTTTATTCTCTCCTAATGTTTTGTATAATTTTTTAAAATATCATGAATAAAAACTTGAAATGATTCTTATTTTATTAATTTTATTATCTTGATACTCATTTTAACTATAAAGTATGTATATATACATGTCGCAATGGTTTCAAAAAAAAAAATATATACATGTCGCAATTATTTTTTGAAATGACACAATTATTGATCAAAATCAATGGCGCAATCAATTAAACCATTAAAATTCCAATCCAAGTTAAAATATTATATTTTGCTAAGCTAGGTCCATTACCTGAATAATTGCCCTAGAAAAGGGGTGTAGCCTTTTTGGGGTGTCATGATAAAAATATGATTAGTTGACCAGTCAAAAGGAAACATTTAAAGCATTTTCTACTGTTTGATAAAGTAGTTTAGTTTGAATGGGACATGCATTGACCAATATATTTCCCCTTTATTTGACTGCTAATTGGATTCTTTTTCTCTTAACCAAACATAAAATAATATTAACACATCCAAATTCCCAAAAGCAACAAAACTCTTAAAATCCAAGTACATGCATCAGTCAGACATTACTACCCAAAAAAAAAAAAATTCCAATTTACCATTAAAATTCACCATAAAAATGGGCGTCACTAAAATTTTATAGTTATTTGTAGAAGAACAACAAAATCAAAAATATTATTTATATACCGAACAGTCATTGACAAATCACCAATAATCTTTAAATTTATCAACATAAATATTGTAAGTATGTACTAATAACTTAAGATTTAGTCAATAAATATTTACTCACAACAATTTTACCTACAATTTTGGTTTGTCAAAATTCTATATAGCATCTTTAGTTTCGACGTAATTTTCTAATACTTAACTCCAGATTTTCTATAAATAAACTGTTTTTTTTACAAACATACCAAAAAAAAATCTCACCAAAAACAATAAAAATTCAATAAAATTGCAACAATATCACACGATTAAGTCGATCAAATCAAGAAAAAAAACTAGTTATGACAAGAAAAAAAAGAATAAATAAAGGGCATAAACTAACTTTTTTTTTCATTTTTTTCTGAAAAGAATTAATTATAAACTGTTACATTCTTGAATACATGACAGAAATTAAAATAAATTATGATGAAGGAGGAGAAGATGAATCAAATTTGTAGTGTTTATCAACAGCAACAGAGACATCCCAAGTGCAACTCAGACCCTTTGGAATAACCACAAGATCTCCAGCTCCAAATTCCACAATTTCACCTAATAATTCTGTGTTTTTAGGGTAAACTTTCACTTTCCCACGCACTAAATAACATGTCTCTTGTGCATCAAATTTAAGCTGGTATTTCCTGGAGGGCAACCCCATCTTAATTTCCCCAAAAAAAGAAAAATGTTTAGTAATAAATACATAAAACACACATACTAAAGTGTTTGTGTTTGTGTGTGTGTGTGGAAAGAGAAAAAAAATTGAGGTATATATATTAATTCTTACTTGGGCCAAGATTTGATGCCAAGTTGAGAAAGTTGAGACTCTGAAGGGTTGTTTTGGACTATGATTTTCAGATTTGATGATGAATTTGAGGATTCTGCTGCCATGAAAAAGTGGATGAAATTTAAATTTAATTTCTAGGGTTTTATGATGATGAGAGTGTAGAATTTAATTGGGGTTTCTTGGTTATGGGGTGTTTTTGATGAGATAAGAAGAAGAAGGAAGATGAATATAAATATTTATACTCGTATTTTTTTGTTTTTGTTTTTGGTGTGTGTAGATAAGTAATGTTTTGTTGAATAGGGTACAAGTATATATGCTAGTCCTCAACCAAAATATCCTTTGACCCATCACATCAATTCAAACCATGCCATGCTTGCATTTTTTGTTGTGGACTTCTACATTGATGGAATCTTAATAGTTTTTCTTTTTCTTTTTTCTTTTAAAAAGAATACTAAAAGAAAAAAAGAAGAAAAAATAAAAAGTTGTATATATGAAGTGAACTTTTTTGGTCCTTCCAGGTTCCAAATGATCTCCTCTTGTACGCAAAAGAAAAAATGAAAAAAATTGTGCACATCCACATTGATTGAATATGAATAGTTTTTCTTTCTTTGTTTGGTTTTTTTAATTAAAAAGAAGTACTAAAAGAAAAAAAGAAAGTTATATAATTACTGAATTTTCTTTGGTTTTCAAAATGATCTCCACTTGTTAAAAGAAAAAAAAAAACAGTAATAGTAAGTGTAGCCCGGGGCATATCTCAACTGGTAAATGACCTGAGTGATATGATGTCTGCTCTTGCTACAAGACTGCAGTTAGCTTCGAACTCGTTGAGGCATATCCCGTGATTCATTTCCTGCACGAAACTCTGGCGGTATAATAGGGCCTCTCTCAAGAATGAAGTTCAACCCTTAGTAATAGTAAGTGCAACTTAAAGTTATTGGATATATATTGTTTTTGTGGTTTTAGTCCATGAAGTATGGAGATATTCATATTCCAAACCCCAATAGAACTTGAGATATTATTGGAGTTTACAAAGGGGTCCTGCCATAATGAGTAACGTGTAGATAATTGTGGATAAGATTCCTCTGGTCAAAACTTTGACCACAGTTTATCTAGCTGACAAATTACACATGGCAGAATTGCAATGGTTCTCGTATAGGATGTTTGACTAAGGTTTCACCCATTTCAAGATTATGGCATATTATTACCTTTCACAATTCTTCCTTTTTCTCGTCATAAGTTTTAACAAAATAATATATGTATGTATATATATATAGTTAGGGGCGAGATCCAAGAAGATCTATCTTTGCGGTGAGACAGTGTCAGACACTAATCTCAACTAACCTCAAATATACACCAAAGGCTGGGATTAAAAGTGAATAATAATACATTAACTAATTAATTTAATCCCTAAAAGGGTAATATTGTCAAAAGATTAACGTGATTATGAGAAATCGATTATAGAAAGAGAAATCAAGATCAAAATCATGATCCTCCTTCCAAAACTCAACAATCTTATGCAAAAACCTCATAAACATTATTCCATTGAAGTCTAACAAGATATAACCAGAAAACAATCGGAAAAAACAACGCAATCCAATCAAGAAAACACCACCATTAACGAATTCTTCATACTTCCACAAAAACTAAGGGAAAAAAAAAGCGATTCAATATTACAAAGAACTAACCAAAATCAAAGTAATGAGTTCGAATCATGATGATGAACAATAATCAATGGCGAGAAAAACTCCATTCATGAATATCAATGGTGTAGACATCGGTGGAGAACTTGAAACGGCCATTAACAACAAACTCTTAAAAACGTAATTTTCACTAAGAAGGCGATGGATAAATACTTATAAAATGGTGCATATATCTATAGGATGTTACACAAATTGAAACCATGCAATAAAAATCAACTAACTATGTTATCTAAAAACTATCTATGCGAAAAAAAACTATATGCGATATAATATACCTAAGCTATGCAATGTGTCATAAACTATGCAAAGAAAATCAACTAACTACGTATTATCTAGAAACTATCTATGCGATGTATATAAACTAAATATATATATATATATATATATACATTTTACCAAATATGTCATAATGTCATAAACAAAGTGCAAACAAAAAACAACTAAATATCCATTATCTAACAAATATCTAAGCAGCAAATGAACTCTAACTATACTAGATTCCCAAAAAAAAATCGCCTCCTAAAAAAAACGCCATTAAATACGACAGTTACAATCTTAACCCATAAAAAATGGTTTCAAAAAGTCAAAGGATATAAAAAACCCGCTAGATATAAAAAGTACAATTCTACCCTTAATGAATTAAAATAAAAAAAAATCGCCTAAAATCCTGGAAAAACCACAACCATGAAATAAATTCAATCAAAAGCTAAGATTAGTCCACACTGTCTCACCCCAGGAATGTGGTCTTATTTGAATCAATTACTATATAGTTATATATATATATTTATATATATATATATATATTTAAGTCCACAAATTAAAATAAAAATCAAGTTTTAGTCAAAATAATAATTGTAATAACAAAACAAATATTTCAAAAACAAAACTATCATTTTCACAAACCAATTAAGAACAACAGACAATAATGTGAAATTCAAATTTACTGAGCCAACTTAACTTACATAAAATTAATATTTTCAGGAAAGTAACAAATTAAGAAAGAAGAAAAAGTGTGAAGAATTGAGATAGTGAATTTTATCGCCCAATTCCAACAAAATTATTTTTAAAATGTATATTTTGGCCTATAGGGTGCACTTTGCCAAGTAAATATCAGTTTGAGGGTACAATGTGCCATTTTTATAATTTTAGGGTATAAAGAGCCAAATGGAAATGGGTGTAATTTTAAAGTGTAAGATGCCAATTACCCTATTTCTAAAGTTAAACTATTCCAATAATATTTTTTATAAAAAGAGCAAAATAATTATGATTCTAAAGAGTTGCATCTATAAATGAAAGGTTGTTGATTAACAGAATATGACCTTTTCGGTTTAGTTCTGTTAAATTCGGGGGGACTTGGTACGGTCCCACACATGAAGCGTATCCAATATGGGAGAGAGTACAAGCCCACCAAGTGAGGTTTCATCCTAAAACCGAATTTAACATGGTATCAGAGCAGACCCATTGCTCGGCCTAAGGTGGGCCGTATCACATGATGTGATTGAGCATAGTGGGTCCTGTAATGATGATTAATGATATGACGAAGGACTCATAAGTGAGGGGGGCGTGTTGAGATATGTTACTTGTGAGTTGTCTCACATTGATTAATTAAGGGAAGAAAGTCCAATTTATAAGCCAAGTGAGCTACTCCTCCTATCGCCAATTGGTTTAGGATGGAACCTCACTTGGTGGGCTTGATTCTCTCCCATATTGGGTGCACGCCATGTGTGGGGCCGTCTGGAAGTCCTCCCGAATTTAACAAGTTCATGCTACCCTAATACATATAGTAGTGAATTCACATAAGGTCTCATTTTCAGGAAACACGTTTTATTTCATTTTTAAAATATTTATTTTGCAGAATGAAATGCAAACTTTGTAATATACTTATTCTAGCAATTTCTCCAAACAAAATTCTCTAAACCATTTGCAGAAAGTACTTTCACAAATGAATTCAAATATAACTTAACCTCGCTCCTAGCCAATTCAAAGAAATGCAGACTTTTAGTCGATTGTTATTTTTCATTATATTATCTTTGTTTTTCTTTGATTTCTTTATCTTTTGTTAAATCACTATCTTATTTTGATAAATGTAATGAATAAATGCAATGACGCGGTTGATGTACTTATCATATTATTTTTAAAATGACATAAGGTTTTGACAACTATTAGCACTTTGAGTCTTTGACTTTGATTTGAAATTTAATTTTTTTTTCTTAAATTCTATTTTAATGTGGGTTTGTGACAGAACTGTGCTCATTTTTTCTATTAAACATCCCAGTAGCCAATACATAATCCATATTAATCTCCAACTATTTAAAAGTGACTTATTTACAATCTTAATTAATAGGGTTTAATATATTCGAATATCTTAAAAAAATTATTCAAAACATGATATAAATACAAGTCCAATGTGGTTAAAGTAGAGGGCTTCGGGGATAAGCCCATTGGGCTTGAAACCGATGATTGTATCGTTGTATATGATTTAATTATATATATTATAGGGAAAAGGACATGACTACCCCACTTTCCAACCCCAATCCCTGCACAATACGCCTCATCTCCTGTTCTTTCCCAAATATGCCAACACCGGTTAAATTTGGACAAAAATACGCTCTTCAGCGCATTGGACCATTCCTCCTCCAATAATCAAGGCGCAACAAGATCTCTGATCACAACAAGATCTCTGATCAAAATAGAATTCTCTAATCCCAACAAATAACGAACAAATGGAAAAACACGAGAGATTGCGGAAAAAATCGAGAGAAATCTTTGGTGCCGAGAGAACAATTCAAACTCAATATCAAGAGGAAGAAGAAGACAAAACCAGGTAACAACAACATGACCTGTTTATCTTAATCTGAGAAAACCTTGTTTCGATCAGTTTCATGATTTTACAAATAGAAATTTAGGATTCAATGTGTATTGGATGAAATTGACATTGAATTAAACCAGGAATTTTGCATGAGAATCCAAAAACCTGACAGTTTTGAGCTTCAAAATGCTTATTTTGTTCGAATTATGATGCAAAATTCTACAAAAATTGCTTCTCGTGATTATCTACTAATAAATCGTGTGAATCTGAAAAATCTGAATGCAATACATTACGTAATTGTTTCACATATGTTTCTTTCTTGTTTCACAATTGTTTCCATTGGCAATGCTTCGCCTAATACAGCACATTGCTTCTTGTCGTACATGAAACATTGTTTCATACGTGTTTCATTTATGTTTCACTTAGCCAACTTTTCATTGAATTCCACAGTTGCATGGAGAAAATCCCAGTTGTCGTATACCACAATGGACAATGGGAAGAAAATAGAGAGTATACCAACTTTAAGATAACAGGAATACTCATTCCAATGGACTGCACATTCAGCACACTAAAGGAAATCTTGGAACAACAAATTCAATACAGAAAATTAGAGTTTACTTGTCCATCATCGGCTACGAGAATTGGACACGACTCCACTGTCAGACCAAAAGATAGTTTATATTGACTTCCAATATCATAGAATTATTGAATGTAACAACTATATAGAGGAAATTAAAGACCTACTAGTACAACTTTGCTAGAGTACGTGAGATCTTTAGTTCAAGATTGGGCATGCAGGCATCGAAATGAAGCAAGATCAATATTTATAAGGATGACAAAAAAAGTTGAAAAGTATATGGGGAAAAACTACACAATTTCTCTAAATTTAAGAGTAATTTACTACAAACTTGTATCACATGATCCTCTGTTTCACAATTGTTTCTTACATGTTTCATTTATGTTTCAGGTGAAGAGATCAAATGATCTATATATATATAAAAGCAAAATGATTTCTATAAATGTTTTCTCGCCTAAACGCTATTGCTAAAAATTTTCGATACCTTTTTTATGCTAACTATTGGGCGATTTTCGGTTTTTGTAAAATTTACCTATAAAATAGAAAGTTTGACTTTAGACTTTTAATTGCTGATTTCCGATTTTTGTAAAGATTACTTAAAAAATAGACAAACACTTTATAAAAAAGTTGTGATCTTATTTTTCATGATTAAATAGACCAGATTTATTTTTCCTGAATATTGTACATGCAAAATGATACGGAATTGTACTAAAAACATTACCATAAATAATTTCGTTGTTTTTTTGTGCTGTACATCAAGCAGAATCTCGAATTCTACTAAATAATACCATAAATAAATTGATTGATCATTTGTTTGGTAATACAATTGGAAAATAAAACACTATACAGATCTAAATAAAAAAAAAATACAATAAGGAATCATACATTGGATGAAAATCTGCAATTAATAAAATAAAATTGTAAAGATCGAATTTGATTGTCACATAATTGTAAAGATCCGAATTCTGGATTTAATATGTAAAAAATTTCCTGCAAAAGGAATTACAATCAAACCAAAATTTATTTACTTACTATACTAAAATGCTAGATAATGCATATACCATTTAAATTGCTAGAAATTTCCTATTCATACAATGATCGAAATATCTTATTTTTATATAGCTTGATTTTACAATATTTTCGAAATCTGAATAAACTGGACACAAAGGAAATTCACAGCCTATAAATATTAGAATCATGATCAGTTAATTTTACACATTCAAAATAACTGCAAAAGCAAGAGGAATAATATTTTTTCTTACACATCCATTTATTTTTTTCTAGAAAAAAAAATGGCTCTTGTGTTCAATCTGATTCGGTAATTAAACAATAGCAAAACGCTTTGGGCTATTAAGTTAAGGCTTGTGCGGAAGTATGAAAACCATCATTCCACGACAATAAACAAATTGGGAGTATTGAATGCATTTTTCACGATGCTTCGGTATTTTAATATTCTTTTACAACCCTATTTTGCATCATTTTTTTTTTCTCTATTTTTTTATATATTATGCTCAATAATTAAATTATTTTAATTTTCTGATTAACAGGGTGATAGAATTCATGGTACTATCAGAAAGTATCAAATTCCAAATTTTAAAAAAAGTCTAAAGGAAGGGCATGTTTACGCAATCAAAGATTTCATTGTTGAAAAGCAAACTGATAAGTACAAGACCACTTCCATCCAAATTAAGATTATGTTCTATGGAAAGACACACGTTTTTGAAATGTTTGATGAAACGTTTCCTCGATTCATGTACAACTTCGTAAAATTTAGTGAGTTGGCTGACACCAATAAAGTGGATGACACTATGCTTATAGGTATTTTTCAAAATTCAATGTTTCATTCCTAATAAAAAATTTTTGTACCTTGATTTTAATTTACTGACTATTTTTTTGCAGATGTTATTAGAAAGGTTGTTTCGATGTACTCCGCACAAAATAAGGATATAAATGGTCGCCTTACCAGATTCTTAGATTTAACTTTAGAAGATCTAGAGTAAGTTTTAGTACATTATCATCTGTTTTATATTTCTTTTACATATGAATGTAAATTCAATATTCTTTTAATTTTATAGAAACAATCGCATCACATGTACGCTATGGGAGAATTATATGGAGAAGATATTATCGCACTTGGAGCAGCAATTGTTTGAGCCGGTGGTTATTATTTTGCAGTTGGGAAGGGCAAAAGTTTTTAAAGGTAACGGTTTTTCCATCCTTTTTTTATTAGAATGTTTGTTCTTTCAAATTTTTTATGATTTTGTTCTGTATTTTAATCATTTAATATTTTTTGTGTATTTTTATGGTCAAGTTAAGGTATCCAATATCTTTCATGTTACGAAACTGCTTGTGAATGAGAAAGTTGATGAGATCATAGAATTCAAGAAGAGGTAATATTATTTCATAATATTAAAATATTAGAGTTTTAATATGTAATTTATTTTAAATAACATTATTATTTTCAAAATCAGGATTTTGAGTAGCAACAATCCTATAGTCTCTATTAGTCATGTTAGTTTGCCATCTGCATGGACCGCTAAAGATGAACTTGATGCACCGGATGCATCTGTAAAAACAATTAATTATCTGTATGATTGTGAAAAGGTAATATTTTTTTGTATAGTTACTTTATTTAATTCATTTTAATTAGAAAATAAATATTCATTTGTTTACTTCTTAACTTTTTAATTTACTAATTTCATCAATATAGGCTGGAAGTTTTTGGATTTGTGCACGAGTTGTTTCGATTTCTGAGGATTGGTGGTATCTTGCGTGTACTCATTGCGTGAAGAAGATGCATCCTACAAGGACAATTTCTATTGTGTGAAATGTGATGATTTGTTTCACACAAGAGTTCTCGAGGTAATTTTTAATTTTATTTTGATTCGTACTAAAATCAATTTCTAATTTAAATGGTCTAATATTGTTTTTCCAATTTTTTTTTGACTAGGTATATGATTACTGTTCAAGTTGTGGATGAAAGTGCAAGTGCCACTTTACTTTGTTGGGATAGGGATTGGGAAAATTTGATTGGAAAGTCTTGCACGAATTTGAGGAAAGAGCATCTCGAGGTATTAAACTTATTATTATTAAATCTTATATTTTTTTACATTTATGTAAATTTTTTGATTAATTTATTAATTTCTTGAAATTTAACAAATGGAGGTGATGAATTGCCCGAGGAACTATCAGGACTGATTGGAAAAAAGCTGCTTTTCAAGGTTCAGATAAAATCTGAATAGCTCCACAATTATTCTGGTATTTTTTCCGTTACTAAGCTTTCGGCAGATCCAGATTTAATTTGAAAATATGGAGTGATGAATCTTGAGAGTCAGGTGATTATATATTATTTTTTCTTATTATAATCATAATAGAGGATTATTGTAAATTGTTAATTTAATTTTTGTTGAACAGGAATCTGATTTTCTGTCGAAGTTGCAGTCAGACGATGCTTGTGATGACAAGGTTTGATTTATTATCTTATTATTATTATTATAATTTTTTTATTAGTAATATTAACAAAATATATGTAAATATTTAACAAAATATCATATTGTTTGTAGGAAGAATCTTCTTCAGAATCCGAGGTCAATACACCTATCAAGAACCTAAAGAAAAGGCCCTCGACGTCTGAATCGCCACTATGCAAACGTAGATTAAATGAAGATTTTTCGTCGTCTACTACATCTTTGAAGCTCAAGAGTGTTATGAAGATAGAAAATGAGAAGAAAGATGGATAGGGGGACTCTTTTGATTAGTAGCTAGGATATTATTTAAGAACAATAATTTTTATTTTAGTTTGTTGGATTGTTTATCTTTTGGCCACATTTGTGGTTTTTTTTGCTGTTGTTTTGAAAATAATATTTTCAATTTGGTTTTATTGAATTTTTTGCTGCATAATATATATTGTTTTTGTCCCTTTTTCTGTCTTATTTGTTAATTAATTCCGATAATTAATTTTTACGTAACTTCATTAATTTTTAAATTTATTAATAACATTCTAAATTGTTTAGTTAAAATTCTGTATTTGATAAGAATGCATTTTAAAAGTTTTTAGATTATTGAATTCTTTAGTTAAACTCTCAATGAGTTGTTTTTTTAGATTTCTGGACAATATCAAGTTAAATAGGGTGATCGGGAATTGGAAAAAGCTGGACAGCTTTTTGCAATGATTATTTATTTGCTAGGATTAATTAATACTGCTTTTTTTGTCTTTTGTAATGAAATATAATTATTTAAGAGTTAGACATTTTTAGTTCCTTTTCTGTAATAATCTCATAATTGTAAGTTTTAATAGTAATATTCATAATTTTAAGTATAGTTAGTTTTTTAATAAAGACTATTTTAACCAACATGATTCCACTACAATCATGTTGTAGGGTCAAGTGGTTTTATTTTGGTGCATCTTTAGAATTGTAGTGCAAAAACAGATCTATAAGTTGTCTATTGAAAAACTAACACTTAATACAACTTTCAGAAACTTAACCAACAGGATTCCAATACACTGAATGTGTACGGTCAAGTGGTATTTTATTAAGTTTCGATATAAGATAGTTTAGAAGCATTTAAATTACATTACAACTATAATATAAACATAAAATAGAACAAACAGTTCAATGCAAACTACTATAGAAGTGTAAAGCAAGTCCAAAAGATTCTGAGATATTCATAAGCCATTCATCACCACTAACATACATAACATCTTAAACAAATAATTGATAAACATAATTAATTTACACAAACCACATTCATCTACTTACCATTTATGCTGCCTCCAATTTTTTTAAGAAAAATCTAGATTTGTAAGCCTAACTTAGTTCTGTAAATATACTGAAGTCAATCAAGATAACATTTATTTTAATTATTTGATATTCATACATCAGCACTTCCATAATACATATAATGTTCAACAATTAAATGATAAACATAATTCATTCACATTTAACACATTTATCTACTTCTCAAATATACTGACTACAATTTTTTAAAAAAAACGAGATTATTCTGTATGTTTTAGATATTAAAACGAGATTTTTCTTCTCTAAATATACTAAAACAAAGATAACATTTACTTAGATATAGAGATACGGTTTCCATATAAATTATTTTAGATATTGTATTTTGTATGTTTGCCTGTTATTTTTAAGAAAATCTTTAAATATCTTCAATAATTCACATGCCTAATATAATTGAAGAATCAAACATTATTCTATGTATTTTGCATTAAAAAAATATAATAAAATCAGATTTTGGATACTATATAAATCACCTCATTCCTATAATCCACATACCAAAAACATTACTTTTTTTCAGTATATAAATGGTTCACAGACCATTTTATTCATCACATTCTTTACAATCTATCAAAGTAAACAACATATAAAAAACTTCACAGAGCACAACCAACTCAGAAAATTGTTCAGGCATATTATTAGCTAATTTAATCTTAAAAAATGAGGAAGCTCACGGGTCACAATATAGTTGGCAATAAACGGAAAATTGTGAGCCTATATGAACAAAGTAATTTATGTTCTAGGTTTTCATACTATAAACTGTTGAATTTGATATACTTATCTTTATAGATGATGTAACTCTGTTGTGATTTTTTTTAAATCAGCTTTTTTAATATATACATTTAAAAAAAACAATATCAGTTAATTAAACATTGTTACTTTTATTACAGAAAAAATGAATAATAAACTTATTTTAAAAACTTAAAAATTTAAATAATTATCTTTTTTTCGACTCTTTTGCCATTCTGACTTATTCAAGAATGTAAAAAATATCATTGTACCTGCATCAAAAAAGGATAAAAACATTAGTGCTGATTAATTTTTTTTACAATTCTTAGTGCAAAAAACAATCATAATATTATTATCGAGTATATATGAATAACTTTAATATATGTTCATCTAAACAGATATGCATTTAATTTTTTTTAATTTTCATATTGTTAAAAATCTTCTTCAAAATCAAGTTAATAATTGTAAGACCATATAATAATACAGTATATCTGGTTCAAAACGAAAAACAAATACGTCCATTGATATCCGGAATTAAACAGAACAAATTTCAGTATTTTAATAAAACGTTATTTACTAAAAAAGTAAATAAAATATTAAAAAAATATTAGGAAATATAGTATTTTTTATAGTGTAGAGATTTTAATAAACATAATAAAAATATGCGGAAATATAGTAGATGTTTTTTTAAAACAATCAGAAAAATACAAGTTCTACTGATTTATTCATATAAAATACAAAAAAAAAAAAGTGAAAATGACTTATCTTTTTTTCTCCGTCGGCACCAGATATGAACTCCATCTAGATGAAATCTTAGGGTTTCCCTTTCATGAAAACCTTAGATCTAAAAATGTTTTCAGATAAAACGTCAATAATAAACTGAAAAATGAATAATAAACAAAATATACACTATTAACCACAAGATTCCAATACACTTTTTGTGTACGGTCAAATGGTTTTTTCTAATTGTAAAGTCTGAGTAAATTTTTGTTAAAATTAAAAAAATGCATGTTTCAAAATACTGAAATCGGTTAAGACAAGGATATTTAACATTAAAAAGACATGCTATTGTTTTATACTTAAAAAAAAAATACAGATCTTAAATTGTTTCAAAAATCCGTCGGTGTTAAAGCTTTAATACACCTATTTTCTCCGTTTAAGCCTGAAACACAGATGTTTGGATATCCGAAAAAATGTAAAAAAAATCATAAAATAGTATAAAAATATTTTTCGAATATGTTAATAGAAAAAAATTCTCATAACATCAGTATTTACAAAAATGAAGCAGTTCAAGTTATTAAACCCCATTTCGACCATCAGGATCACAGATCTAGGGTTTTTCATTTTATGAAAACCGTAGATCTACCATTTTTTCAGGTGAATAAGGCATTTTAGGGTAAAAAAACGAAAACTTCTGCCCTTTTTTTAATATAAAAACACAGATCTACAATATTATCTACAGATCTACAAAGAAAACAAATAACCAATATATGAACTATTTTGGTATCAGTTGAAGCCAAAATTTACAACTTCTCAGAAAACCAAACATTCATGGGTGTGTTTCATTTTAAAAAAAAAATGAGATATGAAATATTTTTTGAAAAACGAAGAACTGGAGAGTTCATCGATTTTTTTTTAACAAAATCAACTGTAATCGAAGACCCCAGAATCATAGATAGAAGAAGATAGAATGGAACTTGAGAAAACCCCAAAAACATATTTCGGATATGAGATAAGAAATATAATCGAACACTCTGATTTTTAGAGAGAGAGAGAGATAAGATTATTTTGAAAGAACTCTAGATAGAGAGGCAGAGAGTGAGTAAGTGGAAATGGAGAAATGAAACCCTAACAAGACAACCAGATCCTATCTGATTTTTGGGTCGTTCGATGTTTGACACGTGTCAAAATCGTGACCCTTCATTTATCAAAAACCTATCTGAAAGAAGGTTTCAGAATATGGGCTTTGGCCTGTTAATTATGGGATGGGTATGATTGGGCTTTGTATTATGTATAGATTAATAATCTGAATGGGCTTTTTATTTTTAATATGGGCTTCATTTAAGTATTTACTTATTTTTCTTTTATTTTTATTTAATTTTTAATGATTTAATTTATTAATTAAATTAAATCCTTACTAAATTTAATAATATTTGTTATTAATATTATTATTATTATTATTATTATTATTATTATTATTTTAATTCTCAGAACAATTTTTTTTTATAGAGATTATTATATTATTGTAATTATATATATCATCTAATATTTATTAAGTTTTTTCTATTGTATGACTTTATTATATATATATAT
Organism: Rehmannia glutinosa; assembly: GCA_016081115.2. Lineage (NCBI taxonomy): Eukaryota > Viridiplantae > Streptophyta > Magnoliopsida > Lamiales > Orobanchaceae > Rehmannia > Rehmannia glutinosa. The sequence continues at coordinate 84,148,865 of CM071924.1, read as the reverse complement.
ATATTATTATTAGTATATTAATATTTATATTAATTATATTATTATTATTAAATTTGTTATATATATACTTATTATATAGAAATTATTTATTAATTAGTTAAAATTTAAGTATTAAATTACTTTACTTATTATATTATTATTATAATTTAGTTTAATATATGATATTATTTTAGAAGGGTAGGATATATATATAGATTATATTAATTTTATTTAATTTAGTATTAAATTTAATATAAATTATTCTATTATAGTTTAACTTTAATAATTTTGTTTCAAAATGTATCATTATCCGAGAGAGGACATCCTTTGAAAAAGGCTCATCAAGTTCAATGGTTTATCCATTTTCCAAAAGTCCGTTTAGCAATATCACGAATGGTATGTTCAATTATTTTTTCTTTTAATTATTTTGTATATAAATAAATATAGTGCTATATAGATAATAATAAGATAATGATAATGATAATATTTCAAATTTATCATTAAAGTTTCAGGCACACAATTACTCCCCAGAAAAAATATCGTTAATCGTGGAGTATCTAATTATGGTACTTCTGGTACACCCTCTTCGATGAGTTCGAAAGAAACTGTTATAATTGATCTCACTGATGATGAACCGATTGGAGCCCATGCTACTTCAAATAAGCCGACAACGTATGAGAATTCTGGTGTTAATGTAACTGGAATTGAGCTCAGTGAAGTATTAAATCCTTCACATGATGGTTAGTGTAATTTTTTATATTTCTTAATTTCATATATTTGAGTTTATTAATATTATTTAGTATAATTTCATGAATTAGTGTAATTATTATTTTTTCAGAGTATTGTGATATGGGGGATGCGAGTTATAAATGCCAATTTTGTGGAGCTTTATTTTGGTTAGAAGAGAGGCTATCCTCCTATCCAAAATCAAACCCTCGCTACTCTTTGTGTTGTGGGCACGAAAATATTCAACTTCCCCCAATGAAACAACCACCAACTGTTCTTCAAGATCTATTGTTTGGAAATGGAAATAAAAGCAAACACTTTCAAGAAAACATACGTTCTTATAACAATATGTTTTGTTTTACATCTATTGGAGGAAAGATTGACACGGATGTGAACAAAGGCAGGGGTCCTCCGATTTTTCGAATGTATGGCCAAAATTACCACCTTATTGGAAGTTTGTTGCCCCCTGATGGATCGATCCCCATATTTGCTCAGCTATATATATATGATACGGAGAATGAAATAAGTCATAGGTTGAATTCCGTCAGGTTTGTTTATTCTTTTCTTATATTTTGTTTCTTTGTCATTCATTTGTTTAAATTATTAAACGCAATTTTTTTTTAATTTTTAAAAAATCATTTTCAAATTTGTAGGCAAGGAAGTGATATCAATAATTTGCATGAAGTTATCGTGTCTGAGTTGAAGAAAATGTTGGATGAGAACAATGTTTTGGTTAAATCCTTTAGAATGACAAAGAAAAGATTCGAGAACATGGTTATTCAGATGTAAAATTACGTTTGATTGGTAGAAGGAGTACGGATGCTAGGAGATATAATATGCCAACGAGCAGTGAAGTCGCCGCTCTGATTGTTGGTGATTTTGATCGTGCTTTGGGTGATCGGGATATCGTTGTTGAAACAAGATCTAGTCTTTTGCAGCGGATAAATGAATTGAATGCTTCTTATTTGGTCTTGCAATATCCATTATTATTACCTTATGGTGAGGATGGTTTTAGAGAAGATATACCATTTTCAGTAAATAAGACTAATAGTACTGGTGCTAGAAGAACAATTAGTGTGCGTGAATACTTTGCGTACAAATTACACGACAGAGACCATGAATCGGCGACTATTTTGTCTTCACGGAGATTGTTTCAACAGTTTGTTGTTGATGCTTACACAATGGTTGAGTCTGCTAGATTGAAATATATCCGTTTGAATCAGAAAAAGCTTCGTTGTGATATATATAAAGGCTTGGCGGATGCTGTTTTGCGTGGTGATATTGATCCGAGTACTCAAGGCAAACGCATTATATTACCTTCAACTTTCACCGGAGGTGCTCGATATATGATACAAAATTATCAAGATGCGATGACTATTTGTCGATGGACGGGTTATCCAGATCTGTTTATAACATTTACTTACAATTCTAAATGGCTAGAGATCATTCGTTTTGTTCAGAAAAAGAATCTAAATCCGGAAGATCGACCGAATATTGTTTGCAGAATCTTTAAGCTTAAGCTAGATTCTTTGACTTCGGAAAAATAAATTGTTCGGGAAAGTTAATGCAGGTTATTATTTGTTTTTTAATTTTATTTATATATATTTAATAATATATTAAATATTTGTTTACTTAGTTCATTGTCTCAAATCCTTATTATTATTTGTTTTATTATATTGCAGTTATTTATACGATAGAATTTCAAAAGCGTGGCTTGCCTCATGCACATATATTGTTGTTTCTGGCCAATGAAGACATATATCCAACTGCAGATGACATAGATCGAATCATATCAGCCGAAATACCTGACGAGAGAATTGATCCATGCTATTATGCTGTAGTAAAGGATCACATGATTCATGGTCCATGTGGTGATGTAAGGAAAAACTCTCCCTGTATGGCCGATGGTCGCTGCAGTAAATATTTTCCCAGAAAATTTGTGGATGCGACTACCATTGATGAAGAAGGTTATCCACGTTATAGACGTAGAAATGATGGAAGAGTAGTTGAAAAAAATGGTGTCCCGCTGGATAACAGATATGTGGTGCCTCATAATCGTCAGTTGTTACTCAAATATGGAGCTCACATAAATGTGGAATGGAGTAATCAGGCCAGATCTATTAAGTACCTATTTAAGTATGTCAACAAAGGTAATGATTATGTGACAACATCGTTTTATACAAGCACCAACGAGGAGGACTCGGGAAAAACCGTTGATAAAGTGAGCATGTTTTATGATTGTAGATATATATCTTCATGTGAAGCCGCGTGGAGGTTATTGGGGTGTGAGAATCAGTACAAATATCCTTCAGTCGAACGACTCAACTTCCATCTTCTGAATGAGCAGAGTGTTATTTTCGATGATAACGAGCGAATAGATGATGTGCTTAGTAAAGATTCAGTTAAGGAGAGCATGTTTTTAGCATGGATGGATGCAAACAAAATATATCCCGAAGCCCGTGAGCTAACCTATGCTGAAGCCCTAACAAAATTCACATGGAAGAAAGAACTCAGGAAGTGGATGCCAAGAAAAATGGGGAAATCAATAGGTCGAGTGTTTTTCGTCCTCCAGGTACAGGTGATATGTACTACTTGCAGTGTCTTCTCAATATTGTACGTGGGGCTACGTGTCATGATGACTACAAGAAGGTCAACAGTACTCAACACGCTTCGTACCGTGACGCTTGCTATGTTCTTGGTCTGTTAGAAGATGATAGGGAATATGTTGACGCAATCACTCTGAAGCGAGCCATTGGCTTCCGCAGAGTCTCGAAGTCTTTTTGCGTCATTGCTATCATCGAGAATCTTTGAGCGGACTGAGAGTATATGGGACAAGTGTTGGCAATATCTTTCAGATGATATTCTACATAGACGGCGACGTCTTCTCCAACATGAAGGTATTATTATTATATGTTAAATGTCATATTTTTATTTATATTAAAAATATTTTATATATCTTATTATTTATTCAATGTCGTATTATTTCTCTTGCAGAATTGGTATTGAGTGAGAACGAGATAAAAAATCTTGCTTTGTTGGAGATTGAAAGAATATTGAGAAGTCGTGGCACGAGTCTATGTGATTTTGATACGATGCCCTTTCCTGATGCTGACAATACTGGGAATAGTCGAAACAGATTGATATACGACGAGCTACGTTATGATCGTAAGGCTCTTTTGGTAGAGCACAAGAACCTCATTTCCAGACTCAATGAGGAACAAAAAAATGTTTACTATAAAATCATGACAGCGGTGGAATCAAATAAAGGTGGTATGTTCTTTGTATACGGATATGGGGGAACAAGTAAAACATTCTTGTGGAGGGCTTTATCTGTGGCTTTGAGATCGAAAGGAGAAATTGTGTTGAACGTGGCATCGAGTGGAATAGCGTCCCTATTGCTGCCTGGTGGAAGGACTGCCCATTCACGTTTTGTTATTCCTTTAAACCCAAATCAAGAGTCAACTTGCAATATCAAACAGGGGACACCGCTTGCTGAGCTGATTATTCGTTCTAAACTTATAATCTGGGATGAAGCCCCAATGATGCACAAACATTACTTTGAAGCCATGAATGAAACTCTGAAAGCTCTTTTAAAATTAATCAATCCACGGAATGAATCAAAACCTTTTGGAGGGAAAACTGTTGTGTTCGGGGGTGACTTCAGACAGATATTGCCTGTTAAACCGAAGGGAAGTCGACAGGATGTAGTTAATGCCACGATAAATGCATCATATTTGTGGAAAGATTGTACAGTACTGAGATTGACTAAAAATATGCGTCTTCAAAGCCTCAATCAGGCAGATGATTATGCGGATTTGGCCCAATTCTCAGAGTGCATAGCAAGCATCGGAGATGGAACAATCGGAGGATCTAATGATGGTTGTGCTACTATCGATATACCTGAAGATATTCTTTTGGAATCATCTCGTGATCCGATTGCAACAATTGTAGAGATAGGGCGATACTCACACCAACTCTTGATGTTGTTGAGTCGATCAATCAATATATGACGTCTTTAAATTCTTCGGAGGGGCAGACTTATTTGAGCTCAGATAGCACGAGTAAATCTGATGCTAATATTGATTTCTTGCATGATATTCATACGCCAGAATTTTTGAATGGTATAAAATATTCCGGCATTCCCAATCATGAGCTGCATTTGAAGGTTGGGACTCCAATTATGCTCTTGAGGAACATGGACCACTCGACTGGATTGTGTAACGGGACTAGATTGATGATTACGAGGCTCTCTAGACACGTACTTGAAGCTAAAATTCTCACTGGAACGCATGAAGGTCATAAGGTGTTGATACCGCGAATGATACTAACACCGGGACCTCGAGAATTCCATTCAAGTTTCAACGTGAGACGCTTTCTCCGACGATCGTGTCTTATGCAATAACCATAAACAAGAGCCAAGGCCAATCTCTCTCAAATGTTAATTTGTACTTGAAGAATCCAATATTCAGTCATGGTCAATTATATGTTGCTGTTTCACGAGTCACCAATCGGAAGGGAATGAAAATATTAGTCTGTGGCGAAGATGAATCAAAAAACAAACAGACGCAAAACGTGGTGTACAAAGAAGTTTTTCAAAATTTGTAGATATTAATTTGTTCGAGTAGATCTTTGTACATTTTCTATTTTTTATTAATGTGTAATAAATTTTATAAACATCCAATCTACACGGTCGGACACAACAAACCAAATTTCGTAAAACACAATAAACTTCATATTGTCCAATATTACACTTGTCGTGCATCGCACGGGTAAAACACTAATTTTATCTTTAAAGTCATAGGGGCTGACAAAATTCTGGACCTTGAAAAAAGGACTTCCACACGCAACAAGTTTCAAATGGATGAAATTCATTGCCCACATTCTATAGCAGTACTAAAATAATTGAATGAAGATCCGTACCAATACTACTCGGATACTACATGAATGAAACAATAGTAAATCAAAATAGCCGATAAGAATCCAGACCCTAGAAAGCTAATCAAATACAAAATAGTTCCGATCCATACTACAAAAAATACCAAACTTAAACATATTGTTCAACCGATTACACCATCATTAAGATTACATAACAATAATTCCATAAAACCAATAGGAAGTGGAGGTAGAATCTCAATGTCGTTGTCATCATCATCACCATTTTGCTGCTTCAACTTAGCATGATTGTAAAGCAGATGACTAGGCATTGCTTGTTCATTTTCTATCTCAAACGCTTCAACGTCCATAGCCTTCCCAGCAATAAAGTACTCCGCATAACAAGCAACAAAAGACCCCACATACACTATAAAAGAAATAAAAACAATACACAGTCAAATATATAACACAACAAATTAAAAACAACAAAAAAGAACAAACAAATGGAAAATACATAACAAAAACGGATTTTCCTGAAAACCTCAAGTTGGTTTTCAGTTAATAATAGTTCTTCAAATTGTTTATAACATCAAAAGAGAACCCAATATATATTCTAGCAGTATACCAATCTTTCGGATCAATAACATATTTGAAACCCTAGAAACAACAAAGAAACAAAACAGAAACAAAAAAGAAACACAAAATCAACAAGCACTTCAACTAAAATACTATAGAACAAAAGAAACATAAAAGAAACAATTTCGAAACAACATCGAAACAAACGAAAACTTCAAATCACAAAATAATAAAAGAACACAGAAAAATCATACTTCAACAACATCAGATTCTGCAAAAGAAACAATCTTCTTTTTCGAAGCTTTGACACAAACCTTAGATTTTACAATTTTAAAAGGCGATTTAACCTGTGAAACTACTTTATCATCAATAACCTTTTCGGCTTTCTTCTTCTTCGAACTTATTTTACCAGCAGCAAGCTTCTGAAGTTTTCTCTTTTTCAAAGTATCTGGTGCTTCCAACTTCGAAGAGCTTCTCAAAAGCCTCTTATAAGGAGAGTTCGTAGGCGCCATTAAAACAACAAACTTCAAGCAACAGTTTTAGGATGTTACTGAAAGAGAAAGTTAATGATGAAAATGTGAGAGAAATCGGAATGATAGAAACTGAAAAACCAACGATGAAAGAGAGCAGAGCAAAGAGACGACGTGCCACGATCAAAGAGAGAAGAGCAAAAAACAAGGGGACTGGTTTGAGTTGCAGAGAAATTGGGTGGGAAAAAACTAACCTTAGATTAGAACGTAAAAAGATGAACAAATTGGGTAGAAAGTTGAAGATATAAGATCGGTTGGGTATTTTTGTCCTCTATTGGTATTTTTATCCTTTTTTAAAAATTAAGGGTATTTTGTGTAATTTCCTCTATATTATACATCTAGAAATTATAATCAAAAGCATAAAAAACAGAGAAAAAGAAAGACAGTTTCCAATTTTCCACCGACTAATCTGTTTTGTCTTTCAACCTTATTTCTTACAATTAAGAAACTGTTAGATTAGCCCGAGACATAGTTCAACGGTGCAAATAAAATGGGTGATGTGATGTGATGTTCTGTTTTACTGGTACCCGAAGCATGGGACTTTGAATATGCTTGGTAACATGTTGGAGGAAGATTTCTTGTGTGGTGACTCGATCTAAAGCGGCTCAGACCCGGCTCGTTGAGGCATATCCCGCGATTCACCGCCTCCACGAAAGTTCTAGAGACGGGACAATGAAAGCCCTCAGGGATGAGATTCATTCTTTTTTCTTTTTTTAGGAAACTGTTAGATTAGTTCGAGTGTATTTAATGCAATGTCATTTATCGGGAGTATAATTTTTTTTAACAAAAATAAGTATGTAGAATTATTGATACAAGATGATATAATATTTTTGGTACTTGGTAAAATATCAAGAGGTGTGACAAACTGTAATTTGGATAGGCCCATAAGACTAGGTCCAACAAGAATATTGGATTGGTGGCCAGAAGAGAAATAAAGGCGCAATAAAAATAATTCACCAAGAGGACTAGTTATTATTTGATCATTACCTAAATTAGACCCATTAAGGTCCTACGACCAAAAACCCATGAAAATTGAAAACCCCATCAATTTGCATATAAATAACTTAAAGGGGAAATTCCGCCACATATCCTCCTTTTTGAAAAAATCTCATTGTTTACGCTCCCTTCCTTTCTTTACTCTTACACTTGACTTTTTTGACATTTTTACGCTCATGCATATTTTTTTTGTTATTTTTACGTTTTTTTTCGATTTTTTTGTTCATATATTGCTTTATATTTTATTTATGTTGTTTCGATTGTGTTTATATTTGTTTCTACGTTGTTTCGTTGTTGTTTCGATGTCTCGATACAACTTTTACTTATGTTTACGCTCTTTTTTGTTCATGTATTGTTATATATTGTTTCTGGGTTGTTTTCTATAGCGTTTTTAATGTTGTTATAATGTTTCTTTGTTTTTAACATGTAGTTTTCAATGTTTTAATGCAGCTTTTATCTATTTTTAAACTCTTTTTATTGATGTGGTGTTTTCTATAATGTTTATGTTGTTTCTATACTATTTTTAATGTTGTTATGATGTTTCTTTATTGTTTTCATGCTGCAGTCGATATTTCAATGTATTTTTTTTTACCTATTTTTACGTTCTTTTTGTTTATGTGTTGTTTTATATATTGTTTCAAGATTATTTTTACATAATTTTTAATGTTGTTATGTTGTTTCTTGGTTGTTTCTATGTGTTTTCGACGTTTTTAATGCATTGGATCAAAAATTGAATTGTGTTTTTCTATACACGTGTTATTTCTATATTATTTTCAATGTATTTTATTTTAATGTGTGTTGTTTTATGTGTATATTTCTTAATTTTTTTTATAATATTTTGCGTATAAAATTGGTTATGGGGGCAAAAATTATTTTTTCACTGAAATTTTACTAGATGAAACATGTTCGAAACAACCTTAAAACAACAACGTAAAAAATCTTTTAGAAATTGGCGGGAGCGTAAAAATGTCCGAAAAAGAGATAGGAGCGTACAAATATCCAGAAAAAGGACCGGGAGCGTTAAAGTATCCTTTTTTTAGAATATTGGGTATTTTTATCCTTATCCCTAACTTAAACTCACATTTTTCACAGTTCATTACGCAATTATCAACTCAAGTTCTCTGACGCAAATCTATTTTTATTTAATCCTTAGTCCATGATCATGTTTAGGGATTTTGTCTTCTTTTATGTTGTATATGGATGGAATATTTCGGATTTGAAGACATGATTTGTGGAAATGATTTCAAATAACTCCATATAATATTTATTTGAATCAACCAACTTATTAAAAAATAACTTAAAATAGGAACTAATTAGAATTCAAAAATCAATTAAATTATGAGATTATCTAAACAAACTTAATGAATATTTTTTTTAGAATTTAAAACCCGTCAGTTCAAATCCTTCTATGCAATTTGTTTTATTGGTCTAAGCCCATAAAACATAGTTTGGAAGGTATAAAGTGGACAATAGACAATTAAGTCCAGATACCCAACATTTGAAATCTAATTGGGCTCACTTCAAATCTTTCTTTTGCTCATCCCAAGTCCCAACTGACTATCTTAAACCACTTGCATTCACTATGTTAATGTTTTATTGGTTTCCTTCATATTTTGTGCAAGTTATATTTATGTCTTCTTGAATGTTTACTATGGTGTTCAAAATATTGTGTTTGATTGTTAATCATGTTGAACTTAAATGAGTTTTAATCAAGTCGAATATGAGTAGCTTATGCCTTTACACATATTTTTTTCATCCTTTGCTAATCGAGTCGACTTACAAATCGTATTGAGCGCAAAAGTACATCCGAAGTTTGACATGTTAAGTTAACAACCACAATTTAGGCAAAATTTTAAACATCCGATATCATATCGAGTATCAAGTAGTTTGATTTATTTTTCAATCCAAATTTGATAAATACTTGTTTCGGTAGCTATTTTTTTTTTTTTGTGTTGAAGAACTTGATAAAATAGGTTGGGACAGTCGGAAAATGAAAATCTGGGGGAGGGGGAGGCTAAATTTATTTTTTCTCAAAGTAGTAGAACACGAAATTTTCTTAATTTTTTTAGCGGGTAATATTTTAAAATATGATAATTATATAATGATTTATAATAATTTTAAAAAATATTTAAAGTTAAAATAATTTATTTTTCAATAAATACAACCAATGATCAACTAACAGTACTCAAAAAAAAGATGATCAACTAACAGTAATTACTGTCATCTCATCTTAATTGTTAAACAATATTTGGCTATCTTACCCTTGGGATGGCATTTTCCTTATCCACCAGAATGATTTATGTGGCTATCAATGTCACTTTCAGGGACTTTATTGCATCCAAGTAGCACATTATTGCACCACTTTCACTACAAATTGGGGCATTGATGCATATGCCTCATTCTGCCCATTTGCATGCATCTCAAACTCAAATTGCATCACACATGATTTATTTGGACTTGAACAAACACGAATCTTCCTACTGTCTCCACTTTCTATGTGAACACAATATTATGTTAGCGGCCCCACGGCATGACGCAATGATAAAGCACATCGTGAAATGAAGAATAAGAATCACCATTACCAGAAATTTCAGTGGTATTCTTTTTTTGTAATAGTATTGATCGAGTTGAACCCTCGTATCTTTCAATTTCTTTGAAATTTATCCCCTCCTCTTCAACCACTACTCTCAACTTATTAAAAAAATGAAAAATAGGGAGTTTGAATCTTTGCGGGGTCCTGAATTCGGGACTTATTTTGGAAGGCAAAGTCTCCACTTCTTCAGGAAGGTCTCTTTCGAAAGTTTTAGAAGATAGAATGATATTGGAAACCGAATATCCACACCGAGCAATGTATAAGTTGTGACCGCATTCAGATTTATCTGGAGGGTGAACCAGATGAAAGACCACCATTCTCTAAGATTAGTTCGATTGGATACTTGGATTACCCCCCCCACACACACACACATATACCGTTAGTTTGATGGCGTAGATCAGTGGGTTCTTAAGACCAAAGTTCACAATTTTGAAATCCCATCTCTGAATCACTTCGTTGAACTTATCGTCCAGAACTTGCCTAGTACAATTACCTGATTGACATAGTCTGCAAGCTATTGCGTTAAGTATGAGGTTGTGTGTTCTCTCGTTCTCATATATATATATATATATATATATATTATTTACCTAAATTATCACTAATGATGTAATTCACCCTACTTGCACCCCAAGAAAGCGTGGATTCCGTATATATATATATATATATATATATATATATATTATTTACCTAAATTATCACTAATGATGTAATTCGACTTCGAGGTGTGAGTTGCTTAGCATGATGGACGCGTCGCAGGGCTACCATCAGATCAGATTGGCGGAGGAGGACCAAAAGAGGTCATCGATTCGGGGCAATGGATAGTAGTCCTTTGGGCAAGCCCTATTCAAGTCCCGAAAATCCACGCACATACGCCAATCATCCTCCGTTTTTGGTACTAACACCGCGTTGGATAGCCATTCCGGAAACTGGATTTCTTTGATATGCCCCGCATTCAATAACTTTTGCACCTCCGCTCGGATTATAGCGTCCTTCTTAGGACCAAAATTTCTTTTGTTTCACAGGCTTATATGATAGATTGACATTGAGCCTATGCTCAGCTATACTCGGATCAATTCCCACCAAATCTTTTGCTGACCAAGCAAACACATCAATATTATTCCTTAGAAATTCTACCACCTCTTCTCTCAGCTCATCAGATAATCCCTTTCCAACCTTAGTGACCTTATCGGGGTCACAGCCAGCACCAGCTCAACTATCATCATCTCCTCATTGGATTGCACGTGCTCCACTGGCTCATCAAGTTTAATTATTTTATCTTTATTTTTATCATCATCAAAGATATTTCCTCTCTCCGCCTTTTGAATACTCTCCACATATAACTTTATGGACATGTACTCGATCTCCGTGACCTCCTCCCCATGGGAACTTCATTTTCAAATGATACACCGACACCACAACTTGAAAAACATTCAACGACGGTCTTCTACCCAACATAAAGCATTATACGAAGAGGGTGCATCTACTATCAAGAATCGAATCATCCTAGTTTTACGACTAGGCTCTTACCCAAAGAGACAGTAAAGTAATCATACCTATTGGTTGGATGGTTCCTCCTGCAAATCCAACCAACGCTGTGTCCACTGATTCCAGCCCGACCTGGAGATCCATCTTTCTGTAGCAATCATAGAACAAGATGTCCGCCGAGCTCCCTGTATCCACAAACACTCGATGCACATCGTAATTTGAGATTGTGGTCGTGATCACAAGTGCATCACTATGAGGTGTCACGATACCCTTGCTATCACTTGGCCCAAATTAGATGTTCGGCCCCGGCCCCGACTGTTCCACCTTTAGTTGCTCTTGCACCCGATCCGAGTCGCTGCTCTCACATAGCTCTTCCGAGCTCTCCTAGAATCTCATTCCTCCGGCCCTCCAACTATCATTTGGATGACCTCCCGCCGAGGTGGAGGCGGATATGGAGGTAGCTCTTCTCTTTTCTCCCCCCTCCGGCTCTCGCCAAAGTTGGTTGTAACCACGATTGTCTCTTTTATACTCCCTTTTTTTTTCTTTTTATCAATGTACATGAACTCCCTGAGATGACCTTCCTGAATGAGCCTCTCAATTTCATCTCTCAAATGTGTGCACCAATCTGTCGTGTGCCCATACTCATTGTGGAACCTGCAAAATTCCTTATACTTCGCCTTTACTGGTGCTTCCGAATGCGCCTTTGGCCAGGTCGGGTTGTCTCTCAATAGCAACAAGCACCTCGCCCTGGGGTAAGGCCAGTGGTGTATATTTCTCGTACCTCGGTTGTCCACCCATCGCCTCAGACCTCGGTTTTTTTTAGATCCCTTATCCTCCCGAGCTTCCTTCCTATCCCTCATTTTCTCTCCTTCTTCCCTCTTCATTTTCCTCGCATCCTCCAAGTTAATATACCTCTCTCGAGCTAACAACTCATCAAAGGTCTTTGCTGGCTCTATGACCAAAGATTCGAAAAACTCCCCATCTTTCAGACCCTGAGCTAGGGCATTAGCCAAAATCTCCGGACTAGCCGAAGGCACCTCCAATTTTGCCGTCGTCAACCTCTGTATATAACTCCGAAGTCCTTCCCCCTCACTCTGCTTGATACTAAACAGAGTCGGGCGCTTTGGTACTTACGACAACTAAATCGATTAAGGAACGCCGAATCAAGTCATCAAAATTTTTGATAGAGTCCTGGAGTGAGTCAAGCTAAACCATCGCAGAGTGACTTCGTCGGGTGGTAGGGAATACTCTACACATCACGTCATCTGTGAACCTCGTAGCAAAGCAACATTTTCAAAACGACAAAGATGGTCCCACGGGTCAGTGGTACTATCTTATTCAAAACTCAGAGCTCGTTAGGAGGATGGGAGCTCATCCGCCATCACTTCATCCGAGAAAGGAGTTCCTCCGAACTCCCTGGATCGACGCCGCCTCCCGGTGCTCCCGCAACCCTCCTACGAATATCCCTTACTTCACGATAGAGGTCATCCATCCGCTCCGACCAATCCTGATCCTCAGTCGACGTATGCTCCGTCCTCGATGAGTGCACTTCCTCCGCCGCAACATTCCACCGACCTCTATCACCAACCTCCGGCGTTCGGGCTGCATTATCTCCCACCGGAGGGACCACAAGTGGAGGTGGTGGCAGAAGCATTTGTTAGATAAATGTTTTTATCAAGATTTTGATGATTATGTTTAAATGAGTTTTTATACCAAAACAATGTTAATAAATGTTGTCCAAATACTCCTAAATGATTTAAAATATTTTTGCTAATTTTTGGAGTATTTCTTAGAATTTATTTTTCGATAAAAATGGACAACACTTTTGATGGTTTTGTTTAAATTGGTTTTTGCACCAAAACAATGTTCATAAATGTTGTCAAAATACTCCCAAGTGATTTAAAATGTTTTTACTAATTTTTTGGAGTATTTCTTGAAGTTTATTTTTGATAAAAATCGGACAACATTTAAAATTGGAGGTCGACCGGTCGCCCAAAAGGTCGACCACTACACCAAGATCGCACGATTGAAACAGAACTTGCGACTTGAAAAATTGGAGCGGAGGACCGATCAAGGGGGCCGACCGGTCGCATCCTAGGGGAGACCTGGCCGCACCCCCTCGACCGGCCGCACCCAACCCCTACCTGGATCGCACTATTTTCATTCAAACGCTCGAAATCTTATACAGGCAAAACCTGGCCGCCCTATGTAATTTTTGACAGCAAATATTCCAACCGTTGCAATCCTTATCAGCAAGATTTACATTTCATTTTTGTACAATATTTCTACATCTTGTGATCCTCTTTTTGTAGACAAAGTGAAGAAGAAGGAGTTTATGTTGGGAGCCTATGTTGGTGAAGACTCTCCTATAAATAGAGGATGAATTGAAGACACAAGACACAACAACACAAGCAAATACACAACAAGAAATCTGCAAATTTCCAAGCTTTCATATTCAACACTCTTGTTGTATTTATAGCCTAAGTATTTCACTTTAAGATCTTGAGGTCTAGGCTTTATTTCTTGATTACACTTGCACTCAAATTGTAATATTCATTATTGAGTTGTAATCTTGATTTTTGTCATCATTCAACACAAGACATCCTTGTGAGTATTCTTGTGGAAAGAATACACTTGGGTGATCTAGGTGATAGGTGTTTCAAGAGTGTGGTGCTCTTGAGGTGTTGAAGAATTTGGTATTCTTCAAGATTGAAGATTGTGGTGATCTTCAAAGGTGCCGTTAAAGGAAGATTGTGGTAATCTTCAAAGGGAGATTGTGGTAATCTCCAAAGGTGATGTCGAAGAAGAGTGTGGTGCTCTTCAAGGTGTTGTAAGTTGAATTTGTATTAATTTTGGTAATTAATAATTTTTTTTTCTTTTTTGAAACCCATCCCGGATATACTGGGGTGGTATAGCACGTAGTCCCTAGGTGGGGTGAATCTCTATAAATCGACGTGTGTTGTTTACTTTCCGCACCTTTATTCTTGTCTTGACGTATTTGATTCGAAAAAGAGGGTATAATCGAAAAGATGGAGATAATCTATTCACCCCTCTAGATTATCGTAGCGCTGACTTACAAGTGGTATCAAAGCCAAACTCTTTGGCAAGCTCGTTTCACATCGCGAGTAAAGAGGAACGATCACCGCTACGAATGAAGTCTACCTTTACCGGCGCCTCCACCACCAAGCCACCACTATTTGATTCTAAAATTATACATTTTGGAAAGAAAGAATGGAATGCTATCTACAAGGTTGCGGGTTCGATATTTGGAACACGGTCATAAATGAAGAATCCGTTCCAATGATGGACACACCACACAAAGGCCTCAAAAAGCTCAATGATGAAGAAAAGAAAATCATCTCCTTAAATGGTAAAGCTCTTAATATTTTGTATTGTTCACTTACCATTTTGGAATATAATCATATTGTAGGAATTAAATCGGCACATGAAGTATGGAGAAAATTAGAAGAAGTATATGCAAATGAAAGGAGCCACTCAAAAGCATCTACTTCTCAAATGGATACAAACCCAACATGGGATGAGCTTCCTACAACTTCCGACGTCGATGAAAACGAACGATGTCTTATGGGCTTCGAAGAAGAAAACGAGGTAAGTTCAAAACCCTCCACTTCTTATGATAATGAATTACAAAATGAATATAGTGATTTGCAAAATGATTTTGATGAACTTCAAAATGAATTCCAAAGCTTACTTGTTAAATACAAAAATTTGAAAAAGGAATTCAATATTTTGAAAATTGATAAGGATAATTTATTTTCCTCTTATGAATCACTTTCATGTGATCACATTACCACACTTGACAAGGTTAAAAACCTTGAAAAAGAAAATAGTACTCTTGTTGAGGATATTAATTACATGAATAATGATTTATCAAAATCCAACTTGAGTACCGATAAAATGACCGATATTATTGATGTTCATAGTTGTGATAAATTGAAACAAGGACTTGATCATAAGCCTAGTGTTGTTAATTATGTGAAAAGAAATCAAGCCCCTATGCATATTGGTCATTATGCTCCCAAAAATACTACTTTTTTTTATTGTGGTAAAACGGGTCACACGGTTAATACTTGTCGGGCTAGAAATAGCTCTAATTATTATTGGAGACCTAAAAGTCTCAAAGCTAATTCCAAAGGACCCAAACACTTGAGGGTACCAAAAAACAATGTCGTATTAGGTACCCGGCGGAATAATAATCAAGGAAAATTTATGCCGCCTAGAAGACATCAAATGACCATTTCATTTGATCAAAGGAGAAGACATCACCACAATGAATTTCCAAGAGAAAGACATTATCAACAATGGGAAGGACATAATCCTTGGAAATGGAGCAATTGGAGAAGCCATCATCTACAAGATGTTTTTCAAAGGGGAAGATACCATCAACAACGGGAAAGGCACAACCCATGGAAAAGGCGTAATTGGTAAATCGTATCTCCCCATTTAAATATGCATTTTATTTTGTTATTATGCATGTTTTTATTTGTGCCTAAATTTTCAAAATGAGTTTTCAAGTATTTATTTTTAATTAAGGTCTTCAATTAATATTTGTATTTTTAAAATCTTTTGCAAAAGGAGACCTTAAATGATGTTTTTAAAACTCTTGTGCATTTACTTAGACTTATGTGGCTTATTGTCTCTATGTATTTATATAGCATAAGCATGCTTAAGATATCTCTTATTGTTTTTATCCTACACTTGTATCATGTTGCTTTGTGCTAGAGTTGTTTAAGATATATGTAGGATATCTATTTCGTCATCCTCTTCAAGAGATGTTTAAACTATCGAGGTACGCTCATCATTGGTATTCATCCTATAGACTCGATATATTTGTGCCATATGCCTATGTGCTTTCTTTTCAAGATATTTCAAAGTATCTCATACAAGTGCCATTAAAAGGATTTTCGATTTTTGAAAAGGCACTATTCGATATAGCTTGTTGTATCCAAGACTTGTAAAGGACTATAGTTTGTTTTGATAAAACATTTGATTTTCTCCTTATATCAAAATTATGCATTTGATTGCTTATATTCATTCTTGTCAAAACTATTGTTCATATGCTTCTTTTAAATGAGGTCTAAATTATATGCTCTTGATTTTCCAAATTTCAAAAGAGACCTCATATAGCTTCCTATAAGCTTATTTGAACTTACATGTTTTATGAAACTCTTGATGATGTGTTTTTAAGCATAGTATGTGTTGCTTATTATAGTGTTTCTATTATTTGATATTACTATGCTCTTGTGCAAGATATCTTCTTAAGATTTTGCAGAAATTTTTGGTATTTTGGAACAAGCTTGATGACCAAGGCAAAGTTAGTAGCTCTAAGGTATTATCAAGAAGAAGGTATTGATTTTGATAATACATTTGCTTCCGTGGGTTTTCACATTTTGCTTGCCTATTCTTGTTTTAAGAAAATTTCAAGCTTTACCAAATGGATGTTAAATCCAATTTTCTAAATTGTTTTACTCAAGAAGAAGTCTATGTAAAACCTCCGGGGTTTAAATTTTTTTCTAGGCCAAATGATTTTTATAAATGGCCTTGTATGGTTTAAATCAAGTACCATATGTATGGTATGATAGACTTAGCTATTTTTGCTAAATAGTTTTACAAGAGGTAAAGTTGATACTACTCTTCTTATTGTTGAAAAAGGGCAAGTTTGCTTACTTGTACAAATTTATGATATTATTGTTGGTGCTACTAATGAATATTTGTGCAAGATATTTTCTAAGTTGATGCTAGGAAAATTCAAGATGATCATAATGGGGGAGCTCAATTTCTTCTTTGGACTTCAAGTTGAACAATGCCAAGAAGGAATATACATTTCACAATCCAAGTATACAAAAGAACTTTTGAAGAAGTTCGGAATTGAAGAAGGAAGAACCGTCTCTACCCCAATGGCAACAAACGTCAAGATTGACAAAGATAAAAAAGGCAAGTCGGTTTATGAATCCAAATATCGAGGTATGATTGGTAGTTTACTTTATTTAACCGCAAGTACACCGGATATTCTTCATGTCGTATGCCTATGTGCTCGTTTTCAAAGCAATCCCAAAGAATCTCATATGAGTGCCGTTAAAAGAATTTTTAGATATTTGAAAGGCACTATTCAATATGGTTTATTTTATCCAAAGAATGAAAATTTTTCTCTTAAAGGTTATAGTGATTCGGATTATGCGGGAAATATTGATGATCGTAAAAGTACTTCCGGATCATGTCAATTTCTAGGTGATTGCCTAGTTTCTTGGTTTTCAAAGAAACAAAATTGTGTTTCACTTTCAACGGCCGAACCGAATATATTTCCGCGGCTTTTTGTTGTACTCAATTACTTTGGATGAAACAAACTTTAGCGGATTATAAATGTTCTTTTGAAAGTGTTCCTATCTTTTGTGATAATATATCCGCTATAAATATTGCTCAAAACCCGCTTCATCATAACCGTACTAAACATATTGAGATTCGACATCATTTTCTAAGGGATTGTGTTTCAAAACGAAAAATTGAGATATCTTTTGTACCATCTCAAGATCAATTAGCGGACATTTTTACAAAACCGCTATCTTCCGAGACTTTTGCGTCGATACGAGCTCGGTTAGGCATAATGCACATTGAATGAGGTTTGCGTTTGCATTTTGCATGTTTTTAAAACTTAGAGGCGAAAAATCGGATTTTTGGTTGAAAAATCGGATTTTGAAAAATTGGGCAAGACAGTGGGCTAATGGGGTTGAGGGAAACCGGTCGCCCTCAACGACAACCGGTCGCCCTTAGATTTTATTTTGGTTAAAATCGCTTCATCTTCATCGCAAATCATTTTGGTCTTTTATGTTCATTTTTCGTCCCCTTCGAATTTTGCACACAAATTTCACTTCAAATTTGTTTTATTGCATACATTTTATATTCTGGACTTCATGAGGCTCGATTATCATCATCATTGTTCATCTTTACCGATTAAATGGTAAGAATTTTTCTTTTTAATCTCAATTGGGTTGAACCCTTGAAAATGTGCTTATACCTTGCTATTTTGATGAAATTCTTGTATTCGTATGATTGTATATGATGATTGTTGATGAATGAATATTGTTGTATTGCAATTGGTGATGAATTTTTTTGGCTTAAACGAATCACAAAGGCGTTATATTTCTCTTGTTTTATTCGACGCACGCCAAGTGTTCGACAAAATATTTCAATGAAAAATTCATCACCTACATGATTCTCTTGATTTGAAAAGTCTTATAAGTTTACAGAGATCATGTTTTATCAATCAAATGAGCCTTTTCAAATCAAATGAGCAATTTTTTCCCTTTTATTCGTAATTTAAGCTTATATGTTCAATATGCTCGATAAATCGATTAAATTGCGCACTTTGATATAATTGTATGATGTTTTTATCGTGCTAATATTATTTTTGATGATTCCAAAGGGGGAGAAACAAGAAAAACGCTCATAAGCTCAAAGAAGCGTAAATAAGCTCGCAAGAAAAGCTATAAGCTAGAACTCTTAAACGCATGATGCTATGGATAATACTTAGTCCATGTGATGTATTATGGACTTTTATGCTTGACTAATGATGCTTTTGTGACAGGGGGAGCTTTTAAGCTCATGAAATTCAAGCTCTTAGCTTTTAGTTGTTTGCTTCTACTTATTTTTGTTATGCATGTTGATAGGGGGAGCTTGTGCAAAAATGATTTTGAAAAATCTTTGCTTCTATCCTTGTGTGTGTTTGTACTTATGATAAATCTTGCTTGTAATGGTTTGATGTTTTAGACCGGAAAATTTGTTTTGTTTTAAAATCGACTTCCTAAAATTGTTTTGGTTTGTAATCATCAAAAAGGGGGAGTTTGTTAGATAAATATTTTTATCAAGATTTTGATGATTATGTTTAAATGAGTTTTTATACCAAAACAATGTTAATAAATGTTGTCCAAATACTCCTAAATGATTTAAAATGTTTTTGCTAATTTTTGGAGTATTTCTTAGAATTTATTTTTCGATAAAAATGGACAACACTTTTGATGGTTTTGTTTAAATTAGTTTTTGCACCAAAACAATGTTTAAAAATGTTGTCAAAATACTCCCAAGTGATTTAAAATGTTTTTACTAATTTTTTGGAGTATTTCTTGAAGTTTATTTTTGATAAAAATCGAACAACATTTAAAATTGGAGGTCGACCGGTCGCCCAAAAGGTCGACCGGTACCTGAAGATCGCACAGATTGAAATAGAACTTGCAGACTTGAAAAATTGGAGCAGGGGGACCGGTCAAGCAGGGGGCCAACCGATCGCACCCTAGGCCGACCGGTCGCACCCCCCTTGACCGGTCGCACCCCCCTGCAACCCCTACCTGGATTGCACTATTTTCATTCAAACGTTTGAAATCTTATACAGGGCAACCAGTCGCCCTATGTAATTTTTGACAGTAAAAATTCCAACCGTTGCAATCCTTATCAGCAAGATTTACTTTTCATTTTTGTACAATATTTCTACATCTTGTGATCCTCTTTTTGTAGACAAAGTGAAGAAGAAGGAGCCTATGTTGGGAGCCTATGTTGGTGAAGACTCTCCTATAAATAGAGGATGAATTGAAGACACAAGACACAACAACACAAGCAAATACACAACAAGAAATCTGCAAATTTCCAAGCTTTCATATTCAACACTCTTGTTGTATTTATAGCTTAAGTATTTCACTTTCACATCTTGAGGTCTAGGCTTTATTTTTATTGATTACACTTGCACTCAAATTGTACTATTCATTATTGAGTTGTAATCTTGATTTTTGTCATCATTCAACACAAGACATCCTTGTGAGTATTCTTGTGGAAAGAATACACTTGGGTGATCTAGGTGATAGGTGTTTCAAGAGTGTGGTGCTCTTGAGGTGTTGAAGAATTTGGTATTCTTCAAGATTGAAGATTGTGGTGATCTTCAAAGGTGCCGTTGAAGGAAGATTGTGGTAATCTTCAAAGGGAGATTGTGGTAATCTCCAAAGGTGATGTTGAAGAAGAGTGTGGTGCTCTTCAAGGTGTTGTAAGTTGAATTTGTATTAATTTTGGTAATTAATAAAATTCTTTTTCTTTTTCGAAACCCATCCCGGATATACTGGGGTGGTAGAGCACGTAGTCCCTAGGTGGGGTGAAGCTCTATAAATCGACGTGTGTGTTGTTTACTTTCCGCACCTTTATTCTTGTCTTGGCGTATTTGATTCGAAAAAGAGGGCATAATCGAAAAGATGGAGATAATCTATTCACCCCCCTCTAGATTATCGTAGCCGCTTGGACTTACAACATTTCCCTCAGCCTCTTTTCCACCGTCTGCTCGACGGCCCTAGTAATGAAACCACCCACTGTTCAAAAAACATTGGGCCCAAACCAACACAACACCACCAGACATTGGTGTTTGCTCCTCCACCCCTGCCCTCGGAATCCGCTGCCCTTCACCCTCCACCGGAGGTGGTAGAGGCAGAGGCCTAGTGTTTTCTTGCGTAACTCCACCCAGAGTATCTCCCAACAGCGTGCAATTCAGGTCTTCCGCCAGATTCCTCCTTAAATCCTCCATAGTCACCGTTCTCCGAAGCTCACGTCTCCGCTCAATCGTTCCCACAGACGGCGCCAATTGGTTGCTCTCAAAATACTCCTTTCCCACGAACTTGACTTCTGACCGAGCTCCGCCGTGAAACCCCGCAAAAGGGGGCCGAAGGGGGTGCTCCGTGCCCTCTCCGATGCTTAAGTCGGTGTCTTGGGAAAAGAAAAAGAGCAAGAAATATAAGTAAATATGAGAAAGTGTTATTAGGTTAAGAATGAACCTGGACTTTGGCTTTTATACCTTGGCCCGGATTAGGATTTCCGTAAAATCTGGGATTTTGTTACGATTTGGTAACAGAATCATGATTTAGATATGATTGGATCTTCCAAAATCCTAATTTACCTTTTAAAGGTTTAGGACCCGAGTTGACCTGTAACACCTCAAATCAGCACACTAATGTCCATGTTTAATCCTTAAAGCTTAAATGCGCGTCCTCAGAGATCACCTTTACTCATGGAGCCGAGTCAGAGCAAACCAAAAGTGAGTTAGCATAATTCAAACCAGAGCCTCCGTAAGTCGACCTATTGAATGGATCTCAATAGATCGGTCAAATACATAGATCCTACCAGATCAGCCCAACACTTCAGGGCTTAGCAAGTCGGCCCAATAGATAAGCCTTAACA
Organism: Rehmannia glutinosa; assembly: GCA_016081115.2. Classification (NCBI taxonomy): domain Eukaryota; kingdom Viridiplantae; phylum Streptophyta; class Magnoliopsida; order Lamiales; family Orobanchaceae; genus Rehmannia; species Rehmannia glutinosa. The sequence continues at coordinate 84,126,884 of CM071924.1, read as the reverse complement.
AATCGGTCCAATGCTTAAGCTTTAACAGATCGACCCATTGCGCTGAGCTTAGCAGGTCGGCCCAATAGACAAGCCTTAACAGATCAGCCCATTGCGTTGGGCTTAGCAAGTCGGCCCAATAGACAAGCCTTAACAGATCGGCCCAGACTATATTTAACCCTTATCAAAATGTATTAAGTTACAGAAGGAATGTGCCGACTTAAAGGGGATACTATCAACTTGTTCAATTTTTTTTAGAGTATTCATCAACTTTTCAAATTTGGGATAAGAAGTGACTATGTTTTGTATATTTCGATAACAATAATGTTCACAACTTTATTAGTAAATAAATTGTATTTAAATTGCCACCATTAACAATTAGTGACGTATGTATCTAATAAATCATATATTATCATCAGATCATCTTTTTTTTTTTTTTTTTTTTTAACTAAATATATATGTCTGCAAAATGTTCGCTGTGGCATATCATGGCATACATACGTAACTTTTATGTCGTTAATTTCAATAGCGACAACTTATGTTATACGATTATTAAAAAATTTAAATTTTATTATGGCAAATAAATTGTCAACATATAGATATATTCATATTAGTGACAACTTTGTTTTTTTTTAGAATAATAGGCTCATATATTGATTAGGAGATCATCTCCGAAATAACCAAGTCTGCCAAGTGGCCCGGGATATCCCCAACCAATGGCTCATTGCAATGCAAATTAACCGAGAAAGGTGATGGGCTAAAGAATTGCACGATCGTCTAACAAAACTTGGAGTAATCGAACTAAAAGAGGAAAAAATATCAACTATATATAACATAATGTTGCCAAAATATGATAAATCCTTTGTCTGCGAAGATAATCGGTGATAAAGCTTCAAATTGTCCATTTCGATCACCACTTTGCTCCACTTCATATCCCTCGCCAATTTCATATTGAGAAATGGGCCTTTTTACCCATTTTGGTTTAAGAAAACACTTTCTTAACCAAATTTGATAAAAACAACTTTTATGCCCACTTTTACAATGAAAAGTCATTTATGCCCCTCAGCTATCTCTCTTCCTTGTTTAAATAAAAGTTTTCCACCAGCTACATAAATTCATCTTTTTTTCTTCCTTCCACAAATTATAATTGAGCAAAAACTCTAGTTTTTTGATTCAAGATACATTTTGAACCAAGGTAATGTATTACTTTGTGCAAATATTTATATATAAAGATAGAAAATTCGCTTGATTTTCGTAATTAGAAAAAAATTCAGATCTGGAAAGTTTAACGTGGCACTATCGGACTCTCAACATGGTACTATCGTACCACCACGGACTTTAATCGAGTACGATCGCATCTAAAAAATTACTAGGGTACTATCTTGCCCTACTTTATGTGGTGCACTATCATACCATGGTAATTCCAGGGCACGATCGTAACCAAAATTACTTGAGTACTATAGTGCCCTACCTTTATGTCTTTTTTTATCGCACTTAGTAATTCTAGGGCACGATCGCACCTGCACTACAAGGTACAATCGTGCCCTACCTTTATGTGCCGCACTATCGTACTCACCTCTTTAATATTTCAGGGCGATCATACCCTTCTTTTTGGGCACGATCGTACCCACCTCTTAATATTTCAGGGTACGATCGTACCAGTCCTTTTTTGGGCACAATCGTACCCACCTCTTAATATTTCAGGGGTACGATCGTGCCTGTCTATTTGGGCATGATTGTACCCATCAGTCTCCAGCCCATCAGTAAGGGTACTTTAGTTATTGTAGGTAGAAAAGTTGGTTTTTATAAAATTGGGTAGAAAAGATGTTAAGAAAAAAAATTCTCCCTTTCATATTAGTGACAGCTTTAATACTGTCAGTCAGCAGTTTTCACTATTATTATTACTTATTATTTTATAAGTGAAGAAGATCTAAAGATGTGTTTAATGGGGGTAACCTAGCATATTTAATTATTTATCTTCTAGACAATAAACAAATTGACAACTAATAGTCTTAAAAATAGTCACGAGCAAATCATGGATATCATGTGACACAAGTGGCAAGTGGAAGCTAAAAATTTATTTAGCACTTTTAGTGCTTTCGATATCCTAAAATAAAATGTTATTGCATTGATACATCATAAATAATTAAACAAATTTACACTTTTAGGTGTTTAATTAATTTAATCAGCTACTTACATTAATCATTAACAGAGACAGTTTATATCGTTAACTGTCGTTTTGAATTTTTTTTTTAAAGAAGAACTGTCGTTTTAAATTTATAACATGTTAAGCAAGCATATACTAGGAAATATAATATTTGCAGTCCAACCACAACTTTAAGTTATTGTAAAGGTTTAAAACTTCCGGTGGCACGAAATGAGGACCACTAAAACTTGGCAAAAATTCAATGTATGTTATTATAAAAAAATAAATACAGTCATATCCTAAATACAGTCATAAGGAACATGTTAAAATACTAGATATACCCATTTAGAAAATGATACATAATGAATACATTTACTATATGAATTAACAAGTATAAAGCTAATTTAGGAAAATCATTCTCTTTAGTCTTGAAATGTCAAAACATCACTGTATTTGAAAAACTATTGATCAACTAAAACGACACTTCTTGTGAACTGCGGAGAACATTAAAGAATCTCGGAAATTCTGAAGTCAAACAATCAAAGGTACATAAATTACATATGAGAAACAGTTTTCCAAAAGAAACCAGACATTCTTGAATGTATATGGGTGCATGATTGAGGCATGTTGCCGCTAATTAACTTGGTTTAATTACCTTCTATCAAGTGAAATCAACTTTTCGACAATAATTCAATGTATGTTATTATAAAAAAATAAATACAGTCGTGAGAGAAATAATGATAGATATATCTTCTACAGTATATCTCCTACTCGCACAACGTAGCGCCAGTATAAATTTCATATTAAAATGCGTAGCTTAATTACTCATGATAACTATTTAAGCAGCATTCACCAAACAAAATACAATTTATGTATGATGGAAAATATAAACTCATAAAATAAGTGGACCGTGCATATTTATACTCAGTAGAATATTGATATGTATATTTCTAATTAAGTCCATTCATTCACATTCATGGAGCGTAGCTAGGGATGGCCAAATGGAACCGAAACCGAGTTCCAAATCGGAACTGGAACCGTAGTCAACGGTTCCTAAACCGTAACCGTGGTCAACGATTCCAAAACCGGAACCGAAACCGTGTAGGCCGGTTCCGGTTCCTAGGTCTCAAAAACCGTGGAACCGGCGGTTTTAACCGTCAGCGGAACCGTAATCGAACCCTTTTTTTTAAGGTTAAAACCAACAATAAATAAATGCTAGAAGAAATGTTAAATGTTTATTATGATGTTCTATTTTCGTAACTACATGAGACACGTTGTAGACCAAATATTGTAAGCGAACTACGTGAACTTTGATCCTTCTATACTCTAATAGTATATATAGATAGTTTAATATTATTATTAATATTAAGTATAACTTTATTGAATATTAAGTCAAAGTCTTTATTCTTATTTTCCTTTTTTTTTTAACTAAAATTGATAAACTATTTTAAGAAATTAAAAAATTATCAAAAAATAAACAAACGGTTCTGGTTAAAACCGGAACCGGAACCGTGGAGGAACCGGGTTCCAAATCGGACCGGAACCGTCGGTTCCGATTTTGGAACCGGAACCGTGAGGCAACGGTTCCGGTTCCGGTTCCTCCAAAATGAGGAACCGAATCAAGCGCTTTTGGAACAGAACCGAGCGATTCGAGCGACCAGTGGCCACCCCTAGCGTGCCGCATGATGGACAAACCCTGGTCAAACTATATTTTTCTAATACAAATTCAACTCATTATAAAGGAGATTATATGGGAGTAACCTAACCATTTTTTCCGTTTAACCAAAATATATAAATTCTTTTGTGGTAATAGATCAAATTGACCACTTCTATTTTGTGAAAATGAAAAATAGTCAAATTTTTCAAACAAATGTTTTTTAGTCATTTTGACTAAAAACGTCAGGTCATACCCTTTGTCTATTCTCTAGTGAGATACTCGGTCATTTTCCAAAAATTGATCCGACACATAGGGATGACAACGGGATGGGAAAAACGGGTCGCCCCGTGTAGGATAAAAAAGATATTCATATCATAACACAATAATTTAAATAAAAATGTAATAAAGAGGAACAACAAACAAGAAAAATAAACTATTATGAACTTGTAATATATTTATAAGTTTTTTTATCTTGTATTTTATTTTGTTAATGCATATTATTCATAAAAATTGTCATTTTTAATGTATATTTGTTAGACACAATATTAAGTACATAAATTACATTGGCAAATAATTTTTATATACAAAATATATTTAAGAAAAATAAAACTATTAGGGTGGGACGGGTACCCACGGGGTGAAAGTGATACAAATATACGCCCCGCGCTGCCGCGGGTCATTGAGGCGGGGCGACCCAAACACTGTGGGGCGAGACGGGTCAGGGTGGGTCAAGGAAAAATTGCCATTCCTAGCGGTACATAACTCAGTACCGAGTAACATAACTCGATACCAAGTTATGTGTCTGTTGGGTAAAAATATCTGGAGGTTTCTGTTTCAGAAAATGACTAGTGTTTGGATTGAGTCGAGGCCTGAATTGGATTCAGTCTCCGCAAGACGAAAACACCCTGTATACAAAGTGTTTATGGTTCATACGTTCGTTCCTAAGATACAACGACTTTTATATTCCGGTTTAGCAGCACTTGTAAAAACCGGAACTTCAACGAACAAAAAGTGTTTCTGACTTTCAAGCTTTTGAACAGGAAGGTAGATCAATATGCAGAAATGCAATGATCGATTTTAGGCTTGTAATCTGCTGTATTTCGTGTTTTAACTCATCTGCAGGGGTCATATTATAAAGGCATCAAGGTGCCCGGATGGAAAGAACATGTCTTTTGGCTCGAAAAGACATTTTTACACTGAACATTTGCATCTGTTCAGAGGTACGCATCGACGCACGACCAGGCGCACGGCTCGTGCGTGTGCCCATGCTCGGATGCGAACAGAATGACAAAATTTCGACTTGACGCACGAACCGTGTGTCCGTCCGTGCTCGGATGCGAACAAGTTCGACTTGACGCACGACCCGAGGCCTGCGCCGTGCGCCCGCCCGTGCTTGAATGCGAAGCATTTCAGTTGGATTCGTTAATTAATTAATTAAAATTAATTAATTATTAATTTTAAAGGTTTTTGGTCCAAAAAGAATAAGGGCGTTGAAGCCCAAGCCCAAGCCCGGCCCGCGACCCATGACCCGGACAAGGCCAACTTGGGATAAATAAAGTGAGTAAACTTTGTCTCCTCTTCCTATATGGGATGGAGCATTTCTCCTTGCCCACATTTTTCATTTTCCATACCATTTTCTAGTATTAAGTGGCTAACTTCTAGCACTAATTTCTCATTCACCCGGAATTGGTTTTGAGAATTTCCAAATACTATTCTCATCTACTCTCTTAGTAGAATTTTTACAAATAATTTAATTCTATTTTTCACTAATGAAAACCACTTAATTATTTGGTCAAAATCGGGTCAAAACCATTTTACCAAACAATTCCAACAATCCCCACATGAATGAAATTAATGCATGCGTGTATGCAGATTCGCTTGAAAGTCTCGATGAACTGTTATTGCATCAGGATAGGTAGCTTGTGGTCTTGAACCTTCCTTAGTAAAATACTATCGAATTTACTAGCTGCTTAGTGACGCGATGTCTTGAACTACTCAACTGTTGGTGTAAACCGAGACAACAATACTTACACAATAACAATTCTAACACTTGTTGTTCTCACGTTGTGTCCATTTCGGCCTTGGACCATATCTTAGATTCATAAGCGTTTCTTTGAAGCGACCATTACTTCTCGCTTATATAGGTGATCTCCTATTGAAGAAAGTATCTGCCCATACTCCACCTTTCGGTATATGAATCATTAAAAGTCTTAAACTTAACCTCACCACATTCGGTTTTCATTTTCATTCACTGATGTTTCGAGAATGAGCTAACACATTTTCCACGTGTACATCCGAACATTCATAACTTAGTTGTCCCATTGAACCAAAGTATTGGGATCTCCAATTCACAATGTTGGGTTACCGCTATAACCATTCTTTAGTTTGTGGATTTTAAACCCATTCCCCCTTAACAATTTATACAATTGATCTCGATTTATGCCTTTTGTAAGTAGATCCGCAAGGTTTTTCTTTGACTTCACGTAGTCAACCGAAATAACCACATTCGAAATCAACTGTCTAATGGTATTGTGTCTTCGACGTATATGTCTAGACTTACTTCTTTCCTTTGCAAGAAAAGACACATTTTATAAATACAACATACCTTGATTTAATGATCATACCATCATTTAATCAAGAATGCTGAATTTATTTTCTTGGGTGCTTCTACTTTAGCAAAGCACCCCCACATTTCAATGTATTATCCTTTGTGTGGTTTGCTAAAAAGTAAAGCTCCCTTACAATTTCTGATATCCTTGTTCAACACAAGATTATCCAGAACTTCTATGACTCTCGACCACTTTCCTTATTTTGTTTAGAACCTTGTCCCAATAATCCAGTTAGAATCTCGTTCTAATAGATTTCAAACCGTAGTCCCAACACGTGTGTAACCTTTGATGTTATCACATCTTTAGTAACACTTCGGATTTAACTTGTTAGTGTGTCTACCTCTAGTGTTACAACACTTCATGCAATTGTGGTTTTGGTCCCACAACACTTCATGCAACATCTTCTGTTACATTTAAAAATGCAACAGAAACTCCATTGGTGTTCCATAAAGTGTGGTCACACCCCCACATTTGCCGATTTTCATTCAAAATCCCGGTTGTCTTCCTCAATCGAAAGCCGAACTATCAAATCCACAAGCCCTATTTCCTTTCGCTTGTGCTTGAGGCAATTCTTAAAATCTTTCCACGATGGCGGCAATTTTTCGATAATTGCAGCCACTTGGAACGACTCACTCAGAATCATCCCTTCAGACGCTAAATCGTGGAGTATGATCTGAATTTCTTGCACTTGGTTGGTCACCGTCTTGGTGTCAACCATCTTATAATCCAGAAATTTGACGACTGAAAATTGCTTTGTGCCGGCATCTTCTATTTTATACTTTTTCTCAAAAGAGTCCCACGACTCTTTGGACGTTTTGAACGAACTATAGACGTTATACAGGGTGTCGTCTAGCCCGTTCAAAACATAATTCCGACAAAGAAAATCGATGTCATGCCAAGCATCCACAGCGATTCTCCGTTGGTTGTCGATTTCGTCATCGCCAACGGTAGGGGGGTCCTCCTTCAGAAAACGAGACAGACCCAAAGTCATGAGGTAAAACAATATCTTCTGTTGCCAGCGTTTGAAATCAGCGCCGGAGAATTTGGGCGGCTTTTCGCCGTGAGCAGGAGGAGCAGCCATCGGAGTGAACGAAACTGAAGCCATCGTCTTGAACATAAACATATATGATTTTTGTCTTGCGATTGTTGGGTAAACATATCTGGAGGTTTCTGTTTCAGAAAATGGCTAGTGTTTTGATTGAGTCGAGACCTGAATTGGAGTTAGTCTCCGCAAGACGCAAATGCCTCGTATACAAAGTGCTTATGGTTCCGGCGTTCGTCCCTAAGATACAACAACTTTTATATTTCGGTTTAGCAGCACTTGCAAAAATCGGAACTTCAACGAACAAAAAATGTTTCTGACTTTCAAGCTTTTGAATAGGAAGGTAGTTCAATATGCAGAAATGCAATGACCGATTTTAGGCTTGTAATCTGATGTATTTCATGTGTTAATTCATCTGCAGGGGTCAGATTATAAAGGCATCAAGGTGCCCGGATGGAAAGAACATGTCTTTTGGCTCGAAAAGACATGTTTACACTGAACAAGTGCATCTGTTGAGGTACGCATCGACGCACGACCAGGCACACGGCCCGTGCGTGTGCCTGTACTCAGATGCGAACAAAATGACAAAGTTTCAATTTGACGCACGACTCGACGCACGGGCCGTGCGTCCGCCCGTGCTCGGATGAGAACAAGTTCGACTTGACGCACAACCCGTGCGCCCGCCCGTGCTTGAATGCGAAGCACTTCAGTTGGATCCGTTAATTAATTAATTAAAATTAATTAATTATTAATTTTAAAGGTTTTTGGTCCAAAAAGAATAAGGGCCCAAGCTCAGGTCCACCTCGCGACTAGGGGTGGGAAATAGGCCGAGGCCGGGCCAGGCTTTACGTCGGGACGGCTTGGCCTGGTTCACGCTTTTTTCACGCGTTTTTAAGCTGGCCTATTAAATATAATAGGCCTTTTTTTCAAATTTCATGCCTGGCACTGTTTAAAAGCACTGAAGCGCTACTTGAGCCTATTAAAAGCTTTAAAAGCCTACTAACCATATTTTTATTTTTAAAATATATTTTATCTATTATAATAATTAAATTGTTATATAAAAAGAATAATATTAGTAAACTATATAAAATATATTATATTTTTTATACTTATAGGTCATAAATAGTAGTACTTATTAGCAGAAAGGCTATTTTAAAAGCTTTAGTCGACTATTTTTACATAAATAGGCTTACAAGAAAGCCTTAGCCTGGCCTATTTATGAAATAAAGGCCAGGCTAGGCTAAGGCCCAAAAAGGGCCAGGCCGTAGGCCCCCGTCTGTCCGGGTAGCTGGCCTATTTCCACCCCTACTCGCGACCCACGACCCGAGGGGGCGGCATACGTGTGGCTGAACCAAACCCACAAGCATGTATGTCCTCACCCCTTTAAAAACTTAGGTGCCCCAAGGCCCAAACCCATAAGTCCAACTTGAGATAAATAAAGTGAGCAAAATTTGTCTCCTCTTCCTATGTGGGATGGAGCATTTCTTCTTCCCACATTTTCCATTTTCCATACAATTTTCTAGTATTAAGTGGCTAACTTCTAGCATTAATTTCTCATTCACCCGGAATCGGTTTTGAGAAATTCCAAATGCTATTCTCATCTACTCTCTTAGTAGAATTTTTACAAATAATTTAATTCCATTTTTCACTAATGGAAAACACTTAATTATTTGGTCAAAATCGGGTCAACACCTATTTTATCAAACAATTCCAATAGTGTCTCGATAACAAGTTATTTATCTAGGTACTTAGTTGTGTATCTCGGTACCGAAACACATAACCGTTCCTAAAAATGAGAAAAAGGCAAAGTGGACATTTGAAATAAAAAATAGCTAAAAAACATGGCTAATTTTTTTTTCCACGGAAAAAAGGCCAAAAATCCAGACTAAATTCCTTTTCTACGTGGCCCCTCCCAATTCAATGTGCTAATCCGGCGAAGATTACTGAATCTACTTCAATTTCCAATAATATATAAAAACAAAAAAGTATTACATATAATGTGATAATTAAAATCTCAATTTAAAATAGTTTTCAGATGAAAATATCTCGTCTTGGAAATATAATAACAGTAGCCAATTATCAGTGGGAAAGTTGATAATACGAAATGGGTGTGTGGGGAAATGATGTTTACGACAGCAAACAATGTATCGGATTCATACGTACCGTCAATATTTTGGTCCTGTTCTCCGTCATAATTAACTTCGTATGATTACAGTATCATATTATTCGGGGTCCCAGTTGAGAGAGAGATACCTTATCTTCCCTGCCAAAAAAAAAAGGTCATTTAAAATAAACCAAAAACCATCAACATACATAAAAAGCTAAGCAGACAAATTAGAGAGAGAAAAAATAGGATATTTGTTTTTATTTTTATTCATTTGTCTAAAAAGGCCTGCCCTCTCAAAACTTTCCTCATTTGGAACACCACAGTAGAAGAAAAAGAAAAGAAAAATAGAAATAATAACTTAAAATTCCCAAAATAGAAATCCCTGTTTCGGATTATGAAAGTGATTTTGTTGTTTCCAGACTCATCCAGTGATTGAATTTGACCCGTTTGAGTTCTGTAGCGGGCTGAAGCCCGGCCCATCAAAGATGAATGACTTGGTTCCGGATTTTCATGAGATTGAAGACGACTATTTGATTCCTAATTCTTCTGGTTTTTCCAGACTCAAAAAGCCTGCTTCGTAAGCTTGTACTTCGTGCATACTGTGTTTTTTTTTTTGCTCTGTTTTTTAAAATTATCTGAAATTGGGGTTTTTTGTTTTCTCGATTGTAGAGATGAAGATGAGATCATGGAGCTGCTGTGGCAGAACGGCCAAGTTGTGGTCCAAAAATCTTCACAGAATAAGACTCCGTTTGTTTACGGCGGTAGGAGCGGCGGCGACGCGGTTATTCCGGTGGTGGTGAGAGAGATCCGGACGAGCGGAGCTGAGGAGCCGGAGCAGCATTTGTTTATGGAGGAGGATGAGATGGCGTCTTGGCTTCAGTACCCTGATGACTCATCCTTCGGTCGTGATTTATACGAGGATCTTTTCTGCTCCTCTCCTGCTCCGGCAGCTCCGGTCACCACTACCGTTGCTCCGCCGGTTCGACCGCCTATCCCTTCGGCGGCTCAGAAGCCAGAAATTTCCCCTCAATTACAGAATTTCGCGCATTTCTCGAGGCTATCTAGCAGGCCGAGGGTCGAGCCGGTAGAAAAACCGTCGGTAACCGCTCCGAAAGAATCGACGGCGGCGGAATCGAAAAATCCGATGGTGAAGCTCGAGTCTAGGTTTTCTCACACTGTTAGATGTGAGCTCACATTGACGTCGTCGCCGGGCGCCTCAGATTCGAATTTAAGCGCCAGGGCAGAGAACCATCCTCCGAAACAGAAGGCGGAGACATCGGCGGCGGCGGCGGACAACCGGAAGCGGAAAACCAGAGAAGCCGACGATAACGAGTGTCAGAGTGAGGTGAGCAATAACTAATGGAGATTTCCCCTTTCTTTATTTTTTTTAATAAAAAAAATTTAATGTTTAATTGACAAAAAAACAAAAGATATATTTGAAAAATAGAGGTATTTTTTTTGACTGTAGTGCGTAGGGGTTGGGCGTACCATGTGAGGGGGTGGGGTTCCCATTTAAGCCCATAAAACGGCGTGTCGACGCACGTAGGTGCATGTTAGCATTCGGCGGCATCAAATGAGTGCACACAGTACATGTGACATTCGGGCGATGGTGTCCGTACATTGGCATCGTTGCCACGTGGATGGGTACATGACACGGGTTCCACCAGGTGACTGTTACCCCGCCACGCAGCACATAGGAAGGTTGTACCAGAAAGAAAGAATGGGGAAATTTTTCTAAATATACTTCAATTTCCTAATTAACTTCAATTACCAGCACCGATTTATCCAGATAATGAATATCATGCCCTAAGCAATATCAGCCATCATAAACTTTGTGTTTGTGGAAAAACACATTTTAAGTATCACATAGATTATTGGGCATGTGAGTTAATGTAACCCATTTTCGTACATGAGAATCAACAAATTCGACTCTACAATATTCACAAGATATCGAGTGTTTCTTTTGCATTTCTAAGAGAGTGCTCTATTATTAATTTGGAGCAAAAACTTTTTCCAACGCTACGCCACCGCCACCTGCGCTATTTTGAAGATGTGAACAGTTGTGCGTCAGCTGCGCTAAATTTTCTCTTCTTTTATTTAAATTAAAATATTTACTAAAATAGAATATTTTGGAATACTCATTTTTAGTTAAAAAATTTATTACAAACGGCTTGAGATGAAGTGCAGATTTTGGACAATTATATTACAAAATACACACAAAAGTGGTGCATACTGTTGGAGATAGTCTTAGACACAAATGTCTACACGGAATGTATATGAGTTGTGACTGCATCAATACACTTGAGAAAAAAGAAAAAGAAAAAGAAGGCATCGTAGAGCTTATGTATAATACCTTGGGTTCTGTATGTTGATTTTAGGACAACCAGTTTCAAGCTGGTGTAGTTAAAAAGCAAGGCTGTGGCTCAGCATCATCATCAAAGAGATCAAGAGCTGCACAAGTACACAATTTGTCGGAGAGGGTGTGTATATTCTTAAGGAGTCCTTTTTTTTTTTTTTTTTTTTTACTTTTTACTTTGTTCATTTGCTTGATTATATTGAAACTGTAAATTTTGCAGAGGCGTCGAGACAGGATTAATGAAAAGATGAAGGCATTGCAAGAATTGATACCACGCTCCAACAAGGTTTTTGGCAAGCTTGAATATTACCTTACTAATTTGCTGTGGAGATTAATTACATTTTAGATTAAGTGTCTATTTTGCTTTCTGAAATTCAGTCAGACAAGGCTTCAATGTTGGACGAGGCCATTGAGTACTTAAAATCATTACAACTGCAAATACAGGTAGGTTTCCTCTAACTTTCTCTGACTTCAGTTAAACTTTTTTTTAGGGTTAGTTACAAACCCTCTACGGTTTGGGTTAATTACAAAAAACTAAAAATAAATCTAGAGATGTTTTAAAATCACATAATCTCCCATTAGGTTTGATTTCGTCTTAAATTTAAGGTGGTTTAAGGGGGTAACTTTAATATTTCTATAAATGTTAAGGGGATTTTTCTAATGTTTTTTGCTTATGAAAAGGAAAATGAAAGACGGAATCAAACCTCAAGGGATATTGCAATTTTCAAAAATCTCGGAAGTTTTTTATAATTAGCCCAAACCTGGGGTGGTTTTGTAATTATCTCTTTTATTTTTCACCATTCATCATGCATTGTTGGAAACTTGGATGCCTCCTGTACATGTTTCTGTTTTTCTCATCTGCAAGTGGATAGAGTTTTTAATAGCAAGTTCAAATTACTTAATAACTAAAAGAAGAAAGTAATGGCAACTATTTCTGCAGATGATGTCTATGGGATATGGCATGGTTCCTATGATGCACCCTGGTATGCAACAATACATGCCTGGAATTGGGATGGGTATGGGGATGGGAATGAACATGCAAATGGGCATGAACCCACCAATGGTGCCATATCCATCTATGCTACCCGGTTCAGCAATGCCAAACCCGACAGCAACAGCAGCCCAATCGAGTCCTACATTTCCCATGCCGGCATTTCATATGTCGCAGGTTCCTTTACCTGATCCTTCCAGGATTCAGGCTTCTACTAACCAGAACGATCCTACGCTCAATTCACTCGTTGCGTGCAATCTAAACGAGCAACATGTACAAAACTTTGCTAATCCATATCAACAGTTTTTTGGTCCCCACCAGGCACAATTACCGTTACCACAGGCAAGTTTAATTCCCAAACACCAAACTAGTCATGCAGATGCTACACTGATGTACATACACTTAGTGTAGATCTATCATCCATGTGTCCCATTTTTCGTAAAATGAGACAATTGTCATTACCCATACACTTGATGTAGCATGAATATATTGCTGATGACTAATCAATCTTTTTCAACGATTGTGTTGACGAGGTCCATTGTTCATTTTGCAGAATCAAGCAGTGGTGCAGCTCACCTCCAAGCCTAGTACCAGTAATGAATTTGGCAGCCCTGAGAATAAGCAATCTGGTAGGAAATGATTGTAATATACAATCTTCCTTCGCAAATTATAGATCATATGTCCAATTTTTATAGATTTTTAATTGTTTTGGGCTGTTTTGAAGCGAAGCATTTAAGTGTAAATTGAGGCCGACGGCTCTCACCGAAACAGCAAGGATGAAATGGGTTCTAGATACCAATTTTCTTAATAAGAAAGAATCAAAATTCTAATTCGACTTTCATTGAGGGAAAAACAGATGAAAACTTAGTAATTTGGGCTTTTCCGCAATTTTTGTAACTTCATTGCCAATAAGAATAAAAATGCAGGGAAAAAATTACATTAATGCCAACAGGATGAAGTAATACCTTTTAGCTTGTGCTCAAAATTTTGGCGGCTCATTAGTCGATATACAACACTATTAAACACTGTGAACAGAAGAGTTTTTTTAACAGTATATCTTAAACCACAGATACTGTAGCAAAATCTGCCTCTGGGAATACCCAAGCCTCAGGGACCAATGGCAGACAAAATCTGCAATCAAGGAAATGTAATGCCGGTTTAAATGTTATATTACCCTTGCTGACTAATATCATAACCATGTCCAAATTGAAGCATATCCAGGATCTAGTTACCTTTTCAGTAAATAAACGGAATGACTCCTCCTCCATTGCTTTATCAAGCTCCTATCAAAGCGCAAAAATACATTCAACAGTTTTCAATAACTCAATGACAGTAATTTTTCGCAAGTGGACGTACTAGGCTACTAGCAGTGTTTCTAACGAGAAATTTAGCAGTGTTAATATTTTACTGAAACTTGAGAAGACCTATAAGAGCATCCAAGAAGCATTAATCACACTTAGTGGGTGTTTGGCTAGATGTTCTGAAGAGCTTATAAGCTCTCTAAAAGTTTTTGGTAAATATTTTTAAAAGCATTTTTACAAGCTCCTACAATAAGATCTAATTTTAACAACCTCTTTTGATTTTGACCATTTTAATTACAAAATTGTCATTTATTCATTACTAACATCTTATAAGTTCTATCATCTTATTTTATCCAAAAACTTAAACAACTTATTTTCAAGATAAGATCTAACACCTTATAAGCTCTTAAAATATCGTACAACACCTAGGAGTTTATGAGAACTTTTTTTTAAAAGCTTAGCCGAAGGGCCAAACACCCTCTTACATTATCAGGATCTGCAGAGCAGTCGATGTCGTATATAAGCTTCCGAAGCTTTTCATCCTTTATTGAATCACGGATTTCATTTGATGAAGCTGCATGACAATCAGGAAGCAAGATTGTCACATGTAAAAAACAATGAACTTGTTAGACATCTTGAAAGAGTAATATACAAAGAATGATATGGTGAAAATAATCACAGGCAATCAAGAAGAGAGTTGTCTTAATTAAAAAAAATGTCTCACTACAACAGACCAAAGGCATATGGATAAAATGAACCAGAGAAGGTATACATGCTACAGAAAGACATGTAAGTTCCTACTTAGAGAATTCATTCTCAGACCCTGTGCTAGAGATATAATCACAATATTATAGGCAGAGACGAAGCTACCTTAGGGCCAATGGCGCCCCTCCCCCCCCTGAAATTTTGAGAAAAATTAGGGGTAATTTGACAATTTCACCTTTTAAGCTTAAAAAAATGTAGACAATAGGTAAAAATGGAACAAAGCTTTCAATTCCTTCATTTTTGTTGTTCCCATCTCATTTGTGAATCTTGAAAAATATTTGATTCTTGATCATTTTTTCTCCTTTCTCAAAATTTTGTACATTTTCTTTTGCTCCATCATAATATTGAATATGAATTTTGGCATTATTCTCTTGTACCTCTATTCAACTCTTTTGGGATTATTTAGAGTTCATTATCAAATTCCTACTAAAGAATTTAACATTGCTGATGGGTTATTGAATGATTGTTTGGTAACAGACACTAAAAAATATGTATATTACCAATGAAGATATTATGCAACGATTTCAAAATATGATAATAGAAGATAAATGTTATGATATATTGATGTAATTGTATTATGCTATTTATTTTTGAATATTAAGATGTAATTGAGGTAATACATTGACATTATCAAAATTAGTATTAATTTATAGTATTATTTTTAGAGTTGATGTATCGTATATGATATATTTTTATATTAATGTTAATTGGGCCCACCTACACAATTTCTCGCTACATCACTGATTATAGGACATTAAAATCACATCCCTTTTGATGTTTATCGAAGTTGTTATAATAAATAATAAAATAATATAAGAGTAACTCGCGCAAAACAGGGGCAAAGGGGAAACATTCATTCTTATAGAATCCCCGCTGAATGACAAGTAGGGCTCCGCTTTTTCAACTAGCCAACGTCTACCTCATAATCAATTTTTAATTTAAGCTTCATGCCATCCAATTTGTTAAACTCGATATAAACATATTTCCAAAAATATTAAGGACTCATTCGCGATTGTTGATTGGATTGATAAAATAATTTGGATAAGTTGGGATTGGATAATATAATTGAGATCATTAACGTGTTTGAGAAGTATGATTGTGATCATTGTGCTTGTGTTGGCATTGATAATAAAGTTAGATAAATTTTTGAAATGACCAATTGCCCAAAAGAAAAATAGAAATGTAATACTAAAATGAGGAAAAATTAAATCAATAACGGTTGAAAGGATGATTGTTGTTGGGTGAGATTACATAATTGCACCCCTTGGCCTGGACCAATTATCAACCAAGAGGCCGAGATTAGCATGATCGGTTGTAGTCAAAGATCCCAAACAATTGAAAAACCCGGACTAAACAATTTATCGACCAATCAAGTTTCCCAAACAAATCCTAACCTGTTTGAATACATACAAGCGCATGCATGGAAAACCTAAGCATAAAACTCACCAGACAGAAAGAGCGTTAAACAAAGCAAGGCTGATTATTTTTTAACTGATGCCCTTTCGAATCCTTAGCACGGACACTGTAATATACTAATATGTAAAACATCAATTAGCAAGAATCATACCAACAGACTGCAGTTGCGACTCTTGCAACACCTCATTCTGCTCGTCGACGTAACATGGTTTGACATCATTTGTTGCTGAAACAGCACCTGACACAATAATCAAACTGTTACATGCATGACCAAACCTACAAAAACAATCAACCAACAGCCGGAGAGCAAGGACCACATAATTGCGTACATCAGTTTAAGTAGGAATCCTTTCCCAAATCTCAAAGTTCCATTGTAAAGGTAGCGCAATAGAATGCATCCAAAGACTCCAACATGTATCCACAGGAGTATGTGCGTGCACGTGGATATGACACAGTTAATGAGCAAGACAAAAAATTCAATTTTTTTCCCAAAAACCTTTATGTGTTAATGTCATGCTAGGATATACTGATGATGAAGATTCAGACAAAAAAATTCTTTCATGTTTTTCCTTGTTGTTGGTAATCTACAAAATATGATACTATAACCTCAGGGGACGATTACAAAAACTACCCCCTAGATTTAACTTAATTAAAAAATATAGTTGTCTTTTAAAATTACAAATACACCACTAAGCTATTACAAAAAACCCTTTGAGGTTTGTATTTGTTTTACAAATTAATCCCTCAACAGCATGCAATTTGTAAGACAAAAACATATGTTAATGGGGTATTTGTATTTGAAAGATAAAAGACTTTTATTTTGTAATTAGACTAAACCTCAAAGGTAGTATATGTAAATATCCTTAATTTCAGAAACCGTCACTCTTCCAAATGCATAGTAGGCTAGTAGCACAAGAAAAATATCACACAAAAACTTTTAATTCAAATGAGCTCAACCCCACATAAACTATACCTGCAAGCAAGGAAGTAACTAAAGACATTGATACAATGAGAAGTAACCTAATACTTACAAACTTTTTCTTCCTTAAAAGGCTCCGCCTTTGCGCAAGGAATTTCTGCAAAAACATGGCAGCAAAAACTCCAGCTGAATTAAACATTAAAACCGAAAAATTTGCCCAAAACCTCAAGAGATGATCGGCGTACCTTTGTGTTTCTTGAAACAGGCCAAAGAACAACTTCCAGACGTTGCCAGGATTCAATACATTCAATTTCATGATCAAATTATTCACCAATTGTAAAAATTCGAAGCTGAAACTAAGATTCTTTCCACACAAATCCCCACACACAAAAACAGCAAATAAGAAACTTACTAGGGTATTAAGCAAGAAGGACACTTGTATTTCGACTGCGCTTTCTCACAAACTTCACACTTTCTCGGCCCCATCATATAATCTGGTCTTCAGACTTCAGTTCTACAGTTCCCAAAGCATCAATGGAAAATATATTCAATTACAATTGCTGTTGGCTTTGCTTTATACCTTCGGGTCCGGAATGGGCCAATAGTATGGGCTCGTCCCCATGTTTTCGGGCCGTACCCCATATAATGAAGAAACTGAAATCCTTTACAGGTAGGCCTGTTAGGTTTCGATTTGAGTTGCGAAGTTTTTAGTTGTAGACGGTATTGGAGGCCCACAACACATGATGGGTCGTTTTGTGGGCTTCAACTTGGGCAGTAAATGGATCGGATTATGTCCTTAAAATGCTATCCATATTCGTTTTTGGAGGGATAATTAATTAATTATAATTTTAGTACCTAAATTATACAATATTTTCATTTTTTGTACTCTACTTTCAGGACATATCAATTTTAATACACCATATTTTAGTTACTAATCGCTTTAGCCACATTTCATATCATAAGTGATTAAAAAGTAAAATATGGGGTACCCAAATTGATGATGGAAAAGTAAAAGTTAGAGCACTGAAATCGACGGATATTTGATTAAAATGTAAATATGAGTACCAAAATTGATAAGACTTGTAGATAGGGGTGTCAATCTCTAATATGATAGAACCCGATCCGAAGTTATTGAGAAAACCAAATCCGAACACGAAAAACCCGAACCCCACTGACATGAATTTGATACGATGTTACTGTTTGTCTTAAAACATAGTTATTTTACATTTTACTTAATTTTTGACGTATTTTGAACATAATCTGAACTAACCCAAAGTTGAACACAAACACGATCCGCTGGTCCGAATTGTCAGAGGTAGAGGTAGGGTACCAAAAGTAAAAAGAGTACATAATTTAGGTAGTAAATTTGAAATTATCCCATCGTTTGGACCCTCTACCCTTTAAGATACGAGACTCTGAGTTACACTGTATTCTTTCTTGAACAGAAAGACAACTCTCTCTCAAGTCTCAACAACAGATAATCCCCAAAATAACTCAAATTTCGATTCCAAATTACGCCTCAGAACTATGGGTCAGGGCACGCCCGGCGGTCTAAACCGTCAACTCCCCGGAGACCGCAAAAATGACGGTGACAAGAAAGAAAAGAAATTCGAGCCGGCGGCGCCTCCGGCTCGTGTGGGCCGGAAGCAGCGCAAACAGAAGGGACCTGAGGCGGCTGCTCGGATACCCACGGTCACGCCGCTGACGAAGTGCAAGCTGCGGCTTTTGAAGATGGAGCGAATCAAGGACTACTTGCTTATGGAAGAGGAGTTCGTCGCGAATCAGGAGAGATTGAAGCCACAGGAGGAGAAAACGGAGGAGGATCGATCGAAGGTCGATGACTTGAGAGGCTCGCCGATGAGTGTTGGGAATTTGGAGGAGTTGATTGATGAGAATCATGCGATTGTTTCGTCGTCGGTGGGGCCGGAGTACTATGTTGGGATCTTATCATTTGTGGATAAGGATCAGCTCGAGCCTGGATGTGCGATTCTTATGCACAATAAGGTATATTCATACTTCGATTGCGCAAATTAGGGATTTTGAATTTATGATGCTTTGTGGACATTAGGGTTTTTATTATTTCGGTGATTTATAGAAATGGAGATGATTTATATGTGTTTTTCTAAATATATGAGCAGTGAAATGTGGTAGTTTGCAATCAAAGCAAAGGGAAGAAGTCTCATCTGAGTTAGGAGGAAAGAACTGAACGAATACTCTGGATTTGGCTGAAAGTATTATTGTGATTTGTAGGTGACTTATCTCGAATTTAGATTCTGCTTTATGTGGTTTTAGCTAGGATTTCCCTTGGAGACTCTGGTTTTTACTTTGACATAATATTAGATCAGCCGGCTGGAGTTAGGGCTTCTAGGTTGTTGCATTAGGTAATTGTTCAAACTCACTTGCTTAAGAGTGAATTAAGTTGTTATTAGGGAACCCTTGGTTTGGGCTTTTCTTGGCTTTATGTTCCGCATGAGATGTAGATCGACTCTACAATTGGTGTGGAGGAGTGCCTATACTGATGGAACAGCTTCAGTAATTTTCTAAAGTTAAACTTCAGCATCAGACAGTTAACAGTTCTACTTGGATTATCACACTTTTTGGTGTTGTATGTTATGCTCCACATAGCATCTGATATCAGTGGGTGGGAATTACTATGGTGTAGGAACTTAGGAGATAAGTACTGGCTCTTGGAAAAGTTTCATTGACTTCTGTTCTGTATAATGTGAAAAGATTATAGTGTGGAAAGAACTAATTCAAGAAATCTAAACCCATTATGGAAGATGAAGGGCTTTCTGAGACACAATAACTTGAGATTATTATAGTCAAAATTATTTGAAAGATCCCTTTGTCTATATAGTACTAAATAGTAGTTCTCTCTAAAGGGCTCTGCTATTCTAGTTGTCACCAGACGAAAGGGGCTAAGGAAGCTATTTTACATGTTCCTGAATTAGTTAAATGTAGAAATGTGCAGAGTTTCATAGAGTTTAAAAATTTAAGTCCGTGACTGGTATTAAAGGGCGTTGTGATGAAAAGGAGATGCATGTATATGAATATTCTTCAAAGAATTTTCAGAAAATTTACACTTGAGAGAACTGTCCTTTTTTGGGTCAATAAATGACACCTCTTTGGTGTTGGATTGCTGTACTGTTTTTATTCATCAATGAAATTTACTTTTTTGTAACTGTCTCGTTCAGGTGCTTTCTGTTGTTGGACTGCTTCAAGATGAAGTCGACCCGATGGTTTCTGTGATGAAAGTTGAGAAAGCTCCATTGGAATCATACGCTGATATTGGTGGCCTGGATGCCCAAATTCAGGAAATCAAAGAGGCAGTTGAGCTTCCATTAACACACCCGGAGTTGTATGAAGATATTGGTATTAAACCTCCCAAAGGTGTCATACTCTATGGAGAGCCTGGAACCGGGAAGACTTTACTTGCCAAGGTGTGTGTACTTGATGCTTCTGGTGCATTAATTTGATTATTAAGGTCATATGTCTATGTGTTGCATGTCTTCCGTGAAAATAGAATTGGGGTGATCTAGATTTCTGAAAAAGTGAGTGTGTTGCTCTTTTCTAGATTTCTTCTTTATCAACCCTTGTTCTGGAGAACATTTTGGGCAGCTATAATTTTGTTTCCATTTGAATAAAAAGGATTGGGTAATGGTACATTACTGTGGGCTATGTAGGTAGCATCTTTTGGTTATTTTGTCAAATGTCCTTTTTGTGTGCGTGTGCTGTGCTGGTGTCTGGTGATGTAAGAGGAAAACCAGGAGAAATTTTATGATACTTTGTTTGCTTCTATTTGAAATGCGATATATATTGATTGAGTAGCACCACAGTGACGAATATTGACCTTGAACTGGTTGAAGCTCTCTCTGTCAAGCTGGTGGGGTTTTTTCCTCACCTCAACCCAGTGTTTAAAATAACGTTGGGCGACTAAGGCGATTAAGAGTCATAGTGCCTAGGCGCTAG
The DNA here is from genome assembly GCA_016081115.2 of Rehmannia glutinosa. Lineage (NCBI taxonomy): Eukaryota > Viridiplantae > Streptophyta > Magnoliopsida > Lamiales > Orobanchaceae > Rehmannia > Rehmannia glutinosa. Next base: position 84,105,627 of record CM071924.1, on the reverse strand, counting down.
GCAAAAACCGGTGCCTGAGCAAAGTGAGGCGCTCGTCTTACATTTATTAAGCATAAAATTCAGTACTAATGAAGTATGGCACAATACTAAGATAAAATTTTAATATATACATGCATAAAAATAGTATGAATAATTAATCTGCGAAAAAAAGCGCCTCAAAGCGCGCCTAGGCATGCCTTGAGCGCCTTGGGTGCCTTACATCGCCTTACAAAAATCGCCCTGCCTGAGCACAAATAGGCGCTTGGGTGTCGTAGCGCTTGAGGCGCGCCTTTTTAAACACTGCCTTAACCACTAAGCATTAGGCAATATTATCTTGCATTTGATTCGTGGAGAGTATATTCAGCAGATACTTACTGCATATGGCTTCCCTTGCACTGGATTAAGTTATTTCTATTTTCAGTCTCTTGATTGCTTTACTAATATCAGCTGCATTATGTCCTCTGAGTTTGTAATTGAAAAGTTTATTATAGTTGCTGATTGTTTCAAAAAAATCTCCAGGCCGTGGCAAATTCCACATCAGCAACTTTCTTGCGTGTAGTTGGAAGTGAATTAATTCAAAAGTATCTGGGTGATGGTCCTAAATTGGTCAGAGAACTTTTTAGAGTTGCTGATGATCTGTCACCATCTATCGTCTTTATTGATGAAATTGATGCAGTGGGTACAAAAAGGTAATGTCAGATTATTGCTGCCATTTAAATAAGTAACATGGTATTTATTAGACAATTCTTTCTACAGGTATGACGCACACTCAGGTGGTGAACGTGAAATTCAGAGGACTATGTTGGAATTGCTGAACCAGTTAGATGGTTTTGATTCAAGAGGAGATGTGAAAGTAATTCTTGCCACAAATAAAATTGAGAGTCTTGATCCTGCTCTCCTTCGGCCAGGTAGAATAGACCGAAAAATTGAATTCCCTCTTCCAGATATCAAAACTAGGAGGCGTATTTTCCAGGTACTTATGGTTTATGATTTGTCACTTGAATAAGTTATCACTGGTGCGTCATTGTCAGCATCACTAATGGCCGTTAACCTCTTGTATTAAATTTGTTGTTTGATATTTAGATACACACATCAAGAATGACGTTGGCTGATGATGTCAACCTAGAAGAATTTGTTATGACAAAAGATGAGTTTTCCGGAGCTGATATCAAGGCCATATGCACTGAAGCTGGTTTGCTTGCTTTGAGAGAGCGTCGCATGAAGGTAAGACAAACCCTTCACTAAGATCCCCAAGAATTCTTGTAACCAGTTTGGGCGATTGTCTTGAAGTTATGGTATTTTTATATGAAATCAGCCCTTTTTTTCGCTATCTAAACTTGACTGTTTAGCGTGAGCTGTCCATGCAGATTATGATTTATATATGGTGGTACACAGAAGATTCTAGCTTAGGACAGCATACCCAATTCGCCCTTATTAGATTTACATTTTTTTTTTATATTTGAATACTTAATCTTATCTATGTGTGGCCTAAAGAATTGCTTTTTAAAGAGAGAATGAAATTGCTTTATATTAACCTAGTCACTTCTCTATTGGTTTAATGCGGTGGTGTGCCCGTGATTTATACAAAACTGGAAACTTGCTATATGGCAAATGTTCTGGTAGTTTAACTTGCCTGTGAAAAATTACAAGAAATAGACTTCACTGATTTACTATGTTGTGTTATGCACTCGACATATTTTAGCTGCAGATTTTGATAATTTCAATTTCCATGATTAGGTGACACATTCAGATTTTAAGAAGGCGAAAGACAAGGTTATGTTCAAGAAGAAAGAGGGTGTTCGGAGGGGCTTTATATGTAATGTTTATCAAGTTCTCTTTGGACGTAGATGTGTAACACTTGTCTCTCAGTTTGTTGAACTTATCTTTTTCTGTCGTTTGTTGAAAGCTTTGGGAACTAATTTTGACAATTATCATTCGATTAAATTGAAGTTTCTGTTGGCTTCTGTTTGTTTGATACGAGTAGCCTTCTTATTTGCTTCAGCTTGTTGGATTTTCACAAATACGCTGGAATCAGTGTTGGTGCTTCTAATTCTTTGTTATCTAATTATCGTTGTGCGTAAAATGCAAACCACTATCTAGTTTCAGTCTTCCATTACATATGTGATAAGGTTAGAAATTGGATTCCCGAGTGCATGAATATGAAAAGTTCCCGTGTCATTTTTCTTTTGTTAGGTTTGGACTGGTGAATCATAACTTTTCCCTAATTATATGATTTCTCATTGCTTACTGCATTTATATCTGATTGATTTCTCGTACTTATTCTTCCCTCCTTTTGGCCAAATATAGGTAATTTGAAAAATATACATCTATTATGCATGGATGCTATCTAACTACATATTATTACGATTATTAGCATTAAAAAGGTTTGGTGTATTTTTTGTTATGTTTTGGATGTTTTCGGACTCGGACGTTGTGTTTTCAGAAATTTAAGGGAGAATTCAAGTAATGTTTATTTTGAGTTTTGGGAGGGGACAGCTGTTTTATTATAGCAGTTTGGGTAGGTGGTGTGTAATTAGAGTGAGACAGTGTGGACTAATCCTGTCTACAAATATGTAATTTTAGATGGTTGAGATTTGCCCGATTAAATAAATATTTTTGATTTATTTTAAATCTGAAAAGGGTAGCATTGTAATTGTGTAATTACTTAATATCATTTAATTTTGGTAACTAAGAACCGCATAGAATCAAATTAACTCTCTACAATTAACTCTCTTCGTGGACACGACGCTGTGCACGGCCGAGAATTTGCGCGCGCTCTGCACCGGCGAGAAGGGCGTTGGCCGCAACGGGTTCTTCAAGACGACGTCGGATTGGAGGAGGAGAGGGGGGCGGCGGTGACCGAGAGCTTCGGTGGAGTTTTTACGAGAGATTGAGAAATTAGGGTTTTGAGTGATTTGCGCAAATTAAACCCACTCAAACTCAATAAAAGAAGAAGGAAAAAAATAGTGGAGATGGAGATCAAATAGTAAAATATTAAACGGACTCACCCAGTTTCAAGCTTGAAATTTAAATTACCATAATACTCTGGCAGTCTTCACAATTGATTGTGGGGCAGCAGAGTGGAAGATAAACATTAGAAACAACCATGATGATATCCAAGTTTCCAACTTTGTGAAGGTCATCGTGGTGATATTGAGAAGGTTTGAAGGCTCGGGGTTTTGGAGTGGAACTCCGGAGGTGAGTTGACGAAGAATGAGGTGACGTGTGGAGGTCATCGCACGTGTTTGCCCTCTTTGCTTAACGAGGCGTCGCGTTCTCGCTTGTCACTCTGCTTTCGATCTTAGGATTGGAGGATTGGTGAAGAAGACAATCTTTGACGTGGAGAAAACAAGAGCTACGAGGAGGCAGTTAGGATTATTGTACACTTATATGTTTTTCGATGTATACTTAGATATGTTTTGTTGTATAAGTAGTTAATTTTTTATGTATGTATTTATGTTGTTGTATACTTATATGTGTTTTGTTGTATACTTATATTTTTGTTTGACAATTGTAATATGCAGTACAAATATGTTAAAATATACAACATAATAGTGTTAAATATACAGTAAATATATGTTAAATATACATTACAATAATTAGCGTGATATTTTCTCTCTCTATAATTGATTTTACTTAATCCACGGTCCCCACATGTTAATGAGCACGATTCTCTCTCTCTCTCTCTATAACTGGTTCCTTGATTCACGATCTCCACATGTTTTTGTTTGACCATTTTAATATGCAGTAAAATTATGTTAAACATACAGTAAAATAGTGTTAAGTATACATCAAATATATGATAAGTGTACATCATACCGCATGGCAGAGCACATGCGTGATTTTCTCTCTCCAGCACGATTTTCTCGCGATTTTCTCTCTCCCCACGTGATTTTCTCTCTCTTAATAACTGATTCCATATTTGGATAGTCCCCCACATGTTTGTTTTGACAATTATACCCTTGTTTTGCCTTAATTAAATGTTTAATGTAATTTTAACCCCTATTTATCTTATCCATTGATATAGATAAGGGAGAGTTGAGATGAGTCCACATTGTCTCACTATAATATGTGGTCTCATTGGATCCTCCTATATATATATATATATATATATATATATATATATATATATATGGGGGGAGGATCAAGTGAGACCATGTCTCTAGGTGAGACACAATGGACTAATTTCAACCATCCCCCACTATTAATCAATGGGCATGATTTAATGGATAAAAAATATATTAAAATATTAATTTAATCAATATAAGGGTAGTAGGGTAAAATAACATAACAAGTTAGCTACAAAATTGGAATCAAATCTCTTTCTCTCTCATACATCTCCCAATTTTCCCAATCTCACGTCTCTCTCTCTCTCTCTCTCTCTCTCGCTCTCTCTCTCTCTCTCCTCTCTCTCTCTCTCTCATTCATCCATTAACGCAAATAAAGAAAACTGTGAAGAACTCGAAAATTACAGTTCATGAAAATTACAGAGAAAAAACAAGAAAAATCGGTGCAATATTACAGAGAAATAACGAACAATGTGTTTGAAAACAAAATATGCAACAAAACTCAACTAAATATGCATTATCTGAAAACTATCTATGCAGCGTAAAAAAACTAATATGTAGTACAGTATAGCCAACTATGCAAGACGTCATAAACTATGCAACAAAATCAACTAACTATGTATTATCTAGAAACTATCTATGCATTGTGGATAACTAAATATGCGATGCGTTATGTAACATCCCATTTTTATAATTTCCAAAAGCAACATCCCATTTTCATAACTAAATATACATTATATTGAACCTATTTATGCGATGTAATATAACTACATATGTAGTACGTTATATTCAATTATGTCTTGTTTTTTAAGTAAAACAGTGCCAACAAAATAACTAAATATGCATTATTTGATGTCTAATTATGCGATGAAGAAACCTAACTATGCGGAAAATAAAAATATTTGGAAAGAAAACAGGTTCCTTAAATTAAAAGCCACAAAATCCGTGAGTGTCAATTTTGACCCATAAAATCACTGGGACCACTAATTTGAATTACAAAATTACAATCTTACCCTTAAAATCAAAAAATTAGGAAATAATTAAAAAAACTGAATTAATCACATCCCTTCATTTTTTAAGATCAATGGGTAAGATGAGTGTCCACACTGGCACAGGGAGGGTGGTCTCATTTGAACCAAATCCTATATATATATATATATATGTGTGTGTGTGTGTGTGTGTGTGTGTGTGTGTGTGTAAATGAAGCAACCGAACCCTTGGGACCTAGCTTCTTCAACCCTAGAGCAGACTAGCACTTTTTATTCATTAATCCAAACAAGAATTCTTGAACAGCGAACAAAGGGAATGAAATGCTTCATCTGTATTTTGGAGGGATATATATATATATATATATATATTTTGGAGGGATATTTATTATTATAGCAATCTAGACAAGTTAGTTTTTGTTGAGTACATAACATAGGGTGTTAACAGTATTTCTTAATGTTGCATATTGTAATTCTGATGGAGGTATGATATATAATATATATGTATAGTAATATAAGAATGTGAAAATCAGAAAATAAAATAAACTATAAGAATGTGAAAATGTAGTGATTATGATATATAGTACATTTTAATTTGTTTTGGAAGAAACATGGATTGTTTCGAGAATAAAGGAAAAACAATAACGTTTTTCTTGACTTTTAGCATTGCATTGTCATATTGTAAAAGGTAAATCAATCTGGACCAGACAAGTGTAATATGGAAGTGTACCCATGTTTGGCTGTGAAATGAGCCGAGTTGAAATAAAGACACATAAAATGGTTTACCTCATTTGGGTTTCATATTAATGCAGTGTACGGTTTGCAGTGTGGAGTATTTACGGAGCCCAGACAACCCACGTTTACATATTTATGGGCTAGCCTACATGTGTAGGCTCAAATTAAGTTACGTGGTAATACATCAAATTGACCACTTATGTTCTGTGAAAATAAAAAATAACCATGTTTTTTTTAGCTATTTTAATTAAAAATTGACGGTTATACCCTTTGTGCATTATTTGGTTAGATATTTGACCAATTTTAAAAAAACATTGACGCGACACATCATACCAAGTTACATAACTCAATAGCTTGATGGGAGAAATGGGTTGGGATCCTACAAGAGTATCTTTGTATCAAGTTCTTCTACTAAACATATATGATATTATAAAGAAATATAAGTACTAAAATCTATTATTTGGTTAATAAGACATTGAAGCTAGGGAGGGAAAGAAGATGTGAGAGGACTAATTTTGTTTTTGTTTTTTTTGTCTACGTACGTTTATTGTTTAAGAAGTTGGCGATTGAAGAATTTGAAGAACGAGGACAAATGAAATTGATGCAACGGAAATATTCTGTGATTGCCTAACAAAAATATTCCAAATTTTCATCTTTGAGCGAAAACTTTGTGAAAAGTGTGATTGTTTGCGGATTTTTTTTAATCTCATTTTTCTTCAAAATAAACTCTTTTTTTTTTTTAATCTCAATACCATCCATATTATTTATCCCCCCCCCCCATATTTATATAAAGAATTTCCTTAGTTTTTTTAATTTATCGCGACTTTTATTATGTTTCTCTTGATAACAAAATGTATAAAATGAGATTCACATTATCGATTTTTGGTTCAATTTCTTAATTTTATATTCAAGTTTTTGGCATTTTATTTTACGCTATATATTATTCCCCAAATTTTTTGACAAACAATCAACATTTTTAAAAGATTTCCTATCATATCAAAACATCATTACTTTTTCTTTTTCCATCCAACTTTCACTTTTAAAATTTTATTCTTTTTATCACTATTTACTTAGAAAATAAAAGTGAACGGAACGAAAGAACAAACAACCACCATCTCAAATTTTGTATTGCATGGTGAACTTTTTTTTTTTTTGAGGGAATATTGCATGGTGAACTTTGGTGACAATCGTAACAAGACATTTCACATAACACTTTAAAATTAAGCAGCACAAACACATGCAACTAAACTCAAACTCACAATTCCTGACTAAATTAACATAAATTAATCAGCTAATACACCAGAACCATGCATGCACCCTACAACATTTTGAAAATAAAATGTAACAGCAAAAGCACAACTTCAAGGATAAGGCAGGGCACCGGCGCCGCCACCAGCTCCACCACCGGCGCCACCGCCAAACCCGCCAAGATTTCCGAAGCCACCAAAGACCCGAGACCACCGGCCGGTGGAGTCCCAATACCACCTCCGACGCCGCCGAAACCATTGACTCCACCAATGCCACCTCCGGCGCCTACTCCGCACCGACGCCGCCGAATGGTATCTTGCCGCCGCGACGCCAGAGTAGCGCCGACGCCTCCGAAAGAGGCGAAGTTCTTTTGGTCGATAAGACCATTGTCACCAGCAAAACCCTAGTTGAAGCCTCGATGAACTGCAAGAAGAGCAATAACAAGAAACATAAAACCCCACCTCGCCATTGATTTTTTTTTTTTTTTTTTTTTTGCTGCTCGGTTTTTAGTTGCACCTCAAAGAATGTGGATTGGCCCTTTTTAAAAACAGTGGTGGAAGAGAAAGTGGTACAGGGGGACAGGTTGGGAGTATTCAATGCATGAGACTTGACACACCCGAGCGAGCCGGAAGAAATTGATCCACGTCATCGTATAACACATTTCACGAATTAGGCTCGCGGCTCACGAGCCCAATCTACTCGAGCCCAATCGCTACCGAGCCCGACCACAACACGGCCGCCGAGCCCCGAGCCCCGAGCCCGGATTTCAATATAAAAACACGCGCGACAACCTCGTAAAAATAATCACACGCCCATGCTTAGTACTTTATCGGTGTCGGAAGTACGCCACATGTCAGAGAATTATGAAGAGAAGTCGACAAGTGGCAAATTTGACTGACATGCACAACTATAGAGGGACATGTGTCGTCCTTTTTGCTATTTTATTAATTAATGAATAGTTAGTGCAAAGATGACTATTGTAAACCCACTTACTCAAAAGGGGTATAAAAAGTCTGAAAAGGGAAGGGATAGAAGAGAGGTAGTAAAAAAGACCGACCCCAAGATTCCGGCTCGGCAAAATACAAAGAAAGGCATAATTAGCCAGAAATAAAGAGACGTTACGCACGTTTTCATTTCCACGTGTTAAACCTTTTACGTATTTCTACTTGTTGACCAAAACGCACGTCAACAAATTGGCGCTAGAGGAAGGGACCGTATTGGTCCAGTCAGAATTCCAAGCACAGGCAAGTTAAGTAGAAACCAGGTAAAATTTAACGTTTGGCTTCTTGATAACGAGACAAAATGAGTCATCAGTCGAGAAATGCTCGTGTGGTCAAGAGCAACATTTGAACAACCAAATCGGCGGACTACTAATGGCCAAAATATACCCCAAACTAGGCGGGGAGCACTACTTTGTTTCCGCCGCTCGCCTAATTGCCAACCCAACTTTTGTACAACAAATGAACCAACTCATATCACGGACTCTCGCTTTACCACGAATTCTCAAGCACCTCCATTCCTTGCAAATACTAACCCACTCGAATCCCCAACTAAATGTTAACATTAATCCTCAAATTCCCGGGCTTCCTCGCCACGAAGCCCAAGCGATTCGGGTAATGAACAACATGTCCGTCATGACGAAAGACGGCAAAGAAAAATGAGGAAGAGCAAAGTCGTATAAGCGAGTCATTTCGAACAAACACGACATCGTCGTGCCCACTCGATATTCGCCGGACGACGGTAGGAGTTGATCCTTTCGCCCGGCTCGATCGATAAGTTCGGCTCGGGTTTCGGACGAGGGAACAACTTCGGGTCGATCAAGTCAAGGCCCTAGCTTATGGCGAGAACGGGATGTAGAAATACATCGCTAAATCGCCGTCTGAGCGAATGGAAGGCGGTCCGGATGGCGAACAATCTCGAAGACCGCCCCAGTATGGAGCCACCCCGGTGTTCGTCGCCATTTTCTCCTGGAATCTGGCGATCCCGTTACGCCAAAGTTGAAAATCCCCAGTCGGCCTCTATAATGGGAAACCGACCCGACCACTCATGTACACAAGTATCTTAGCATGGATGGAACTATACGATCCAAGCGATGCCATCCTCTGCGGGCCTTCCCGACTTTAGGCGGCCGAGCCCACCGTTGGTTTAGGACCTGCGCGAGGGATCCATTCAAGCATGGGGGATCTAGCCTCGCGCTTTACGACACATTTCTTAACGTCCAAAGTCCGAGCGCGCTAAAGACTCCTCGTAAACATCAAACAAGGGAAAGGCGAGCCCACGAAGAGTTATATTTCTCGGTTTAACAAACAAGTTCGAGAGATGGAACAGGTGTCGGATGACGCCATTTTAATCGCAGACCATGGTTTGGGATGCTCGAAACATGGTTCAATTACTCCATCCACGAATCGGGCGACCTCGTATCAAGAATTTCTAATCCGCGAACGCATACATTTGTCGGAAGAAGCCATGGCAAGTAACCGCCCAACACCGACAAAGCGTAAGAAAGGACGGAAGGAAAGAACCGATGGTGGGCGGGAGTCGGGTTTAGGCCATTCTCGGCAAAACCCGACCACCGGATTTAGAGCTCGCCAAGAGGCGAGAGCCGAAGTCGCCGCGCTAAGGAGTACTTTGACCCACACTCAAGTCGGCCATATGGAGTAAAGTCAGGTCTGAATTTATGCCTCGGCTCGGCCTCGAAAATTGAGCCATCAAAATTAGATTCGCGTCGATTCTGCGCTATCACAAATTGATAGGTCACGATCTTGGCGAGTGCCGAGATCTAATTAGGGAAATTATGCGGGTTGTTCGACAGGGCGGCCTTAAAGATACGTTCATGAGCTACCACCCCCCCCCAAGATCGGCTCAGCGTCAACCGGAGCGTAATCAACCTCTCTCTGCCCCCCGAAACCAGGGAGAGAAATCCTCATGATGTCAAGTGTTAGTCGGATCAATACCAACTCAATGGAGGATAGGCGCTCCAACGAAAAGAAAAGCCGATGTTAGGCAGGCAACCAATGCCGAAAGACAAGTTCGGTAGCGAAATCAAGGAAGGCCAACCCACCGGCCACTTTGTGTTCTCGGATGCGGATGCCGACCAGGTGGTCCATCCTCATTCGACCTCTGGTCATCACGGCACCGATCTGGGTATTCCGGTTCACGAAATTTTAATTGACTCGGAAGCTATTCATCGAGTCATTTATGTCCGAGCATTTCGAAGATTAAACGTGGATGATAGTTATATCCGTCCATGTAACGATAGCATTTTGGGGTTTGGAGGAGGAAGGATAGTCCCACTAGGAGAAGTTGATTTGCCCATCCAAATGGGACAAGGTTTGCATAAAGCGGTTTGTCGTGACAACATTCAAAATAATCAATGCCGATTCGGAGTACAATGCTATCATTGGAAGGCCATTGCTTTATCATATAAAAGCGGCCGTTTCAATATATCATTTTTGTATAAAATTTCCAACATCGATGGCGAAGCTATACATAAAGGGAATCAAAGGGAGTCACGAGTGCTCTCTTAAACTCCGACAGGTGGAGATTAACGTGGCGAAACAAGGGCAAACCAAAGGAATCACGAGATAATCCCTTGCCCGAAGAGGAATCCGGCGAAAGGGTGATCGTTCGGGAGGATAATCCAAGTCGTCGGCCTGGGAAGGAGCGATGATGGAAGAAGCGGCGAGCAATCGAAACCAGGCGGCGCGAGAAGGCGAATTGCCCCTGCAAATCAAGGAGGGGCAAAGCAAGAAAAGAAAACAGCGGAACAACCGTAGAACAAGTTGATACGATCAATGTCGGTAAGCCAAGCGAGGCACCAACTACGTATTGGTCATGATCTTCCGAGAACCATATCGAAGCGAGTTGGTCGAGTTTTGGGAAATAATCTTGGCGTCTTCGCATGGACTCATGCGGACATGCCCGGAATTGATCCCAAGTATGCGTGCCACCGCCTTAACATTGATCTAACGTTCCGCCTGATCATCGAGAAAAAGCGCGCAAACTCGGCCGATAGGCGAGGCGGCGCTCGAAATCGAGTTAACAAACTACTTAGACAATCGGTTCATCGGGGAAGCCCTCATCCTCGATGGGTCGCCAATCTGTTTTGGTAAAGAAGAAAGACGGCCATTGGCGCCTATGCGTGGATTTCTACGACCTCAACAAAGCATGCCCTAAGGACGATTTATCCATTGCCAAATATCGATTACATGGTAGATGCCCACAAACAGACACGAGCGATGAGCTTCATGGATGCATACTCGGGTTACAACCAAATACGGATGCACCCCGAAGATGAAGAAAATACCTCATTTTTCTCTGCTTTCGGGGATTCAGCACATTTACAAGATGATGCCTTTCGGATTGAAGAATCTTTGTGCGACCTATCAAAGGTTAGTAAATAAGATGTTTGAAAAAATGATAGGTCACACTATGGAAGTCTATGTAGATGACATGCTAGTAAAATCACTGTACATGTCCGATCATCTAAACGATCTTAATAAAATGTTTGCTGTTTTGAGAGAGTACAAGATGATGTTAAACCCGAAAAAATGCACATTTGGGGTCGGCTCGGGTAAATTTTTGGGGTATATGGTCAGCCAAAGGGGAATCGAAGCTAACCCAGACAAAATAAAAGCCATCACCGACCTAGAATCCCCAAACTCTGTAAAAAAGGTACAAAGCCTAACAGGCCGATTGGCCGCCCTTAACCGATTTATTTCTCGGTCCACAGACAAGTGCAAACCTTTCTTTGAAATTATAAAGAAAAGCAAAAATTTCGAGTGGACCGAACAAGCACAGGTTGCCTTTGAATCCCTCAAACATCATCTATCTTCAATCCCTATATTACAAAAACCGGCCCAAGGGGAGGACTTGTATTTGTACTTGGCGGTATCCGAATATGCCATCAGTTCGGTGTTAATCAGGCTAGATGGCTCTATTCAACATCCGATCTACTACACCCCGGCCAAGCGTTACATGATGCCGAGCTCCGGTACCCACCAATGGAAAAGGCGGCTTATTCATTAATTACAGCGGCACGGAAACTCCGTCCATATTTCTTAGAACACAAGATTATAGTATGGACGAACTATCCGTTGAAGCAAGTGTTACACCGACACGATCTTACGGTCGGATGATTAAGTGGGTCATCGAACTTAGCGATTTGACATTATATACGAACCACGTCTTTATGATAAAAGGGCGGGCTTTAGCGATTTTGTGGCAATTCACGCCTTCCATACAATTGGAGGTCAAGGAAGACCAAGAATGGAAATTATTTGTCGGCTCTTCCGCCGAGCGGCGGGGCGGAATCGTGATAATCGATCCAAATGAAAAATGCTTTCTTTGCTCGGCCGTCGATTTCATTCCCATGCGACGAACAATGAAGCCGAATATGAGGCGCTCTAGCGAGGCTTAGATATGGCGGCCTCTATGGGCTAAAACAACTATTGGTTCTGATGATTCCCGGTTGGTTGTTCATCAAATCAACGGCAAGTCTGAAGCGAAAGAGCGAAAAATTGCACAATATTTGGATTTGGTCAAGAAAAGATTATCACATTTTAAGACAAAAATCTTACATGTACCGGCGAGAACATGCAAGCGGATGCCTTAGCTCGGCTCGGCTCGATCCAGGGGCGGATGTCATCACGGATGTCATTTGTCACACAATTATGCCCGTCGCACTTGGTGCAAAGAAAATATATACAACCGAAACCGTCGAGCAGGACTTGGATGACCCCAATCATCCAATATCTAGAGAAAGGAGTTCAACACGAAAACAAAGTGAAAGCCAAACACTACGAACTCAAGCGGCTCGGTTTACACTAGTAGGCGGCATCCTCTACAAGCGAGGGTACTCCATCCCACTTCTACTGCGCCTTTACGAGACGGATCAGATTATGCACGCCGAGAGGTTCATGAGGGAATATCGGCAACCACGCTGGGGGCAAACGTTGGCTATAAATTAATACGGCAAAGGGTACTACTGCCATCCACGAAAAAGGATCTCTGCAGGCCTCGTCAAAAGATGTGAGAGGTGCGGAGATTTGCACCCGCAGTCGGATATCATCACGAGCGACTTACTTCCGTATTTAGCCCATGGCCGTTTGCCAAATGGGGAATGGACCTCATCGGACCATTACCCGTTGGCAAAGAAGCGTCAAGTATGCCGTTGTGGCGGTGGATTATTTCACAAAATGGGCGAGCGGAGCCTTTGGCAAAAATAGATGAAGAAAAGGTTGTGAGCTTTGTATGGAAATCTATCATCTGTAGATTCGGGATACCACATTCGATTATTACAGATAAATGGGAAACGATTCGACAACCGAAGGTTCAAAATTTTGTGAAGGTTTCGCATAAAAAACCATTTCTCAACTCCATACCACCCCATCGAACGGACAAGTCGAGGCCGTTAATAAAATACTCAAGTATACCCTGAAGGCGAGATTGGAGGAGTCTAAAGGCAATTGGCCGGAGGAACTACCTGCGTCTATGGTCATCTGATCGAGCGACACATCGGCGACCACTGGAGAAACACCTTTTCTTTAGCTTATGGAGTGGCGGTGATTCTGTCGAGATTGGAGCCCCTACTTTTCAGAATTGCAAATTTTGAAGAAGGCGAAAGTAATGAGGCGCTCTCGAACCGAACTAGACACCTTTCTCGAGGAAAAAGGTCAGCGTGTGAGATGAAAAATGCGTGTATAAACAAAGGAGCGAAAGGTACTACAATTCGAGAGTAAAAGAAAAGAAGATTTGGTTCGGCGATCTTGTATTGAAAAAGATAACGGGCATTCAACCGAGCCCATTGAAGCCGACACAGGAGGGCCCGTTTGGATCACCCGTCTTATCCGGTGGGGCATACGATTAGAATATTTGAGTGGAGAAAAATTTACGCATCCATGGAATGTATCATACCTGGCGGTATTATCAATAAAGATCTCGATCTACGATCCGGATAGGATTCAAAGAATTATCCCTTCATCGGTATTTCGTGAGCTCTTTAAAGGAAAACGGGTTTTTACTCACCACAAATCGAGACTCGGCTACGCACCGAGCACAATACCAAGACTCGGCTACGCACCGAGCACAATAAAGACTTGGTTACGCACCAAGCACAAGACCAAGACTCGCTCGCACCGAGCACAATAAAGACTTGGTTACACAGGAGCACAATGATACAAGACTCGGCTACGCACCGAGGCACAATAAAGACTGACTCACGACCGAGCACAATAAAGACTCGAAAAAATCGCGCACCGAAGGCACAATAAAGACTTGGTTACGCACCAAGCACAATACAAGACTTCGACTCTACGCACCGAAAGCACAATAAAGACTTGTTACGCACCAAGCACAAGACCAAGACTCGGCTACGCACCGAGGCACAATAAAGACTTGCTAGTTACGCACCAAGCACAAGACCAAGACTTCGACTACGCACCGAGCACAATAAAGACTTGTTACGCACCAAGCACAAGATAAAGACTTGGTTACGCACCGAGCATAAGATAAAGACTTGTAACGCACCGAGCACCAATACAAGACTTCGGCTACGCACCGAGCACGATACCAAGACTTCGGCTACGTCACCGAGCACAATACCAAGACTTGGTTCGCACCAGCGCAAATCGAGACAATTTATACACGAAATTTCAAATACAAAATGGACGGGTTTATATCCCGAGTGCAAGAATCGATTAAGGCGGCGGACCCCCTCACTCGACGCACTTAGAAAATCGAGCCCGTCTTGAGAAAATAAGAGGAAAAAAAAGAAGACAGGCAACAATCTTACAAAAAGGAAAGAGCCGAGCATCCACAAAAGCTTGAAATACATACACGGGAAAGGAAAATAACAATTCATTTTTACTTCAAAAATAATTACATAGGGAGGCCAGGAGCCCGTACATCTCGAGGCACGAAGCCAAATTACCTACCTAAGGCTACATATAAAAGTATCAAGACGAGCGGGGCGGAATATCGGCGGCACCACTAGAGGCGACTTCTTCCACATCCCGGAGGAGGAGAACCTGCGCATTAGAAGCCTCCGCAAAGTTCGGCCGAAGGGTATTGAGATCGGCCTCCCGGAAGGGCCAAATCTTCCTCAAGGCCGAGCAACGATCGCCCGCCCTTAAGTAAATCCAGAATTTCTTGGAGACGGTCGCATGGCCCACAGTCAACATGAATGCATACTCCTCGGAGTCTTTGTAAGCTTTAATGGCCTCTCTACGAACTTCCTCGGTTTGTTGGCGGGCGCGCTTCTTGGCCTCCCTGCGTCGTCGGATAGCGCCTCTCCATTTCCTCGGCCCGGCGGTGGCGTGTGGCACGTTCGGCTCGGCGACCTTAATCCCGAGAGCTCTTCTTGGCCTTGCGGGCCCGATCTCGCTCTGCCTCGGCCCTCGCAAGACTCTCTCTCTCTCGGAGTTGGCCCGAGCCTTTCATCCGCTTGAGTCTTAAAAGACTCTTGCACCCCTGGAGGGTAGCATAGGCCTCCTGCAGATCCCCGTGCCGCCTTTCCAGGTCGGCATATTTTTTCTCCAACTCACGGGTTCCCCCAACCGCATGCCATAAGAGCCCAATCATACGCCCAGACATGGCCATAGCATATTGAATTTGTTCTTGGCTTGATCTGAAAGCGAGAATTGCTCGATGCCTTTTGTCCGAGGCACGAGTGGGGCGATCATTGCGGCCCGACACGCCTCCGGTAAGACCCTTGATTGCTCCTCGTCGGCGTGGCACATCGAGCGAATTCCACAAACCACCGAGGGCGTAGTCAACCATTCCCTCGCAATATTCATCTCTTGCTTGGTTTGGAGGAATGAAATGACCTTCCCTGCCGAGGTCATCTGAGAAAGTTCGCGGACCTTCATTTTCCGGAGGCTGTTCAGGATGTTCGGGCGCCGCTCGACCAACCCTTTCAGTCTGATCAGGCTCCTCCATCACAATTCCCCCTCTTCTCCTTTGAAGGGGCGGCTGCACTGCTTCCGGCACTCCATCGGCGGGGGCGTTCTGGCCGGATATCTTCTCTCCGAGCCGCCTCCACATCCGGAGTTGATCGGCGGCCGCCCGGAGCTCGCCGTCTTTGTATTCCTCACACCTGCGAAGCGTGCACGCAAATCCGAGGCCACGCCCGCAAAAGCAACCATCAATTAGAAGAAAGATCAAAGGAAAACAAAAAGACAACTCAAAAGGAAATGGAAGAAATACGATGTTTTACCTCGAGCGGCGGCCGCACTGCGCGACTCAGGAGTGCAATGTCGCCCTACTACGCGGATGATCTGCCCACAGGACTAGTCGTCGCGGGAGGCGCGCGGCTTGCTCGATTCTCGCCTGATCCCCGGAGAATGGGGCCGTATTTCTTCATTAACGAGAGGATCTGTTGAGGCACTCTCTCGACCTCCTCCTCCCGCTCGGCCACTTCATCCCGAGCCGCCCCTCGGCTTCGGGTCGTGGGCGAGAGCGGCCTCAAACCAGTGCGGCCAAGTTGGCCTCGGTGGCCAACCTCTCAATCCGCTTTGTCCATGATTCCCGGGCCTGGATGTTCTCGACGCCGAATAAAAGCGGGCGGACAGAGGCCCCTTTGATGCCCGGTTCTCTGTAAAGGTGGAAAGAGGACAATTATGAAAAGAAAACAGTAAAACAGCAAAAGCAGGGAAAGGGAAAAGATAAGACTTACTGTAACCAAAAACAAAATTTGATGGGGGATGAAGAACGGTCTCATTTTCTCTTTCCCCCACACGAGCTTGCCACTCGCCGCTCACCCAGAACCATTTATCCTTCCACTCCTTCAGAGAAGAAGGTAGACCCTCCACCAAACCGTCCGGATACCCCGATCGGTGCATGCGTAATACCATCCGGATGGTGACCCGAGACGATGGAGTCGCTCTCCATACAAAAAGCTCGTTCATCTCCTTAAATTTGGGGCGAGGATATTTTTCCAGGTGAAACATCACCAGGAGACCGATGATCCTTCCCCAAGAAATAGGGTGCACCTGGGTCGGATGCATACCCCACTTGCAAAACCACCGCGTGAGGAAGGCCGGCAGTGGAAATCTTAAACCGTATAAAAGGCTGGGAGCAAATACGGCCGTGCAACCCTCTGGTGGGTACTGGGGAACTTCCGTGCCGTCCGGTACCCAAAAGTAGATACCGCTCGGAATACGGTACATCCGCCGGAGCTCATCCACCTCCCGAATCATCAACATGCTCGGGATATCGTTTATGTCACTCGGCGTCCAACGAGTCTCGACACGAAGACGAGGTCCTCCTCCTTGTCGACCGTCGCCATTACGGTGGCCTATGGGCCCTAGTGGCCTTTCCGGCCTCGAATCCCCGGACAGCTCATCTACTCGCTCTACGTTGTCACGCTCCGGCTCAGATGGATCCATATCTTCTTCTTCTGGCTGGCACAGTTTAGAATCAACACTTGGCGATTCTTCACCGGAATTCTCTTGTACCAGTCCGGGTTGATACACCGTTCCTTCTCTATAAACGGTCACTGGCGTCGGGTCAAAGATAGTGTGCGTCCGCTCCAAGGACGTTCCACCTCTTGAAGAATCTGGAGAAGATATCTGGATAATACTCGGACTGTGGGACGGAGATCGCCGTGCTGGTGAAAAATAAACAGAGGGTTCAGATGGAGGATCTTCAATTTCAACTTCTACACTATAGCTACGACTCCTACTATCTTCAAAAGAAGACATTTATAGGTAAAGGAAGAGTATTTCGAAAAAATACCTAAGTTCGAAGTCTCTGAACTTGGGAAGCCGACCCGAAATTTCTGCTCGGTTTAATTACTTTAGCTCAAGGGTTAAAGGATGCGAAAGTGAATAATGAAGGAAGACAAAGGTATTTATAGATAAGTTTCCTCGATAAACGGGACGTTTATTGAAAGGACGCTCCTTTTAAAAGCTCAAAAGCCGCCAAACATGACAAAAACGTCGTGTCCCCACGCCCGCCGAGCCGACGTAATTTTTCGGTTCTGCGCAAGATTGGTCCAACCACAAGATGCCACGTTAATCATTATGGCAACCCATTAATGCGCCCGTTTCAAGCATTAATTGCTCTGTAACAGTACCAGGAAAGAACAAAACCTTTGAAAAATCCGTTTTCCCATTAATGGTTCATCATTAGCATTAAAGTTTAACTCCGACGTCGAAAGGATTTTCTCTCGAAGTCAAACTTGGGGGCCTTTGATGACACCCGAGCCGAGCCGGAAGAAATTGATCCACGTCATCGGTATAACACATTTCACGAATTAGGCTCACGGCCAATCTGAGCCCAACCCAAGCTCTGAGCCCGACCACAACACGGCCACGAGCCACGAGCCCCGAGCCCGGATTTCAATATGAAACACACGCGCGACAACCTCGTAAAAATAATCACACGCCCATGCTTAGTACTTTATCGGTATCGGAGAAGGCGCCACATGTCGAGAAATTATGAAGAGAAGTCGACAAGTGGCAAATTTGACGACATGCACAACTATAGAGGGACATGTGTGTCGTCCTTTTTGCTATTTTATTAATTAATGAATAGTTAGTGCAAAGATGACTATTGTAAACCCACTTACTCAAAGGGGTATAAAAAGTCACGAAAAGGGAAGGGATAGAAGAGAGGTAGTAAAAAAGACCGACCCCAAGATTCCGGCTCGGCAAAATACAAAGAAAGGCATAATTAGCCAGAAATAAAGAGACGTTACGCACGTTTTCATTTCCACGTGTTAAACCTTTTACGTATTTCTACTTGTTGACCAAAACGCACGTCAACAAGACTAAATGCAGAATTAATTTGGTGCATGTTTTTTTTCTCCTTTTTTTTAATTTATAGATAAATTAAACATTTTTTTTTTAGACATCATGCATGCTTAACTTATGTTGTTTGATTCTTAGAAGTCTTGACACTTCAATTTTCAAGATAATTATATCTGGTTCTTCATACTTTCAAAAAATAATTTTAAGAGGTAATTTTTAATTTACCCCCAAATTATGCGTGTTATTTTTTCTAATACTTTACCCACTTAACTTTCAATTATTCTACTTTACCGCCTGAACTTTGCAAATTGTTGTATTTAGAATGTAATTTCCAAATTTACCCCTTAACCTTTGTGATTATTTTATTTTGTGATCTCTGAAAATGGTATCATAGCCTATGTTTATTGATGAAATTTAATATTATTTAATAATATTTGTATATATTAACTAAAGATAAGGAGATAAACTGATTTAAATAACTGTTCGAGATGTATTAGCTATAGACGATTCACAAAGTGAGGGGTAAATTTGGAAATTATTATAGGCTAAGTGCAACAATTTGCAAAATTCAGGGGGTAAAATAGAACAATTCAGAGTTAAGTGGGCAAAGTAGAACAATCAAAGTTAAGTGGGCAAAATAGAAAAATAAGCATAGTTTGGGGGCAAATTAAATTGAGTAGGTCTCTTGTAAGACGGTCGTACAGTGCAGACGGATTGCACTTTTAGTGTAAAAAGTGATACTTTTTGTGTAAGAAATGATACTTTTATTGTAAAAATAATACTTTGTCTGAATACATTTAATTTTAGTTATTCAGACAAGGTATCACTTTTTATACTAAAAGTATCACCTTTTACACTAAAAGTATCACCCGTCGCCCTGTGCGACCGTCTTACAAAAGTTTTTGCCAATATTAAATTTACCTCTAATTTTAATTTAAAATTTTCAGTATATGAAATGGATATAATGACATCTTTGGATTTTTTAGTTCAATAAATTACAATACAAATGTTTTGAGTACTTTGTATTTTGAACCCCATAAAACAGCCATTTAGGTACTTTCTATTCTACCCCAGTAAATTGATGATATATTTTTCTAGTGAAATAATAATTGATTATTGTTATTGATTAGAAAAGTTAGAGTATAGAACTGAATGATATATTTCGTGAAATAGATATTTAATAGATGATGTTAATTTCTTTTAGCAAAATGATGACTATATATGATTGATAATGGGAAAATTGTGGAATGAATAAATGATTAATTTATTTTCGAAAAAGTTTTTTAAGTAACCTACTACAAGAAAAAATCAGTTTACCTATAAAAAACTATGTAGGTAAGTATTAAAATAACTGTAAAGTGTATGTAAAAAGAATTTGTTGGCAAAATATATATACCTACAATATTTCTGTCTGTAAATTTAAAAAAAATCGGTGATCTATCGGTAATTTATCCGTATAATTTGGGGAAAATAATTATAATATCTTTTATTCTAAGGTATTATTTAAGTAATTATAAAATTTAGTGATAAAATCATTTATGTCGGTAATTTTGTCGGTGTAGAAGTTTCTTTTAGTGACCATATGTTCAAATAAAAAATTTCTCTAACAAAAAAGTTATGAACTATTTCCATGAACAATCTAAGCGTTGAAATTTTGCCCCCACATACATAATTCATCAGCCAAAAATTCCACATTCAATTTATTTTTCTTTGACAAGTTGAATATATAGTACCAAATGTTCACATAAAAATTTTCTCTAACAAAAAATTTATGAACTATATATTTCCATGAACAATCTAGGCGTTGAAATTTTGCACCAAATACATAATTCATCAGCAAAAAATTCCACATTCTATTTATTTTTCTTTGACAAGTTGAATATATAGTACCATATGTTCACATAAAAAATTTCTCTAACAAAAATTTTATGAACTATTTCCATGAACAATCTAGGCGTTGAAAATTTGCACCCAAATACATAATTCATCAGCCAAAAATTCCACAATTCTTTTTATTTTTATTTGACAAGTTGAATATATATATCTCATCACTCATCACTCATCACATTCCGCCATATTAACTTTTTCTACCTTTATTAAAACCCCTCAAAAAAATGAGCCCCTACCACATTAATTAATATATAGTTGAAGTACTCCGAATTCAAAATACCTTCCAAGAATATATATATATATATATATATATACATATATTTAAGAAATATATATAAGGGAAAATCATGCATCATGATTGACCTGATACTGATGACATATCAATGTAAATTTAGTGCATGCACATGATGTTGCTGGCTAGCCTACTGCCCACCTGGCCCTTACATTTCATGCCCTCCTTAAAGGCTAATAAAAATGGAGTAGCTTGTTCTTGAGGCAATATGGACAAAAAACTTAAATCTTGTTAATTTAGTTTGTTTTAAGTTGGTCAAATTTTAGATTCGGGATGGAGATAACAAATCAAATTATAATTTTCAACTGATTATAGATCTAGAATCATGAGTATTATAGACATTATAGAATTTTCAAAATTATAGTCTTTAAGCCAATTTCTATTATTAGTCTAGATGTTATGAATCTTTTCATAGTTTCATCTTTTATGATTTTTAACAGATTTTTCTGTCTTCTATCGATGTATCGCCTAGTTTGAAATAATTAATGAAATTATTTTTCTTTTAAAAAAAGAAAGTTGGTCAAGATTTTAATTTCATGTATTAATGAACATGGCTAAGTATATATATGTACATTTGTAGATTGTAGTTGTTAGAACTGCAGTTTTTTAATATATAAAATTCCTAAACACTTTTATGAAATTATATTAATCCTTGAAAACAGATCGAACTTGTTGGTCCAATTAGTTCGAATGCAATTTGAAAATCAATTTAGTTTGATTATTCATATATAAAAAGTAATTTTCTGGTGAAATTGATTATAAAAAAAAAAAACGGATGAGCCAGTTAAAGTCGGTCAAACCAAATCTTATTTATTATTTTTACTTCATTTTTTGCTTTCCTTAGAAAAAATAGAATTTTGTACCATGAGTCCATCCATTTGAGGTGAGTACGTAAGAACAAATCCTAATTGTTGGATCTGGTTTTTAATGGTCCATATTTAAATGATTTTTTTTTTATTTTTCTAAACTGTTATTAAGGTAATTGAGTAATTTTGTTTAAAAATGGATGAGCCAAATGAGTATTAGCATGACATCCTCCCCCTTTCCTTTTATGTCAATCGTCGTCAAGCAGAGGCGTAGCTAGGGGGGAGCCACCCCGGCCCCCTGCGCACCCGAAATTTTTTTTCGTCCCGTTTTTCTATGAAAAAAATGAAAAAAAAATATATACATTTTTTAAGCGGAAAAAATAGTAGAACTAGGGGGAAAAAATTTTGGGCTAGGGGGTACTCAGGCCGACTGGCTACGCCCCTGTCATCAAGTATACATTTTATATACATATAACTATATAAACATACGTGCATTTGTTTTTTCCATTTCACAGTAATCCTAAAAATTTGCATTTTTCTATCACATATAAAGAAATCTTGACATTATCTTCTTATTATTGATATACAGTTTTTGTTGGGCCGGGATAATTACGAAAAACATTCTGAGGTTTGGGCTAGTTACAAAAAAACGCAGAAAGTTTTGAAAATTACAAAAATCCCTTTGAGATTTGATTCAATGTTAAATTTAAAGGGTAACTCATCTTTTCAAAAAATAAATTTGAGGGGGTAACTGTAATATTTCTATAAATGTGAAGGGGGTTTTTGAAATATTTTTCGCGTATTCACAGAAAAATGTAAGACATAATCAAACATCAATGGTGTTTTTCCAATTTTAAAAAACAAACCTCTGGGTTTTTTTGTAATTAGATCAAATTTCAAGGGTGTTTTTGTAATATCCCTTTTTGTTATCCTCGATTTTTTAAAAACTCGAAATTAAGCGTCACAAATGTTAGCGTAGCTAACTGCATGTAGATCACCTAAAGGGAGACAACGTAAAAAGTAAAATTAAAGGAAAATAAATGACTGCAGAAACAGTAACTGTTTTTTTGGCCATCTGCCAGCTGCAATTCATCACCTACGGCCTACCAGAGTAAATTGCATTTACAGAGAGAATTATTTACAATTGATGGAAAACTTAAAGCGGTGTCCTTTTCCTGTCTCCATAAATGTTAATCAAACTAGTCTTCTCTGTTTTTCTCTGCTGTATCTGAAACTAAGCCCTTTAAATGTTCTGCAGTTGCACTATATTTTTCGATTGGAATTCTAAGTGCTATTTTAATATTTATTTTTTATTGTATATATTATTTATATATTTGAACGTTTGTCTTGAATCACGTTAATGTATTCTTGAGTGGGCCACTACCTGCGTCACAAAAAATCCTTAGAGGTGCGGGGTTGATCCAATAAACAGGGGCGAAACTAGGATTGGACTATGGGGGGCCAACAATTGTAAGATCAAATATTTTTTTATATAATAATAAAATTCAAAATATATTATATTAGCATCAAATACAATGTCAATAATTACCATTAAACATCCGAATACATAATATATTAAAATTTAGAGCGTCTCTTTTGTATATCACGAAAATTTCTGTGCAATCAGTTCTAATGATTGAATATCAAAGCTTTCGTTGACTTCAGCTCTCAAAGATTCTGTAGGACGACTCTCAGAATTCACATGATCAATTTTTATAGATCGATATGGTTGAGATGTTGGAGTTTCATTGTTCTTTCTTTTGAAGAAAGCGTCGATTTTTTGTATCTTCATCTACAGAGAAATATAGGCCAATCAAAAGTTTCACCCAAAAATAAAATTACTTCAATCTCAATATCTAATCAATAACTAATCTCAATATCTAATAATAACCCATTAGACATAAAACTAAAAATTAATTAATACTAATAAGGGCCTGGAATTTTAACCTAAAACTATTCACATATCACAAAAATAACACCAAAATATCAAAATCAAAAGCCAAAAATCAATGAATCAACATGAACTTACCACCCTAATTCAAACAAAGAATCCAAGACTGCCAACCAAGATGACGTGTAGCGGAATTCCTTTGCCAAGTACCAATATCCAAATTGAATATTACTCTTTAAGCAAGTTTCGACAGATAGCAATTAGCAGCCGTCTTTTACATTAGGTTTTAATTATCAAACTTTGATATCTTTAGTTTGTGCAAATTGGTTAAGATGGAGCCCAAAGCCTAGTGTTTTTCTAACAAAATTCAAACGCTTTTTGTGGTGAATTGATATAAGATGGGGGGGGGGAAGCCCATTGATTTTTTTTCTAACAAATGTAGGAAAATTTGAGGAAATTAGATTTTTTTTAGGAGGGGGTAGGGCCCCTATCCCTTTCAATGTTGTTGGGTCCATGCCAATAAAGATCTTTCGATAGTCAAGTCAATTCCAGAGTACATAAAAATAAATCAAAGAACTTGAGAAGAACTAAGTACATAGTAGATTGTGTATCTTTCAATAATGATTTTCCTTCTCTTCTGATAGATCTTTTTAACATACGGTTCACTTATTTCATGTTCTGTTAGCACTTTTTGAGAGATGACAAATACTAACTAATGAACTTGGATATGGCATAATACAGTTTTATTGTCTTGGTATATATATGAAATGGATGGAGGAGGGGATGCCTATTGATATATGGTATTGGAGGATGAAATTGATGCATATTTATATGTTGGTTTTGAGGAGATGATGATAAATGTTAATTAATATATTTTAGGATTGTTCTGCAAATATTGTTTTGAATGATTAAGATAATTAAGATAAGATGAAACTAATAGTTTCTATTGTTGGAAAATAAGTGTTGGGAGTGTTTCTAAAGAACTCCCATATCCCACATAGAATAGGGAATGAAGTTTTCTTCACTTTATTAATGGGAGACCCATATGGGCTTAGTAAAAAATGGGCCAAGTGATTAAGGGGGCCTCGCAAGACATAAAGAAGAGCTGGGCCAAATTAGCCGATTGTAGTGTAAAATCGACGATTTGCCCCCTGCTTGGGCGATATAGTCGCGGCTCGGATTAGTTTTGCGACTTAAAAATTATTTTTATTTTGCTAATTTAAATCCTTACCCGAAAATATATTTTTCTACCTTACCCAAAAATATGTTTTTTTCACCTTACCTCAATTATCCTATTTTAGCCTAAGTTAAATTACCTTACCCCTTATTTTCAGATATAGCCTACCTGTTGTATTGTAGGGTGGCTATGGGCCGAGCTATTGTCCCCTATGTAGCTAGAGCCGAGCTATTATTCCCCTATGTGTCTGGAGCCGAGTTTTTGTCCCCTAATTATTATCTTACCGTTGGAATTGTTCTATAAGGATAGAACTTGAGAAACCCAAATATTTACTTCATCTCTAAACTCCTCACTTCATATTTCTTTGGGTTACAAATTCTTTGGTTTCTGTTCGTTCAAATTGATCCGTTGAATCTCGGGATTACGAAAATAAATCCTTTAGGACAGGTCAACTCTTGCGCCTCGAGACTATTTTGGTGATTCAAGCTCTTGTTCGTGAAATTTTGCCAACATTCTAAAGGATTTATTATGGAGCTTGATAATAATGATGGCCAACTCAACGCACCTCTTCCGAATAATGTCCCTCCACCTTGCTGCAAATGTCGCACACCAAATCCTTGTTCCAGATTGCTTCGCATACGCCGCCATTCCCGTCGCCAAGCCATTTCCAGGACATCTCCAAAATCGAAATGTTTAGCGGTCGAAATTATAGACGATGGCAAGAGCGGATATTTTCCATCCTGGACATGCACGGTGTTGCTACTTTGTCTCGACACAAACCAAGCTCGAACCTTCGATGATCCAAAGGAAATGGAGATGTGGATTTATGCTAACAAGGTTTGTAGACATACGATTATTAGCACTCTTACTAATGATTTGTTTGATGTCTACTGTTCTTACAAGGAAGCCAGGATATTTGGTCTATGCATTTGAAATATCTTTACTTGAAGATCTTTGGAAAACAGTTAAGTTCGTCATCGGAAATTTTTACAAATGGGAAATGGTGGTTGAAAATCAATTAGATAAGAAGATTAAAAGAGTTAGATCAGATAGAGGTGGCGAATATATTTTATTTAACGAATTTTGTGAACAAGAATGAATAATTCATGAAATCACTCCTCCATATTCACCCGAATCAAATGGTGTAGCTGAACGGAAAAATAGAACTTTAAAAGAAATGATGAATGCTATGCTCATTAGTTCAGGTGCTGCTGATAATCTTTGGGGTGAAGCTATATTATCTTCATGTCACTTACAAAATAGAATTCCCTATAAGAAAACCGGAAAGACACCTTATGAATTATGGAGAGGTTATCAACCTAACCTAAAATATTTAAAAGTGTGGGGGTGCCTAGCAAAAGTTATGTTACCTGATCCTAAGAGAAGGAAAATAGGTTCTAAAACATCTGATTGTCTATTCATTGGTTATGCTGATCATAGTCACGCGTGACGCTTTCTTGTTTTGAAAAGTGATGTCTTTAGATGTTAATACAATTGTTGAAACAAAAACTACTTTGAATTCTTTGAGCATATTTTTCCTTTGAAAACGAGATAATTTCTCGTGCACCTGCTGAATCTACTTCTTATGCTCCTATTGAACATAATATTGAAAATTCTTTTGAGGAGTTAAGAAGGAGTAAGAGACAAAGAAATGAAACATCTTGTGGAAATGATTTTTATACATATCTTGTAGAAAATGAACCTTTAACATTTTCCTAAGTCGTTTTTCTTCGATTCTTTATCTTTGGAAAGAAGCCATCAAAACTGAAATTGATTCTATTGAACAAAACAAAACTTGGACTTTGGTTGATTTGCCACCTGGAGCTAAACCTATAGGTTGCAAATGGATTTTTAAGAAGAAATATAATCTGATGGAACCATTGAAAAATATAAAGCTAGACTCGGTTGCAAAAGGCTTTACTCAAAAACAAAATGTGGATTATTTTGATACTTTTGCACCAGTTACTAGAATTTCTTCTATTCGAGTTTTGATTGCTTTGGCTTCTATCCATAAACTTTTTATTCACCAAATGGATGTAAAAACTGCTTTCTTAAATGGTGATTTAGAAGATGAAATTTATATGGTGCAACTTGAGGAAGGATGTGTTGTTTTTCGAAAAGAAAACAAAGTTTGTAAACTACTTAAATCTTTATATGGTTTAAAATAAGCACCTAAGCGTGGCATGAGAAATTTGATCAAGTTTTGTTGTCGATGGTTTTACTCATTGAAGCAGATAGATGTGTTTATACAAAACTTGTTGATGATGAGTGCGTAATTATTTGCTTGTATGTGGATGACATGCTTATATTTGGCACTAAAATTGATTTAATATATAAATCAAAAGAATTCCTTGCTTCTAAATTTGATATGAAAGATATGGGGAAGCAAAGGTGATATTGGGTGTTAAAATTATAAGGAGTGATAATGGAATAATGTTGTCGCAAGAACATTATGTTGAAAAACTTCTCAAGAAGTATGGACATTTTGATGTCAAACCAAATAGTACTCCTTATGATGCTAACACTCAATTATAGAAAAATTTAGGTGATCCTGTGGCTCAATCGAATATGCAGTTATTGGGAGTCTGTTGCATTTAATGAACTTCTCTCGCTAGACATAGCTTACGCTGCGTGTGTAGATTGAGCGATATACTCATAATCCCAATCGTGACCATTGGTTGCAATAGTCAGACTAATGAGATATTTAAAAGATACCATGAACTATGGTATCATGTATAGTGGATATCCTGATGTACTTGAAGGATACAGTGATGCGAACTGGATCTCTGATTCAGATGAAATAAAATCCACTAGTGGTTACATATTCACTCTTGGTGGGGGTACGGTTGCTTGGAAGTCAGCTAAACAAACTATCATAGCAAAGTCTACCATGGAGTCTGAGTTTGTTGCCTTGGAGTTAGCTGGCAATGAGGCTGAGTGGTTGAGAAACTTCTTAGCAGATATTCCATTAGGTTCAAAACCAACACCTTCAGTGTCTATGCATTGTGATTGTCAAGCAGCAATTGCAATTTCAAGAATAAAACCTTTAATGGTAAGAATAGACATATTCGTTTGAGACATAATGTGGTTAAACAACTGTTAAATGATGGAGTTATATCCATTGATTACGTGAAGTCAGAATTGAATTTGGCCGATCCTCTGACTAAACCATTGGGGAAAAAATTAATTAATGAAACATCAAGGGGAATGTGACTTAAGCCAACTTGAGAAATTAACAGTGATAGAAACCCTACCTTTGTGATTGGAGATCCCATGAATGAGGTTCATACGGGTAATAACAAGTCACTTGTTAATTCTGTTAGCACTAAAATTAAATTGTCCTTTCCTATGGTGTGAGAAGTGCTAAATTGCAATTATGTGAGGATGAGTTACTAAAACTCTTAATGAATTTCATATCCCTTAAGGGTGGTATATTTAATTGCAAAATATACTTGATGAAATTCACCTATATGAGTGTGGAGTGAGGCCACCCCTATGAGATTTTGGCATATCTCTAGAGCACTCATGAATTCCAGGCACGCGCATGGCCTATTAGCGCAAAACCGCATTGAACGACAAAATATTGAGAGAGTGTAATGTGACTGGTAAGATTTTAACTTACAATAAGAGTTCTTAGTTCATAGAAGCTACAAGCTTCACTAAAACTCTGTACTTTAAATCTTATTATTCTAGTCCAGTTCATAGTCAAAAGACACCAGATGCGATACATCAACACTCATTTTAGTAACCCAGCAAAATTCTCTAAATCCTTTTCTTTTCGTTCTTTTGAAACATGTGGGGGATTGTTGGAAAATAAGTGTTGGGAGTGTTTCTAAAGAACTCCCATATCCCACATAGAATAGAGAATGAAGTTTTCTTCACTTTATTAATGGGAGACCCATATGGGCTTAGTAAAAAATGGGCCAAGTGATTAAGGGGGCCTCGCGCACATAAAGAAGAGCTTGCAGGCCAAATTAGCCGATTGTAGTGTAAAATCGACGATTTGCCCCCCTGCTTGTGGGCGATATAGTCGCGGCTCGGATTAGTTTTGCGACTTAAAAATTATTTTTATTTTGCTAATTTAAATCCTTACCCGCGTAAAATATATTTTTCTACCTTACCCAAAAATATGTTTTTTTCACCTTACCTCAATTATCCTATTTTAGCCTAAGTTAAATTACCTTACCCCTTATTTTCAGATATAGCCTACCGGTTGTATTGTAGGGTGGCTATGGGCCGAGCTATTGTCCCCTATGTAGCTAGAGCCGAGCTATTATTCCCCATGTGTGCCTGGGAGCCGAGTTTTGTCCCCCCTAATTATTATCTTACCGTTGGAATTGTTCTATAAGGATAGAACTTGAGAAACCCAAATATTTACTTCATCTCTAAACTCCTCACTTCATATTTGCTGGGTTACAAATTACTGGTTTCTGTTCGTTCAAATTGATCCGTTGAATCCTGGGGGATTACGAAAATAAATCCTTTAGGATAGTGCAACTCTTGCACGCCTCGGAGACTATTTTGGTGATTCAAGCTCTTGTTCAGGAAATTTTGCCAACATCTATTCACCTGCAGCTTAATTTATAAGCTTCAATGAGAAATCCCAGATTAACTAGTATCAAAGTGATTAGGTGAGAGAGCTTATAAGGTTTTCTTAATTTTAGCATTAATCTTGTTGCAGGTGATTGGAAAGAATATGACATTTTGTTGGTACCTCTTTTTCACTACCAAAACAATTGTTATTTCATCAAAATATCCAACCAACAGACAACACAACTATTACACTCTTATATAATTAATTTTTAGGGCATTGCAAATGGAGACCTTTTTGTTGGAGATGATATCAATAATAAATGAAAAATGAAGATTTTCTACACAACTATTAGTATGTTGCTACACTTGCATAGAATTTAGGAAGATAATTTATTTTATTCATAGATTACATTGCTTTTATATGACTGAATTACCTAGATATTAATTATAGTCAAAACTTAATAAATATCTAAACAGTCTTGATACATGTTTAGCTGTGGTACCGGAGGCCAGAGAGGAGCCCACAGAGATACATGGGATTTTCCTCGATGTTGTTGGGATAAAGAAGCAACGGGTGTACGGTCTCAAGCATATTTGTTCACCAACAACATTCCTCCTACAGTTTCACCATTCGATGAGGCATTGAGGAGACGGAGTCACACAATAGTGGCCGAAAGCGGTCGGCGGCCAGATGACCAAAGCGTGTCACGCAGCCAGACGAAAGCAGCGGCGAATGTGCGAGAGCGAGCGATTGGAGAAGGGGCGTCATGTGCGCGCATTCGATTGCGATCCACAGTATCGGAGTTGGTACGTATGATGATGGAGTCGCGCCGTCAGGGACATATGTCTCCTCCTTGACAACCATGGACAAATTGGACAAATTTGTATTTTATATTTTAGATTATATATGGATGTATTGCGGATTTCTATAACTATAAATGTTTGGCATGAATTTTTTGTAAAACAGATATTATATTCACTATTATTAATAGTTTATATAGTTTATGTAAATGAATCTTTGTAATTTGAACGTGAATTGTTTTTACAAGTTTTTAATTATAAAAAATAAAAATAAATAAAAAAATATTATAAAAATAGCGACGAATACAATCTGTTTCTATTTGCTAAGCGTAAGACAAATTTAGCAACGGATTAGTCCGTCCCTAGATTTAGCGACAGACAATCCGTCGCTATTTAATCAAATTAGCGATGGAAGTTTCCGTCACTAATGTAAAACCAAAAAGTTAATTGACGCCATTTAGCGACGAAAAAATCCGTCGCTACATGTAGCAACGGATTTGTCCGTCGCTAAAGTCGTTGCTAATTCATCGTCCATTCTGTCGCTCCAGCTCATGATTGGCGACGGATTTTTATAATTTTAGCGACAGATTTTGCCGTCGCTATTTAGCGACGGATTAACGACGAGCAAAATAAAGACGGAAAAAATCCGTCGCTAATCCGTCGCCAACCATTTTAGCCACGGATTTTATAGGTTTAGCGACGGAAATTTCCGTCGCTATTTTGCGATTTTCTTGTAGTGTTTATAGGCATGTTGGTGGGTCTTTCTGGACATTTTTAACTTTAGAGCTTTCATGGGCTTAATTTAATTATGACTGTCCATATTAATTTAATAACACATATTACTCATAGAATTTGTTCTATTAGATATTAGGTCTTTATTTATTTTTGGCTCTATAACTCAGATAAATTACTTGGACTTGGCCTATTCAAATTATTGTCCATCACATAGATATTTATGAAATAGAATATGAAATAAAGGAAAGATGTAAAGTGCCTATTTCCAACCCAATTTTGAATATTATATTCCGAAATGTTTCATTTTTTAAAAGACTTAAGTGTCAGCAGTTGGGGTATGTTGTAAGTTGGTAAATTCCATAAATTATTTCTCCATTACGAAGCCCACAAAGTTTAAAATTTTTCAAGAGAATACAAATATTTAAAGCCACATCTACTTATATTTTACTCACGGCAAAATTAAAAAATTAGACCTGTAACGATAGAGCGATAGCAAAAAGGTCATGTAAAAATCACGTTTTGCAAAAAGGTCATGTAACTATATAAACGTCTCAATTTTGGTCCCGCAAAATGTACGGTTTGCAAAATAGTCCTGTAACTATAAGAAAATCTCAATTTTGGTCATAATATCACTTGTAATTGGGAACTACATGTGTCGCTCACGTGACTGAAATTCGGTAAAATTAGTACCAAAATTGAGATTTTCATATAGTTACAGGACTATTTTGCAAACCGTGCATTTTGCGGGACCAAAACCAAGAGTTTCCTATAATTACAGGACTTTTTTGCAAAATGTGATTTTTACAGGACTTTTTTGCTACCATCTTATAATTACAGGACAAATTATGCAATTTTGTCTTTTACTCACTGTACGATAAGTGTTGCCCAATAATGCAGTAATAATTCTGTAATTGATATATTCAAATAAAAAAAATTCTGTAATTGATAATTCTTGGACATTTATGGAGCCCACACTTTGTTGTCAGTTATTGGCCCACTCAAGTATTAGAATTTAGATAGTAGGTTCAGTCGTGATTCAAACAGGACTTTTTTTTTTTTTCCAAAACGAAAGTTAATTTCATTAATGAAACTCCACAAAACATATACAATTGGGGGCCAACAGACCAATCTTCCCTTAATGATACATCAACATCAAAAAGGGGATAAAACACCCCATAAACTGGGGCAACCTATCCATCAAAATTCAGACTCCTATCCGTATGGATCCATCTTCCCAGAAAAACCATAGCTCCAAGCTAAACCACACTAAAACCAGAAAACCAAAAAAGAAGAAAAAGAAACAGAGCTATCATAATAAAGATGCATCCTTGCTCACATGATCTTCAAAACACCAATCATCAAGTTGAATTCACTGAGTTGTACTGCAACTCCTAAATCATAACTTGATGATCTGATAATAGACCCTCCCAGTTCCCTATCAAAAGACGAGTCTAACTGACACTGGAAAAATGTTCAGGTCAATCAACCAGATACCCCAAAAGGATTTAAGAATCCAAAATCTGGGTGTATTCATTCCACTCCTCTGTAGCACGTTGAATCACTTCAATATCCTGGATCCATTGTTGTTGGAATACCCACATGTTTCGTGTTTTCCATAACTACCATAGAAGGAAAACTGAGAAATGAACCCGATCTTGTAGGTTACCGCCTTTTTGCATGGAGCATACTGTGAACCACCATTCTTGAAAGGGCACATTTGGCTTCTCCACCATTCTTCAAACAGGACTCGTTGGCCCAATCTAAGCCAAAGTTTCTATTACCACCTTATATACCATACGAAAAGTTTGAACTCAGCAATTCCAAACACTACCCCCTGCAAAACAAAATAAACTCAAACACTAAATAAATAAAATAAATGAACTCGTGTCACTATAAGAAAATTTCAATTTACTAACAAAATTTTAAAACTAAATATTACCAATATTACATATTTTATTTAGGCAAAATTGCAAAATTAGTCCTGTAACTTTAGATCGGTCGCAAAATGGTCCTGTAAAAATAGTCCCGTAACTAAAGAAAACTCACGATTTTGGTCCAAATTTTGCCGGAAATTGAGAAATTGCTCGGAAAATCCAACGTGTCCTCATTGTGGGCCAAGACTGCTGATGTTAGGGGTGATCACGGTGCGGTTTTGCGGTTTTTTCACAAAAATTCAAACTGAATTGCCTAGTGCGGTTTTCGTAAAAAATAATTTCAAATCGCGGTTTTAACATGTAAAATCAAAGGTGCGGTTATGGCGGTTTTTAATACAAAAATATTATAAGATTGATAAAATTATAATATAACTTTTTAAGTTGATTTGGAGTTAAGTTGCGATTATAACATTAAGTTGTCTAATATATATCATAATAACTAAAAAGAAACATATAACTAAGAGAATATGGAATTCAAGTACTAGAGAGAATAAAGAAAGAGGATGGCATGACTACTCATTAGTTGTGTAATAAAACTTCTCCTGGTAAAATATGGTAAGTATGTGAAACTTGGAAAATGAGAAAGGCATTTTGATCAAAATGATAAAAGACCAACCCAAGCTAGTTTGGATCATCTATTGTAAAATATATTCCATCTTATATTTTATTTCATCAATATATAATAGCATTGTCAATATATATAAACGGGATATCATTTTATAACAAAATATTCAAATTACCTGTATCCATTCCCAACTCCCGGAGATTCCAGTAATAAGTATTATACATCAAAACTTTCAATACATTAACATCTCATATCTTTTCCCAACTGGTAAAATATTAGTCTCCAAATCAGAACTTACAAACAAGTTCATGGAACATAAAAGTTCAATCAGAAAGCAATTGCAACGACTAATACGGGACGTTATTGAGTCAATTATGTTCACATTTCATCAATCATCTAATAGATTTTAGTAATGTCCCAACAAATTATCATAAACAAGAACATGTTGAGTCGTTAACTTAACAAGACAATTAACTACTAATCCAACTCAATAAGAGATCACATTTCTCATTTATAAGGAAACATTATTTGTTTTTACCTTGTCAGATTTTATATTTTTCATTAAGATATTTACCTTTTATTTCTATTTGACAAGTTATTTATCATTCACCAATCTAGTTTCTAATATATAGATTGTCTAATATTTAACTATAGGGATATGAGAAATATTATATTTTACCCCTAAATATGTATAAGGGCGGTGCGGTTTTGGCGGTGCGGTTTTATTCCAAAACCATAACCGAACCAACAAGGCGGTACGATTTTCATTCAATATTATAAATCGCGGTTATAATCGCAAAATCACAATAAATGGTGCGGTGCAATGCGGTGCAGGCGGTTCGGGCGATTTTTCAAAATTTATGATCACCCCTAGCTGATGTGGACTCCCAATTTGATGAGGTGGAATGATGACATACTTTAGAAGTGCACACATAGCTCTTACATGGAATTATATATTACACATGTCTTTTGTTTCAGTTTATTTTTTAATTAAAAAAATATAAATTCTTTAGTACTTATTTTGGAAATTATGTTTAACTTTGAAGAATACAACTTTAAAAATAATTTAAATGTGTTTTAATTAACTAATAAATGAGGGATTTTTTTGACTAAATTTAAATAATAATGATCAACTAAGATAGATTAAGAATAATATTTTAGTTAGCTAATTTTATAGAAATTAAAATTATATAAAAAGCGATAAAATAATTAATAAAAAATTAAAGCATAACTTGTGTTAAGATATATTACTGACCATATAAAAAACATATATAGAATTTTTTTCCTGAGATTTATACTTATATTTTCTTATATTTTTTCTATTATTAATAAACAATCTCTATTATGTTAACATATTTTAGTTAAATAAAAAATATGAAAATGGTATAACAAAATATTTATTTTTTATTTATTTTTCTAATTTGTTATTTTCACCTTCTTCTTCAATGCCCACCGACCCTCCGACCATACCACCTCTCCTCCCCGCCGACCACCACCTCCATTCCAAGCCTACCAC
The DNA here is from genome assembly GCA_016081115.2 of Rehmannia glutinosa. NCBI lineage: Eukaryota > Viridiplantae > Streptophyta > Magnoliopsida > Lamiales > Orobanchaceae > Rehmannia > Rehmannia glutinosa. The sequence goes on along the minus strand of CM071924.1, from coordinate 84,070,722 downwards.
CGCCACCGTACCACTCCATGACGCCACCAAGAATTCACGCCCAATCCACTCATATCCTCAAAAACAAAACCTTCATTTTCTATACAAAACCCAATCCTCTAAAATTGCAACACCAATATTCAATCAATTCAAACAATGAGCCCTGAACAATAAATAACCTCTTCTCTTTGCTAATTTCCAACTCCATGTTCTGTACTTTTGGTATGGGTTTCAAGCAAAACCCCTCAACAGAGGAATGGATTTTCTGGTACAATCTCTTCTTTTCGGTGTGGGTTCCAAGCAGAACTCTCATTAAAGTGGAAGTTTTGGTTAAAATATGTCTGGGTCTGGGATGGCTGGGTTGTGGCGGCGTCGGGGTGCCGCCAATCGTGGTGGTGGCTGGAGAAATGGGTGGTCGGTGCGGTTGGAACAAGAAGATCTGGAAAAAAAAGTAAGATAAATAAAAGTGAAAGAAAAGGAAAAATGAAAAAAGAAAACAGAAAAAAGAAAAAAGAAAAATAAGATTAGATTTATTTTCTCAATAGATACAAAATAAAATTTAAGGATGTGGAGGATGATTTGACATTTTTTTTTGTCATGGAAAATGCTCATAACCCACCTAGGCAACACATCATTAAAAAAATAAATTAAAAACTACCAAATAATTTCCACATAAGCCTGGTTGGCTGGAATTCAAGCCACATGTGCCTCACGTGACTTATTCCGGGCAATTTCTCAATTTTCGGCAAAATTTGGACCAAAATCGCGAGTTTTCTTTAGTTACAGGACTATTTTGCAAACAGTGATTTTTACAGGACCATTTTGCGACCGACCTAAAGTTACAGGACTAATGTTGCAATTTTGCCTTTTATTTAATGACTAGATGAGATCCCGTGCAATACACATGTTGAATATTTGTAAGACATCCGTTGTGACATGTGCATTTTCATAATTATTTATGAACTATTTCTCCTCAATTATCACAATTTTAAAATATAATCAAACAATAGAGGGAAAAAATATAATTTAATATTATTGATTGACGGGTCAAAAAAGAAAAAATAACACCTCATAATCATAAAAAATACACTCAAGACTATGTGTTTGTGTTTGATCTTTGAAAACTGGTTTTTCATAAACCCGCTCAAGCGCAACTTTATCCTATTCTATTTTAGTCATTTTACCATCTTTAATAAGCGCGAAAATTACAACTTTAAAAGTTAAACATCTAAATACATTGATCAATATAAAAAGTATTTTCTATTGACATAAAAAGTGCGTTAACAAATGTAAAAATTAATTTTTTATATATAAAAATTATTGTGAAATAAAATTTTATATTAAATAAAAAAATAATTTTCTTCTTACATTCTGAAAGGGCACCACAATAAAGGACATTTGGAGGGGATATTTCTCCAAATATCTCCATAAAATGTTCCTCCACCACTGTGGTTAAAACATTTTGCTGACTTGTAAAATATCGGAAGGGTCGTTTTTTACGGATATTTGGAGTAGAAACAAATAAAAAAGGAAAAATAAGATTTTAAGCCCTTAACTTGGACTTTTTTGCGAATTAGTCCTCTAAGATGTCACGTTCATGTTTTAGTCCTTTAACTTTCAAATTTCTAGATATTCAGTCCTTTAACTTAGCAATTTTACTTTTGGTCCTATAACTTGATAGATCATAGATTTCAGCAATTTAGTCTTATATAAATAATTTTCAAATTTTACCTTAGACTTCTTAAATAGAAATAGTACATTACGACCATATCAGCCTCAACTGCTTCCGTACACAAATTAAACAAACTCTTAATGAATTTTATACCACTTTTGAACGAAACTGCATCGGGTGTGATGATTAATTTGCAATGCCACCGGGTGTGTCTCCGACAACTTGTTTTTCCAAAGAAGACTTTTTGTCGAATAAGTCCTTTGCGAGTATTGTTGTTTTTCTTGAAGATAATTCTCCACACCAAATGTTAATTACACAAATATAATATAATTATTCTTAAAATTCTTATAAATTAACCTAGGTTCTGATACCATTTTTCAAGCATCATGATAAATAGTTTTGTAAGATTGAAATTATATAGTCCATTTTTAACTTAAAAAGGATCAATACGCAGAATGTCTTAACATACATGACTAAAAGCAAAGTAAAGATATAACTTATAGGACCAATAAGCTAAGATTCGAACATATAGGACTAAATATCTAATTTCATGTAAATGTTTAGGACAAATTCCCAAACATGCCAAGATATATGACCAAATCTCAAAATATGCCACAAGTTGAAATTTCTCATTTTCCCTAAAATAAAATTGAAGTTGGAAGGCGTGAAATCACGCTGGAAAGAAATTTGTGCGTGAAAGTCACAGGCGCGTGGGTGGGCATTCACCCTTGCCCACCCTTGCCGATGTGTTTTAACTTTTTTTAGCTTTGTTTTTTCCATTCTCTTTCTGTAAATTAGCTTGTAAATTGTATTGCTATTGCATTTATTGAGTTTTTTTGGTTGTTGCGTTTTACCTATATGTTATTTCTTTGTACAACTGTTTGTATGAGTTTTTATTATTTCTTTTTTTTTTTAAATTTTTTTTCCAATATGTTATGTTTTTAGCACCTATATAATCCATCTATTAAAAATTGATATTAAATAAATATTAAATAAAACATATAAACCGAACAATTATAATTGAAATTAATTAAATTTAAAATACTACAACTTCTAAAATAGTAAATGATTTTATTTAAATGAATGGCAGTGGGTCCCATAATTATGTAGTTGTTGGGATATTTGCTTGTGAGGTGTGTGATATTAGAGGAGTGAGATATTTGATTGATGAGGTGGATTAATGGGCTCACAAATATTTGGAGGAAATATTTCCACCATTGTGGATGATCTAAATAATGATATGTAGGGACATATGTAATATATATTATTTTATTACATATTTTGAGATTTTTTCCAATTAATATAAGTATTTTTAATTGAATTTAACCGACTCAAATACAATTTATATTTATGAAGAAATGGGTTTCGCCAAATAACAACTATACATATGTTACAAATAGCCAAAATATATGAATATACAAATTGATTTTCAATAGTCTGGATGCATAATTTTAAAGTCCATAACAAAATAATATTTTGAGTAAACATATCTTATATTTTTTATTTTTTATGTTTTATTTTATATATGCTATATGGGTGTCAAACTGAAGATCATAATGAAACAAAAAGTGATTAATTTGATATATCGTACGTCAAAACGGATCAAAAAAGAAAATATTATTAATTTAAAAGAAAAATCATATAATAATTGATGTTGTACATACTCAAATTTGGAAAACTAATCTTTATATTATTCTAATTAAGGCAACTAAAAAGTTGACTAACAAAAGCTACCATTTCAATAAAAGTAATTTTTTTCTTTTGTTGCAAAGATTTATTGTCACGCCCCAAACGCGATGCGACGATGATCAATCACTTAAACAGAAATAATTCAACAGTCTAAGCCAAGGATACAAAACTCCAAGTAAAATAGAGTCTAATGCAGCGGAATAAAATACACACAAGTACGAATTACATCTCAAGGTCCGACAATATCCGAATACAATCCATCAAAATATCCGAATTTAAACTTACAGTCCAAACTAAAACAGAACGAAGGAGTCCAATAATAACAAAAGCAAAAGAAAATGTCGCTCGACACCAATGATTATAGGAACTAGTACGACAGGCGGAGCACGAGATTCAGTCCGTGGTAGGTTCGACGTCTTCAACGTACTCATCATCTAAAGGTTAGAAAACAGGAGGGGATGAGACAGAAATCTCAGTGGATGGGGTGATCGTGTGAGAGTGTGGCGATGTATATAGTTAATGCGAGAAAATGGTTGTATGAAAACGCGTGAGGTATGATGCATGCTTTCACACATAGTCCACAAGCGTCATGATAAATATTTATAAAGTAATATACTTATACCATTTAAGAAATAGTTCGTGATCACACAAGCACTATGATTCGAAGCAACAGTAGGATTGCGTCTTGAATGTAACGCCAATCCTATGCAAACGGGTAAAGGTTGCGTCTGGTTTGTAGCGTCAACCAATGCAATACAAGTAGTGGTTGCGTACGGATTTGTAGCCCCAACCAATGCAATACAAGTAGCGGTTGCGTCTGCATTTATAGCGCCAACCAATCGAGTTCGTTTAACTCCTGAATCGTGTGGATCGGACATCAATTCCTTCGTTCTTCCTTGTAACTCCCGTTCCGGATGGTCCAAGACCTGTCACCTTATCGCTCCATGTAAAGACAAAATCCACATTGGAGCTTGCAAGGCTCGGATTCGTCATAATCATGATTATACCTCAAGTACTACGACCCGCTTCCTCGGACAAACTCCGTCCCTCGATTGCGGGATTAGGGCGATGGGGCGAGAGAGTGGAATAGCGGTGAGCTGCCTTGGTTCCATCCCCGACGTATCCATTTCGACGTGAGCTCGGCGCGCACTGTTGACTCGAGGCAGGAAAGTAAGTACACGTTCGTAGTCAACCAGGCGATCAGTATTATGCGATTCAGGAAGCATTTTAGGAAAGTTTTTCGAAAATTTGCGCAAGGCAATTATGGCGTTGGTGGAGTTATTTGGATGAAGATGATTATCGGGAGGATAAGAAATCTTCGATATCTTGAAAGATTAGGTGGAACATAGGTCCGTTATAGATTCGAAATCGCAAGACGAGGAAGTCGCCCCACGATCGCGTATTAATCGATCAAGACGATCCGATAATTCTTTGGATTTTTGAGAAAATAAAATATTTTAATCAATAATTAAAGTCAGAGGGTCCAGGGCTATTTCTTTAAAATAGAAATAATTCGAGTTAGGTTCTTGTAAAAAGAAAATTTACAATTTGCCCCGTATTGTAAAAACCAATTCTTTTTGGGTTAAAAATTGAATAAATAAATGTCCCGACCTTGAAAAATTATGAGGTCAGTTCCTAAATTCTCTAAATTGTTCAGAAATTCAGGTTTTTAAATTTTTAAGGTCGAGTTTTTATAAAATTCTCACATTAGCCCCAAATTTGTTAAAATTGTCATTTCGGTCCCCAAGTTTAAAATAATTGGAACTCACAACCCGGAAGGACTTCTAATGTGATTCCAGTTGGAAAATGTCACTAAGATCAGTGGGATATTGGGACAAAAGCAGTTTTTAAAAGAAGCAAGTATAGGTCCCTTAACTTTTGAAAGTATCATTTTTGTCCCATTTTGAAATAATTGCCTTTAAGGCTTTTAGGGGTCCAACTGTTATGAAATTTGAACCTTTGGTCCAAGATATAATTATGTTATAGTTAAATTAGTATTTCCAGGTGCATGGACTGAATAAGTCCTGAAAATTGTATTTTGGTCCTCAAGTTTAATCTTTTACAATTTGGTCCCTCAATTTTTATAAAATTACTTTCCAAGCTCTAAACACTTGGATTTTTTGGAATACACTTAAAATATGTTATTTCCAGTCCCTTAAGAGTTAAAATTTCAAATTTAAAATTATGGTCTGGTACAGTTTCGAAAATTATAAAATAGCCCTAAAACTTCTAAAATGTTACAATCTAGTCCCTGGGCTTTTATGGGTTGATTTTATTTATCTAAAAACTCTTAAAACTTTATTAAAATGTCAAAACATAATTTTTGAACCTGAGTTCAGTCCCAAAAATCAAAAATTACAGAGGGGTCCCTTAAGTTTTATTTTCTTGCAATTAAGTCCACCAACTTTTCATTTTTGCATTTTAAGTCCAAAAATTGAAATTTAATCAATTATGCTCGACTTGTCCAGGTTATAAATCATTAAATATAAAGATTTCAAGAGTCATACACATACATATCCTTCTCATACAAAATTTCATCAAGTATAACAATAAAGTGTACATGTATGCCTTATTTTCCGATAAATCGCATTTTTGAGCAACACTTGAGAAATTTTTCAACTTGATACAAGAAAATAGCATGCAATACATAATATATATCTCAAGTGCCCAAAATCAAAATACTACATGCATTTTTAAGTAAAACACCTAGAAGTTGAAAGGATTTTTCTACCCACCTTAAAATGAACTTGTTGGTGAAAGATGAAATAAATCACTCTTGAAGGAGAAGTGACTTAGGTCAGCCCCCTAGGTCAAGGAATACCAAAACAATGTAAGAGTTAGGAAATGAGGTTAAAAATTTAAGGAAAAAAGAAAGAGGTGAAGAATATTGGTAAAACTACACTTACCTTGTGTAGTAGATGAAATGAGACTAGTAGAGGTCTCAAAATGGATCTCTTTGCTCACTCTTAAAACAACTCTTAAGTTCAGCCCCTAAAAGTCCAGAAACGAAAATGGAGTATCAAAATTTTGGAAAATAGAAGAGAAGAAGAAAATGTACTAAAAATCCCATTTCTTACCTTCTAGTCCAAATTCCTTCACAATTTCTTGAGGTCTAGTCAAGATAGTTCCAAGTCTCTATTATCTTCAAGTTGTCTTCTAAGTGTACCTCAAACCAAAATCAAACTTAGGTTAAGAAGTGAAGAGGATGAGCTAGAAATATCAAAATGGACTGAAGAAGAAAATTCCTTACATTGTAGTAGCGATAGTTTCGAAATAAAGAAGTAAGAAGAGTTCTTGTATTTTTGTTAAGTGTTTGAAGAAAGAAGAAAGTGTTTGAGGATATGAAGAAATTATTCTTGAAGATATGAAGAAAGTGTGTTTGAAGATATGAAGATTGTTTGAAGATTTGAAGATGTGTGTTTTGAAGATATGAAGATTGTTTGAAGATTTGAAGAATGTGTGTTTGAAGATATGAAGATTGTTTGAAGATTTGAAGAAGAAGATGAACTTATGCTTAGAGAAAATGTTGGAGGATTTTTGGAGAGAAGTTGGAGAGAAGATTTGTGTTTTTTTTTTGGTTAAATGATGAGTTAGGATAATAATTGGGGAAGTTAGGACATAAATTAATAGCTAGGTTACCTTCTTAGGGACAATTGGCCAAAAGCTAGGTTTTAGGGAGAAATTTAAAATTTATTGAGTTGACTAATGGGGTAGTGGGATTTGTAGAGAAAAGTTTTAATTGTAGGCTTGGAAGACATAAAATAAAATAGAAATGAAATTATCAAAATTTTATTTATTTTTTTGTCCAACAATAATTTAGTTGGAAGATACAAATGATAAAATAGTGATAGAAGAAAAATTGAGTTATTTTCCTCATTTAAAGTGGTAATTTCGAAAATTAGGGAAAAAAAGAAAAAAAAAATATTTGGTGTCTTTTCTTTATAAAATTGAGGGAAAAAAATAAAATGTATATATATCCATAATTAAATATTTAAAATTTAAAATAAAGATGTGAAATAAGAAATGTGTAATCGAAAAATAAATTGGAAGTTGGTTGGGATGAATTATAGAATAAGATGAAATATTTGGATAATGATCGAAATGTACTCCTAAATATTCGAGGGTCTAATATTTCTAAAGTCGTAGTCATTCGATCAGTCATTAATACTAGAGGAAAATATAAAATTGCTAAGCTCAAAAAATGCGAAATGCGTAATTGACGTTGAAAGAAATAAATAAAAGTAGAGTCGCGTTTCATTAATAATAGGTTTGTGATACATAGCCGAATAAATAATCACTACATAACACCATATCTCACGTTGTTAAAATTCGGGGTCTCACATTTAGTACTTTTTATATTTACTGAAAATGGATGGGAAAAATTTGGGTTACTATTTTGAGAGAATTATCTTTCTATTTATATACTATATGAGACCCCCATGCAATGCACGTGATGTATGTATGAGGTGTCTCTATTTTATAATGTGACATGCGCATTTTTCTGATAATTCTATTAATTCTATCTCCTGACGTTTAAAATAACATCAAACAATAGACGAGAAATACTATTTAATATTGTTTTATTACGAAGTCAAAATAGCAAAAATATTATACTTTAGAATCATTAAAATACATTTAAAACTATGCATTTGTGTGCTATCTACAAAAGTTGATTTGTTGTAAAATCACACAAGACGCATCTTCATCGCCAATCGCATTTTAGTCATGTAAGTGTGAGAATTGGTGTCATAACTCTTTTAGAGATTGAAGTAATAATTTTTTTATTTTTGTTTTTAGAGATTGCAGTAATAAATTCAGATGCAATTTTATATTCCAAAAGTTATTTGTATGTGAATATAAGGGGCATAGAGTTATGCAAAAACTAATCATGCAACAATAAATGAAAAACAAAGACACATATATAGGATAACTAAGTCGAATAATTAAGGAAATATGAGGCAGAAAAACATAATTTGGTAACATTAATATTATTAGATCTACTTTTTGGGTGATATCTTTAATTTTTTATCATTCATTTTATTTATATAAGCACGATGTTAAGTCATTTTATTTATATAAGCACAATGTTAAGTCAATTTTTAATTTTTTAAATTTTTTTTGAGAAAATATGTATTGGATCATTTGGATTTTCTGATTATTCTATTCAATTCAAGTTTTCGTAATTGATATTTTTCAGACCGTGCGATGCACAAACTGTATTTTCATAAAAATACTTTTAGTGGCTGTATAAAGTCTAGATATTCAATACATAGTTCAATACAAAGATAAATTAATTTGATTATAATCGCATGATTACATAATACAAAAATAAATTATTATAAACTATAAAGTATGGAAAAAAGTATTTGATGCAAAATATTTGGTTGATAACAAAATTAGTAAATATGAATTTATATATATTTATAGAGCATGTTTACCTATAAGAAAGTAAAAGTTTGAAAAACGTTTTAACCGCTCAATGTTGAATATTTAATATATTATATTTTAAATATGACCGATATAAGAGTTATTTTAAATTTTAATATTTTTTTAGGGTTTAGAAAACTAATCAGTTGTGAGATTTATTAAAAGAATTAAAACAAAATCATGTTTTATATTTAGCAACATAATTTTAGGAGCAAATGAAATATTTCAAAAAGCCAAAAACTATTAGTGAGATGAGTTAGAGTGTACCTCATCTTCTTGGTCAGGTTGGTCATTATGCATATCAAGGCTTCTTCTTCAGATTTTAGCAATTTCTGGGCATGATTCCCTATGCATATATTGTTTTTGACTTGAAAACTTTGAATCCATATAACTTACTCGTTTCAAATCCGTTTTTCATGCATAATATATCAAATTAATCTTCTTTTCGAGATCTACAATTTGACACCAATATTGCATATGTAATAACGGAAAAATCAGATTCGAATCTTTTTAGAACTGTTCTTATAAACCATACTCCTTATTATGCTCATATATCGAGAAGAGAACAAAAACCATGTAACTTGCAAATTTTGCTTAATCACTTCTGCATTTAACTATAAAACATAATTACCCAACTTCACGAAAGGTAATGCATACTATTTAAATATTTAAATGCAACTTCTCAAATATTTAAACCCTCCGGACTTGATCACATAGTCCTCTGTTAGATTCGAATCAGGCTCTAACTTGAACCTTACTGCACGTCCTTCACCACGTGAAAGTGTAGACCCCTTGTTCTTGAAAAACAAGATTTCCTCTTCAACAAGTTGAAGTTTTCTTTCTTCCTTCATTGAGTGTGTTGGTTAGAATCACCTCAAGCGTTTAGATAAAAAAATCAAATAGAAATACTCACATCTAATAGTCCAAATGTACAACTTTGAAAGTTGAATATCAAAATATGTTGATAAATATAAAAAATAATTTATATTAACATGAAAAGTACGTAAATAAATAAAAAATATTTTTTTATATATAAAACACTTATGAAAATAATTTCATATTAAATATAAATCTATTCTTACTTAAGTATATAATGCTACATATGGATATATATATAATATATAATATTTGGATATAAATTTTGAGATATTTTCTTCAATTAAAATGAGTATTTTTTAATTCAATTTAATCAACTTAAATACAAGTTTATATAATTATGAAGAAATGAGCTAAGTCCAAATAACAACTATACATATTTTATAAATAGCCACAATTAATGAATATATCCGAATGCATAATTTTCAAAGCCCATTATAAAATAAAATTTGAGTAAGTATATCTTATATTTTATATTTATGTTTATTTTCTATATGCAATATGAGTGTTAAACTGAAGATCGTAAAAAGACGATTAATTGATATATTATATGTAAATAATGGAACAGGAATAAAAAATTTAATAAATTTTTTTAAAATAAAAGAAAAAATAAATATAATAATTAATGCAGTACACACATATTTTGAAAGCTAATTTTTATATAATGTTTTGTTATTATACACACATATAAATTTTCCAGAATTAATTCACTAATTATCAAAATTAAAGTTACATGCTGTAATTATATGTTACTAGTTCCGAGAGAGTATTTTAGGCGGGAAAAAATTAGATTACTATTAATAAATGACTCGGTTATTATATAGATAATATAGATACTTTTAAGTGCTTTTTTATACATTACTTTCTTATTGACGCGAAACTAATTTTGAGAATATTAACATACAATATCTCATCTATCAAAAATTGAATAGATTAAGTTTAATCATCTTATTTAACCAAAAACAAAGTTTAACCATCTTATGGTTTCCCCAAAAAAAGTTTAATCATTTTAATTTCGTCTTTATTAAATCATTTATTTAAGTTATTGATCAAATTTGGATTAGAACCCAAATTCCAGATCACATTTCAAAAATGTCAAAAAAGTGATAATTGGTGTATAATGACACTTGGAGTCACTTTGGACGATGCTAATTTTGACTCTTCACCGGAGATTGCATTAGTGGTAGTGGTACCATTACTTATTTCCTTTTTTTAGGATCAATTAATTTCATTTAATAGAAAAACTTTAAAACTGATTGCAAATATCAAAATTATAAAATCTGAATCATAAATCTATATAGAAGTTATCAATGCTATTTCCTTTTTTTTTTTTTAAAACATAAACATTTATAGAACCATTACTTATCGATTGCGAGAATATCAAATTGGTGAGATGAGCTTTATCGTGGAACAAAAATGCATTTTACTCCCATATATATATATATATATATATATATATATATATATATAGAGAGAGAGAGAGAGAGAGAGAGAGAGAGAGAGAGAGAGAGAGAGAGAGAGAGAGAGAGAGAGAGAGAGAGAGAGAGATTGGTTCAAATGAGACCAACCCCTTTAGGTTAGTCCATAAGAACACCTATGAACCCTTGATTTAAATTTTTGATGGTGTAGATCTCTTTTATTATTTTTGGGTTATAAGGGTATGATTGTACTTTTATATTTAATCAATTTTATTAATTGGACAGTTATTAGCTATTTTTAAGGAAACATAATCCTACCTTTTCAGTTACCCGATTTTTAGGGAGGAAAAATAATCAATTTCAAGCATTTTTCTCAAAATTGATACTTCTTTCCGCCATATTTGTGAACAGTCATTTTATTGTATACTTAGTTCAGTGGACTTGTATACTTAGTCATGTTTTATTGTATATTTAGTTCAGTGGATTTGTATACTTGGTTCAGTGGAATCGTATTCTTAGTTATATAAGTAGTTTAGTGAATTTGTATACTTAGTTCTGTTGATTTGTATACTTAGTTCAATGAAATTGTATACTTAGTTATATAAGTAATTAAGTGAAATTGTGTATTTAGTTCAGTGTAATTGCATACTTAGTTAATTGTTTATGTATACTTAGTAATATTTTAATGTATAGTTAGTTCAATGTAATTGTATACTTAATTAAATATTTATGCATACTTAGTAATGTTTTAATGTACGAGATAGTTTGATGTAATTGTATACTTAGTTAATTGTTTATGTATACTTAGTAATGTTTTAATGTATAGCTAGTTTAGTATAATTGTATACTTTTCATTAATTGTTGCATGATTAACATTTGCCATATTTGAATAATTTGCGAGGTTTGAATGGGAAGGGAGAAAAGGAAAGGTGAATTGCTTGATTATGGGGCGTGATTTATGGGGACGTGATCAATAACAGATCACATCCCTATAATGTAGGAGGAGGTTACCATGTCTCGATTTTATGGATTCCAATTTTACCCTTTCTATTGTATAGTTAGTTACGAAAACATGTATAGATTGTAACGTATCTTGGCCATTGATTTACTATTTGGATGATCTAGATTCGGTCTTATGGACTAACCTAGGAGGGTGGTCTCACATGATCATCTCCCTATATATATATATATATATATATATATATAAATCTGAATCATAAATCTATATAGAAGATGTTGGGATTACAACCAAAACCAGAGGGATACAACGGGGGATAATTTGAACTAACAATCGTCTATTACAAACAAAGCGAAAAAGAAAGCAGTAAAGCAAGTCGATGCGAGCGAACTCTTTCTTTAAGACTCTTGTTGACCCGTCACGATGCTCACAGTTGCAGGCAACGAGTCTCCCAAGATACAACGACTTTGGTAAAGGATAGGAGCACCACAAATCCTTCTACCCGGCGAACTGAGATAAGTGAGGCCTGAGGTGACGCCAACACTTCTACGTAACACTTCTTGTGTAATGCAGATTTTTGAGCGATAGTCTATGAAAGTGAATGCACGAGTTATTATGTGATTGTGATGAGCGATACACGAAAACCACTGAATGGTAGGGCTTCAATATATAGGGAAAACACAAGGGTTCCTCCAAAGGAAAACCCCAATGAGTTGGACTCAATTATGTCCATCAATCCTCAATCAAATCCTTCCCTTTTAGATTGATTTTTGCCAAGTCAAACCTTCCAATTGTGGCCTCAATCGGTTTAGGAATGATTTGATGCAATCAATCATGTTACCATAAATTGGTGATTTGAGTCAAAGTTGCCTATTTAACGGATAAAATCAAGCAACTTACCAAACACCAGATTTGACCAATCTACCAACATTCCACATATGTTGGGTACATTTCCCACAAACATATCTTTTCAAGTGTCAATTTGTGCATCGATTTCTCACTTACCCATAAATAGTTTTGTGAAAATAAATACACTACTCGTTTCCAAAATTAACGAGTCCCCACACTTAGAATTTTGGCTTAACAAAACCAAATTTTCCAACAGAAGTTATCTATGCTATTTCCTTTTTTTTTTAAAAAAACATAAACATTTATAGAACCATTACTTATCGATTGCAAGAATATCAAATTGGTGAGATGAGCTTTATCGTGGAACAAAAAGTGCATTTTACTCCCATATATATGTTGTGAATGAAAGGCCACCGTATTAAAAATTGCAATTCTCCCAATTCCTATTCTTTATTTTTGAGAGTAAAAACGACCATATCATTAATAAATCAGTGAGGAGCCTCCTCTAATATTTGGTTCACAATATATATAAGTTGAGGAAATTCTCCTCTAGCAGACTCTAGAAAATTCAAAGAAAAAGCATGACGCGCGAGAAAATGCGCAACTAAATTACCAGACCGTCTGACCCAACAAAATGAAAAAGACATAAAACGAGGAAGCAAATTCTTGATATCTTCGATAATATTTCCCAGGTAGGTGAAGTCCATCGTATTCACCGTAAGAGCATGGAAAATCTGTAAGTTATCCGTTTCTATCACCACATTCTGAATTCCAGTATCTAGCGCCGTACAAATCCCTTCCTTACAAGCAACTGCTTCAGTTATCACAACCTCCATATCATCGGGCAATCTTTTTGCGATGGCAGCGATCATACTCCCATTTTGATCACGAATTATGGCTCCAATCCCAGTTCCCTGCCCATGCACGATGGATGCGTCTGAGTTTATCTTGAACTGTCCCAGGGGTGGATGCTCCCATTTATCTGCTGCAAGTCTGCTGTGGGTATTAGATGGACTTATTTTCTTGTGGCAATATGTTCATTTAACCTCCTACAAGCTAACTCAAAACACTATTGATGCTCAACTTGTTTTGGTTGGTAAGTAAGTAAGTTACGTCCATACGAAGCACTCCAAAGGAGTATGACAAAAATGTCGTGTGATTCTCGAGGTATCTTCTCCGCTCCCCAAATAACCCAATCCGCAAGAGAGCCCTGTCCGTTGTACGACTTAGTGCATAACCGTAGGGGACCGGCCTCCCACAAGAAAGCTACCCATGGGCAATCCCTAAGAGCATGCACCTCTGTTTCCAACGCCAGTCCACATCAGCTACAAACCGGATCAATCCCCCTCATTCTTTTTCTCTGCTGCGCAAACTTCACCGGGGGAATATCCCTGAGGCATTTCCAAAGGAAAATTTTAATTTTCGGGGTATATCGAGCTTCCAAGCCCACTTTGCCATATTTTTCCGTCCTTCCCATCTAAACTCTCTTGAATTGTTTTCACCACTCGGTATCCGGTTTGACGCTATATACTCTATTTTTCGTATAATGCCACATTACCTTGTCCGGCCTCCTGTTTTTCTTTGTTAGTGGGATAACACGGATTGCTCTTGCTACATGAGCATCAAAACAGAGTAATATTCCATCAAGGTGAGTCATCATGCATCAGCTCCATCACGCTCAAGTCTTCTGGCTGGTCTCCATTCACTGTTCCAATTCGAAATTGTGGGAGGTCAGGAACCCAAGGATTTTTCCAAATGTTCACCCAATCTCCGTTCCCAATATTCCAGTGATATCCCTTCATAATAATGTTTCTACCTGCAATAATGCTTCTCCAAGTATATGATGGATTATAACCTATTGTTGCTTCGAGAAAATTATTATTCGAGTAATATTTCGCTTTAAGTGACTACGCCAATGGGATCTATCCTCATGTATAAGCTTCGGCTCTGTTTAACCAACATTACCTCGTTAAAACATCTCAAATCTCAAAAGCCTGTCCTCCCTCATTTTTAACCGGTAAGAGATTATTCCACGCGCACCAATGGATTCTCTTCTCCTCTCGTTTTATTGCTAGAAATTACCGATAATTGAACTCGATTCTTTGACAAATGGTTTGGGGGATTAAAAAGCAGCTCATAATGTAGGAGGGTATTGCCTGAGCTACAGATATAATCAAAACCATCTTGCCCGCCGATGATAGTAGCTAGCTTTTCCATTGTTTGAGCTTTTTCCGCACCCGGACAATCACGAGTTGAAACACTTCCTTTTTGAACGACCCACAACTGTGGTATACCTGCATTGATCGCATGCTTCACCACCAAGTTTACACCCAATTTTGACGACAAGTATTGTTGTTTTGGCATCTCAATATTCCTGCTAAAGGATATCTCCGATTTTTCCAAGTTTATTTTCTGGCCAGACGTCCTTTCGTACTCCCGAATAATCCTTCCCATTTCCGCAATCTCCTTCTCATTTTCTCTCCCGAAGATAATACTATCATCGGCAAAGAATAAATGAGAGACACAAGGAGCTCACCTACATATCTGTATCCCGTGCAGATTTCCGTTAGCCTCGGCTTTTCGAATCATAGATGAGAATGCTTCTGCACAAAAAAGAAACAAATATAGGGACATCGGGTCTCCTTGTCTAAGCCCACGAGAGGGGTGGAAAATATATCCAGGTTGGGCGTCAATTAAAATGGAAAAAGAGACAGATGATATACACTTCATAATAAGCTCCACAAAGGTGTGATTAATGCCTAATTTTAATATGACATTTCAGAGAAAATTCCATTCTACTCGATCATAAGCCTTACTCATATCAAGTTTGAATGTAAAATTTCCTCTTTTCCTAGCCTGGCTACACTTCATGGCCTGAAACATTTCAAACGCAAGGAGGGCATTGTCAGTAATCAGACGTCCTGGGACAAAGGCAGACTGTGTATGACAAATGAGACTCGGCAAAACAATTTTCAGTCTATTTGCAATGTTTTTGATAATGAGTTTAAAAATCACATTGCAAAGACTAATGGGTCGATAATCAGTGACACACTCATAATTCTTTTTCTTGGGGATCAGAACAACAAACGTATGGTTCAAGGATTTATGACTCTTATATTACCATTTAAAATACCAAGAATAATGTGCAGCACATCAGATTGGACTAAGGACCAAAATTTGTGGAAAAAAAGAACATGCATACCATCGGGTCCTGAAGCTTTAGTTGGGTGCATCTGCATCAGAGCTGCTGTTACTTCTTCCTTTGTGAACGGTTGTGCCAGGGTGTCGTTCATGTCTGCAGTCATTTTATTGTCGAGCGCGTTAAGTGCTTGGTTCATGTCCAGGTTGTTCTCTGAGGAAAAGAGCTCCATATAATATTGTTGGAATACCTTGGAAATTTGTAACTCATCGTCAACCCATGCATCGCGTGCATCCCGAATTTTTCCGTCCGATGCCACGCGTGGCAAATGTGAAACCTTATGATCCTCTTCAACAAGTTGAAGTTTTCTTTCTTCCTTCATTGAGTGTGTTGTTTAGAATTACCTCGAGCGTTTAGATAAAAAAATCAAATAGAAATACTCACATCTAATAGTCCAAATGTACAACTTTGAAAGTTGAATATCAAAATATGTTGATAAATATAAAAAATAATTTATATTAACATGAAAAGTACGTAAATAAATAAAAAATAATTTTTTATATATAAAACACTTATGAAAATAATTTCATATTAAATATAAATCTATTCTTACTTAAGTATATAATGCTACATATGGATATATATAATATATAATATTTGGATATAAATTTTGAGATATTTTCTTCAATTAAAATGAGTATTTTTTAATTCAATTTAATCAACTTAAATACAAGTTTATATAATTATGAAGAAATGAGCTAAGTCCAAATAACAACTATACATATTTTATAAATAGCCACAATTAATGAATATATCCGAATGCATAATTTTCAAAGCCCATTATAAAATAAAATTTGAGTAAGTATATCTTATATTTTATATTTGTGTTTATTTTCTATATGCAATATGAGTGTTAAACTGAAGATCGTAAAAAGACGATTAATTGATATATTATATGTAAATAATGGAACAGGAATAAAAATTTAATAAATTTTTTTAAAATAAAAGAAAAATAAATATAATAATTAATGCAAGACACACATATTTTGAAAGCTAATTTTTATATAATGTTTTGTTATTATACATACATATAAATTTTCAGAATTAATTCACTAATTATCAAAATTAAAGTTACATCTTTGTAATTATATGTTACTAGTTCCTAGAGTATTTTAGGCGGAAAAAATTAGATTACTATTAATAAATGACTCGGTTATTATATAGATAATATAGATACTTTTAAGTGCTTTTTTATACATTACTTTCTTATTGACGCGAAACTAATTTTGAGAATATTAACATACAATATCTCATCTATCAAAAATTGAATAGATTAAGTTTAATCATCATATTTGACCAAAAACAAAGTTTAACCATCTTATGGTTTCCCCAAAAAAAGTTTAATCATTTTAATTTCGTCTTTATTAAATCATTTATTTAAGTTATTGATCAAATTTGGATTAGAACCCAAATTCCAGATCACATTTCAAAAATGTCAAAAAAGTGATAATTGGTGTATAATGACACTTGGAGTCACTTTGGACGATGCTAATTTTGACTCTTCACCGGAGATTGCATTAGTGGTAGTGGTACCATTACTTATTTCCTTTTTTAGGATCAATTAATTTCATTTAATAGAAAAACTTTAAAACTGATTGCAAATATCAAAATTATAAAATCTGAATCATAAATCTATATAGAAGTTATCAATGCTATTTCCTTTTTTTTTTTTTTTTTAAAACATAAACATTTATAGAACCATTACTTATCGATTGCGAGAATATCAAATTGGTGAGATGAGCTTTATCGTGGAACAAAAAATGCATTTTACTCCCATATATATATATATATATATATATATATATATATATAGAGAGAGAGAGAGAGAGAGAGAGAGAGAGAGAGAGAGAGAGAGAGAGAGAGAGAGAGAGAGAGAGAGAGAGAGAGAGAGAGAGAGAGAGAGAGAGAGAGAGAGAGAGAGAGAGAGAGAGAGATTGGTTCAAATGAGACCAACCCCTTTAGGTTAGTCCATAAGCACACCTATGAACCCTTGATTTAAATTTTTGATGGTGTAGATCTCTTTTGTTATTTTTGGGTTATAAGGGTATGATTGTACTTTTATATTTAATCAATTTTATTAATTGGGCGAGTTATTAGCTATTTTTAAGGAAACATAATCCTACCTTTTCGATTACCCGATTTTTAGGGAGGAAAAATAATCAATTTCAAGCATTTTTCTCAAAATTGATACTTCTTTCCGCCATATTTGTGAACAGTCATTTTATTGTATACTTAGTTCAGTGGACTTGTATACTTAGTCATGTCTTATTGTATATTTAGTTCAGTGGATTTGTATACTTGGTTCAGTGGAATCGTATTCTTAGTTATATAAGTAGTTTAGTGAATTTGTATACTTAGTTCTGTTGATTTGTATACTTAGTTCAATGAAATTGTATACTTAGTTATATAAGTAATTAAGTGAAATTGTGTATTTAGTTCAGTGTAATTGTATACTTAGTTAATTGTTTATGTATACTTAGTAATATTTTAATGTATAGTTAGTTTAATGTAATTGTATACTTAATTAAATATTTATGCATACTTAGTAATGTTTTAATGTACAAATAGTTTGATGTAATTGTATACTTAGTTAATTGTTTATGTATACTTAGTAATGTTTTAATGTATAGCTAGTTTAGTATAATTGTATACTTTTCATTAATTGTTGCATGATTCTGTTGCCATATTTGAATAATTTGCAGGTTTGAATGGGAAGGGAGAAAAGGAAAGGTGAATTGCTTGATTATGGGGCGTGATTTATGGGGACGTGATCAATAACAGATCACATCCCTATAATGTAGGAGGAGGTTACCATGTCTGATTTTATGGATTCCAATTTTACCCTTTCTATTGTATAGTTAGTTACGAAAACATGTATAGATTGTAACGTATCTTGGCCATTGATTTACTATTTGGATGATCTAGATTCGGTCTTATGGACTAACCTAGGAGGGTGGTCTCACATGATCCTCTCCCTATATATATATATATATATATATATATAAATCTGAATCATAAATCTATATAGAAGATGTTGGGATTACAACCAAAACCAGAGGGATACAACGGGGGATAATTTGAACTAACAATCGTCTATTACAAACAAAGCGAAAAAGAAAGCAGTAAAGTAAGTCGAGGCGAGCGAACTCTTTCTTTAAGACTCTTGTTGACCCGTCACGATGCTCACAGTTGTAGGCAATGAGTCTCCCAAGATACAACGACTTTAGTAAAGGTAGGAGCACCACAAATCCTTCTATCCGGCGAACTGAGATAAGTGAGGCCTGAGGTGACGCCAACACTTATACATAACACTTCTTGTGTAATGCAGATTTTTGAGTGACAGTCTATGAAAGTGAATGCACGAGTTATTCTGTGATTGTGATGAATGATACACGAAAACCACTGAATGGGAGGGCTTCAATATATAGGGAAAACACAAGGGTTCCTCCAAACGAAAGCCCCAATGATTTGGACTCAATTATGTCCATTAATCCTCAATAAAATCCTTCCTATTTTATATTGATTTTTGCCAAGTCAAACCTTCCAATTGTGGCCTCAATCGGTTTAGGAATAATTTGATGCAATCAATCATGTTACCATAAATTGGTGATTTGAGTCAAAGTTGCTTATTTAACGGATAAAATTAAGCAACTTACCAAACACCGGATTTGACCAATCTACCAACATTCCACATATGTTGGGTACATTTTCCACAAATATATCTTTCCAAGTTTCCATTTGTGCATCGATTTCTCACTCACCCATAAATAGTTTTGTGAAAATAAAAACACTACTCGTTTCCAAAATTAACGAGTCCCCACATTTAGAATTTTGGCTTAACAAAACCAAATTTCCAATAATCCCCCACATGAGTGGAAACGATGCATGAATGCATGCAGACTCAGTCACTCAGCCCCTCGAAACATTGTTGCATCAGGATAGGTAGCTTGTGGCTTTGAACCTTCCTTAGTAAGATACTATCAGATATATCCGCGACTTAGTGGACACGATGCCTTGAACTACTCCGTTTACGAATATACCAAGACAATAGTATTTACACAACAACACTTCTGCTTATCTCGAAGTTCTCTGGTTGTGTCCGTTTTGGCCGTGGATCACACTTGGGATTCATAAGTGTTTCATTGAGGCGGCCTGTCCTCACACTTACATAGGTGACCTTGCCTATCAGAGGTACCCTGCAATACCCCACCTTATTAGGTATAGGACGTCATTAAAAGTCCATAGGACTTAACCTCACCACAGTCAGCAGGTTCAACACTTGGCTATGCTATCTAGGGAATATGGTTAGCTTAAAGCTAAGCACCAAGTGCAATGACTGAACAGTTTAAAGTTTAGTTTTCCCATTGAACCAAGTTCTTGGGATCTCCAGTCATCATGGTTGGGTTTCCACTAAAAACTGTTCTTTAAGTTGTGGATTTACACCAATTCCCTCTAGCATTTTACAATTGCTCTCCACTTCAATCAAATTTGCGCACAAGAATGAGATCAATTTCTTTACATATTTGAGCAGTCTCTGAGCATGTGTAACCACTTGAATTGACATAAGTGCCACCGATGGACTTTCAAGCCCTTCAATGCCAATGTGGCTTTATAACACATTAAGCTCATACAGACTATTCTCAATATGTAATTTCTTTTTAGAGAGAGATTCGTTTGACTTCATCATTTGTCAAACTTGTCATTATTCATTCAATGACTTAATTGTTGTATATGTTCCCAACAAGTTCAGGTACAATAATCCGTTAGGGTCTACCTTGATAAGAATAGCCTTTAAGGATTTTTTCTACATTTTTCCTTGATACCTCAAAGTGTGCAGAGATGCAACATCAAAGAGTACACTAAAAGATGTACATCTTTAAGAGAAATCACAGGTGACCCCTGTTAGCTATCAACTAGCATTGTTAATGCCAATTGACCCATATTCTCATTTCTATGGATACCTCTCAAAGAAACTTGTATTTCATTGAATTAGCAGTTATTGGGGTCAGTCTTTGTCAAGATTGAGGTAAATTTATATTTACCAACCACCCCCACATTTGTGGCACAACTCATCCACCCCACATTGTGCAACAATGTCAACTTTGACAATTATCAATTAAATAATTGTTATTTCTCACAAGTTCAACCGTGATTGGGTCGCCAACTGACAAATAATCCAATTGCCTAGGCAAAATTCTAAAGAATTTCCCGGAAGGGCTAAATGATTCAGTTACATCCATTCACCAAATTTTGGGTAGAATTAACTTGCCATGTGCTCCCTCATAAGGGGACGCTAAATCATATGTCTCACACGAGGGCATTTAGATTTGCTCATGCCTTCATTAACATGTTTTGCTATGTGTTATGACACCCAAGATGTCATAGCACTCAAGTTAGCACTTTGTGCCCTGCCTATAGTTGTTTGGCTATGGCAGTATCACAACATAAAATTCCACGTTTATATTATGAGTCCAATTTAATATTTGGTAATAAATTGATATTAAACCAATTGCTTTATAACATTCATCACGACTCAATCAAATAAGAGGAAGAAATTATAGTTTTAATTATCATCACTAGTGCAGCGCACAACCATTACATATATCTTGAATAATCCCTTTTAAAGGTGTACCAAGTTTCCTTCAAGGTCTTTTCATACTTGGCATTTGATTGCCTATTGCCTTCTTCAATGCGCAATTTCACAATCAAATCCTCCAAGCCCATTTGCTTCCTCTTATGCTTGAGATAGTTTTTGAAATCCCTCCAACTAGGCTGCAACTTTTCAATAATTGCAACCACTTGGAAGGTTTCACACAACTGCATCCCTTCAGCATGGATGCTGTGCAAAATCAATTGCAATTCTTGGAGTTTACTCATAATAGTCCTGGTTTCAACCATCACATACTCCAAGAATCTGCCGACAATGAACTTCTTGGTGCCGGCATCCTCCGTTCTGTACTTTTTGTCCAACAAGATCCACAGTCCCTTGGCAGTACTTTTGAACGAGGCATACACACTGTACAACACATTATCCAACCCATTAAGGATGTAATGCTTGCACAAGTAGTCCCCTTGACCCCATGCATCAAGGGCAGCCCTATGATCCATATTGGTATCGTCTGGGGCAACAAGAGGAGGGTCCTCTCTAAGGAACCTCACCAAGCTTAGGGTTGTCAGATAAAAGAACATCTTTTGCTGCCACGTGTTAAAATTAAGTCCGGTAAACTTTTCCGGCCTTTCTACATGTGCAGCCATGGTTGCTGGAACAGGTGTGATCGAAGGTGTTGCCAACACTGACGTAACACCCATGGCAGAGGCAGAACTATGTGAAGCCTGAAGTGAGGCCACATGTGTGGTCACACCGAAGGCCACACTTGCTGGAACATTAGAATACTGGGGTGTGCCAGAAGGTGTGGTAACACTAGAGATGGCGGTGGGGCGGGAATCCCGTTCCCGCGGGGATCCGCCCGAGCAGGCGGGATTCCCGAATTTCCCCGTGGGGGGGGATGGGGAATTTTTTTCCCCCATTGCGGGACGGGGATCATACTCCCGCCCCGTTCCCCATGGGAACCGAATATTAATATATAATATAATATTTTAAATATATAAAATATATTATAAATATATACATATTAAATATAATAAAATGACAAAAATTTTAATTTATTTTATTAATTATTGTTTTATTAGTTATTTTATATAATTTATATATTTTAAATATTTAAAAATAGTTACTTTTTTTAAAAAAAATATTTTTTTTTGCAAAAAAAAAAATAAAATGAAACCGGGCGGGAATCCCGCATCCCATGAGATACGGGGATGGGGGGATTTTTCCCTGTTTGTCTCACGAGACGGGGACGGGGATTCCCAGCGCGATCGCGAGACGGGGATGGGGATGGCTCCCCCGGCCCCGCCCCGCCCCATTGACATCCCTAGGTAACACCATAGGCCACACTCATTGGAACATCGAAAAATCGGGGTATGCCATAAGGTGTGGTCACACCCCAGAGATCTTTGGAGCATATTCGAGCAGAGGTGCCGTAACACTTTCCACAGCCGCTGGAACGTTCGGAAACAAAGGTGTGACTGAAGGTGTGGTCACACCCCCACCGTCATCGAAATAGAAGTAGGTGTTGGCAGAGGTGTGGCCAAAGGTGTGGTCACACCAAAAGTAGGGACAACAGAAATAGGTGTTGTCGGAGGTGTTGTCACAACCGAGGCCACATCTACAGAATCGGTGGTCATCGCGTTGCTTGAAGACGCCATCAGTCCAAATCATAAACAAGAGTCTTAAAATTGTTGGGATTACAACCAAAATCAGAGGGATACAACGGGGGATAATTTGAACTAACAATCGTCTATTATAAACAAAGCGAAAAAGAAAGCAGTAAAGTAAGTCAAGGTGAGCGAACTCTTTCTTTAAGACTCTTGCTGCCTCGTCATGATGCTCACAGTTTCAGGCAACGAGTCTCCCAAGATACAACGACTTTGGTAAAGGATATGAGCACCACAAATCCTTATACCCGGCGAACTGAGATAAGTGAGGCCTGAGGTGACGCCAACACTTCTACGTAACACTTCTTGTGTAATGCAGATTTTTGAGCGATAGTCTATGAAAGTGAATGCACGAGTTATTATGTGATTGTGATGAGCGATACACGAAAACCACTGAATGGTAGGGCTTCAATATATAGGGAAAACACAAGGGTTCCTCCAAAGGAAAACCCCAATGAGTTGGACTCAATTATGTCCATCAATCCTCAATCAAATCCTTCCTTTTTAGATTGATTTTTGCCAAGTCAAACCTTTCAATTGTGGCCTCAATCGGTTTAGGAATGATTTGATGCAATCAATCATGTTACCATAAATTGGTGATTTGAGTCAAAGTTGCCTATTTAACGGATAAAATCAAGCAACTTACCAAACACCAGATTTGACCAATCTACCAACATTCCACATATGTGGGGTACATTTCCCACAAACATATCTTTTCAAGTGTCAATTTGTGCATCGATTTCTCACTTACCCATAAATGGTTTTGTGAAAATAAATACACTACTCGTTTCCAAAATTAACGAGTCCCCACACTTAGAATTTTGGCTTAACAAAACCAAATTTTCCAACAGAAGTTATCTATGCTATTTCCTTTTTTATTAAAAAAAAAACATAAACATTTATAGAACCATTACTTATCGATTGCAAGAATATCAAATTGGTGAGATGAGCTTTATCGTGGAACAAAAAATGCATTTTACTCCCATATATATATGTTGTGAATGAAAGGCCACCGTATTAAAAATTGCAATTCTCCCAATTCCTATTCTTTATTTTTGAGAGTAAAAACGACCATATCATTAATAAATCAGTGAGGAGCCTCCTCTAATATTTGGTTCACAATATATATATGTTGAGGAAATTCTCCTCTAGCAGACTCTAGAAAATTCAAAGAAAAAGAATGACGCGCGAGAAAATGCGCAACTAAATTACCAGACCGTCTGACCCAACAAAATGAAAAAGACATAAAACGAGGAAGCAAATTCTTGATATCTTCGATAATATATCCCAGGTAGGTGAAGTCCGTCGTATTCACCGTAAGAGCATGGACAATCTGTAAGTTATCCGTTTCTATCACCACATTCTGAATTCCAGTATCTAGCGCCGTACAAATCCCTTCCTTACAAGCAACTGCTTCAGTTATCACAACCTCCATATCATCGGGCAATCTTTTTGCGATGGCAGCGATCATACTCCCATTTTGATCAAGAATTATGGCTCCAATCCCCGTTCCCTGCCCATGCACGATGGATGCGTCTGAGTTTATCTTGAACTGTCCCAGGGGTGGATGCTCCCATTTATCTGCTGCAAGTCTGCTGTGGGTATTAGATGGACTTATTTTCTTGTGGAAATATGTTCATTTAACCTCCTACAAGCTAACTCAAAACACTATTGATGCTCAACTTGTTTTGGTTGGTAAGTAAGTAAGTTACGTCCATACCAAGCACTCCAAAGGAGTATGACAAAAATGTCGTGTGATTCTCGAGGTATCTTCTCCGCTCCCCAAATAACCCAATCCGCAAGAGAGCCCTGTCCATTGTACGACTTAGTGCATAACCGTAGGGGACCGGCCTCCCACAAGAAAGCTACCCATGGGCAATCCCTAAGAGCATGCACCTCTGTTTCCAACGCCAGTCCACATCGGCTACAAACCGGATCAATCCCCCTCATTCTTTTTCTCTGCTGCGCAAACTTCACCGGGGGAATATCCCTGAGGCATTTCCAAAGGAAAATTTTAATTTTCGGGGGTATATCGAGCTTCCAAGCCCACTGCCATATTTTTCCGTCCTTCCCATCTAAACTCTCTTGAATTGTTTTCACCACTCGGTATCCGGATTTGACGCTATATACTCTATTTTTCGTATAATGCCACATTACCTTGTCCGGCCTCTTGTTTGCTGTTAGTGGGATAACACGGATTGCTCTTGCTACATGAGCATCAAAACAGAGTAATATTCCATCAAGGTGAGCCATCATGCATCAGCTCCATCACGCTCAAGTCTTCTGGCTGGTCTCCATTCACTGTTCCAATTCGAAATTGTGGGAGGTCAGGAACCCAAGGATTTTTCCAAATGTTCACCCAATCTCCGTTCCCAATATTCCAGTGATATCCCTTCATAATAATTTGTCTACCTGCAATAATGCTTCTCCAAGTATATGATGGATTATAACCTATTGTTGCTTCGAGAAAATTATTATTCGAGTAATATTTCGCTTTAAGTGACTACGCCAATGGGATCTATCCTCATGTATAAGCTTCCAGCTCTGTTTAACCAACATTACCTCGTTAAAACATCTCAAATCTCAAAAGCCCTGTCCTCCCTCATTTTTAACCAGCGTGAGATTATTCCACGAGCACCAATGGATTCTCTTCTCCTCTCGTTTTCGGCCCCACTAGAAATTACTGATAATTGAACTCAGTTGCTGACAAATGGTTTGGGGGATTAAAAAGCAGCTCATAATGTAGGAGGGTATTGCCTGAACTATAGATATAATCAAAACCATCTTGCCCGCCGATGATAGTAGCTAGCTTTTCCATTGTTTGAGCTTTTTCCGCACCCGGACAATCACGAGTTGAAACACTTCCTTTTTTGAACGACCCACAACTGTGGGTATACCCAGATTGATCGCATGCTTCACCACCAAGTTTACACCCAATTTTGACGACAAGTATTGTTGTTTTGGCATCTCAATATTCCTGCTAAAGGATATCTCCGATTTTTCCAAGTTTATTTTCTGGCCAGACGCCCTTTCGTACTCCCGAATAATCCTTCCCATTTCCGCAATCTCCTTCTCATTTTCTCTCCCGAAGATAATACTATCATCGACAAAGAATAAATGAGAGACACAAGGAGCTCACCTACATATCTGTATCCCGTGCAGATTTCCGTTAGCCTCGGCTTTTCGAATCACAGATGAGAATGCTTATGCACAAAAAAGAAACAAATATAGGGACATCGGGTCTCCTTGTCTAAGCCCACGAGAGGGGTGGAAAATATATCCAGGTTGGCCGTCAATTAAAATGGAAAAAGAGACAGATGATATACACTTCATAATAAGCTCCACAAAGGTGTGATTAATGCCTAATTTTAACATGACATTTCAGAGAAAATTCCATTCTACTCGATCATAAGCCTTACTCATATCAAGTTTGAATGTAAAATTTCCTCTTTTCCTAATACACACTTCATGGCACACTTCAAACATTTCAAACGCAAGGAGGCATTGTCGATGTCGAATCGTCTGGGACAAAGAGATCGGTATGTATGACAAATGAGACTCGGCAAAACAATTTTCAGTCTATTTGCAATGTTTTTGATAATGAGTTTTAAAATCACATTGCAAAGACTAATGGGTCGATAATCAGTGACACACTCATAATTCTTTTTCTTGGGGATCAGAACAACAAACGTATGGTTCAAGGATTTATGACTCTTATATTACCATTTAAAATACCAAGAATAATGTGCAGCACATCAGATTGGACTAAGGACCAAAATTTGTGGAAAAAAAAAACATGCATACCATCGGGTCCTGAAGCTTTAGTTGGGTGCATCCAGACGAGTCGTTACTTCTTCCTTTGTGAATGGTTGTGCCAGGGTGTCGTTCATGTCTGCAGTCATTTTATTGTCGAGCGCGTTAAGTGCTTGGTTCATGTCCAGGTTGTTCTCTGAGGAAAAGAGCTCCCGATAATATTGTTGGAATACCTTGGAAATTTGTAACTCATCGTCAACCCATGCATCGCGTGCATCCCGAATTTTTCCGTCCGATGCCACGCGTGGCAAATGTGAAACCTTATGATCCGGGAAAGAATAAATCCACTCCGTACTTCCAAGGCATCTATCTAGTGGTTCTTGAATATTATCCGCGCCCGCTTGCCCATTTGTCCATGTGTAGGAGAAACGCTCATAACCTAAATCCACCAACCGAACATCCTGGATGCACGAATGGAAAGCCGCCATCTTATTATCATCTTTAGCCCGACTCCCTATTTTTTCAAGCTGTACATGATTTCGTTAAAGTCGTCCATGCATAACCATTTGTGACCATAAGTAGAATCAGCTTGCCAAGTTAGTGCTTTTTGTCCCTCCTCCGGCTATCTGTAAATTCCTGTCAAGTGCCAGTCCGTATCCCCATCCTTAATCCGAGCATCGATGTGGTGAAGTGAGTGGGATACGATCATTACTGAGTGTGTTGCTTTCCAAAGGAGACACAAACCCCCTCGTCTGCCGCCAGAGTTCGTATCACAATCAAGTAACTTTTAAGCATATTTGACTTATAAAAGTGTTTTTTAAATACATATTTATCATTAATAATTATATTTAACTTGGTAAGTTTGTTTATGTTGTATTTTTTCAACATGAACTTTATATTTTGGAATTTTTCGTGAACTTTATCACTTGATTGTATTGAATTAATCATTTGATTGTTGAATTATTTATTAATTGAATCATTAAAATACATAATATACATTATTTTTTTTGGCAGACTGGCCAGACTAGCCTGCGGCCCGCGGTGAGTTAGGCCAGCATATATCTAGCCCGCTCCTTTGGTGGGCCACCCTACCTCGCCCCGCCAACTGACGGGCTTTTTCGGCCCGCAACCCATCTCACCCCGCCAGCCCATTTTGACAGCTCTAGAAATTAGAACTGTTTTTTAAGAAGGGACAAAGTGTAAAAATAAAGGACTAGAGCCTAGAGGGTCGAGATGTTTTTAAAGATAAAACTTAAAAAATTAATAATTGTAAAACACATATAATTACTAATTAAAACATTTAAAAAAATATATTCTAACTTTAATTTCTTTATGAAAAAATGGGGGTAGGACCTAAGTTAGCCCCCGGCCTCCGCCCATAATTAAAATTCAAACAAGTTTGAATAGTACTATATTCGGCTCGACTCCTTTACACATAATTAGCTTGTACAATCATAGCACGATATATTATTCTTGAAATTTCATATATTTTCCTAAAGATCGTAATCAAGGTCAAAGATTTGATGAAGCATACTGTATATCTCTTTTCTGATTTACTACATTCTTATCCAGTGTTTTTAAAACTGGATCGGACCGGCCGGTTCGACCGGTTTAACCGAAAATCGGTCACATGTCCGGTCCGGTTTTATAGTAAACCTGGGTGGCTAAAAAACCGTTGCCACCCGGTAAAACCCGGTGAAAAAACCGGAAACCGGCGACCCAATTAACCCGGTTCAAAGGCAAAAAAAACTTTTTTTTTGTTTTTTTAGTAAATATATTATTTTTGTTTTATTTCGAAAGTTAAAGGAAATATGTTTAGTAAATTTGCATATAATTTCTCCGTATATTCAATTTATATGCATATTTGGATATTTAATTTTTTAATTTAGCTTTTATTTGTATTTACATTTATTAGTTTTTTTTAACATTTATAATTGTATTTATCTTCTTCTCAAAAAAAAATAATTGTATTTATCTACCTGTGTACACATATATATATGTATGTACGGCAGTACGAGTCAACCGGTTTTTTAAGAACGGTTAGACCGGTTGAACCGGTGACCCAATAACCCAGTTATTAATCCGGTTCGATGTCCGGTCCGGGTTTAAAAACATTGTTCTTATCCAAATCTTGACAAAAAAATGAATGCACATGACTTATAAATCGAGCAGTTAATACATACAAGAAATTAGATAATGATGAGCAACAATTCACTAATTATAAATATATGAAACTTTGGGGGTTTAATTCTCATCCCATTCAATTCATTTCAAACAAAAATAAAGAAATTTCTCATACTTTTGTGGATAAAAATGGAGAGCAAGAAGGACACTTTCTCAATTAAAACATCGCTTCTCATCGCTCTCTTTTGCATGGCCTTACTCACCGCATCTGGTACTCTATTATATCCCTATATGGGTTCTTTTCATAATACTATAAGTATGTTTATTTATTTAATTCAGTAAGTAAATTGGTACTGTTTTGTTGACAAAATTGTTTACCTCGATGTTGTCATAAGTAATTATTAATAATGTTTTTGGGAAATAATCAAACTATTATATATTACATATTCTTTTTTTTTTTGGGATTTTAACTTAATTTATTTTTTATTCATTTTTTGTTTTTGAATACATGAATTTAATCAATAATGGTTCTCATCCTTCTCCTTTGTATTAATTTATACAAAATATTGTTTTAGTTTAATTGTGAAATTTATTTCGTGGATTTCATAATATTAATTGTTCCCCTTAAAATAAAAGAATTTGGATAAAAGAAATCTTCATATTAAGTAGTAACTTTGCACAATATTCAGAAAATGAATTAGGCCCCTCAAAAAAAAAAAAAAATGGAAGAAGAAGAAGATTTTGGAAAAAAATGTGATCTTCATATTAATTTTGCACAATAATCTGATTTAATTCCATTTAAATAGCTAAATATATATTTGACATTTTGATTATAAAAATCCAAATAATCAGCCAAAATGTGATCTTCATATTTTGCACAATAATCTGATTTCCGTTTAAATAGCTATATTTGACATTTTAATTATAAAATTCCAAATAATCAGCCTAAATATATATTTAATTTTCCTATACTATATAAACTTGATACGTTTTCCCAAAATTATTTCTCGATAAGATTATATCCATATACTTGTCAAATAGGAGCAATTTTTCCTTTCAAACAAATATTTCCTATTTTCCATTATGGCAAAAAACTCGTTCTAATGACCATATTCAGTTTCCCAATACCAAAAGGATTCTCACACAAAATAACTATTGTTTTTTTTTAGGAAAACAAAATAACTATTGTTACTGGATTATCATATACTCATCCTTTCTAAATATATCGTCAATTATTCCTTTTTGGGATGTTTCATATATATATATATACACACACATATATATATTACACTTTCTTTATTTAATAGTGTATTTTCCATTCTTCTACTGTTATAGCCCTATTTAATATATATTTTGTAATTTGCACTATATATTAAATAAGGACAAATCAAATAAATATTTTGCATATTTGTAATTTTTAATACTTTTCTTTTTCTGAGTGAAAAAGTCAGTCGATCTATGTATTTGGACATAGGGTGTATATAAATTTTATCATTACAAGACTCGGCAAAAATTAAAACCGCACTATCTATAATCATGCAATTTTTTTTTCTAAATATTGCTTTTCAATTTTTTCATATTTTTGTTTTAAATTAATTTTTTGTACCAATTTTAGTGGCAGGTGAGGATGTGTGGGTTTATCAAGGTCCATGCTCTCAATTCCCAGACTGCAACAAGCATTGTGTTGAAATTGGATATAGGCAACTTGGTGGAAAATGTGTTCCTC
Source organism: Rehmannia glutinosa (assembly GCA_016081115.2). Lineage (NCBI taxonomy): Eukaryota > Viridiplantae > Streptophyta > Magnoliopsida > Lamiales > Orobanchaceae > Rehmannia > Rehmannia glutinosa. The sequence continues at coordinate 84,039,777 of CM071924.1, read as the reverse complement.
TTAAACGTGAAAAAGGGTCACCTTTGGTTTGTGTATGCCTAGTTCATTCTTAGTTATATGCTATTCTTGCTTATCTATGGATTAATTTCCATGATTTATTAATGTAAGCATACTAACTTGCAACTTTCCATTTATTTAAATAAAAACCCTTGACCATTATCATCCATACTTTGTAAAAGTGAATTCAAAAGTTGCATCTATTTTCATGTCAATTTAAGTAACTTTTAATACATATTGCTAATTATGTAGAGGATGCTGAAGATCCATTAATTCGGTAATAGCATTTTTCATTTCCTTTGATTCAATTGAATATTGATTATAGAAATATGTGGCACAATTTATCTTGGAGGCTTGGACATGGTTTTCGAATTCAATTTTTCTAAATGTTCGGGATAATTACAAAAATATCCCTAAAGTTTGGGCTAACAACAAAAAGAATCGGAGTTCTTTGAAAATTACAAAAAACTACTTGAGGTTTGATTCTGTTTTACATTTTTCCAAGTGATTTTCGAAAATATTTCAAAAAATCCCCTGACATTTGCAAGAATGTTACAATTAACACCCTGAAATTTAGATAAAAAGAAACCTGAAGTTTTTTTTTTTTTTTTTTGTAATTTTGAAATAAGTTTGGTGTTTTTGTAGTTAACCCAAACCTCAGGGGTGTTTTCATGGATAAGATTTCACACGTAAAAAAATCAATGCAATAAAGAATGCTAGTTAGTTATTCAAGAATGCAATACGACCACTGTCCGTGTTTAACAACGCCTATCCATTGTGGATTAACCACCATCCACAATGAGTTGCTTTGGCGTTGAACAGTGGTGCTAAAGCTTACTTCGGGAAAGGAGTTGAAGGTCGAAGGATGTCTTTGCATGTCCCGGACATCCGCAAAAAATCTGTTTTCGGGTTATTTCTTTGGTCAACCATGGGTTTAGACTAGTTTTGAGTCTGAAAAGTTTGTACTTAGCAAATTTGGACAGTTCCTTGGTAGGGGTTATCTAGACAAAGGACTGCTCAAAATGAATGTAATGATTGTGCCCGTTTTGGTGAGAATATGAATAAGAATGAATCTTCTTCTTTTATATTGCTGACTGCTCTAATTTATGGCATATTAGATTAGGACATGTAAATCTGAATGCTATAAAAAGATTGGTAAATTTAGAATTAATTAATTTACCTGAAGTAAACTCACAAAGAAAATGTGAAGTTTGTGTTGAAGCTAAAATGGCTAAATTACCGTTTCATTCGGTTGAAAGGAGCACTTCACCTTTAGAGTTGATACACACTGATGTGTGTGATATAAAATTTGTGCAAACTAAAGGTGGTAAAAATATTTCATCACATTTATTGATGATTGCACAAGGTTTTGCTACTTATACTTGTTAAGAAGCAAAGATGAAGCATTAGAAGCTTTTAAAAATTATAAAAATGAAGTTGAAAATCAACTTGGCAGTCGAATTAAAATAATTCGGAGTGATAAAGGTGGCGAATATGTTGCACCATTTGAAGAACTATGTACCCATCGGGCATAATTCATCAAACAACATCACCATATTCACCACGATCCCCAACTAATGTTCTTTGAACTCAAAACCGGACTCTAAAAGAAATGATGAATGCCATGTTGATAAGTTAGGATTACCCCGCATATGTGGGGGAAAGGCTGTTTTTTAATGACCAACCACATATTGAATAAAATACCACTTAAAGGGAAAGATAAGACACCTTACGAATTGTGGAAAAATAGTAAGCCTTCTTATAAATACCTTAAAGTGTGGGGGTGTTTGGCTAAGGTAGCAATACCTGAACCAAAACAAGTTAAAATTGGACCAAAGACAGGCAGTTGATTGTGTCTTTGTGGGATATGCATACCAAAGTAGTGCATATAGGTTTATGATACATAAGTCGGAAAATCCGGAAATGACGAAATGTACCATAATCGAATCAAGGAATCTTTGTATTCTTTGAGGATGTCTACCCTTGTAGAGAAAAGTTAGAAGTGAGTACTAGTAAAAGAACTCACGAATCGCAAGTGGTTCAACACCAATTAGTGAAGAATCGAGACGCATAAGAGGTCTAAAACACTAAGTTTTTGGGCCAGATTACATAACATTTATGTTAGATGGTGAGCCAAACTTCGATTAAAGAGGCTCTAAAGTAGTCCGGATGCTCCGCTCCTGGCAAGAAGCTATCAATAGTGAAATTGAGTCTATTCTGCAAAACCATACTTGGGAGTTGGTTGATCTCCTGCTTGGTCATAAACCTTTAGGATGTAAATGGATCCTAAAGAAGAAATATAAAGTAGATGGAACTATTGATAAGTATAAAGCACGGCTTGTAGCCAAAGGCTTTAAACAAAAAGAAGGATATGACTTCTTTGATACCTATTCTCCAGTAATGAGGATTGCATCTATTCGGGTGCTTCTCGCGATTGCTTCATTGCACAATCTAGAGATTTATCAGATGGATGTCAAGACGGCGTTTCTGAATGGAGAGATAGATGCTGAAATCTACATGGAACAACCTGAAGGATTTGTTGCACCCGGTCGAAAAGAAGGTGTGCAAGTTAATAAGATCATTATGCGGATGAAACAAGCTCCAAAGCAATGGCATCTTAAGTTTGACAATACGATGTTGTCAAATGGATTTAAAATCAATGAGTATGATAAATGCGTATATGTCAAAGGGACATCAGAAGCATTTCTCATAGTTTGTCTATATGTAGACGATTTGTTAATCATGGGCGATGAGTCATGATACTATCATGGAGACTAAAAGAATGTTAAAGAGGAACTTTGACATGAAGGATATGGGGACTTTCTGATGTAATCCTTGGGATAAAAATCGCGAGAACTCCTGATGGAATTATCTTGTCACAATCCCACTATGTGGAGAAAGTGCTCAAGAAATTCAATGCTTTTGACAATTCACCGTCAAAGACGCCCATTGATTTAAGTATAAATCTGGTTGCTAATAAAGCGAACCATGGCTCGGATGGAATACTCACATATAATAGGCGATCGATGTACATCACAAACTATACACGTCCAACCTTGGCCTACCCTGTAAATTTGTTGAGTAGGTTCATGAGCAATCCAAGCCATGAGCATTGGAAAGCGTTAACCAGGGTGTTAAAATACTTGAAGTATACCTTGGATTATGGGCTATACTACTCAAGATATCCAAATTTGTACTTGAAGGATATAGTGATGCTTTAGTTGGATTTGATTCGAAAGATTCTTATTCAACTAGTGGATACATATTCACCATTGGAGGTGGTGCGATATCGTAGAAGTCCATGAAGCAAATGTGTATAGCTCGGTCCACCATGGAATCGAGTTTATAGCTTTGGATAAAGGCGGTGAAGAAGCAGTGGCTTGAAACCTTTTGGAAGATATTCCATGTTGGAGGAAGCCCGTGTGTACGTGATGATTCACCGTAATAGCCAGCGGCTATAGGAAGGGCACAGAACAATATGTATAACGGTAAGTCTAGACATATTTATCGGAGACACAATACCGTTAGACAATTGATCTCAAATGGTGTGATGTCAATTGACTACGTAAAGTCAAAAGACAAATTGGCAGATCCTTTGACGAAAGGACTGAATCGAGATCAATTAGGTAAATTGCTAGAGGGGATGGGCTTAAAGTCCACAAAGTAAAAATTAACCATCATAGTGGTAACCCAACCATGATGACTGGAGATCCCAAGAACTTGGTTCAATGGTAAAACTAAACTATGAAGGTTATGTTGTAACACTTGGAAACATTGTTATAACCCATCCCTAGAAAGCAATACCAAGTGTTGAAACACCTGCAAAGTTGTGGTGAGACTAAGTCATTTGACTTTTAATGATTCCTACACCTCGTTGAGGTTGAGTATGATAGGATACTCGGATAGGATATCACCTATATAAGTAAGTGTGTGGGCCGTTTCAAAGTAACACTTATGAATCCAAAGTGGTGTCCATGGCGAAACGGACACAAAACGTGAAAACGAAAGGTGTTGAGACCTTATTGTGTTAATCTTTGTTGACTCGGTATACACCGTGGAGGAATAGTTCAAGGCATTGCATCCACTAAGCTGCCAGTGTACCCGATGGTATTGACTACGGAAGGTTCAAAGCCATAAGCTACCTTTCCGAATGCAATATTGTCTCTTGATGACTAGTTTGCGTGTCGCATTCATCTTTGTAGGTCCCAAGGTGTGAGTGTAAGGTTTAGAAAGGGGGGTTGAATAAACCTTACCAACTTTTCGATTTAGTCCTTTTAAAATTGTTCAGAGTTAATTCTTCACAGCTAAGTCCTTGATGGACATTAAGTTAGTTAACCAGTGAGTTAGCCACTCAACGCAGACTCGGACCGAGCTGTTGATAGAATAACTCACAATGCTTAGTCTAAAGCTTAACTCAAATGTGATATATTTTCAGCGGAAGACTTAACACCCTTGAATTTGGTTTAAGTTTGTTTTAACACTTAGTTTTTGCACTTTGTTAAATGTCAATTTGATAGCAAATTTATCAGTAGATATAAGATAACATGCAGAATTGAAGTGCTGAAATTTAAATGACACAATAAATTTTATAGAGGTTCGAAGATGGGGTAATTCTTCTAATCCTCTCTTCTCCAACTCCTGGAGGAATCCACTAAGTATTGATTAGAGTACAAAGTGGTTATCAGTCCAGATGCAAGTCTTGATCACACACGGTGACTTGATCCTTTGGGACTCGTCTGGAGATGCCTTGGTCACACAGTGGTTTCTCGTCCGGCTCGAACCTTCTTCACGCGGGCGTGCCTTGCTACTCTGACTCACTTGCTCAAGTTTCTTGGATTTGATCACGAAGCACTCCAAGAACCTAAGACTGTTCGACCTTGAACCTTTCTACAATCCTCTTGTGGAATGTAGACCCCTTTTATTCTTCAAATATTTTCTCTTCAACTGATTGAAGTCGTCTTTCCTTCACAGGTAAGTGTTGGATTGATTTCCTTCGAAGTTCTGGCCTGAGGATTAAGCTTGAATGACTTGAGAATATTTTGTAGGTTACAACTCAAATTGATAGCTTGAATGTTTGTAGTACAAGTAGTCAAGGTAACCCATTCTCAAATTGATTCCTCAGCCTTTTATAGTGTTCTTTTGAAAATCTGCTCGTTGAAGAGATATGCTAATTTTCAAAAGACACTTGTGGTCGTTGGCTTGTCTTGTTGTAGTCCTTGAAATTGACATTTCCTCATATTGAATGAACCTTCATCTTTTCAGAGTTCTGACACAGGTGCAGTGCTTCCCATTGGTTTATTCCTTTTGCACGCTTAGGGGGTGAGCACTCTAAGAAAAGCGATATGGAAGTATTACTTGTTTAAGTAACTTTCTGTAACGGATCCCTTTCGATTGTCTTGGTAGATGCGATTCCTTAACTTCCCGGATGACTTGAGTCGACTTCCAATCATTGGATGACTCATCTGTCACTTCAACTTGAGACTTGGCTATCTTGGGTTGACTTGGTGACACTTCACACACTGCATCTCGGTGATACTTCTCGATCGAGTTCCTGTCTTCTCTTCCTTGCCATACTCAACTGCATCACAGTGGAGTCTTCATTCTAGTCTCCAGTTGACTTCTTGCATATTTAGGCATAGCTGACTTAACTCAGCTCGAACAACCCTATCTATTACAATGCAAATTACAAAGAAAATGGGGTGCCAACTTTCTAGTCTAAGTTTTACATGACATTCATCAAAATTTAAAAATAAATTTCCCAACAATTTCCCCCTTTTTGATGATGCAAAAACTTAAAGCATACATACAAAATGTAAATATCAAAGATACATAGAGATAGTGCAGTAACAGAGAATGTATGCGTAGAATCAATTTGTTTATTGATCATAACATTCTTGTCCTTTACACAACTGTTTACAAAGTGTATCAGAGCAAACATCTATGTCTACGCAAAAAAAATAGAGAAATTACAGATTTCTTATTCAATGTACAGAAGACTTACATACTTATGTATTTACAATAGTAAATTACATGAAGGGGTGGACAACAACACTTCATCTCCTTCGCTGCCTCCTTCTTTCTTCATCAGCTCTGTCTTCTTCTGACCTTTTTCTCTTCTTCTCTTCTTCAGCTGCTTTCTTTTTCTCATAGGCTTTTCTGGCAGCTTCATCTCTTCTTTTTCTTTCTTGTCTTTCTTCCCACAGCTGAGTTTGTCTTTTATTTTCTTCTTCGATTCTCTTTACATACTCAACATTGTTCTTGGCCACTTGCAAGTTGGCTACTTCGTCAAACCCAGCCCAATAGATCCCTCATTTCTTCCCTGGATCTATGTATTCTATATTTTTGGGTAGAGGTCTAGGTCTGAAACCTCTTCCTCCACTGCTTCTTCCTCTTCCTCTGGGTGTGTATTGTACTGGGGCCTTCTTCTTCCCAGCTGAGTGACTAACAGTGATCAGTGGAGCGACCCCGATGGTCTGCTTGCCTTCGGCTCTTTCGCATAGCTTGAGGCCTTTTTCCCAATACAAGTCCCAGGTTTGGGCCATGGTCATGTTCTCGAAGTATCCCTTGGATGCGAGCGTCTTAAATTCATCAACAGATCTCGGCTCGGTTCCGACGTCTGAAATGGCATCAGTGTCTCTTCTTGCCGGAATGCCTCCATATTGTTTTAGTATGTCCATTGCACGGGCATCCATTTTTCTTTCAATCTCCGTCATCTCTGCTTCTACTATTTTCCTCTTCTCGGACATGGGCACAACAGAGTGTTGGAGCGGCAGAGTCACTGGAAGTTTGTTGATTATGTCAGCTGTGACAAGTCCTTGTTGAGGGGTTCTAGCAACCATTAAAGTCATGTCTTTCGAACCTTCCCCCTCAACAGATTTTCCCTTCTTTTCTCTTCTCTGTTCTTTAGCTGTCTTTACCTTTACTGCTGTGTCCTTCTTCTCGGCTGCGGATTCTTTCAACGTCTTTAGGTATTCCTCTTCCCCCTTTTTGGCATCATCAAAGGAGAGAGGAACCCCTGGAAACATGCCAACAAGCATGAAATCTAGAGCCGGTGATAGGCGAGTTATGCTTGGATTCTGCTGCGGAGTATGCTGCTCGAAATTCTGAGTGGGTGGCTTTCGATTCGCCTGTCACCAACTTCATTTTAGCCATAAGAAGGCTGAATTTTGTATTCATGTTTTCTTCCACTCGCAGAAGTTCTTTTCGATGAAATTCGCGCATCAGTTCCATTTCCGTGGTATGAGATTCATGCATTCTATCAATGTTTTCTTGCATTCTTCTCTTCATATCAGCGTTATCAGCGCTCCAGATCAGCATTTTATTGTACAATGCTTTGAAGTATCGAACTTGTTCCACACGCATTGTTTGCTACTGTTGCCACCATTCCCAGATCCTGACTACTATCCCACGCAGATCGGCCGTAAGATTAGCATCTCTGTGATCCAGCCTCATGTCCAGGGAAGCCTGGTGCCTTTCCATCTTCTCTATTTCTGCAAAAATCGCCTTGAAGACTTCTCTAACCTCAGCTGTCACCTCCGTCTCGGCTGGAGGCCAAGCAACGTCAAAGTCGAAATCTGCTGGAATGATGGTATCTGTGGGAAGAACTGGATCTGGTCTATGGAAACATTGTTGATCTCTAGCTGATTCGTCATCAAGAGCAGGCAACTCTAGTGAGAAGGGGAACGTTTCTTCAAAAGCATCATCACGGACATAGGGAATTGCTCAATCAGTAACTCGTGGCCGTGATGTGCTGGTTGTCGATTCACTCTGACTTTGGGAGCTGCTTGCAGATTGATCGTGATTCAGGTGGGTCTGTTGTGGTATGGACCCGGCTAGGCCGAGCCTGTTGTCTCTCAACAGCTCGTCGGTCTCGGTGGTGTTTCTGTTGAGTTATGCAGTCTCGGCCGTATCAGTGGCGTCATTGGAAGATGATGAGATTTGGAGAGGTGGCTCATCATCGAAATTGAAAGTTTGGCGAGTAGCCTTAAGATCGGACTTACTCGTGCTTGGGAGAACATCCTCAGCTGAGTCTTTTGGATTTGCAGTGGGGGATGACTCAACTTCATCTTCACCTTCAGATCCCAGAAATGTTACATCAGGATTGTCTTGGGAATCGTGAAGGCACTTATCTCCTTCTCAGATGCATCAATGATAGTAGGAGGGATGTTCTGTGCTTCTGCCTCTTTACCCCGGGAAGTCTCAACCTCCCGTTGGCCTTTACTACCTCCTGGAATCTCAACTGCAGCGAGGCCTTATGACGAGAACACCCACTGTCAAAATACCACGATTCAGTCACATTAGCTTTTAAAGATGTGTGAGCAACATTACAAGAAAACTCATTTTTCCTAACCCAGATTTTCTTGGGTTTGTTGGATAAATCAACTTTAAAACAAGAAGTGTTTCTTTGGTGATGTTTGAACACTGGAGTTTGCACCCTGCCTTGCCTATAGTGTTTCTGAAGGCGATAACAATTAGGTCTTATATGGCCAGGACGATTGCAATAGTGACATATATGAACAAAAGCATTGCTTCTTTTTCCATTATGACTGAATGATGTTCCTTCTTTAACAAAAGCAATCTTAGAATTTTTATCCTTTTTAGCAGAGTTTTTGTTAGCATTAAAACCAAAACCAATACCGGCACGATCTTGCTGGTATTTTCCTTGAGAAAGAATTTCATCAAATCTCTCCTTGCCTGTGTTCAATTTTTTGACAGAAGTTGTCATCTCACTGAGGTCTTTCTTCACTTTGACAAGTTCTTCTTTTCTTTTAGTTGCCAGCCTTTCGAATTTAATAACCTCGCCTTTGAGTGCCTCTTTTTCAGCAGTAAGACACACTACTTTCTTTTCCATATTCTCATTTGTTTTCAAGACAACCAAGCATTTTTCGTACATCTTTTGGTAAACTCTCCTTAGTTCTTCATTCCTTGATTCTTCATCAGCTTCAGAGTCATCCTCAGAGTATTCATCACTTGAGTTGTTTTCCTCTGCAACAATCACAGAGTTTAGACGTCTTTCAACAAAAGGAAAGTTAGTGTCATACCTTCTTGGTGTTGTAACACAAGAAATAGCACTGGGGTGCATTTCATTACAACCAACCTCTTTGTCAATGAAGGTGAATGATTTCCCATTCTTCTTTCGAGTATTTGCACATTCAACCTAGATGTGTCCAAAGCCACCACATTCTTTGCATTGAATACTTTTGCTTTTGATTGAGGATTTGCTTCTTCTATTCTTTTGACTGTCAAGGAATTGAGGGCGTAAAACCGAACTTACTTCATAAACACAAGACATGTTAGCAACAAATACAAAACAGGATCTCACTAATAATAATCAGTGTTAGGCTCTTGATGCCAATTGATAGAATATGTTGCCCTATTAATAAATATAGTCGGATTTTCGTAAGTGTTAATAAAAATCTCTGGTGTCAGACAGTGGTGTTATAACACTTAAGACAGGCACTATAAAAACAGATTGCACAGCGGAAATAAAAAATAACACCAGGATTTTTAACGTGCTTAGATTCCTCAATCTTAATGCACGAGGCCACGCCCAGAGAAGAAACAATCCACTATTAGAAAACAAATAGTTATTACAAATACAACTTGTTTTATGAAATTCCAAGACTCCCTCTTTAAGTTTCTACCAACACTTGTATTCAACTAATCCCGAATGTTTCTTCCAAGAACTCAACTCTGCTGGAATCCCTCCAACTTCAAATCCCTTGAATGGTTGAGTCGATCCACACCCGTAGATCTTTCACCGTCTTCTCCCGAAGAAACAAAAGCGACACAAATGATTTTCTTGAAGAAGAATTATAAGCTCAATGTATTTTATGTGTGTTTCTTCTTCAAAGGCTGAATTCCCTTTATATAGAGAAATGAAAATGATCCTCACATGGTAGAATCGATCCTCTAATGGCTGGAATCAAGGACATGCATATTTCCAGCTTGAGTAATAAAGGCTATACAAGGAAAACAACATAATACAAAATCTTTCCTTATGGGTAAGAACAAAGACACAAGGAAAGAGTTTAAATGGCAATTAAGTGGGCTGAATAATTCTAGATAAAAAATCCCAGATAATCAGCAAACTACTCGAAATAGATTATATGCCATTAAATAATCACAGAGAATCTGGCATAAAATCCGCCCAGATTTGCGCAGAAGGTGTTACATCCCAGAATTACAACACCAGATTTTGCACTGTGCAGCAAGACCAAATTTGCCAATAATAATAACATTAACAATTTCTAACAGCTATAATCTTGATTTTTAATGGTTTCTTTTGCAGAAAATCACCCCCCAAGTAGGAGCCTATGTCTGGAAATTAAGCCAAGACCTCTCCTATAAATAGGGGCTTTATTCAAGCAACAAGATACAACACAACATAGAAGCAAAGAGCATACAAGCAAACACTTTCATATCTTGTTGTATTCTAGCCTAAGTACTTTCACTTGCACACTCTTGAGGTCTAGGTTTTTGATTCTTGGTTACACTTGCACTCAATCTTTGTATTGGTTTTATAGAGTTGTAATCTTGAATTTTGTCAATCATCCAAAACAAGATATCCTTGTTGTTGTTCTTGCGGCAAGAGCACCCTTGGGTGATCGTAGGTGTTGAAGAGTGTGGTACTCTTCATAGGTGTTGAAGGAAGATTGTGGTAATCTCCTTGAAGGTGTTGCAAGAGGATTGTGGTAATCCTCAAGGTGGTGTTGTATTAATTTTGGTAATTAATAAAACTATTTTTCTTTTTTGAAACCCATCCCGGATATACTGGGATGGTAGAGCACGTAGTCCGAGGTGGGGTGAAGCTCTTTAAATCGACGTGTGTTGTTTATTTTCTGCACTTTAGTTTTCATTCTTGCTTGATTATTCGAAAAAAGGGCAAAATCTGAAAAACCGGGATAATCTATTCACCCCCGTCTAGATTATCGTAGCCACTTGGACTAACAAGTGGTATCAAAGCCAAACTCTTTGGCTAGCTCGTTCCGAGTAAAGAGGAAAGATCCATGGAATAAGGCCTTAAATATTTTGCATTGTTCTCTTACCGCCACCGAGTATAACCGCATAAGAGGCATAAGGTCGGCACATGAAGTTTGGGAACAATTGGAGACTATTTATGAAGGGACTAAGAAGGTCAAGCAAGCAAGAAAGACAATGCTTGTTAAAGATTTTGAAAAATTTAACATGCATGATGGTGAAAGCATCTCTAAGATGGTGGAAAGGCTTGACAACATTGTCAATCCTCTTGTGGCCCTTGGTAAAGTCATCTCCGAAGAAGACAAGGTGACTAAGGTATTGAATGCTCTTCCCGGTTCATGGTCCGAAAAGGTAACGGCTATCACGGAGGCACAAAATCTTGAGACACTCAAGTTCGATGAGCTCATTGGGAATCTCCTCATCTATGAAGTCTATCTCGAGGAAAGGAAAAATTCCAAACCATCCATAAATCAATCGGGTATGCAAATTATTCCTAAAGGTATTGCTTTTTCTTCTACTAATGCATACTATGATAATGATGATGATGATGAGGAGATGACCGTACTTGTTCGATAATTTGCAAAATTTGTGAATAAAAATAAAGCAAGAAAATCGAGAGATAATGCTTGCTTTAAATGCGGAAAACCCGGGCACTTCATTGTCGATTGCCCAAAACTCGATGAGAATGAACAGAAGAAAAAGAAGCCTTTTTCAAAAAAAAGGCTCTAAATGCGGAGGTCAAAACTTGGGATGAACTACTTGAAACAACCGACGAGGAAGGAGAAACCGAACAAGGTCTTATGGCCATAGACGATGAAAATAATGAGGCACGCTCTAACTCTTCTACCTCCTCCTTAGTTGATGAATTGCAATGTGATTTTGATGAATTGCAAATTGAGTTTCAAAATTTGATTGTTAAATACAAGTCTTTGAAAAAGGAGCATAAAGAGCTTAAATTTGAAAAGGAAAAATTATTTACCTCTTATGAATCTCTTGACAGAGCTCATGCTCTTACTCTTACTAGAGTTCACTCTCTTGAAACTGAAAACGAATCGCTCACCAAAGATCTTGAATGTTTGAAAAAGGATGTGCATCGTTTTAACATAAACACAGATAAAGTTACAAAAATTTTAGATGCACAAAGAGGTGAGCATTCCAAATTAGGACTTGGTTATAAACCATTTCAAAATGTTTCTAAGAAAAATAACTAAGGTTCGACTTTCGTACATGCTAGTAGCTCTTATACTCCTACTTGTTTTTATTGTGGCAAAGTTGGACATTATGCTAACAATTGCAAATTGAGAAATAACTCTAGTTATATTTGGAGACCCAAAGGTCTCAGGACTAACCCCCATGAACCCCAAAATTATAGGGTACCTAAAAGAAATTCTTTTGTAGGTAATAGGGGCTATAACAACCATGGAAGATTCAAAATGGCTCGTGGACAACGGATGTTCACGCCATATGACCGGGAGGAGAGAACGTTTTACCAACATCAAGCTCCAAGAAGAGGGTATGGTCATGTTCGACAATGGCAAATGAAGAATTCTTGGAAATGGAGAAATTGGTAACTCTTCTTTTTCTCTTAGTAATGTTCTTTTAGTAGAAGGGCTTAAGTTTAATTTCATAAGTGTTAGCCAACTTTGCGATTCAAATTATGATATTTCTTTCAATAAAGAAAAATGCCTTATTCTTAAAAATGGTAAAATTATTTGTGAAGCAAATAGAAAAGGCAATCTTTACAAAATTTGTGCAAGTGATTTGGTTAGTCAAAATGTTTCTTGTCTTGTCGCCAATAATGATTTAACCAGTTTATGGCATAGGCGACTTGGACATGTTGGATACAAGAATTTGAAAAATATTTACAAAAACCAACATGTAAAAGGACTACCCAAATTGAAATTTGAAAATCTTGGCTTACGTGACACTTGTCAAAAGAACAAATTAGTTAAAAGTAGTTTCAAGCCCAAAAATGAAATTTCCACAACCAAACCCGTACAATTGCTTCACCTTGATTTGTATGGGGATATTGGTACGACTAGTCTAAGTGGAAAACATTACACTTTCGTTATTGTCGATGATTTTTCTAGATATACTTGGGCTCTTTTTCTTACCAATAAAAGCGATACTGTTAATGAGTTTATTAAGTTGTGTAGACTTATTGAAAATGAAAATGAAGATACTATTAAGTCTATCCAAAGTGATCGAGGTGTAGAATTTGATGGCGAATTTAGAGTCTTTTGTGAAACCAAGGGATATGCACATAATGTTTCGGCCCCAAGGACACCTCAACAAAATGGAGTAGCCGAAAGGAAAAATCGGACACTACAAGAGATGAGTCGGTCCATGCTCAATGAATTCTCTCTTCCAAAATATTTTTGGGCCGAAGCCGTAAGTACCGCTTGCTATGTCATTAATCGGGTTTATATTCGTCCTAAAATGAATAAAACTCCATATGAGCTTTGTAAAGGAAGAACTCCAAATATTAGTTACTTCAAAATATTTGGATCTAAGTGTTTTATTTTGATTACTAAGGATCAATTGGACAAACTTGATCTTAAAGCCGATGAAGGAATTTTTTTGGGGTATTCTACAAAAAGCAAAGCATATCGGGTTTACAATAAGACTAGTGGGGTTGTTGAAGAATCCATCCATGTCAAATTCAATAAAGCTTCGGGTGTTGAAAGGATACCCAATGATGAAAGTGATGAAGAGGATATTATTGAACCCGTTGTTCAAAATGATGCTCAAAATGATCAACCTTCTACTTCAATTGATCAACCATCCACTTCTAATGTTCCTCAAGAAGATAGAGGTGACATTTCGGATCTTCCCGTGGCATTGAAATTTAAGGGAGATCATCCAAAAGATTTTATTATTGGTGATCCCCTTGATAGAGTGATGACCCGAAGAGGATTTGCCGAGAAAGCTCTTATATCTCAAAAAGAGCCTAAAAATGCTAAGGAGGCTATTGAGGATGAGGATTGGTTTTTGGAAATGCAAGAAGAGTTGAATCAATTTGAAAGAAATGATGTATGGGAATTGGTACCTTGTCCTCCATCTCAAACTATTATTGGTACTAAATGGTATTCTGGAACAAACTTGATGATCAAGGCAACATTGTTCGAAACAAGGCAAGGTTAGTAGCTCAAGGGTATTGTCAAGAAGAAGGTATTGACTATGATGAAACTTTTGCACCCGTAAAGACGTTTAGAAGCTATTCGTATTTTACTTGCCTATTCTTGTTTCAAAAATTTCAAGCTTTACCAAATGGATGTTAAATCCACTTTCTTAAATGGTTTCATTCAAGAAGAAGTCTACGTAAAACAACCTCCGGGGTTTGAAATTTTTTCTTGGTCTAATGATGTTTATAAACTTAAAAAGGCCTTGTATGGTTTAAAACAAGCACCCCGTGCATGGTATGATAGACTTAGCTCTTTTATTTTTACAAAATGGTTTTACAAGAGGTAAAGTTGATACTACTCTCTTTGTTTTTGAAAAAGGGCAAGATTGCTTACTTGTGCAAATTTATGTTGATGATATCATATTTGGTGCTACTAATGAATCTTTGTGCAAGAAATTTTCTAAGTTGATGCAAGGTGAATTTGAAATGAGCATGATGGGGGAGCTTAATTTCTTCCTTGGACTTCAAATTAAGCAGTGCCAAGAAGGTATCTACATTTCGCAATCTAAATATACAAAAGAACTTTTGAAAAAGTTCGGCATTGAAGAAGGAAGAACCGTCTCTACCCCTATGGCGACAAATGTCAAAATTGACAAAGATGAGAAAGCCAAGTCTGTAGATGAATCAAAGTATCGAGGTATGATTGGTAGTTTACTATATTTAACCGCAAGTAGACCCGACATTCTTCATGTCGTATGCCTATGTGCTCGTTTTCAAAGCAATCCCAAAGAATCTCATATGAGTGCCGTTAAAAGGATTTTTCGATATTTGAAAGACACTATTCAATATGGTTTTTTTTATCCAAAGAATGAAAATGTTTCTCTTAAAGGTTATAGTGATTCGGATTATGCGGGAAATATTGATGATCGGAAAAGTACTTCCGGATCATGTCAATGTTTTGGCGATTGCCTAATATCTTGGTTTTCAAAGAAACAAAATTGTGTTTCACTTTCAACGGCCGAAGCCGAATATATTTCCGCAGCGTTTTGTTGTACTCAACTTCTTTGGATGAAACAAACCTTAGCGGATTACAAATGTTCTTTTGAAAATGTTCCTATCTTTTGTGATAACATATCCACTATTAATATTGCTCAAAACCCGGTTCATCATAACCGTACTAAACATATTGAGATTCGACATCATTTTCTAAGGGATTGTGTTTCTAAACGAAAAATTGAGATATCTTTCGTACCATCTCAAGATCAATTGGTGGATATTTTTACAAAACCGCTATCTTCCGAGACTTTTGCGTCAATACGAGCTCGGTTAGGCATAATGCATATTGAATGAGGTTTACATTTGTATTTTGCATGTTTTTAAAACTTAAGGGCAAAAAATCGGATTTTTGGTTAAAATTTTGGATTTTTGGAAAACAGAATTAGACAGTGGGCTGGCTGGGGTGAGGGCAACCGGTTGCCCTTGCCGTTGATCGGTCGCCCACACTGTCGACCGATCGCCCATTGCCATTTTATGGATTTAAACGTCTCTGTCTTCAGACATAGCCATTTTGGCTTATTTTCTCTATCTTTCGTTCCCTTCACCAATTGCACACATATTTCACTTCAAATTTGTTCTCTTGCATGTATTTCATATCTTTGACTTAATATAGCTCGATTATCATCATCTTTGCTCATCTTTACCGATTGAATGGTAAGAATTCTACCCTCTTTTGCTCAATTGGGTTGAACCCTTGAGTTTTTTTGGCTTTTGTGTAATTTTCTTGTTATAAATGTCATATGATTGTGACGAGCTTATTCATTATGATGTATTGCATTGTGTTTGTAATGATTTGGTGATGAATTTTTTTGGCGTTATTCATTTACAAGGGCTTTATACAATCTCTTTTATTTTTCACGCCCACAAGGTGTTCGATGAATTGTCACAAAGAATTTTTCATCTTAATCATGACTCTTATGCTTTTACACGTCTTGTATGTTTCTTGAGATCATGACTTGACAATCAAAATGGGCTTATGGATATCAATTGATTACATTCTCCCATTTCTCTTTGGATTCTACGACTACTCTTCCAAACGGTTGATAAACTTGACTCTTTGGCGCACTTTGATATACATGTTTGATGTCTTTATCATCCTAACATTCTTTTTGATGATTCCAAAGGGGGACTAACAGGAAATTGGCTTATTAGCTCAAAGAAGCTTATAAAAGCTCAAGAAAGAAGCTATAAGTTATGGCCATTTAAAGCCATAAGTTGTGAAGTGCTCTTAGTCCAATGGTTGTATTATGGACTTGTTGGCATGAATTATGAGTACTTGTGACAGGGGGAGCCTCTAAGCTCTTGACATTTTTGGTTATCTTGTATTAGTTTGTGCTTCTAGCTTATTGTTATCATTCTTATTAATATGCTTATTGATAGAGGGAGCTTTTGTAAAATGTTTTTTAAACGGATAGTTTACTCTTAAAACGGAAAATTGTTTTGTTTTTAATATCGTCCTCTTGAAAATTGTTTTGGTTTGTAATCATCAAAAAGGGGGAGTTTGTTAAGTTAAATTGTTTTTATCATGATTTTGATGATTTTGTTCAAATGCGTTTTTATACCAAAACAATGTCCCTAAATGTTGTCTAAATACTTCCGATCGATTTAAAATATTTTTACTATTTTTCGGAGTATTTCTTGGAGTTTATTATCGATATAAAATTGGACAACACTTTTGTTTCAGGCTCGACCGGTCGCCCTATAGGGCAACCTGTACCTGAGTTGAGTTTTGAAACAGAAAACGGGACGTATGAAAAATAGGGAGGGCGACCTGTCGACCCGCAATTTGTGGGATAGTTCAGCAAACTATCCGTTGCATTTTCAGACAGCTTTTTCCTAATTTTTGGGATTGATTTCTAACAGCTATAATCTTGATTTTAAATGGTTTCTTTTGCAGAAAATCACTCCCCAAGGAGGAGCCTATGTCTGGAAATTAAGCCAAGACCTCTCCTATAAATAGAGGCTTCATTCAAGCAACAAGATACAACACAACATACAAGCAAAGAGCATACAAGCAAACACTTTCATATCTTGTTGTATTCTAGCCTAAGTACTTTCACTTGCACACTCTTGAGGTCTAGGTTTTTGATTCTTGATTACACTTGCACTCAATCTTTGTATTGGTTTTATAGAGTTGTAATCTTGAATTTTGTCAATAATCCAAAAACAAGATATCCTTGTTGTTGTTCTTGTGGTAAGAGCACACTTGGGTGATCTTAGGTGTTGAAGAGTGTGGTACTCTTCATAGGTGTTGAAGGAAGATTGTGGTAATCTCCTTGAAGGTGTTGTAAGAGGATTGTGGTAATCCTCAAGGTGGTGTTGTATTAATTTTGGTAATTAATAAAATTATTTTTCTTTTTTGAAACCCATCCCGGATATACTGGGGTGGTAGAGCACGTAGTCCCTAGGTGGGGTGAAGCTTTTTAAATCGACGTGTGTTGTTTATTTCTGCACTTTAGTTTTCATTCTTGCTTGATTATTCGAAAAAGAGGGCAAAATCTGAAAAACCGGGATAATCTATTTACCCCCCTCTAGATTATCATAGCCACTTGGACTAACAATAAACTCGTTTTTTTGGCAACCAATCTAATACCCACATCCTAAATGTTATAATCCTAATTACCCATCACTCATACACACAAAGTATAGAAAAATGTTGAATGTTGAGGAGTGTATGATGAGAAGGGTATGTATTTAATTGAATGAAGTTGCCCAAGAAAAGAAAATATGAAACCCTATGTATGCAAAAGAATAAGTTTGGGGGTCCCGAAAAAAAGAAAAATTGTGAAAAAAAATGAGAAAAATCAGCGGGATTGAAGATTCATAAACATTGGGGAGGTCAAAAAGTGAAGGGTAGTTGCTAATTGGTGATTTGAAGTAATAATTGTGTGTTTGGGTTATTTGAGCCACTTATTCCTATATTTTCCTACCTTACCCTAAGCCCACATTACAAGCTTTAAAAGTCCTATTGATCCTTGTGTTACATTAGCCTACATTAGTGGAGATTAGAGTGAAAGACAAGCCTATGGAGTCCCATAAGCATCTCATCTCTATATTCAAAAAGTGGATCATTTTGAAAACACTTGATTGCATTAATCTATCTGGATAATGAAAACGGGGTTGGCATGAACATTCCACCTTCATGATCACTTTGTGAAAATACATGCTTGATTGATAGTAAAACGAAATTTGACGCATGTGTTTGGTTGTGAAGTTTCGCAGTTGGTTTGTTGAGTCAGTCGTCTTCATTTTTGTTTCCTTCATGTTTGTCGATTTTTAGAGTCTGTAATTGCTTGAGGACAAACAAACATCTAAGTTTGGGGGTATTTGTTAAGTTGGTTTTTATACCAATGTGTTGAGTATTCTACACTAGGATTTTGCGGTGTTTTCGAGTATTTTAGTGTCGTTTGAGTCGAGTTCGTGTCATTTGTTGTTGTTTAAGAGTCGGGACAGGTCTTGGATACCGAATTGATTAAGAAAGATGAAAAATGTGGAAAAACGGAAAAATAATACTCACGAACGAGCGCCGCAACGCCAAAACTCCCGCGCCACAGCGCGGGGGTCAAAATTGGTACAACGGAGCAGGGGAAGACAGGCGCTGCAGCGCCCAAAAGCAAGGGCTGCAGTGCCTAAATGTACATCAGGAAGCAGCAGGACGTCTTCAGCGGCGCTGCAGCGCCCAAATGGCTAGCACGCATACAACAACAGTAGACTTCAGGCGTGCTGTAGCGCCATTCCTAGCGCTGCAGCGCGACGACGGGGCTGAACTTGGGCTTTTATTTTTTGGGCCTTTTTGACGCATTTTCGAGGGCTCGACTTATAAATACACCACAGAGGCGTATGGGACGGGGGTCGGACATTATTTTGAGCACAACGCAAGGCAAGAGACACAAAGCTAGGGTTCAGGACGGCAATAAGAGGCACTTCTTGTCTGGACACAGAGAGAATTCCTTCTCTTTTCTTCTCAATTCTTTCTTTGTTTTTCTTTGTCGATTTCTTGAGATGTATAAATATTTCTTCATGAGTTTTGATACATCCATTATGAGCTAAACCCATATTTCTAGGGGATTGATGTAACTTACGTTTGGACATATGTTTTGATTTCCAGTTTATGAAATTCGCATATTATTTAATCTTTTTGTGCTATTTGATTTGATTGCATCTGAATTATCTGATCAATAATTTAGATTGTTTGGTGTGTTTGATTTGACACTCGAGAGAGGTAATTGAACACCTGGCCATAGAATAGCACAATCTAGGGTTTCATAGAATCGAGAGATTTATGAATCTTTTGAAGCCTGTGATAGAATATTCATTGAGCGTATTAGGGTTTAATTTATGATTTTTATAGAGATATCAAAATCAGAAATTGGAACCTAGAATCACTTGGCACTCGAGAGAGGAAGTGATAAACAATAGGAATATTGGCTTATAGATTGATAACTTGTGATTAATAAATTGGATTGAAAACATAGGGGATAACTAGGTGAAATCAACCCTCTAGAATTCATCTTCTACGTGTTTTATAAATTGTCTGAACTAATTTGTTTGTTTATTTTTAGTTCAACAACAATCCAACTCTTTTCGATTTCTAGATAGAGTTAAGATATTTTAATTATAGTACTTAGTATAAAATTCGATAACAATCCCTGTGGAGATGATAACCCTACTTTCAAAACTATACTAAAACTTGACACCATACGCTTGCGGTAAGAATTTTGCGATCAGACGTTGAACCAAAATTGCAAAAGGTGTTGGCAAAGGTTTTGTACCACTGTAGGAAGATGCATGACCATGTAAGGTCTGAGGAATTGCTAGAGGTGTTGTAAGACCAACGACAAGCTCAAAACCAAATAAGCTCTAAAATGCTGTCGAAAATGTGATAACATCTGACGCCACATATGCTGGAAAAGGTTTGAATTTTTTTATTGGAACAAGGTTTTAAACTTTGTTGGAACGAGGTTCTAATAGTATTAATGGAACAAAACAAAGAACAAAGAACATCAGTCAAATGTTGCTGAAACACCCATGAGCCATGTAAGTTCCTGGGTAATCTGAAGTTGAAGAAAGATACTCAAAATAGGTGGGAGAGGGGAGTTGTTTTAACAGCCAACCATATATTAAATAAAATACCACTTAAAGGAAAGATAAGTCTCCTTACGAATTGTGAAGAAATCGTTAGCCTTCTTACAAATCCCTTAAAGTGTGGGGGTGTTTGGCTTAGGTTGCAATACCTGAACCAAATCAAGTTTAAATTGGTCCGAAAACAGTCAATTGCATGTTTATAGGTTATGCACTTAACATTAGTGCATATCATTTTATGGTACATAAGTCAAAAAATCCGGAAATAACAATTGGTACCATAATTGAATCAAAAAATGTTATATTCTTTGAGAATATTTATCCTTGTAAAGAAAGGATAGATAGAAGTTTTAAGAAACAATTGTATTAATTTATTACTATAGATGTTACTGCAGATGGAATCTCATCAAGACAGCTGCAGATGTAACTGCAGAAGTTGCTAGAGGTGTTACTTTGGGTGTTATAACATCTGGAATAACACCTGCTACGACACCTGCGATCACATTTGTCAGGATAGTTAGTTCAACACCAAGTGGTGAAGAACTAAGACGAAGTAAGATGTCTATGATTGCTATATCTTTTGGACCTGAATTCCTAACATTTATGTTTGATGGTGAGCCAAACTCGATTAAAGATGATCTAAGTAGTCCAGATGCTCTGCTCTGGCAAGAAGCTATCAATAGTGAAATCGAGTCCATTCTGTAAAATCATATGTGGGAGTTGGTTGATCTCCCTACCGGTCATAAACCTTTAGGATGTAAGTATAAAACATATGGAACTATTGATAAGTATAAAGCACAGCTTCTGGCAAAAGGCTTTAAACAAAAAGAATGGTATGATTTCTTTAACACTTATTCTCTAATAATGGGGATTGCATCTATTGGGTTGCTTCTCATGATTGATGCTTTGCACAATCTTGAGATTTATCAGATGAATGTTAAAACGGCGTTTCTGAATGGAGAAATAGAGGTGGAAATATACATGGAACAACCTGAAGGGTTTGTTGCACCCAGTCAAGAAAAGAAGGTGTGCAAGTTAATAAGATCATACTGAAGCAAACTCCAAAAGGATGGCATCTTAAATTTGACAATACGATGTTGTCAAATGGATTTAAAATCAGCGAGTGTGATAAATGTGTATATGTCAAAGAGACATCAGAAGCATTTATCATAGTTTGTTTATACGTAGATGATTTATTAATCATAGGCGTAGTCATGATTCTATCATGGACTGTGAGGCCCCATATTTTCCAACCGTAGATGACACGATTGTGAATATTTTTCCGATACAATACTTAAATATTCCGATAATTATTCTTAAATTTACTATTTATTTTTTAATGGATTTAGCATTTAGTTTGGTATTATGTTAATGAATTTAGCATCGGCTATCTATTTCATCTTAATTTCGCAAGAAAAAATATTATTAAAAGTCCATTCTTTATGCAAAACTACAATTTTGATTTAAACAAACCTACTATTAAATTTTGGATATTTTAAAATAAAAATGCAATTTGAATATATTATATATGATAAATTCAATTTCTTTACTCAAAAATCTATTATCTTGATTTATTAAACTTGTATTATAAAATTTTAAAATTCTTAGCATGAAATATAGTGGTGCTTAAAACTATTTTGAAGAAATACGATTTCGTGCCTTACGAACAAACCTTCTCATCTGTATGATATTTGAAAAAAAAATCTACTACTAAATTAGTATTTTAAAATACAATATCTTTGTCTTAAAAACTCATTTAGTAAAATTTCTATTTTCCAAACAATAGTATTTGAGGTTTATTTTATTAAAAATTCAACTTTTATATTGAAATAGCAAGTGTTTCATACTTGATTTTGTTAAATTACTTACTATTTAATTTAACTAGTAGATATCATTTAAACTCATCTCTAGCTTTCCTAACTTTTTATTTTCACCATTCTTCTTTAAGGAGACCTTGCGGCCGTGAGTTTGGGGTGAAAAAAAGAAATGAAGCAAGCTTAGCTTTAAGTGGTATTTTAGAAGGCTTCAAATATCTACAAGTCAAGATAAATAGAGATCGATTTTGACTTTAGTACACTTTCTTTTCTAAGCTTGAAATCTCAAGTTCATGACCTTAAAATATGGATTTTGGACCATTTAGGGGAGAATAAGGAGTTGGGTCTTGATGTTGGAAGCTTGAAGAAGATAGTCCATTTTTATAGAGATATCAAAATCAGAAATTGGAACCTAGAATCACTTGGCACTCGAGAGAGGAAGTGATAAACAATAGGAATATTGGCTTATAGATTGATAACTTGTGATTAATAAATTGGATTGAAAACATAGGGGATAACTAGGTGAAATCAACCCTCTAGAATTCATCTTCTACGTGTTTTATAAATTGTCTTAACTATTTTGTTTGTTTATTTTTAGTTTAACAACAATCCAACTCTTTTCGATTTCTAGATAGAGTTAAGATATTTTAATTATAGTACTTAGTATAAAATTCGATAACAATCCCTGTGGAGATGATAACCCTACTTTCAAAACTATACTAAAACTTGACACCATACGCTTGCGGTAAGAATTTTGCGATCAGACGTTGAACCAAAATTGCAAAAGGTGTTGGCAAAGGTTTTGTACCACTGTAGGCAGATGCATGACCAAGTAAGGTCTGAGGTATTGCTAGAGGTGTTGTAAGACCAACGGCAAGCTCAAAACCAAATAAGGTGTAAAATCCTGCCGAAAATGTGATAACATCTGACGCCACATATGCTGGAAAAGGTTTGATTTTTTTTATTGGAACAAGGTTTTAAACTTTGTTGGAACGAGGTTCTAATAGTATTAATGGAACAAAACAAAGAACAAAGAACATCAGTCAAATGTTGCTGAAACACCCATGAGCCATGTAAGTTCCTGGGTAATCTGAAGTTGAAGAAAGATACTCAAAATAGGTGGGTGAGGGGAGTTGTTTTAACAGCCAACCATATATTAAATAAAATACCACTTAAAGGAAAGATAAGTCTCCTTACGAATTGTGAAGAAATCGTTAGCCTTCTTACAAATCCCTTAAAGTGTGGGGGTGTTTGGCTTAGGTTGCAATACCTGAACCAAATCAAGTTTAAATTGGTCCGAAAACAGTCAATTGCATGTTTATAGGTTATGCACTTAACATTAGTGCATATCATTTTATGGTACATAAGTCAAAAAATCCGGAAATAACAATTGGTACCATAATTGAATCAAAAAATGTTATATTCTTTGAGAATATTTATCCTTGTAAAGAAAGGATAGATAGAAGTTTTAAGAAACAATTGTATTCATTTATTACTATAGATGTTACTGCAGATGGAATCTCATCAAGACAGCTGCAGATGTAACTGCAGAAGTTGCTGGAGGTGTTACTTTGGGTGTTATAACATCTGGAATAACACCTGCTACAACACCTGCGATCACATTTGTCAGGATAGTTAGTTCAACACCAAGTGGTGAAGAACTAAGACGAAGTAAGATGTCTATGATTGCTATATCTTTTGGACCTGAATTCCTAACATTTATGTTTGATGGTGAGCCAAACTCGATTAAAGATGATCTAAGTAGTCCAGATGCTCTGCTCTGGCAAGAAGCTATCAATAGTGAAATCGAGTCCATTCTCTAAAATCATATGTGGGAGTTGGTTGATCTCCCTACCGGTCATAAACCTTTAGGATGTAAGTATAAAACATATGGAACTATTGATAAGTATAAAGCACAGCTTCTGGCAAAAGGCTTTAAACAAAAAGAATGGTATGATTTCTTTAACACTTATTCTCTAATAATGGGGATTGCATCTATTGGGTTGCTTCTCATGATTGATGCTTTGCACAATCTTGAGATTTATCAGATGAATGTTAAAACGGCGTTTCTGAATGGAGAAATAGAGGTGGAAATATACATGGAACAACCTGAAGGGTTTGTTGCACCCAGTCAAGAAAAGAAGGTGTGCAAGTTAATAAGATCATACTGAAGCAAACTCCAAAAGGATGGCATCTTAAATTTGACAATACGATGTTGTCAAATGGATTTAAAATCAGCGAGTGTGATAAATGTGTATATGTCAAAGAGACATCAGAAGCATTTATCATAGTTTGTTTATACGTAGATGATTTATTAATCATAGGCAATAGTCATGATTCTATCATGGACTGTGAGGCCCCATATTTTCCAACCGTAGATGACACGATTGTGAATATTTTTCCGATACAATACTTAAATATTCCGATAATTATTCTTAAATTTACTATTTATTTTTTAATGGATTTAGCATTTAGTTTGGTATTATGTTAATGAATTTAGCATCGGCTATCTATTTCATCTTAATTTCGCAAGAAACAATATTATTAAAAGTCCATTCTTTATGCAAAACTACAATTTTGATTTAAACAAACCTACTATTAAATTTTGGATATTTTAAAATAAAAATGCACTTTGAATATATTATATATGATAAATTCAATTTCTTTACTCAAAAATCTATTATCTTGATTTATTAAACTTGTATTATAAAATTTTAAAATTCTTAGCATGAAATATAGTGGTGCTTAAAACTATTTTGAAGAAATACGATTTCGTGCCTTACGAACAAACCTTCTCATCTGTATGATATTTGAAAAAACAATCTACTACTAAATTAGTATTTTAAAATACAATATCTTTGTCTTAAAAACTCATTTAGTAAAATTTCTATTTTCCAAACAATAGTACTTGAGGTTTATTTTATTAAAAATTCAACTTTTATATTGAAATAGCAAGTGTTTCATACTTGATTTTGTTAAATTACTTACTATTTAATTTAACTAGTAGATATCATTTAAACTCATCTCTAGCTTTCCTAACTTTTTGTTTTCACCATTCTTCTTTAAGGAGACCTTGCGGCCGTGAGTTTGGGGTGAAAAAAGAAGTGAAGCAAGCTTAGCTTTAAGTGGTATTTTAGAAGGCTTCAACTATCTACAAGTCAAGATAAATAGAGATCGATTTTGACTTTAGTACACTTTCTTTTCTAAGCTTGAAATCTCAAGTTCATGACCTTAAAATATGGATTTTGGACCATTTAGGGGAGACTAAGGAGTTGGGTCTTGATGTTGGAAGCTTGAAGAAGATAGTCCATTTTTAGAGATTTCTATCACTACTACTTGAAGCTTTATTAAGGTGGGTGAAAAATCCTTTATAAAAACTCAAGTGATTTTGTAAAATTTTCATGTAGTACTTTGAAATTTGTATGATATATGGAAATATGTATTGCATGTTTATTTCAAGTTTATATGTCCAACAATTTCACAAAATTATGCTTAAAGTTTCAATTTTGCAACAATAGGTGCCTGCGTGTACAAAACTATGAATTACTTGATGAATTCTTGAATGATATGTTAATGCATGCCTATGTACTTGAAATTTTATGTTTTATTTGATTTATATTCTGTAAATTTCGAATATAAATGAAAATTTGCACTATTGGATCATATATACAAAATTAGAGGACTAAATTGCAAAAATATAAAAAAAGTGGGGTGCCTCTGTAAATTTTTGAATTTGTGACTGTACTACTTTTAGAATATGTCACTTTAAGGTAATAATAAAGTTTTAAAGGTTTTTAGATGATAAAAACCAACTCATGAAAGCCTAAGGACTTAATTGTGGAATTAAATTTTGAAAGTTTAAGGGCTAAAAATGAATTTTTTTCAAACTGTACAAGAACCCTTCTGTAAAATTCGATATTTTCAACTTGTATTAACTGAAAAACTCATATTTTGAGTAAATTCCAAAAATCAAAGTGTTTTGAGTAAAGAAAACCAATTTTTCGAAATTTTGAAGACTAAAGTGTAAAATTGTAGGTCCCAAGGGGTGTAAGTGTAAGGTTTAGAAGGAGGGGGGGTTGAATAAACCTTACCAAATTTTTGATTTAGTCCTTTTAAATATTCGAGTTGATACTACACACCGTGTCCTTGGTGGACAACCAATTTAGTTAATCAGTAGAGTTAGTCTCTCAACGACTCAACCGAGTTGTTGATGGAATAACTCACCGTTAACTCTAAATTAACTCAACTTTGTGGTTTGTTTTTCATTGGAAGACTTAACACCCTTAAGTTTGGTTAAGTAGAGATTTAGAGCTTGATTTAGTACTTAGAGATTATCTAATGGATAGCAAATATGTCGTGAATTAAACAAATATGATGCAAGAATTAAAGTCTTTGAAATGTAAATGACACAATAAGATTTTTATAGAGGTTCAAGATGGGGTAATTCTTCTACTCCTCTCTTCTCCAACTCCTGGAGGAATCCACTAGGTATTGATCGATATACAAAGTGGTAATAGTCCGGATACAAGTCTTGATCACACAAAGTGACTTGATCCTTTGTGACTCGATCCGGAGACGCCTTGATCACTCCGGGCTTCTCGTGCGACTCGGCTTCTTCACGGGGCAACTCGCTTTGCTGCGCAGCCCACTTGCTCAAGCTCTTTGGATTTGATCACGAAGCCCTCCAAAAGCTCAAGACTTGGTTCGACCTTGAACCTTCCTACAATCCTTCGTGG
This sequence comes from Rehmannia glutinosa, assembly GCA_016081115.2. Taxonomy (NCBI): domain Eukaryota; kingdom Viridiplantae; phylum Streptophyta; class Magnoliopsida; order Lamiales; family Orobanchaceae; genus Rehmannia; species Rehmannia glutinosa. The sequence goes on along the minus strand of CM071924.1, from coordinate 84,012,988 downwards.
AATGTAGACCCCGATTCTTGATAATTTCCTCTTCAACCGATTGAAGTTATCTTTCCTTCACGGTGAGTGTTGGATTGATGTTCTTCGTAGTGTAGGCTTGAGGATTGAGTGTTTAATAACTTGAGAATATTTCAGTTACTGATTCTAATAATTGCTTGAATGTTTGTGGTTACGGTCTCCTGCTCTCGAGTCATTCCTCGGCCTTTTATAGTGATCTTTCAAAAATCGCCCGTTGAAGAGATAGGCTTATTTTTGAAAGTCACTTGTGGTCATTGGCTTGTCTTGTTGCGATCCTTGGAATTGCCATTTCCTCGTATGAATTGTTCTTCACCTTTTCGAGTTCGACACGGTGTAGTGCTTCCCATTGGTTTATTCCTTTTGCACGCTTCGGGTGAGCACTTCGAGAAAGGTAGCATGGAGATATTACTTGTTTAGGCAATTCTCTTGATTTACGTACAACGGATCTTTTTCGATTATCTCGACTTGACTGCATTTCCTTGCTTTCCCCAGGTGACTTAGAGTCGGCGTCAATCATTGGATGACTCTTCCGTCACTTCAACTTGAGATGGCTTTTCTTGAGTTGACTTGACCGATACTCCACTCACCGCATCTCACCGCTCCTTGATAGAGTTCCGTCTTCTCTTCTTTGCCATACTCACTGTCTTGCAATGAGTCTTCCTTCTAGTCTCCGGTTGTCTTCTTGCATGTTTGGGCATAGTGACTTAACTCAACTTGACCAGCCTATTTATTACAATGCGATTTACAACAAAAATTGGGGTGCCAACTTCCTATTCTAAGTTTAAATGGCATTCATCAAAATCTAAACAATAAATTTCCCAACAATTTCCCCTTTTTGATGATGCCAAAACTTAAACCATTCAAAAATGTAAATAGCAAAGATACATACGATAGTGTATTCACATAGAATGTATGCGTAGAATCAATCCTTTTATTGATCATAACATTCTTGTTCTTTTACACAATCGTTTACAAGGTGTATCGAGCAAACATTTGTCTACAAAAAAAAAAAAAGAATTTATAGCTTTATTGCGGAAGACTTACATAGTATGTATTTACATAGTAAAATACATGAAGGGGTGGACAAAGAACACTTCATCTCCTTCGCCCATTGTCTCCTTCTTTCATCTTATTCAAATCTTCTCGCTCTTCTTCTTCTTTTTTCTCATCGTCACCGCCTTCTTCTTCTTTTCATATGCCTTCCTGGCGGCTTCATCTCTTCTTAATCTCTCTTGTCTTTCCTCCCATAGCCGAGTTGTCTCTTATTTTCTTCTTCTATTCTTTTCGCATACTCGGATTACTTTTAGCCACTTGCAAATTGGCTACTTGGTCAAGACCACCAAGAGAGATCCCTCCTTTCTTGCCGGATCTACGTACTCAATGTTTTTGGGCGGAGGCCTGGGTCCGAAACCTCTTCCTCCACCACATGCTTCTTCCTCTACCTGCGGGCGTGTATTGTACTAGGGTCTTCTTCTTTCCACCGAGTGACCGGTGGAGTGACCAGAGAGTGATCGCCGGTAGTCTGTTGCTGTCGGCTTCTTCACATAACGTGAGACCCTTTTCCCAAGACAAGTCCCAAGCTTGAGCCATAGACATTTTTGCAATGTATCCTTCGGATGCGGCGTTTTAAATTCATCAACTCGATCGTGGCTCGGTCCCGACATCGAGATGGCATAAGTGTCTCTGTCTCTTGGAATGCCTCCATGTTGTTTCAAGATGTTCATAACTCGGGCATCCATTCTTCCTTCCACTTCCTCCATCCCCGCTTCAATTGTCTTTCTCTTTTCGGCCATAGTTATAGCAGTGTTGGAGTGGCGAGTCACGGGAGTTTGTCTGATAATGTCACCGTGACAAGACCTTGTTGGGGGTTTGTGCAATCATCAAGGTCACATCTTTCGATCCTTCCCCCTCAACGAACTTCCCTTTCTTTTGTTTTGACACTTCCTCACTGCTCTTTCCCTTTACTGTTGCTTCCTCCTTTTCAACCTTCGGATCTCTTTAGCGCTTTAAAGTATTCCTCTTCCCCCTTTTTGGCATCATCAAAGGAGAGAGAACACACTGAAACATCTTGGCAAGCGGGAAGTCGAGCCGATGATAGCCGAGGTTACGCCTCGAGTCTGCTGCGGTGTATGCGGCACGAAATTCGGAGCGAGTAGCATTGGACTCTGCTGAAATTAGCTTCATCTCGGCCATGAGAAGACTGAATTTTCTATCCATGTTTTCTTCCATACGCTGGAGATCACTCTTATTTTGCTCACGCAGCGACTTTATCTCGGCGGTGTGAGCTTCATGCATGTGCTCAATGTGTTCTCTCAATTTCGTTTTTGCATCAGCATTCTCGACTTTCCATACCAAAGACTTGTTGAACAATGTCCTGAAGTATCTAACTTGTTCCACACGCATTGTTTCTTCTTTGTTGCCACCATTCCCGATCCTGATCATTATGCCTCTCAAGTCGGCCAGATGAGTTGGCATCTCTGTTGTCGATTGCATGTCCATAGAGGCCTGGTGCCTCTCCATCCGTTCAATTTCAGCAAATAATGCCTTGAACACCTCCCGAACTTCAAATTTGTTTCTTCCGTTGCGGTGATGGCCATGCAACATCAAAGTCATAGTCAGTCGGCTAGAACGATGGTACCGGACGGAATGACAGCGATGGCGGTGTGCAGGAAGCGTGCGAGCTCCTTCTCGACTCTTCGGGAGGTCGGGTACCTCCGAGAGAAAGGAAATGATTCTACAAAGGAATCATCACGACCAACCGGGATTTGTTCAATGATGAGAGGTGCGCGTGAAGTTCGTTTTGAGTCGAACTGCTGCGCGCTTGAGGAGCCTGTGCGGTGGACTCTGTTTGTGTGGTCTTTTGTGAAGTGGACCCGACTTGCGAGCCTCACTGTCTCAACACCGTTGGTCTCAAATGGTTTCTCCAATTGAGTGGGTGGTCCTCGGCCTTATCGAAGCGTCATTGGATGATGATGGTATTTCCATTGGTGGCTCATCATCAAAATTGAAAGTTTGACGAGTAGTCTTGAGATCAAACTTGCCGTCTTTGGGAACATCCGCACCGAGTCTTTTGGATCGGTCACGGGGGATGACTCGAACTTCTTTGTCGCCCGATCCCAAAAAGGTTACATCGGGATTATCCTGGGAATCATGAAGCGCTTATCTCCTTTTCGGATAGATCAATGATATGAGGAGGGATGTTCTCTACTTGACTTCTTTTACCCTGGGAAGTCTCAACCTCCCGTGGGCCTTCATTACTTCTTACAGTCTCAAGCTGCAGTGAGGCCTTGGACGTCCCTTTCGACGATGTCACCGTCTTAGGGTCTTTCGTGGTGGCATCCATTGGAGTCTCAACCCCATGGATTGCACTTTCATCGCCAGTGTTAACTCCCGGGCTGTTCCTTCCCGTGCCTCGACCGCATCAGCGGCGTCATTAGCTGCAGAAGCGATTGGCACCTCCGAGACAGTCTCAACTGTCTGAGCTTCGTTGATGACAACTTGTTGTGTACTTTGTGGTTGTTCCTTCTCCACTTCGCCTCCTAGATTCGTCGTGTAGTCATCTGCAGCATTCTCCGACCTTGCTGCAGTGGAGGGAGTTTCCCATCACCGGCGCACCACCGAGTGACTTGGAATGGGGTCACTCGTCTCCAAACTCCCGGCTGTTTCTCGAGTGTTCAGCCATTGGGGCGGTGGTAAGACACCTTCATTAGGGATTGGCTCAATCGGGGTCCCCACTAACCCGTTTCATCGCCATTACCCTTAATTCCTTCTTCCGAGTGAGTGGGGAAGTGGTGGTAGCAACAACGGTGGCGATTTGTTTGAACCACTCCCATGGGATCGATTTCAATCGTGTTCGGAGGACTCTCCCGATCCCTCCATCAATCTTTTCTCGTGAAGGATTACGGATTCGTGCAATGCTTGCTGCATTTGCACTTCTTCTCGTAAGCGCAACAGAGTCCTGGATCCTCATCATCATCAGATAAGACATCAAGGAGATGATGTGTGTGTTACGTGGTGCGGTGATAGAGGCGATGCTGGCCTTCTCACGTGCCTCGCTTCCTCTCTGTCTCTTTCCTTCTCCTTGTCCTTGAAGATCTGCAAGATATCCGCATGCGATTTTCTTCATCCGATGCTTGGACCACATGGTCACTCCAGGAAGTTCAGCCAGTTCCTCTTCCTCTTCTATAAATTCAGGCCGTTGGAACTGTTCCTTGATCGACTCAATTTCCACTTCCTCCACTCTCGCAGACGATTTTGGATGTCCGGGGTAAAGTGGGGATAGGATCATCACATCACTATCGCTCTATCGCCTTCTTCTTGTGTCTCACCGCGGACTACACATTGTGTCTTCGGTTTGCCTCTGCTGATCGCCTTGACAGACTTAGTCATTTTTCATCAATTATATCTCGGGACTCTACTTCTCCAGCGAGTCTCGTATCTGCTCGGTGAGTGGTGACTCAGGGTTTCTCAAGATCGGAGTGCTTGATGATTCTTCTTCGTCGCCTAGTTTGTACCGGAGGAATTTACGGTTCGGAGGAGTTTCTTAGTCTTGGCGGCGGGGGGCGTCTTGGTGTTTTCTTCTAAGGAGCTGGCCGTCTTGGCTTATCGATTCTCCTCTTTTTGACGATTAGAGAAGGTATTTGAGAGTCCTTCTCGACCGCTAACTGCTTGGGCGGGAGACACGGCTGCGAGGGGGCGGTGACTCGGCTGCGGGCGGGAGCGGGTTTGACTTTCTTTCTTTGCGAGAGCAACAGTCTTCTTAGCAGCTGCGGGGCGGCTTTCTTCTTTGGTGGAGAGGAAAGCAGTATCTTGGTCGGTGATTCCCCCTCACTCGTGTCGCTCTCTTGGCGTGGGCTCTCTTCGTGCGCCCGAGAGGGTTTGATCTGAACATCCTCTTGTTTACATGGAACGCCTTTCCATGTCTAAGGGGACTCCTTTTACTTCCATCACCGCCAATCACCAGGCCATATCCTGAGGATCCTCCAAATGCACCATCTTCCTTGAAGGATTTATTCCCTACATTCTTACGCGAGTCTCTTTGTAGACAAACTCAAATTTGTTTATTTTCTTTTCTTCAATGATCGCGGCCATTCACGATCAACTTTGTTTTTGACATGATTGGTCAAAGCGCCAAATTTGATGTCATGCATTTGGCAACTATGTCCAACAGGTTTGTGGTAATCCTCCTTGGCAGACCTCTTGTTTGCTTTGTGTAAACTATTTTATCGGCATAGTCGGGCTTGGCTATTTCCTTCCAAGCGGTAGCCAGGTTTACATCAAAGATCGTTGATTTACGATGCTCCTTCCGTCGATAGTGGCGATGTTAAGCCAAATCCTTGGCGAGAGATGGTGAACTTCTTTCCGTGACCGATGACTTTATCCCTTCATCGTGAGTCTCGGCGTTCACGTAGAATCGTGCGACTTCCTCCACATAGGTCATCGGATATTCCAACGCGTCGAAATGATTTCGGCCAGGCGTTTCCAATTTCTCAAAGAATTTTCTTCACTAAGGTGTCGTCGGACCCCTGTTTCACCATGCCGTCGAAATCCACAGTAGACCCGATGTGGATTTGCTTTCCTAACTTGACAAAATCATAGGTTGGTGCCATTTATCAAGATTTCACCGAAGAAAACTTAGAGGTTGATTTGAAGATAGATAGGGTTTTGAGAGAGTTTTGCATTTGCTTTTGAAAGAAATGAACGGTTTTGGTAATATGAGAGAGAGAAGAAGGAAAGCTTAAGTATGGTTTATGAAAGGACGTGCGGGTTGAAATGTGATCGAAATCGACGGCTTAGATTTTGCACGCCGATGTAGCATTTAATGTCTCGTATTTAATGCGGCAACATTTATATCCAATCATAAGCTTGGTGTGCGGCTTTTGCTGTACGTCATAATTATCTTGCGTAATTCTTAAAAACATTCCCGCTTAGTCAAAATGATCTGCGTTTTTGTCACTTTGTTCATAAATGACTCGGCTTTTACCCTTAGCTGGTTTAACTCTTCTTCTCACGATTCTCTTTGTGACTCAAATTTGTCACCGACTTGGTATGTTTCTTTCCGATCTGGTGATTTACTTAGCTATTTTGTGAGTTCACTCTTTTTCCCTTTTTGTGTTCCATTTCTTTTCTTTGATTCTTCCGAGTGTCACTCAACTCAATTAACCCTAACTCATGCTTGAGTTCTTCAAATCTTGACTCACATAATGGTTTTGTGAAGATATCGGCCAATTGTTTATCGGTTGAGATATATTCCAAGATGATGTCCTTCTTTTCAACATGATCTCTTATGAAGTGATATCGACATCGATATGCTTTGTTCTTGAGTGCAACACAGATTTTGAGTGATTGCAATTGCACTTGTGTTATCACACATGATTGGAATTTCTTTTTCCTCAACTTCATAGTCTCTCATTCTTTGTCTCATCCATAAGATTTGGGCACAATAGCTTCCCGCAACTATGTATTCTCGCTTCGGTGTAGAGGTGGCTATTGAATTTTGCTTCTTGCTAAACCAGGAAATCAACCTTGTTTCTAGCATTTGACATGTGCCTGAGGTGCTCTTTCTGTCGACTCAACTCGTGCATCCAAAGATAGTCGAGTCTCGAATAGCCAATTAGCTTGAATCCACCTTCCTTTGGATACCATAAGCCAACTTCTTGGCTTCCTTTCAAGTATCTCAATATTCTCTTAGTCTGCTTTGTCATATGGCTCTCTTTTGGAGCAGATTGAAATCTTGCACATACACCTACAAACAAAGGTGATGTCGGCTCTTTCTTTGTGAGATAGAGCAATGATCCAATAAGTGCTCAGTATCTTGTTTGATCTACGAGGCTTGCCATCCGCATCCATGCCCATTTTGGTGATGTATTCATTGGTATTTTCACGAAGACTTCTCCTCCATACCAAATTTCTTCATTAAATCTCTGGTGTATTTTGTTTGACTTATGAAGATTCCATCCTTCGATTGTTTCACTTGGAGTCCAAGGAAGAATGTCGACTCTCCCATCATGCTCATTTCAAATTTACTTTGCATGAGGTTTGAAATTTTTTTCACATAGCTCTTTGTTTGTGGATCCAAAAATGATGTCATCCACATATATTTGAACAAGCAAGATACTCTTCTTGTCTTGAATTAAGGAAAGTGTTCTATCTACTTTTCCTTTTGTGAATCCATTCTCGATTAGGAATTGTGACAAGGTATCATACCATGCTCTCGGTGCTGTTTCAATCCATACGAGCTTTCTTGAGTTTGTATACCTTATCTCAAAGAGTCTTCGCTCAAATCCTGGAGGTTGTTCAACATACACTTCTTCTTCCAATAAACCATTTAGGAATGCGCTTTTTACATCCATCGATATACATCAAAATTCTTGTGAGCTGCATAGGCAAGAAACATCCTTATAGCTTCCAATCTTGCTACATGAGCAAATGTTTCATCAAAATCTATTCCTTCTTCTTGGAAATATCCTTTGGCTACTAGTCTTGCTTTGTTTCTTACCACGTAACCTTCCTCGTTCATCTTGTTTTTCGAACACCCATTTAATACCAATAACGTTTTGATGGGTGGGTCTTTGAACTAATTTCCATACTTTATTTCTTTCAAACTGATTCAGCTCTTCTTGCATAGCTTGAATCCAATGTGTGTCATCCAATGCTTGTAACACATCTTTGGGCTCTATTTATAGATAAAGCATGTGAACATAGCTTCTTGTTGAGTTCTAGATCTTGTTTTGACACCTTCTCTTATATCTCAAATGACAAGTTACGGTGGATGGTCTCTCGGCCATCTTACATCGAGGTTGGAGTAAGTTGGCTGGATTGATCGTCTAGCATTTGTGTTGCTTTGATCGGCTCTCTCGTAGTCACTTAGCAAATTTTCCGAGTTGTTTTTGAGATTCAGCTATCTCATCTTCTTCTCGAGTTTATAATTCCACTTGACCTTCAAATAGTAGGGACTCTTCAGATGGTTGGATGATTGAAACTTATCACCGACTCTTAAATGTCTTCTCCATTTACATTTGGCTCATCGAATACCACATGAATGGATTTTTCGCAACCATAGTCCTTTTGTTGAGTACTCTGTAGGCTTTGCTTTCACCGAGTATCCCAAGAAGATACCTTCATCGACTTTAGCATCGAAGGCCTTTAGATTGTCTTTGCCATTGTTGTGGATGAAGCATTTACATCCAAATATTCTAAAATATGCAACATTTGGTTTTCTTCCGCCTAAATCTCATAGGGAGTCTTTGTCACCGTCTGTTTATCATACATCTGTTTTGAGTGTAGCAAGTTTGTGTTGATTGCTTGACCCAAAATCTTTTTGGTAACCCCGTCACTAACATGGTCCGTCTTTCTTCTTTGAGAGTTCTATTCCTTCTTTCTCGCAACTCCATTATCTTTGTGGAGTTCTTGCTGAGATAGTTCATGACCAATACCATTTTCAATACAATCGAGTTATTATTCCATTGACAAACTCGGTTCCTCTGTCGATCTTATTTTGATAATGGTTTGCTCTTCTCATTTTGAATCCTCTTCATCACCGTGGTAGTTTTACAGAGAGTTTCTTTCTTCTTACACATGAATATTGTCCATGTATATCTTGAGTAGTCATCTACTACCACCAAGGTGTATTTCTTTCCACTTATGCTAGCCGGTTCCACTTTGGGCCAAATAGATCCATATGTAGCGGATCAATATTCTTGTTGAAGATGGGCATGTCTTTTCTTTGAATGATGATTTGATTTGTTTTCCCTTCGACATCGTCACATATACTCTCCTTTCTCGTATCATCGAGTCGGAAGTCTTTCCACAAGACTACTACAGCAAGCTTGTTAATCGTTTTGAAATTGGGTGACTCGGCTTTTTGTGCCACGTGACCAACTTGATTCAATTTGTGCTTTTTGCTAGTAGGCAGTCTTGGGTGTAGCGGTTGACCAATCTACTACATACATGTTCTTTTGTCGCATCCTTGCAACACAACTTCATTCGATTGACCTCGCCTTGATTTGGCATATACCCATGTTAAATCCAACATTATAGCCCTTGTCACGAGTTGGTCGATGCTTAGCAAGTTGAAGTTGAGTCCTTCATCATATGCAACATCTGTGATTTCTAATCCATTCCTCTTGATGGATCCAATGCCTCTTATTTCACCTGGAGCTTCATTTCTCCAAATATGACTTTCGCTCCTTTAAATTCCCAATTTTGACAGATTTTTCTTATTTCTGTCATATGTCCGGAACGACCACTATCCATATACCAGGTTCCTTGGCACTCGATTGTTCCTTGAACCCGCAATCAAGAAATTAAGTTTTAGGTACCCATACTTGTCCGGGTCCCGAGGGGTTAGAATTGTAAGATGATCCAACCAACCTATAGCCAAATGATTTGACTCTAAGGGGTTGCCATCTATCGATGCCATAATCATAATTAATATTGGCAAATTGCTTGGGGATTCTAGGTTCATACAACTGTCTCTTTTGTCTGTATGCTGTATATGTGTTTTGCAATTGCCTTCTTTGGGTAATTGTGGTGTCTCTGAGTGTAGTGCTGGGTGCATATGTGTGTCTTGATGAAAGCTCTTATACTTTTGGAATGGCCTTTCTTGATTTCTAGGCCTTTGCCATTTGGGCTTATATTCCATAAGTCTATCTTTGATAGTTCACATCATTCCAATCAGCTTGGCTTGGATATTTTCTACCATTCCCATCATATGTATTTCTTTTATAGATTTTAAGGGTTTTTGGTAGCTCTGCTTTTCTTTCTGAGTATTTTCTGTTTGGAGTTTGCTTTGAGGAACTCGATTGAATCTTTTCTCACTTTGTCTTTTCAAATAGCACTCAATGGCCGCTTTCCTTTTCCTTTATAACCAAGGCCGTTTGCTTGTAATTGTGCTTTGGAGTGAATGTGTGTGCAACATTTAGAGTTTTGGATTTTTAGACTCTTCATTGCTTGAAGATCCTTTTTCCAAAATTACTTTTGAAGTTTGACATATCACGGAGGAGTTAAATCCTAGCTGTCTTGTCTCCACATTCTCTTTGACTCATAATAAGATCATCCAATGATTTAGATGCCTTAGTGAATGAGGCAATAACATTTTTGAGGTCATTCTCCCTCTTTTCTATGGCTGCAATTTACTCTATTAGCTTGGCTTTTTCAGCCTTTAAACTTTCATTCTCATCGGCTATTTGACTTAGAGTACTCGAACCTTCTTAGTCACCGTGAGTTTTAGCTCTTGAGTAGGTTTGTTTTCCTCATTTAGTAGTGTGTGTGAGGATTTAATGTGTTCAAAATCTTTCATCATTTTGCCTAATGAGTCATAAAGATCGATGGGTGATGAGGTGTGTGTGTCACACTATCACTAGAATCTGAGTTTGATGAGTTGGAGTTTACCTCATCTTCTTGGTCGAGTTGATCTTGTTCCTTGGCCATCAAACGGATCGGGGCTTTTCTTCAAAGTCACTTGAGTAGTCGGCTTCATTTGCTCTCTCGAATCGGTATGTCTTTTGACTCGGCATTTTCTCAACTAACATTGCCTTTTTCTTTTCTTGTCTTCTTTCTCTCAAGACCTTTCTTTCTTCATTCATTCCCGTATTTGTTGACTACGGGATATGGGCGGCGATAATGGCATAGTGACCTGGTTGCCTACGGTTCAACATAGATATTCAACCTTTTGATCGACTCTTTTTCCATTCTTGGATTGTCGACCTTTGATATTCAGACTTTTTGATGATCTTCTCTTGGTTGGCCTATCTTCCCTTGATTTGGAGGAGGTGAGTGTCTTCGGAGGATTCGCCCTTGCCTCTCTTGTAGTTCTTATTGAAAAACTTGTTGAACCTTTTTTTTACTAGTAGGGCTATTTCTTCCGGGTCAATGACTTCTTTGACCTCGACTCTCTTCCCATCTTTAACAATTAGAGCAGTTGTTTTGGGTTAACAATTTGTCTCTTCCTCAGTCTTTTCTTCTCACCAAACTCGTAGGCTTTGAGGTCCGAGAATAGTTCATGGTTGGATGTCTTTGATAGGTCCATGGAATGTCTTAGTGCCATGACTTTCATTTCCCGTTCACCGGAAGACTTTTAGGATCTTCATACACATTTCATTCCGTGTATATTCCTTTCCAAGCCTTGAATAGCTCGTTGGTGATTTACGTGAACCGAGCATCCGGTTGATCCAGGTTTTCTCCGAGATCATTTTGAAGTTCTCAAATTTCTGTACAACCACCGATAATTTGTTTTCTTTGATTTGCTCGAGCCTTCACAAATCAATGTTAGCTTGTCCCGATTTCTTTAGCCGTTTTGCATGATTTGACTTTATTGAACATGGCTTTGTCCAAGGTTTTGTAAAGGATGTCCTTGGCTACATTGTCGAGGTTGTATCTTTTTCTCGTCATCATTTGTCCATTCGGTTCTTGGTTTTTCAACCATGCCTGGTCCGGGAGCAACATCCTCTTCACCTTCACCGCAGCAGCTCTTCTTACAATTGTGTTCACCTTTAAGATTTGCGTGGCCCATCCTCTATCACTATCCACATCTCATCATGTAATCTTTGATAGATGAGGCTGCATACTGAATTTTCCAATCATCAAATTCTTCAATTGTGAACATAGGGATGCGTGTCAAATTTGCTTCCATGATAATAAATTTTAATGATAAAAAGAGTTTTGAAAGTTTAAGTACTAAAACAGACTTTGAAAAGTTTGGAGATCTAGTTCAAGAACTAACCATGCGGAAGGCTCAATGAACCAACCGCTACGATGCCACTTGTAGGTCCCAAAGGGGTGTAAGTGTAAGGTTTAGAAGGGGGGTTGAATAAACCTTACCAAATTTTTGATTTAGTCCTTTTAAATATTCGAGTTGATACTACACACCTGTGTCCTTGGTGGACAACCAATTTAGTTAATCGGTAGAGTTAGTCTCTCAACGGACTCAATGAGCTTGTTGATGGAATAACTCAATTTATTAAGTCTAAATTAACTCAACTTTGGTTTGTTTTCATTGGAAGACTTAACACCCTTAAGTTTGGTTAAGTAGAGATTTAGAGCTTGATTTAGTACTTAGAGATTATCTAATAGATAGCAAATATGTCAAAGAATTAAACAAATATGATGCAAGAATTAAAGTCTTTGAAATGTAAATGACACAATAAGATTTTTATAGAGGTTTGAAGATGGGGTAATTCTTCTACTCCTCTCTTCTCCAACTCCCGGAGGAATCCACTAGGTATTGATCGAAGATACAAAGTGGTAACAGTCCAGGATACAAGTCTTGATCACACAGCTGACTTGATCCTTTAGGACTCGATCTGAGACGCCTTGATCACTCACCAAGCTTCTCGTATGACTCGAGCTTTTCTTCACAGGGCAGCTGCCTTGCTACTCTGACCCACTTGCTCAAGCTCTTTGGATTTGATCACGAAGCCCTCCAAAATCTCAAGACTTGGTTCGACCTTGAACCTTCCTACAATCCTTCGTGGAATGTAGACCCTTGATTCTTTAGTAATTTCCTCTTCAACCGATTGAAGTTATCTTTCCTTCACAGGTGAGTGTTGGATTGATGTTCTTCGTAGTGTAGGCTTGAGGATTGAGAGTTTAATAACTTGAGAATATTTCAGGTTACAGCTTCTAATAATTGCTTGAATGTTTGTGGTTCGGTCTCCTGCTCTCGAGTCATTCCTCGCCTTTTATAGTGATCTTTCAAAAATCGCCGTTGAAGAGATAGGCTTATTTTTGTAAGTCACTTGTGGTCGTTGGCTTTGTCTTGTTGCGATCCTTGAATTGCCATTTCCTCGTATGAATTGTTCTTCACCTTTTTCGAGTTCGACACGGTGTAGTGCTTCCCATTGGTTTATTCCTTTTGCACGCTTCGGGACTGAGCACTTTGAGAAAGGTAGCATGGAGATATTACTTGTTTAGGTAATTCACTTGATTTATGTGCAACGGATCTTTTTCGATTATCTCGACTTGACCGCATTTCCTTGCTTTCCCCAGGTGACTTAGAGTCGCTTCCAATCATCGGATGACTCTTCTCACACTTCAACTTGAGACTTGGCTTTTCTTGAGTTGACTTGACCGATACTCCACTCATCTGCATCTCACCGCTCCTTCATAGAGTTCCGTCTTATCTTCTTTTGCCATACTCGGTTGTCTTGCAATGAGTCTTCCTTCTAGTCTCCATTGTCTTCTTGCATGTTTGGGCATAGTGACTTAACTTGACCCAGCCTATTTATTACAATGCGATTTTACAACAAAATCGGGGTGCCAACTTCCTATTCTATGTTTTACATGGCATTCATCAAAATCTAAACAATAAATTTCCCAACAAAAATACCAAACTCAAGGGCCAAAAATAAAATTCTCAGCATTAATACAGTCCATGCACCTGGAAATATCACCTAAGGGCAAAAACTCAAAGATTGGACTAGAAATGGAAATTTCGAAAGTTAAGGGACTTAAACTAACACTTTTCCAAAACTGCTTTTGTCCCAATCACACTTTGTTGTAAGTGACATTTTAAAGTTGGAATCACATCAAAATACCTTTCGGTTTGTGAGATCCAAATATTTCAAATTCGGGGCCAAAATGACAATTTTGATAAAAACGGGACCAAAGTGGAATTTATCAAAAACTCGACCCCAACATTTTTGAAAAACTGATTTTCTGGAAAATTTGGAGAATTTAGAAACTAACCTTACATTTTTCCGAGGTCGGCGTCAAAACGTATTCGATTTCAAACCCGATAAATGCTAGTTTTTCCAAAACAGGGCTACTTATAAAATTTTCTTTTTTACGCATTACGCGTGGCGGCTTCCTCGCCTATTTGAACTTTCAATGAGGTAAATCTCCATCATAATATATCAAATTTATCGACGACTAGTTATCCTCCCTATAATTAGTTTCATTTAATATAATACACCGTCAATACCGATAAACACTCGCGTATATAATTTTCACGTACTTACACTTGTATTGATTTTGTTTAAATTTCATATTATACTCGACTTCCTTGTTGACATATTATAATTGCGTGAATCTACTCTTTTGAGTCAACATGGTATGTCGAGCTCACGATCGAAGTGGACAAGTCGGGGAATGGAACCGGGCAGCTTGGCTGCTATTCCATTTATCGGCCCAATTTTCCTAATCCCACCCTTGCAGGATGGAGTATCCAACGGGAGAAGTGGGTCGTAGACTTGAGGTATAATCATGATTATGATAATCCTGGCCTAATTAGCCCCATTGTGGAATTGTTGTGCCTAGGAGCGATACGGTAAATGGGCCTTGTGCCAACTTGCTCAGGGAGTTAAAAGGAAGAACGAAGGAATCACCATATGATCCACACGATTTTGGAGTTACTCAGACCATATTTCTTGTTTAGGTTGGTGTTACTATTTCGTACACAACTGCTACTTGACTCGCTTGAATACCATTCATGGTGTCTGAGTATTCACGAAATGTTTTCATCAAATTATATAAAATCGTATTATTCTGAAATCACGATGTGCTTGTGTATCACGATGTGCTTGTGCATCGTGTGTGACGCACGCATCAGAAACTATGCATTCTTCATATAACTATTTTCGTGCATCTATATAAGCCACACTTACACTCGAATACCCATCCTCTGAGAATTTTCATCTCACGCCTGCCGTTTTAAACGACCAGATGGTGATGGTCCATACGTTGATGATGTGGAGGAGAAAGACCAGACCACATAGTGATTCATATCCGTGCCCCATCCCGACTTTTGAGGATTTCCTTTGCTTCTAGCTTTTGTTGGACTCTTTTATTTTTAAACTTGTAACCTAAGGGCGTAGGACCCTTGAACAATGTTAACTTTTATTTGAGTGGTAATTTTGGAACTACGTTGACCTGTTGTTGGACCGTAACTTAAATTCCGCTGCGATATTAAACTATGTTTGGCTTGCTTTTGATGAATGACTCACTATTTAGGTATTAATATGGTATGAATGCTTTAATGACTCGATATTTGGCTTATCTACTGTTTAAGTTATTGATCACGTCATGGTTCCGTTTGGAGTGTGATAGTTTTAGTGATACCAAAGCTCGACTACTAAGATGAAAACATACATCGAGCTAGCCTAGGATAGGTTCCTCTGCCTTGGATTGGGTACCGCTACTAGATGGTCTAAGTTGATTCTTGAACGACTATTTGAACTCTTTTGAGTTGTCATAGTGTTAAAATATCATGATATTCCTCGGTTTGAACATTAGGTGATTTAGAAACTTCTTGATTTGAAGGTTATAATGTCCCGATGTGATGAAACTTAATGGATATAGTTTATCTCATGATAATATATGATTTGGTTAATTGATATATGATGAGATCTAGATAACTAATGATATTATTTCAAAGAAGATAGTATGAGAATCACTAAGTATGATTTTTCCTATATGTAGGTCCCAAGGGTGTGAGTAATGTTTAGAAGGGGGGGAGAATAAACCTTACCAACTTTTCGATTTTAATCCTTTTAAAATATTACAGTGTTGATTACACCGCTAAGTCCTTGATGGACAACTAAGTTAGTTAATCAGCAGAGTTAGCCACTCAACAGACTCGAAAGAGTCTGTTGATAGAATAACTCACCGCTTAAGCTAAACCTTAACTTGGCTGTGATGAGATTTTCAATGACGACTTAACACCCTTGAATTTTATTTAAGTTTGTTTTAACACTTGATTTTAGCACCTTGTTAATTATCAGTTGGATAGAAAATTATCAGCAGATATAAAGTGATGTGCAGAAATAAAATGTTGAAATGTAAATGACACAATAATTTTTATAGAGGCTCGAAGATGGGGTAATTCTTCTACTCCTCTCTGCTCCAACTCCTAGAGGAATCCACTAAGTATTGATCAGAGTACAAAGTGGTTATCAGTCCTGATACAAGTCTTGATCACGAGTCGACTTGCTCCTTTGGGACTCGATGCGAGATGCCTTGATCACTCAAATGGCTTCTCATCCGACTCAACTTTTCACTTTTCAGGGCGTGCCGCTTTATTACTTCAGCTTACTTGCTCAAGCTTCTTGGATTTTATCACAAAGCCCTCCAATAACTTGAAACAGGTTCGACCTTGAACCTTTCTACAATCCTCCTTGGAAAGTAGACCCCCTTTTGCTTCTTCAAAAGTTTCATCTTCAATAGTTTGAAGTTGTCTTTCCTTCACAGCTTAGTGTTGGATCGATTTCCTTTGAGATTTAGGCTTGAGGATTTGCTTGAATAACTTGAGAATATTTTGCAGGTTACAGTTTAAACAATTGCTTGATTGTTCGTGGTTCATGTAACCTTCTCTCAATGAGATTCCTCAGCCTTTTATAGTGAACTTTCAAAAAATCACGCCCGAAGAGATAGGCCGATTTTTTGAAAATCACTTGTGTTCGCTGGCTTGTCTTGTTGCGATCCTTGATGTTGATATTTCCTCGTATTAAATGAACGCCCAAATTTTTCGAGACCGACGAGGTGCAAGTGCGATTTCCCATTAGTTTATTCCTTTTGCACGCTTCTGGGACTGAGCACTTTAAGACATGGCAACATGGAAGTATTACTTATTTAAGTAAATTTCTTGACTTCGCAAAAAAGATTCTTTTCAGTCGTCTTGACTTGATCAAAATTCCTTTATTCCCTGGTGACTTTGAGTTAGCTTCCAATCAATGGTCGACTATCTGTTACTTCAACTTGAGACTTGGCTTCTTGAGTTGACTTGATTGACTCTTCATACCGTGTCCCGGTGACACTCTTTTCAATGAGTCCTTGACATCTCTTCCTTGCCACACTCAAAATGCTTTCAATGAGTCTTCATCCTAGTCTTGATTGACTTCTTGTATATCCGGCATAGCGACTTGACTCAACTCATACAACCCTATCTATTACAATACAAATTACAAGGAAAATGGGGTGCCAACTTTCTAGTCTAACTTTTACATGGCATTCATCAAAATCTAAACAATAAATTTCCCAACAATTTTCCCCTTTTTGATGATGCCAAAACTTAATACATACAAACAATATGTAAATAGCAAAGATACATACAAACAATGCAGAAACAAAGAATGTATGAGTAGAATCAATCTTTTTATTAATTATAACATTCTTGTCCTTTACACAGCTATTTACAATGTGTATCAGAGCAAACATAGCATTCTATATCTCGCAAAAATATAGGAATTACAAATTTCTTATTCAACGTACAGAGGACTTACATACATATGTATTTACAAAAGTAAAATACATGAAGGGGTTGGCAGAACACTTTATCGCCTTCGCTGCCTCCTTCTTTCTTCTTCAACTCTGTCTTCGTCACCTCTCTTTCTCTTCTTTTCTTCTTCATCTGCCTTCTTTTTCTCGTAAGCTCTCTTCACAGCTTCATCTCTTCTTTTTCTTTCCTGTCTTTCTTGCCACAACTGATCTTGCCTTTTGTTTTTCTCTTCAATCCTCTTTACATATTAAGCATTATTCCTCTTCACTTCCATGTTAGCTACTTCATCGTACCCAGCCCAATAGTTCCTTCCCTTCTTGTCTGGATCTATGTATTCAATATTTTTGGGTAGAGGTCAAGGTATAAAGCCTCTATCTCCGCCACTTCTTCCTCCTCCTATGGGCGTGTATTGCACTAGAGTCTTCTTTTTACTAGCATAATGACTAGCAGAGTATCGGCTGGTAGTCCGGCCGCTTGTCGCCTTTTTCGCACAACTTCAGACCTTTTTCCCAGTACAAGTCCCAGGCTTGGGCTATGGACATGTTTTTGAAGTATCCTTTGGACTCGAGCGTTTTGAATTCTTCAACAGATCTTGGCTCTTGTCCGCTCATCCGAATGGCATTCAGATCTTTTCTCATTTAATGCCTCCAAATTATTTTAACATCTCTTCAACACGGACATACGTTCTTTTATCGAAATCCTCCATCTCTGCTTCTACAATCTTTTTCTTATGAGACATGGGCATAGTAGAGTGATAAAGCAGCAGAGTTACATGAAGTTTGCTGATTATGCTGGCTGTGACATGACCTTGCTGAGGGGTTTCAGCAAGCATTAAGGTCATATCTTTTGACCTTTCCCCCTCAACAGCTTTTCCATTCTCTTTTCTCTTCTCAACAGTTGCATCTGTCTTTACTACATCGGTTGTCTCCTTCAAACCCTTTCGGTATTCCTCTTCCCCCTTTTTGGGATCATCAAAGGTGAGAGGAACCCCTGGAAACATCCCAACAAGCATGGAGTCCAATCGGCCGATGGTTGAATTCTCGCTGAGTCACCAAGGAGTATGTCTTTGTTCAAATCGAGCGGGTGGCTCGGACTCAGGCCGCCACTAGTTTCATTTCACCATAAGAAGGCTGAACTTGGCATTCATATTCTCCTCTACGTGCGAAGTTCTTTGCGATGAAATTCATGCAAAGAATTCCATCTCGCTTGTATGGGAGAGGCAGAATCTCTCCATATAGGTCCGCATCTCGCCTTCATGTCGATTGTCGGACTCCGGACAGATTCGGTTGTATAGTGCCTTGAAGTAGCAAACCCGCCGAGACGCATGGCACTCTGTGTTGAGACCATTCCTTATTCTGACCACCAGTCCTCTCAAATATGATGTGAGAGTGGCATCTCTATTGTCCAGGCGCATGTCGAGAGAAGCTTAGTGCTGTTCAATCTTCTCAATCTCTTCACATGATCTTCTTGAAGATTTCACGCATCTCAGCTGTCCGACTTGAGTCACCGCCACCCCGCATCAAAATTGAAATCAACTCGCACAATCGAATCGATCGGAATTACGGATCTTCGACAAAGTGTAGAGCTTCTTCTCGTGCGATCTTCTTCGAGCATGGACAACTCATGAGAGAAAGGAAATACTTCTTCATAAGCATCGTCTCGCACTTGAGATATTGTGCGCGAGGTGGTCTTTGCCGCAGCTCTAGAAGCTTACGCAGTTGACTGTGGTTCAGCTGGGGCCTTTGGTGGTATTGACCCAGCTGGCTGAGCCTCAACTGTCTTAACATCTTCTTCGGTCTCAGCTGGTTTGTCCTTTTGAGTTGATTGTTCTTCGGCCGTATCAGTAGCATCATCGGAAGATGATGAGACTTGAGGATTTGGCTCATCATCAAAATTGAATGTTTGTCGAGTAGGTTTGAAGTCTAGCTTACTCGTACTTGGAAAAACATCCTCAGCTGAGTCTTTTTGACATGCAGCAGGGGTGGACTCAGCTTCGTCTTCAGATCCCAGAAAAGATATGTCAGGTTGTCTTGGGAATCATGAAGAACACTTATCTCCTTCTCAGTTTCTTCAATGTGAACATGTGGGATATTCTGCATTTCCATCTCTTTACCTAGGGAAGTCTCAACCCCCCTTCGGCCTTCATTACCTCATGCAATCTCAACTGCAGCAAGGCCTTGTACATTCCCTTCGACAGACGCAGCTGTCTTAGGGTCTTCTATAGTGGCATCCACAGGAGTCTCTACTCCTTGGATTTCACTTTCATTGCCCAGAGTGTTAACTCCCAAGGCAGATCCATCTTGTGCCTCGACTGCATCAGCAACGTCCTCAGCCTGCAAAGTTGTTGGCACTTCAGTTGAGATAGACGTAACTGTGTGAGCTTCGTCAGCGACAACTTGCTGTTGTTCTATTTCCTTTTCCTTCTCCACTTCGCCTTCTTTCTGCATTGTGGAGTCATCTGCAGCAACCTCTGACCTAGTTGCAGTGGAGTGAGTTTCCCCACTCGGCGCACGCACCGAGTGATCGATGGTGGGGTCACTCTGCTCCCGGACTCATTTGCTTCCTTTGAGTGCTCAGTAGTGGGGGCGGTGGTAAGACACCTTCAATCAAGTTGACTCAACTTGGGTGCCCAAATACCTGGTGTCATCGCCATTTGCCTTAGATCCGTTCTCTGAGTGGACTGGGGAAGTGGTTGCAACAATAACTGTGGCAATTTGCTGTACCACCCCAACGGGTCGATTTCTAGCTGAGATTTGGAAGACTCTCCTGGTCCTTCACTTAGTTGTTGCTCATGCATTAATCTGGATTCCTATATGGCTTGCTGCATTTCCAATTCCTCCGTCATATCAGCAGGTTCCACGTCCTCATCACTATCCGAGAGCATGTCAATGTGAGGATGAGTGTGTTCGCTGGTTCCAGTGAGAGTACAAATGATGGCTTTCTCACGAGCCTCTGTTTCCTCAGCTGCTCTATCCTTTTCTTATTCCTTGTGAATTTGCAGCATATTAATACAGTTATCCTTATCCAGGGCTTGCAGCACGGTATCAACTTCAAGAAACCTGAAGAGTTCCTCTTCTTCTTCAATAAACTCGGGATGTTGAAACTGCGCCCTAGAGTGACCCAACTTCCATTTTCTCCACTCTCACAGACAGCTCTAGATGTCTGGGTACAAGGGAGAGTACATAAATATGTCATCATCATCATTCTTCTCTTGTTGGCCTTCCTTCTCGGGAATAGAAGGTAGCAAATTCTGCTGCTCTTCACCTTTGGTAGAATCGGGGGCAGGTGGAGATACAACTCTTTTGTCAGGAGATTTTGTTGTCTCTGCTGTCTCTCCTTCCTCAGCTATTCTATCCACAGCTGGGTCTTCTTTTTGCCTCTGCTGATCGGCCTCAACAGACTTGGCTGTTTCATCAACAACTTCGAGATCAGATTTTTCAATCTCAGAGACATTTTCCAGCTGAGTGGCAGACTCAGCTGTCTTCTCAAGCTCCAAGAGCTTGGTAATTCTTCTTCCTTTTTTTTGTCCTCACCAGAGTTAAGTTCCCTGATACTTCTTCCTCACCTTCCTTGGCGGCGAGGGTCGATGCATCTTTCATCTTTGGTCGAGGAGCCGCCTTTCTTGGCTTGCGATCCTCTTCTTTTGATGGTCGGAGAAGGTATTTGGGGTTCCTTCTTCGCCTCGGCTGCGTGGGCAGGAGACACGGCTGCAGGGGCAGGTGCGTCTTTTGTCTTTGTTGCAGGGGCACCTTTCTTCTTTCTAGCTGCATGGTCAGCTCTCTTTTTAGGAGGGGAGAAAGCAGCTGTGTCGATGGGGTCAGTTGATTCCCCCTCACTGGTGTCAACCCTTTTGGCATAGGCTCTCTTCTGGGCTCCTGAGAGATTTTTGTTGACATGGAATGGCTTTCCATGTCGAAGGGGAACACCCTTCACCTCCATCAGATGGCCAATGACTAGGCCATAGCCAAGTGATCCTCCAAAGGATCCATCCTCCTTGAAAGACTTGTTGCCAAAATTCTGGCAAAGTCTGCTATAAATGAATTCAGCCCAATTGATCTGTTTGCCTTCCATGATCGCAACCATGACTATCAGCTTGGTTTTGGACAGCTGATTGAAGCTGCCAAACTTCATGTCTACACACTTCACAACGATATCCTTTAGTTTATGATAATCCTCCTTCAACAGCTTCTTCTCAGCTGTGTAGACAACTTTGCAACACATTCAGGTTTGGCAACTTCCTTCCATGCAGCAACCAAGTTGACGTCAGCTTCATATATTTCGGGCATGCCCTCCGACGATAATAAACAGTGCTCCGCAAGGTCCTTTACAGTGATTAAAATGTCCTTGCGGTGGACGGAGGATTTAATCCCTTCGTCCTGCACCTCAGCATTGACGTAAAATTGTGCGACCTTCTCAACGTACGTCATTTAGTATTCCATGGTGAGGAATGGTTTCAATGCGGATTTCTCGATCTTATCCGCTATCTTCTTCACAAGGGTTTCATTGGAACCCTGCTTTATCATCCCCTCAAAATCCACAGTTGATTCGGTGTGGATTTGTTTTGCGAGCTAAGTGAAATCATGTGCTGGTGCCATTTTTAGAAGATTCTACCGATTAAATCTTGATAAACTTGCTTTGAGAACAGGTAGGTTTTGAGAGAGAAAAGAGACTTGCTTTCTTAGTTTTGAAGATGAACAGTTTTCAATGTGAGAGAGAAAACTGAAAGATTGAATATATATGGGTTATGAAAGGACATGTTTTTTGGTTTTTGAATTTTGATCGAAATCAACGGCTCAGATTTAGCATGTCTCATTGCATTTAATTGCTCGCATTTAATGCGGTAGCATTTATATCCAATCATATGCTTGTTGTGCAGCTTTTGATTGTACCCGTCATAATTACACTGACGTCATCCTTAAAAACATTCCCGCTTATTAAAAACGATTGTGTTTTTGTCACTTAGCTCATAAATGACTCAGCTCACTACCCAAATGACTCAGCTCTTCTTCTCTCTTTCCATATAGTGACTCAGCTGTCAGCTAACTCGATACAACTAACTTTTCAATACGACTGATTCACTTGGCTGATTCATGAGACTTGTTCTATTTCCATCTTCTCACATTCCATCTCTTCTCATTGAGTCTTCTGAGTATCAACTCAACTCAATTAACCCTAGCTCATGCTTAAGCTCTTCAAATCTTGATTCACATAATGGTTGAATATGTCAGCTAACTACTTATCAGTAGATATGTATTCCAAAGTGATGTCTTTCTTTTCAACATGATCTCTTATAAAATCATCACTGACATCAATGTGCTTTGTTCTTGAATGCAATACAGGATTCTGAGTGATTGCTATAGCACTTGTGTTATCACACATAATTGGAATTTCTTTTTCTTCAATTTTATAATCTCTAAGCTGTTGTATCATTCATAAGACTTGGGCACAACAACTGCCCGCAGCTATGTACTTTGCTTCAGCTGTGGATGTGGCTATTGAATTTTGCTTCTTGCTAAACCAGGAAACTAGTCTGTTTCCAAGCATTTGACATGTACCTGAAGTACTCTTCCTGTCAACTCTACATCCAGCATAGTCAGAGTCTGAGTAGCCAATTAGTTTGAATCCACCTTCCTTTGGATACCATAAGCCAACTTATTGGCATCCCTTCAAATATATTAGGATTCTCTTAGCTGCAGTCATGTGACTTTCCTTCGGAGCATATTGGAATCTTGCACATACTCCTACTGCAAAGGTGATGTCTGGCCTGCTTGCTGTTAAATATAGCAGTGATCCAATAAGTGCTCTTTATCTTGTTTGATCCACAGGTTTGCCATCTGCATCCATGTCAAATTTCTTTATTAAATCTCTGGTGTACTTTGTTTGACTTATGAAAGTTCCATCCTTCAGCTGTTTAACTTGAAGTCCTAAGAAGAATGTCAGCTCTCCCATCATGCTCATTTCAAATTTGCCTTGCATGAGGTTTGGGAATTTATCACACAGCTCTTTGTTTGTGGATCCAAAGATGATGTCATCCACATATATTTGAACAAGCA
The DNA here is from genome assembly GCA_016081115.2 of Rehmannia glutinosa. Taxonomy (NCBI): domain Eukaryota; kingdom Viridiplantae; phylum Streptophyta; class Magnoliopsida; order Lamiales; family Orobanchaceae; genus Rehmannia; species Rehmannia glutinosa. Next base: position 83,989,705 of record CM071924.1, on the reverse strand, counting down.
ATATACTCTCCCCATTTTGAATTCTGGAGATTGTTCTGTCCACTTTGCCTTTGGTGAATCCATTATCTATCAGAAATTGAGATAATGTATCATACCAAGCTCTTGGTACTTGTTTCAATCCATGTAGAGCTTTCTCGAGTTTGTACACCTTGTGTCCAAGAGTATTTTGCTCAAAGCCTGGAGGTTGCTCAACATAAACTTCTTATTCTAACAGTCCATTTAAAAATGCACTTTTCACATCCATTTGATATACAATAAAGTTCTTGTGTGCAGCATAGGCAAGAAACATCCTTATTGCTTCCAATCTTGAAACATGAGCAAATGTTTCATCAAAATCTATTCCTTCTTCTTGGCAATACCCTTTGGCTACCAATCTTGCTTTGTTTCGTACCACAGAACCTTCTTCATTCATCTTGTTTCTAAAAACCTATTTTGTGCCAATAACATTTTGATGGGTTGGTCTCTGCACCAATTCCCATACTTTGTTCCTTTCAAATTGATTCAGCTCTTCTTGCATGGCTTGAATCCAATGTGTGTCATCCAATGCTTGTGACACATCTTTTGGCTCTATTTAGGAAATAAAACAAGTGAACATTGCTTCTTGTTGAGCTCTGGATCTGGTTCTTACACTATCTCTTACATCTCCAATGACTAGCTCTGGTGGATGGTCTCTCAGCCATCTCACATCAGGTAGGAGTAAATCAGTTGGGTTCAGTTGTCTTGCAGCAGTGTTGTCTTGAGCAGCTCTTTCATCATCATTTAGTCACAGATTTTCCAAATGCTTTTGAGACTCAAACATCTCATCTTCATCTTGATTAATTGCTCCAGCTTCTGCTTCAACATAAGGACTCTTCTGCATAGTTGGTTGATTCAGCTTATCAGCTAACTCTTCAATATCTTCCCCATTTACATTAGGTTCATCAAAAATCACATGGATAGACTCTTATCTGACCATAGTCCTCTTGTTCAGCACTCTGTAGGCTTTGCTTTCAACTGAGTATCCCAAAAAGATACCTTCATCAGCTTTAGCATCAAAATCCTTTAGATTATCTTTGCCATTGTTGTGGATGAAGCATTTACATCCAAATATTCTAAAATATGCAGCATTTGGCTTTCTCCCTGTCCATATTTCATAGGGAGTCTTTGTCAGCTGTCTGTTAATCATGCATCTATTTTGAGTATAACATGCAGTGTTTATGGCTTCAGCCCGAAATCTCTTTGGCAATCCAGCTTCAGCTAACATGGTTCTCGCAGCTTCTTTGAGAGTTCTGTTTCTTCTTTCTGCTACTCTATTCTGATGTGGAGTCCTTGCTGCAGATAATTCATGAGCAATACCTTTTTCAACGCAATACTGAGTAATTACCCCATTGACAAACTCAATTCCTCTATCAGACCTTATCTTTAAAATGGTTTGACTCTTCTCATCAGCTGAGGTAACTTCTGCAAGGTTTCCTTGTTTTTGCACATGAAGATTGTCCATGTATATCTTGAATAATCATCCACCACCACTAAAGTGTATTTCTTTCCACTTATGCTAGCTGGCTCAACTGGACCAAATAAATCCATATGCAACGGATGCAATATTCTTGTTGAAAATGGACTAGACTTCTCTTTGAATGATGATTTGATTTGCTTTCCCATCTGGCATGCATCACATATACTTTCTTTCTTATACACTGAGTCTGGCAGTCCTTCCACAAGATGACTCCTTGCAAGCTTGTTAATTGTCTTGAAATTCAGATGACTCAGCTTCTTGTGCCACAACCAACTTGATTCGGCTGTACTCTTTGCTAGCAGACAAGTGCTTGGTGTGGCAGTCGACCAATCTACCATATGCATGTTATTCTTTCTGGATCCTTCCAACACTATTTCATTTGATTCAGCATATTTGATTTGGCACACTTCATATTGAATCCAACATTATATTCCTTGTCACAGAGTTGGCTGATGCTTAGTAGGTTGAAGTTGAGACCTTCAACATATGCAACATCTGTGATTTCAAATCCATTTTTCTTGATGGATCCAGTGCCTCTTATTTCCCCTGGAGCTTCATTTCCTCCAAATATGACTCTTGCGCCTCTAATCTCCTTGAATTTTGACAGATTTCTCTTGTTTCCTGTCATGTGTCTGGAATAGCCACTATCCGTGTACCAGGTTCCTTTGCACTCAGCTGTTCCTTGAACCTGCAATGAAGGAAATCAGTTTTTAGGTAACCATACTTGCCTGGGTCCTGAGGGGTTAGTGTTGTAAGATGATCCAACCAACCTATAGCCAAATGATCTCGACTCAAGAGGTTGCCATCTATCTGCCCATAATCATAATTCACTTTGGCAAATTGCTTGGGCATTAGGTTCATACAAATCTCTTTTGTTTGTATGCCCGTGTGTGTGTGTCTTAGCAATTGCCTTCTTTGGGTAGCTGTGACATTTCTGAGTGTAGTGCCTAGGTGCATTTGTGTGCTGATGATGGCTCTTTTGCCTTTGGAATGGCCTTTGCTGAGTTCTAGGCCTTTGCCATTTAGGCTTATATTCCATAGGTCTTTGCTGATATTTCACATTATTCCAATCAGCTTGACTTGGGTAGTTTCTACCATTCCCATCATATGTATTTTTTTGATAACACTTCTGGGGTTTTTGGTAGCTCTGTTTATTTTTCACAGAGTACTCCCTATTTGGAGTTTGCTGAGGAACTCCGCTGGATTTCTTCTCAGCTGTCCTCTTAGCATACTCAATTGGCTGTTTTCCTTTTCCTTTATATCCAAGGCCAGTTTGTTTGTGATTGTGCTTTGGAGTGAATGTGAGTGCAACATTTGGTGTCTTGGATTTTTGAGATGCTTCATTACTTGAAGATCCTTTTTCCAAAATCACTTTGGGAGTTTGACTGTGTACAAAAGAATTGAATCATATGCCAGTTTTATCTCCACGCTCTCTTTGTCTCAAAATAAGGTCATCCAATGATTTAGATGCCTTTGTGAAAGATGCAATCACATTTTTGAGATAATTTTCCCTCTTTTCTATAACAGCTATCTCTGCTATTAGTTTTGCATTTTCAACTTTCAGCTCTTTGTTCTCATCAGCTAAGTGACTTAGAGTACGCAGCTCCTTAGTCAGCTGTGAGTTTTGGCTTTTGAACCGGTTGTTTTCCACATTTAATAGTGTGTGTGAGTATTTAATGTGCTCAATATCTTTCATCATTTTGCCTAATGAATCATAAAGATCAGTGGGTGATGAAGTGTGTGTGTCACAATCACTATCACTAGAATCTGAGTGTACCTCATCTTCTTGGTCAGGTTGATCTTGTTATTTAGCCATTAGACAGATCAATGCTTCTTCTTCAGAATCACTTGAGTAGTCAGCTTCACTACTCTCTGAGTCCACTGCTTCTTTGGACTTAGCTGTCTCTGCAGTCTCTGCAGCCAACATGGCCTTTTTCTTTTCCTGTCTTCTTTCTCTGAAGACTCTTCTTTCTTCTTCATTCCTGTATTTATTGACTACAGGATATGGACAGTCAATAGCAAAGTGTCCTGGTTGTCTAGAGTTCCAACACAGGTTCTCAACTCTTTGATCAACTCTTTCCGTTCTTGGATTATCAGCTCTCTGGTATTCAACCTTTTGATGCTCAGCTCTCTTGGGTGGCCTATATTCCCTTGACTTGGAGGGAGTTGAATGTCTCCTGGAGGATTCACCCTTGTTTCTTTTATAGTTCTTGTTGAAGAACTTGTTGAAACTTTTAACCATCAAGGCAATTTCCTCCTGGTCAAAGGGTTCCTTGATTTCAGCTCTCTTCCCATCCTTAACTATAAGTGCAGCTGTTTTGGGTACAACTGTCTCATCTTGATCCTTTCTTCTCAGCTCAAATTTTTAAGCTTTGAGGTCTTAGAATAACTCATGATTGGATGTTTTCGATAGGTCCATCGAGTGCCTTAGAGCCATGGTCTTCATTTCCCATTCAGCTGGGAGACTCCTTAGGATCTTCATACACATCTCCTTCTGTGTGTATTCATTTCCATGTGCTGAGAGCTCATTTGTAATTTCAGTGAATCTAGTATCCAACTGATCCATTGTCTCACCTGCAAGCATTTTAAAGTTTTCAAATTTTTGAACAACAACAGATAATTTGTTTTATTTAATTTGCTCTGATCCTTCACAAATTAAAGTTAATTTATCCTAGATTTCTTTTGTTCTTTTGCATGACTTGACTTTATTGAACATTGCTTTGTCCAGAGTTTTGTAGAGAATATCCTTGGCCACGTTGTCCAAGTTGTATCTTTTTCTGTCATCATTGGTCCATTAAATCTTTGGTTTTTCAACTAAGGCTGGTGTTGCTTCAGCTACAACTTTTTCTCCTTCGGCTGCAGCTACTCTCCTTGCAGCTGTGTTCACTTTCAATATTTGCAGTGGCCCATCCTCTATCACTAGCCACATTTAGTCATGTAAAGCAGATAGATGAGCCTTCATACGAATTTTTCAGTCATCAAACTCCTCAATAGTGAACATGGGAATGCGTGTCAAATTTGCTTCCATGATAATAACTTTGCTGAATAAAAATGGCTTTTGAAAGAACAAGTGTCAAAAGTATTTCTTTGAAAGATTGGAGTTCTAGTTCAGTAACCAGTGTGGCAGGCTCAATGAACCAACCACTCTGATACCACCTGTAGGTCCCAAGGGGTGTGAGTAAGGTTTAGGAGGGGGAGGGGTTGAATAAACCTTAGCAAATTTTCGATTTTAGTCCTTTTAAAATATTACAGAGTTGATTACGCAACTAAGTCCTTGATGGACTGCTGAGTTAGTTAATCAGCAGAGTTAGCCACTCAACAGACTCGAAAGATCTGTTGATAGAATAACTCAACTGTTTAGGCTAAACCTTAACTTGGCTGTGATAAGATTTTCAGCGGAAGACTTAACGCCCTTGAATTTGATTTAAGTTTGTTTTAACACTTGATTTTAGCACCTTGTTAATTATCAGTTGGATAGCAAATTATCAGCAGATATAAAGTGATGTGCAGAAATAAAATGCTGAAATGTAAATGACACAATAATTTTTATAGAGGTTCGAAGATGGTCTAATTCTTCTACTCCTCTCTTCTCCAACTTCTGGAGGAATCCACTAAGTATGGATCAGAGTACAAAGTTGTTATCACTCCAGATACAAGTCTTGATCACACAGCTGACTTGCTCCTTTGGGACTTAGTCTGGAGATGCCTTGATCACTCAGCTGGCTTCTCGTCCGACTCAGCTTCTTCACAGAGTGGTTGCCATGTTACTTCAGCTTACTTGCTCAAGCTTCTTGGATTTGATCACGAAGCCCTCCAATAACTTGAGACTGGTTCGACCTTGAACCTTTCTACAATCCTCCTTGGAAAGTAGACCACTTTTGCTTCTTCAAAAGTTTCCGCTTCAATAGTTTGAAGTTGTCTTTCCTTCACAACTTAGTGTTGGATCGATTTCCTTCGAGATTCAGGCTTGAGGATTTGCTTGAATAACTTGAGAATATTTTGCAGGTTACAGTTTAAATAATTGCTTGATTGTTCGTGGTTCAGTTAACCTTCTCTCAATGAGATTCCTCAGCCTTTTATAGTGAACTTTCAAAAACCTGTCTGTTGAAGAGATAGGCTGATGTTTTGAAAATCGCTTGTGTTCGTTGGCTTGTCTTGTTATAGTCCTTGATGTTGACATTTCCTCGTATTAAATGAACGTTCAGATTTTCAGAATCTGACACGAGGTGCAGTGCTTTCCATTGGTTTATTCCTTTTGCACGCTTCTGGGACTAAGCACTTTAAGACATGGCAGCATGGAAGTATTACTTATTTAAGTAAATTTCTTGACTTACGTACAACGGATTCTTTTCGATTGTCTTGAATTGATCATGCGATCCTTTATTCCCCAGGTGACTTTGAGTTAGCTTCCAATCAATGGCTGACTCATCTGTCACTTCAACTTGAGACTTGGCTTTTTGAGTTGACTTGATTGACTCTTCATACAGATGTGTCCCAGCTGATACTCCTTTAGTCGAGTCCTTGACATCTCTTCCTTGCCACACTCAGCTGCTTCATAGCGGAGTCTTCATCCTAGTCTTCAGTTGACTTCTTGTATATCCAGGCATAACTGACTTGACTCAGCTCATACAAATTTATATCTATTACAATACAAATTACAAGAAAAATGGGGTGCCAACTTTCTAGTCTAAGTTTTATATGGCATTCATCAAAATCTAAACAAGAAAAATGGGGTGCCAACACTATGATAGTACCATTCATTCTTAAATACAGAAATTTGACTTGTGGTTCTTGTATCACAATTAAGATATTTTAAGCAGGGGCGGACCGACGTGTATGTGAAGCGGGGCCTTGCCCCCCCTTCCTAATATTTTTAATTTTATATTTTTATATGTACTTTTTGGTTTTTTTTTTTGGTGAAAAAAATTATGTCAAGATTTTATTTTTTTTAATATGTAGGCCTATACCCTTACACACTTCAAGTTCTCATTTCAATACACCATAATGTGTATACTAACTTGTTTTCTTAATGATTTCGGTGATATATATGCAGAAACATTCTAAATTTTGATTTTTGATTTTTCATGATAAATATCTTGGAATTGTAATTATGTATTTTGATTTTTGAGATATTTGATGATAAATATTTATATTGTATTGATGCAAAATTATAATGTATTTCTAAATTTTATCACGCGTAAATAGACCTTTTAAAAACACGTTTTTAGTCATTTTGACCAAAAAATGACATTCATACATTCCTTCTATTCTTTGGTGAGTTACTTAGCAAATTTGGAAAAATCGATGCAATGCATTTCTTGTTGTTCACTTGGTTTTATACCATTGATTTGGGCTTCCGATTCTAGAGTTTTGTATTATTTTTGAGTATTTTGAGTCATTTTTGTTATATCTCATAGGTTAGGCATTAATTTCCATTATTTCGAGTCATTTGAGTGGTCAAGCCATGTTTAAAGCCAATTATATTGAGTCTAGAGTCATTATAATGAGTCATGTGTCAAAAGAAGCAAGGATGATCAAACAACGAGAGATTGATTTGAAGAAATGCCCAAACGCGTATGAAATTTTCATCACTGGCAGGGTTTCGTATTTTGGCGATAACTCTCTCTACATAATTGATATTGAGCCGATTCAAGTGGATATGGAAAGCTAAGAGATACGGATACAACTTCGATGGAGGGCGTAAAGGCAAATTCGGACATTTTCTTGGGGCACTTCAGCGCCCATGGCCGGGTGCTGCAGCGCCCAGTACAAAAATTGTGCAGTGGCATTTTACGTTTGGGCGTAGCAGCGCCCAAGGCCGGGGGCTGCCGCGCCCGTGGGCGGACAAAACAATAGAACTCCGATTTTTGGATATACATGGGAGGCTTGATCTAGGGCATGAAGGACACTTGGGGATGAAAACCAACACCACCAAGACACAAGAAAAGAGTTGGGGAAGAAGATTGAAGACATTTATCATCTAGAAATAGATAAGAATCTTCTTTAATCTCTTTAATTCCTTGTTTGTTGGTTCCAAAAGGAATCGCGAACTGTAGTATATTGCAGTTGCCCCCATTGAAAAAGTTGCAGTTCTTGTATATCATTTGAGATACATTCTCATTTGATTATGAATATTTGTATTTTCATCATGATCTAAACTTTATAATTCTAGAGGGATGATGTAATCTATGTTTGAACTTATGTTTTGATATTGTGGTTTGTCAATCTAGATTTCTCAATTTATTTGTGCTATTTGGATATATTGCTTCTAAATTACTTGATCAATAATTTAGATTGTTTGGAGTATTTGATTTGACACTTGAGAAAGGTAATTGAATACATGACATTGAAATAGCATAACCTAGGATTTTATAGAATTGAGAGATTTGTGAATCCTTTGAAGTCATTTATTAAGATTCAAAGTGTTTATTGAGATTTCAATTGGTGATTTTTATAGAGATATTGATTTTCTAATTGTGATCTAAAATCATTTGGCACTCGAGAGAGGAAATGATTATTGTAGAAATCTTGACTTATAAATTGGTAATTTGTGATTGATAAACCATATTGATAATATAAGGCAAAACTAGATTCATCACACCTCAACAATTCATTCTCCCATAGATTTAGTTGTTTATCTTTTGATTAGTTACATCTAGTTGTTTTTATTTATAAATTGAGAAATCCACGTATTATTGATTTGTCAAATATAGCATAGGTAATTTATACTTGGTACTTATGCACGCATTTCCTGTGGATACGACAACCATACTTTAACTATATTAAAACTTGACACCATAGACTTGCGGTTAGAAAAATCTCTAACACTTGTGATTGAGAAATATTTCTCGGGATCGAGAAATGTTTTAATAAATAGCAGAATGGACCTCAAAATTGCTAAAAAAATATTTTTGAAAGTCACAACTAAAAAATATTTTTGATATGGACAAATGACCAAAAATCCAACGGACACTGTTGGCCCCCCCCCCGACTACTGAATCTTGGTTCTGCCCCTGATTTTAAGGATGTGAATATTATAGGGTCTCGACTTGATGTCGTTACTAAGTATTTTCTAAGTTATGAAGTCTAAGTTACTAGCTAAGTTTTTGGAAGATGATGAACTCAAGTTATTTAGCCTATTACTTTGATTTAGGCACTCACATGATATATGAATGAGTTCTTAATTGAGTTGATTGATTGTGACTTAGTTATTGATTATTAAGTAGTGAGATGTGCACATTATCTGGAATAATCAAGGTCCGCATGGATCTGGGAAATTTAGATTGCTATCAGGATTTTAGTAGGAGTGACTCCTATGATTACAACTTTGGAAATGCCTTATTATAGATTGATCAGGTCTCGACTATTATATGTTGATGGATGAAAATTTTGGGTTAACCTTATACTTTTAGCGATAAAATCAACAATCAACTCAAGGAAACATATACCGATATGAATAAGTGTCGACTATTTGGTTAAATCAAGATTACTATTATAAGTACCACTTTCTTAAGTAAATGAAATATTGACTAGCTCTGACAAGCAAAGATATATTCGAGATTTGAATTATAACAAGTATGTTTCGAACTAATAATTAGGGAAATAGTACATTAGAGTGATATGTGGAGTAAATATGATTGGTTAAGTGATAATCGAATAATGATGCAACCTTTATGAATCACATGAATAATGTATTATGAATATTGTCCACTATATGATGATTTGAAGAACATTTTGAGTAATATTAAATTTATTAGAGATATTTTTCCAATAATTTTTAGGAGTTGACTGACGTGAACTTGGATCGGAAATGAGCGCCTCTAGACTGCATAAGTTTTGATGTTACTGTTATGATAGATACAATAAGTATGAATCTCGTCTAGAATTTTGAAATGAATTATTTCAGAAGAGAATTTGTGGACCAAATTCCTTTAAGGAGGGGAGGATGTGAGGCCCCAGATTTTTCAAACGTAGACGACACGATCGCGAATATTTTTCCGATATAATACTTAAGTATTCCGATTATTTATTCTTATATTTACTATTTATATTGTTAATGGAATTTGCATTTATTTTCTTATTATGTTAATGGATTTAGTATCGGTTATCTATTTCATCATAATTTCGTAAGAAAAAGTATTATTAAAAGTCCATTCTATATGCAAAATTACCATTTTGATTTGACAAACCTACTAATAAATTTTGGAGATTTTGAAATAAAAATACAATTTCAAAATATTCTATACGATAAACTCAATATCATTACTCAAAAATCTATTATCTTGATTTATCAATTGTAAAATTTTAATTTTTTTAGCATGACATCTAGTAGTGCTTAAAACTATTTCGAAGAAATACGATTTCGTGCCTTACGAACAAACATTTTCATCTGTATGATATTTGGAAAAAAAACTATATATTACTAAATTAGTATTTTAAAAATACAATATCTTTGTCTTGAAAACTCATTTAGTAAAATTTCTATTTTCCAAACAGTAGCACTTGAGGTTTATTTTATTAAAAATCCAACTTTTATATTGAAATAGCAAGTGTTTCATACTTGATTTTGTTATATTACTTACTACTTAATTTAACTAGTAGATATATCATTTATATTAAGAATAATTTTATCATATGTGGTATGTAATAACGCCTAATTGCACTTCTTTAATGGTTGTCGGTTTCTTTCAACTTTTAACGCGACACATTAACCAATTGGATTTCTTTTCTTAACGACTAACTAGTAAACTTCTTGTAGCATAATATATTTATTTCTTTATATAATTTTCCAATTTTAATATTTATATATACTTGTATATGTTAAAAATAATAAAATTGCTTGACTGGCATTTTTGACTTGTAATATTGATTCTAATTTTATTTAGTACCTTAGATGATAAGTTATGATACTACTTGGGAATTATTAGACACTTTGTAACTTAGATAACTTATTACATAAGTGATTATGAAATTAATAATTGATTGTGAGATTGACAAGTGATTTTTTTTTTGGACTTGATAATTAGTACCAATAATCACCATTTGATACAAAAAAAAAACAAATTGGAGGAATAATGGATGATGTGGTTGTTCGAATCTGGTTTTTGGAAAAATGAGTGTTGACCCGAATTTGACTAAATAATTAAGTGGTTTCTATTAGTGAAAATAGAATTAAATTATTTGTAAAAATTCTACTAGAAGAGTAGATGAGAATAACATTTGGAATTTCTCAAAACCAATTCCGGGTGAATGAGAAATTAATGGTAGAAGTTAGCCACTTAATACAAGTAAATGGTATGGAAAATGGAAAATGTGGGGAAGGAAAAATGCTCCATCCCACATAGGAAAAGGAGCAAAGTTTGCTCACTTGATATATCCCAAGTTGGACTTATAGGTTTGGGCCCTTGGGGGCACCCTAGTTTATAAAAGGGGTGAGGACCTACATGCTTATGGGTTTGCTTCAAAGCACACACGCGCGCGCGCGCACCGTCGCGGCCTGGCCCGACCCGTTTTAGGCCGTGGGCTTTGGCTTGGACCCATATTCTTTTTGGACCAAAAACCTTTAAAATAATTAATATTTAATTAATTAACGGATTTTCAACTGGGAATTGTTCGCATCCGTACACGGGCGGACGCACGGCCCGCACGTTGGGTCGTACGTTAAGGAGAACTCGTTCGCATCCGAGCAGAGGCTGAAGCATGGCCCATGCGTCTGGTCGTGCGTCACTCCGTAACTTTGTCATTTTGGTTAACATCCATGCACGGGCCATGCGCCTGGTCGTGCGTCGATGCGAAGTGAAGAACAGATGCGCCTGTTCAGTTAAAACCTGTCTTTTCGAGCCAAGAGATGTTTTCTTTCCATCCGGGCACCTTGATGCCTTTATAAACTGACCCTTGCATATTGAAATGATACACGAAAATATAAGATATCAGATTATAATCGAGACATTTTGCATTTGAGCATATTGACATACTTTCCTTCATTCAAAAGCTTGAAAGTCATAAACATATAGTTGTTCGTTGTGTTTCTGGTTTGCAAGTGATGTAAACTCGAAACTGAAATAGTCGTTGTATCTTAAGGGCGTACACCGGAACCGTTAGCACTTATATACAGGGCGTTTTTGTCTTGCGGAGACTGAATCGAATTCAGGCCTCGACTAAGTCAAACACTCATACACTTAGCCATTTTCTTAAACAGTAAACTAGATATTTTAACCCAACAGTGGTCGGCCAAGGGAGATCAAATGCAAGACCCAATTTTACATCCTCATTCAACATTCTTCCATATAAAATATTACAACTCTTATCCTCCTTTCCCCACTTTCATATTTCTTAAATTCATTCAAACCTCACTCACAAAACACAACTTCTTGATTATTTTTTTTATTCTTATCGCCCACAAAACATTGTCTCTTGTTGGAAAATTCAATTTGTAGATTTTAATGAATGCCATGTAAAACTTAAACTAGAAAGTTGACACCCCATTTTTCTTGTAATTTGCAATGTAATAGATAGGGATGGAAAAGCTGAGTCAAGTCAGCTACTCCTGGAAATACTAGAAGTCAACTGAAGATTAAAGCCAAGTCTCAAGTTGAAGCGAGAGATGAGTCATCCAATGATTGGAGCAGACTCAAGTCACCTGGGGAAAAAGGCAGCAGCCAAGAGGAGTTAACTGAAATGAATCCGTTGCACAGAAGTCAAGAACATTACTTATATAAGTAATACTTCCTGTTTCCAGGTCTTAAAGTGCTCGTTCTAGAAGCGTGCAAATGGAATAAACCAATGGGAAGCACAGCACCTCGTGTCAGAACCTGAAAAGATGCAAACTCATTTAATACGAGGAAGGGTCTACATCTCAAGTTTGAGGACCAAGAAAAGACAAGCCAACGAACACTAGTGACTTTTGAAATATGCCTATCTCTTCAACTATAAAAGACTGAGGAATTTCATTAAGAAAAGGTTACCTGAACCACGAACAAGCAAGCAATATTTAAGCTGTAAACCTGCAAATATTCTCAAGTATATTCAAGCAAATCCTCAAGCCTGAAACTCGAAGGAAATCGATCCAACACAAAGTCATGAAGGAAAGACAACTTCAAATCATTGAAGAAGAAACTTTTGAAGAATCAAAAGGGGTCTACCATTCAAGGAGGATCATAGGAAGGTTCAAGATCGAACCAGTGTCAAGTTATTGGAGGGCTTCGTGATCAAATCCAAGAGCTTGAGGAAGTGAGCTGAAGTAGCAAGACAACTGCCCTGTAAAGAAGCTGAGTCGGAAGAGAAGCCAGCTGTGTGACCAAGGTTGTCTCTAGACTGTTGACCACTTTGTAAACAGATCTTTTACATAGTGGATTCCTCCAGGAGTTGGAGAAGAGAGGATTAGAAGAATTACCTCATCTTCGAACCTCTATAAAAATCAACTTTGTCATTTATTTTTCAGCACATTTAAATTTCTGCATACTCACTTTATATCTGCTGATAAACTTATTTGCTATCCAACTGATTAATAACCAAGTGCTAAAATCAAGTGTTAAAACAAGTTTAAAACAAATCAAAGGGTGTTATGTCTTCTGCTGATAAAACCAACACAACCAAGTTAAGGTTCAGGTTAAACATCTGAGTTATTCTATCAACAGCTCTATCGAGTCTGTTGAGTGGATAACTCTGCTGAATAACCAACTTAGCTATCCCTCAAGGACTCAGCTGTTTGTGTCAGCTCTGTAAGATTTTAAAAGGACTAAAATAGAAAAGTTGGTAAGGTTTTTTCAACCCCCCCTTCTAAACCTTACTTACGCCCCTTGGGACCTACAAGTGGTATCAGAGCGGTTGGTTCATTGAGCCTTCCACACTGGTTACTGAACTAGATCTCTATCTTTTCAAAAAGGATTCAAACACTTGTATTTTCAAAATCTTTCATTTTTAGCAAAGTTATTATTATGGAAGCAAATTTGACACGCATTCCTATGTTCACTATGGAGGAATTTGATGACTGGAAAATTCGTATGCAGGCTCATCTATCTGCTCTACACGCTGAAATGTGGCTTGTGATAGAGGATGGGCCACTGCAAATATTAAAAGTAAACACAATTGTAAGGAGAGCAGTTGCAGCTGAAGGAGAAGAAGCTGCTGCTGAAGAAAGACCAGCCCTGGTTGAAAAACCAAGGATTGAGTGGACAAATGATGATAGGAAAAGATACAATCTGGAAAATGTGACCAAGGATATACTCTACAAAACTTTGGACAAAGCAATGTTCAATAAAGTCAATCCTGCAAAACAGCAAAAGAAATCTGGGATAAATTAACTTTAATTTGTGAAGGTTCAGAGCAAATTAAAGAAAATAAATTATATGTTGCTGTTCAAAAATTTGAAAATTTCAAAATGTTTGCAGGAGAATCTATGGATCAGCTGGATGCAAGATTCACTGAGATAACAAAGGAGCTTTCAGCTCTTGGAAAGGAATACACATAAAAGGAGATGTGTATGAAGATCTTAAGGAGCCTTCCAGCTGAATGGGAAATGAAGACTATGGCTCTAAGACATTCAATGGACCTCTCAAAAACATCCAATCGTGAGCTATTCTCAGACATCAAAGCCTATGAGTTTGAGCTGAGAAGAAAAGATCAAGAGGAGACAGATGTACCCAAGACAACTGCATTGATAGTCAAGGATGGAAAGAGAGCTGAACCAAAAGAAGCCATAGACCAGGAAGAGAGTGCCTTAATGGTTAAAAGATTCAACAAGTTCTTCAATAACAACTATAAAAAAAACAATGGTGAAACCTCCAGGAGACATTCAGCTCCCTCTAAGTCAAGGAAAGAAAGGCCACCCAAGAGAACTGAGCATCAAAGGGTTGAATATCAGAGAGCTGATAACCCAATGATAGAAAGAGCTGATCAAAGAGCTGAGAACCTATGTTGGAACAACAGATAACCAGGACATTTTGCAGTTAATTGTTCCTATCCACCAACCAACAAATATAGGAATGAAGAAGAAAGAAAGGTCTTCAGAGAAAAAAGACAAGAAAAGAAGAAAGCCATGTTGGCTGCTGAGACTGCTGAGATAGCTAAATCTAAAGAAGCAGGAGACTCAGAGAGTAGTGAAGCTGACTACTCAAGTGATTCTGAAGAAGAAGCCATGATCTGTCCTATGGCTAAAGAACAAGATCAACCAGACCAAGAAGATGAGGTACACTCTAACTCATCTCATTCAGATTCAGGTGATAGTGATTGTGATACACACACTTCATCACCCACTGATCTTTATGATTCATTAGGCAAAATGATGAAAGACTTTGAGCACATCAAATCCTCACACACACTTCTAAATAAGGAAAACAGCCAGCTCAAAAGCTAAAACGCACAACTGACTAAGGAGCTGAGTACTCTAAGTCACATAGTTGATGAGAACAAAGAGCTGAAGGCTGAAAATGCTAAACTATCAGCAGAGATAGCCGTTGTAGAAAAGAGAGAAAATGATCGTAAATATGTGATTGCCTCATTTACAAAGGCATCCAAATCATTGGATGACCTTATCATGAGTAAAAAAGAATGTGGAGATAAGACAGGCATATGATTCAATTCCTTTATTCACAGTCAATCTCCTAGAGTGATTTTGGAAAAAGGATCTTCAAGCAATGAAGCATCTAAAAAATCCAAAACACCAAATGTTGCACCCACATTCACTCCTAAACACAATCACAAACAAACTGGCCTTGGATACAAAGGAAAAGGAAAACAGCCAGTTGAGTATGCTGAGAGGACAGCTGAGAAGAAATCCAGCCAAGTTCCTCAGCAAACTCCAAATAGCAAGTACTCTTTGAAGAACAAATAGAGCTACCAAAAACCCCAGAAGTTTCATCAGAGAAACACACATGTTGGAATTGGTAGAAACTACCCAAGCCAAGCTGATTGGAACAATGTGAAATATCAGCAAAGACCAATGGATTACAAGCCTAGATGGCAAAAACCTAAACCTCATCAAAGGTCATTCCAAAGGCAAAAGAGTTATTATCAGCACACATATGCACCCAGACACTACACTCAGAAATATCACAACTATCCAAAGAAAGCAATTGCTAATACACACTTTGGCATACAGACAAAAGAGACAGCTGTATGAACCTAAAGCCCCCAAGCAATTTGCTAATGTGCACTATAATTATGGCACAAATAGATAGAGGAACTGAGTTTGTCAATGGGATAATTACTCAGTATTGTGGTGAAAATGGTATTGCTTATGAGTTATAAGCAACAAGAAGTCCACGGCAGGATGGAGTAGCTGAAAGAAGGAACAGAACTCTCAAGGAAGCTGCAAGAACCATGTTAGTTGAAGCTGGATTGCCTAAGAGATTTTGGGCTGAAGCCATTAACACGGCATGCTATACTCATAATAGATGCATGATTAACAGGCAATTAACCAAGAGTCCCTATGAAATCTGGACAGGGAGAAAGCCAAACATTGGGTTTTTCAAGATATTCGGATTTAAATGTTTCATCCACAACAATGGCAAAGATAATTTGAAGGTTTTGATGCTAAAGCTGATGAAGGTATCTTTTTAGGATACTCAACTGAGAGCAAAGCCTATAGAGTGCTGAACAAGAGGACTATGGTCACAAAAGAGTCTATCCATGTGGTTTTTGATGAACCTAATGTGAGTGGAGAAGACATTGAAGAGTTAGCTGATAAGCTGAATCAGCCAACTATGCAGAAGAGTCCCTATGTTGAATCTGAAGTAAGAGCAAGCAACCCAGATGAAGATGAGATAGCTAAATCTCAAAGACAGCTGGAGAGTCAACAGCTGAATGAAGATGAAAGAGTTGTTCCAGACAACATAGCTGCGAGACGGTTGAACCCAGCTGACTTACTCCAACCTGATGTGCGATGGCTGAAAGACCATACACCAGAGTTAGTTATTGGAGATGTTAGAGATGGTGTAAGAACCAGATCCAGAGCTCAGCAAGAAGCAATGTTCACTTGTTTTATTTCCCAAATAGAGCCAAAAGATGTGACTCAAGCATTGGATGACACACATTGGATTCAAGCCATGCAAGAAGAGTTGAATCAGTTTGAAAGAAACAAAGTGTGGGAATTAGTGCAGCGACCAACCCATCAAAATGTTATTGGCACAAAATGGGTTTTCAGAAACAAGATGAATGAGGAAGGATCTATGGTAAGAAACAAAGCAAGATTGGTAGCCAAAGGGTATTGCCAAGAAGAGGGAATAGATTTTAATGAAACATTTGCTCCTGTTGCTAGATTAGAAGCAATAAGGATGTTTCTTGCCTATGTTGCACATAAGAACTTCACTATATATCAAATGGATGTGAAGAGTGCATTTCTAAATGGACTGTTAGAGGAAGAAGTCTATGTTGAGCAACCTCCATGCTTTGAGCAGAAGACTATTGTAGATAAGGTGTATAAGCTCAAGAAAGCATTATATGGATTGAAACAGGCACCAAGAGCATGGTATGATACATTGTCTCAATTTCTAACTGACAATTGATTCACCAAAGGCAAAGTGGACAGAACACTCTTTAGAATTCCAGATGGGGAGAGTATATTGCTTGTTCAAATATATATGGATGACATCATTTTTGGATCCACAAACAAAGAATTGTGTGATAAGTTCTCAAACCTCATGCAAGGCAAATTTGAAATGAGCATGATGAGAGAGCTGACTTTCTTCCTAGGACTTCAAGTCAAGCAATTAAAGGATGGAACTTTCATATGTCAAACAAAGTACACCAGAGATTTAATGAAGAAATTTGGTATGGAAGAGAAGTCTTCTGTGAAAATACTAATGAATACATCAGTCAAGATGGACATGGATGCAGATGGCAAGGATGTAGATCAAACAAGATATAGAGCACTTATTGGATCATTGCTCTACTTAACAGCCAACAGGCCAGACATCACCTTTGCAGTAGGTGTATGTGCAAGATTTCAATCTGCACCAAAAGAAAGCCACATGACTGCAGCTAGGAGAATCATAAGGTATCTGAAGGGATGCCAGGAATTTGGCTTATGGTATCCAAAAGAAGGTGGATTCAAGCTTATTGGTTATTTAGACTCTGACTATGTTCGATGCAGAGTTGACAGGAAAAGTACCTCTGGTACATGTCAAATGCTTGGAAATAGAATTTGGTTTCCTAGTTTAGCAAGAAGCAAAACTCAATAGCCACATCCACAGCTGAAACAGAGTACATAGCTGTGGGCAGCTGTTGTGCCCAAGTCTTATGGATGAGACAACAGCTGAGAGATTATGAGATTGAAGAAAAAAAGATTCCAATTATGTGTTATAACACAAGTGCTATTGCAATCACTCAGAATCTTGTGTTGCATTCAAGAACAAAGCACATTGATGTCAAGTATCATATTATAAGAGATCATGTTGAAAAGAAAGACATAACTTTGGAATATATCTCAACTGATAAGCAGTTAGCTCACATATTCACAAAGCCTTTATGTGAGTCAAGATTGGAAGAGCTTAAGCATGAGATATTGTTAATTGAGCTAACTTAACACTCAGAAGACTCAATCAGTAGAGATGGAAGATGAGAAGATGGAAATTGAACAAGTTTCACGAATCAGCCATGTGAAACAACTATGTCGGAAAGTCAGCTGTATTGAGTTAGCTGACAGCTGAGTCACTTAATGAAAAGAGAGAAGCAGAGTTGAGTCACTTTGCATATGAGTTGAGTCATTTATGAGCTATGTAACAAAAACGCAGTCGTTTTTAATGAGCGAGAATGTTTTTAAGGATGACGTCAGCGTAATAATGACGGGTACAGTAAAAAGCTGCACAGTAAGCATATGATTAGATATAAATGCTGCCGCAATAAATGCGAGGAATTACATGCGGTTTGACGTGCTAAATCTGAACTGTTGATCTTGATCAAAATTTCAAAATCCGAAGACATGTCCTTTCATAACCCTTATATATTCATTTTTCCTGTGTTCTCTCTCTCATTCAGAAACTGTTTATCTTCAAGTAAAAAGAAAGCAAGCTATTTCTCTCTCGAAAACCCTAAGTGTCCTCCAGCAAGTTCTTCAAGTTTTAATCGGTGAAAATATCTGAAAATGGCTCCTAAGTTTGATTTCGTCAAGCTATCGAAGCAAATCCACTCAGGATCGTCAGTGGATTTTGAAGGTATAGTGAAGTAGGGTTCTAATGAAACCCTAGTTAAGAAGATTGCTGAGATGCTAGAAAAGTCAGGTCTCAAGGCTATTCTGACTTTGGAATACTCGCATACCTATCTCGAGGAGGTAGTGTAGTTTTATGTTAATGCGGAAGTGCATGACAAAGGAATCAAGTCTTCTGTCCACCGCAAGGACATAATGATAAATGCTAAAGACCTTGCGGAGCACTGCTTGTTGTCGTCTGAAGGCATAAAGGAGATTAATGAAGCTGATGTTGATTTCGCTGCTACATGGAAAGAGATAGCCAAACCGGAGTGTGCTGCTAAGGTGGTCTACACAACTGAGAAGAAGCTGCTGAAGGACGACTATCATAAATTGATGGGTGTCGTCTCCAAATATGTAGACATGAAGTTTGGAAGCTCTAATCAGTTGTCCAAGACTAGGTTGATCGTCATGGCTACGATCATGCAAGGCAAGAAAGTAAACTGGGCTGAGTTCGTATACAACAGACTATGCCAGAATGTGATGAATAAGTCATTCAAGGAAGACAAATCCTTTCGAGGATTTCTTGGATAAGGCCTCGTGGTTGGCCACTTGATGGAAGTGAAGGGTATTCCCCTTTGACATGGAAAACCCTTCCATGTCAACAAGAAGATGTTCAGGGCGAACCTCTCTGGAGCTCAGAGGAGAGCCCACGCGAAGAAGGCGGAAACTAGTGAGGGGGAATCAGCTGAGCCTGAGGACACAACTGCTACCCCCCCACCCAAGAAGAAAGATGCCCCTGCAACTAAGGCAAAGAAGGCTCCAGCAGCAAAGTCCAAGAAAAAGGATATACCTGCCTCGTACCGAGTCGTCTGCCCATGCAGCCGAGTCTCCTGCTCCTACAGCCGAGGCTGAGAAGGGACCCCAAACCCCTTCTCCAGCCATACGAAAGAAGAGGACTGCCAATTCAAGGAAGGCAGATCCCTTCAAGAAGAATGCCCAAGTTCCCACCGGTGATGAAACCACCGAATCAGAACTAGAACTCCCTCTAGTTCGTCCAAGAAAAAGGAGACTGGTAAGAAACTTTGAATTGGAGAAGACAGTTGAATCTGCCACTCAGCTGGAGAAAGCATACGAGACCACCAAACTCGTGAAGTGCGGTCTTAAGTTATTGATGAATCGACAAGACCAAGGTCATCGCAGAGTCCTTTGAAGACTCGATTTGGGCGTCGACAATCGAGGGAAGCAAAGCACAGACAATCGAACATCCTGTTGAAAAGTTGTCTCTCCACTGCACGATGTTGTCAAGGAGAGGAGCAAGCGATATCTTGCCTTCAATCCCGAAAAGGAAGGACAAGAAGAAGATGATAACGATGATGTAATCATGTACTCTCCAGTATATCTAGACATTCAGCGCCATCTCAATGAATGGAGAGCATGGAAACTTGATCACTCAAGGGCGCGGTTCGCTCACCCTGAGTATATCGAAGAAGAAGAGGAATTGCTGCAATTTCTCAGTGTTGCCACGGTACGACAGGCTCTTGATGAAGAAAATTGCATGGACATTCTTGGAATCATCAAGGAAGAAGAGAAATAAAAGGCAGCTGAGGAAGCCCGTGTCCTAGAAAAGGCCAAGATGTGTGAATTCACAAACTCTCCATCTCACACTCATACACACTAGACATATACTTAGAGAGTGATGAGGAACCCATTTCCGCAACAGAGAAGTTAAACATGCAGCGAGCAATGAGAGAATCCAGACAGTTGCATGAGCAACAATTATTTGAAGGACTAGGAAAGTCATCTCAATCTCTACTGCAGATCGACCCTTTGGGAGTAGTGCAGCAGATTGCCACAGACATCGCTGCAGCTACGTCCCTGATACTTTCGAAGCATGGGTCCAAAGGAATTTGCAATGAAACTGAGACTTTGGGCACCCAAGTTGAGCCAACCCCTGAAGAAGGTGTTTTACCACCTGCCCCAGCGGCTGAGCCTTCAAATGAAAATGCCGCGAGTCAGGAGCAGAGTGACCCCATTATCAGTCACTCAGCTAGTGTGCGAGCTGAGAGGGAAACTCTCTCAACTGCAATAGGGTTGGATGATGCTACAGAAGACTCTAACTTGAAGCAAGGAGGTGAAGTGGAAACTGAGAAACAACCACAACAGAGTGACATTGACGAAGCTCGGACAGTTGAGTCTGTCTCAACTGAAATGTCAGTTGCTTTGAAGGCTAATGACACTGTTCTTACAGTCGAGGCACATGATGGAGATGCCCCGGGAGTTAACACTCTGGGCGATGAAAGTACAATCCTTGGGGTTGAAACTCCTATGGATGCTATGGTCTAAGAACCTAAGACAGTTGTGTCTGTCGAGGGGAATATTGAAGGCCTCGCAGCAGTTGAGTCTGCTGGAGGTATTGAAGGCCTAAGGGAGGTTGAGACTTCCCTAGGTAAGGGTGCAGAACCACAGAACATTCCTCCCATTCAAAGCGCTGAAACTGAGAAAGAGATAAGTGCACTTCATGATTCCCAGGAGAACATGATACATCATTTCTGGGGTCTGAAGATGAAGCTAAGTCCACCCCCATTGCAGATCAAAGGGACCCAGATGAGGATGTTCTCAAGACTACGAGCCAGCCAAGTGATAAAACTGCTCGTCAAAAATTTAACTTCGATGATGAGCCAACCCCGCAAATCTCATCATCATCCGATGACACTGGTGATGCAGCAGAGGATCCGGTAATTCATTTAGAGAAATCTACTGAGACCGAAGAAGCTATTAAGACAGTTGAGGCTCAGTCAGCTGGGCAACACATTCCATAAGCCCCAGCTAAAACCGAGTCAGTGCAAGAGCTCCCACAAAATTCAGAGAATGACTCCACCAAAGACAATCACAAAGCTTCCACAACTGTGACAGGATTAGGAGAAACCACTACAGCTGATATCAATCAAGCTGAGACTTCACAAGCACAAACCGCATAGACCATCTCATATGTGCGCGATGATGCCTTTGAACAAGTGTTTCCTTTTTCTATAAACTTGCCTGAGCTAGAGGAATAGACAGCTAACTAGCAACGACGATTCACTGTACGAGAAGATCCCGTAATCCCTACCGACTCCATTGTTCCAGCAGACTTTAACTTCAATGTGGAATGTCCGGCAGCTGAATCAAGTGAGACAACTGAGTTTCGTGAAGTCTTCAACAAGATCTGTGAAGGGATTGAGAAGATCGAATGACACCAAGCCTCTCTAGACTTAAGGCTGGACAATTGTTAAGTTGGTTTTATACCAACGTATTGAGTATTCTAGACTAGTGAAATTCATGTAATTAGTGTCATTTTCAGGTATTTTTAGTGTCGTATGAGTCAAATTCATGTAATTAGTTGTCGTTTGAGAGTTGGGACAGTCTTGGATGCCGAAATTGATCAAAAACGTTGAAAAACGTGTTTGGGAGATGAAGATCGCACTTTAGAAACAGAAAAATGGAAAAATATCGCGTGAGGATGAGCGCCGTAGCGCCAAAACCCCCGCGCCGCAGCTCGGGGTGGAAAATAGTACAGTACACAGCACATTGATCGGCGCTGCAGTGCCCAGGCCTAGGGGCTGCAGCGCCCGGCGCAAGCAACAAATGAAGAGGGAGTGTTCGGGGGCGTTGCGCCTAGCGCCAAGCCAAGGGCTGCCCAACCGATGTACAACAGGCAACAGGGGGACGACAATGGGCGCGCTGCAGCGCGCGATGTGCAAGCAGCAGATGACGACATTGGAGGTTGGGAAGTTTCTAAGGGCAATGTGGATAACATGCCTATTGGAGCCCCAACTTGAGGATAATCTGACATAGTCTGGCTGAAGACTGTAAACTTAGCGCTTCTTGGGAGGCAACCCAAGCTCCTTTTATTTTTTTTCTTAGTTTAATATAATTTAGTAGTTGTTTTTTGTTTTTTCTGAATTTTTTGCATTTTTAGGAGTAGTAAGTTGCATCACACCCTACCCCTCTTATTTGTGCAAATCCCACATATCCCACTCCATCCTCACAAAGAAGTATTATAACACCACACACACCATATTCATCTCATTCACTCATTATTTGGTAAATTTGCAACTTCCAAACCCCACCCCATGGTTTTCCCCATCTTGTGATTTTTGTGTGATTGAATTGTAGAAATGCAAGGATAATTGTTGTTAATTTGTGGTTTGTGGATTGGTTGATCATGTTAGACTTAGGCTTGGTATTGAATTTTGGGATTGAATTGAGATATCCATTGCATTTACTATCTTTGCCCAAATTATGCATATGAGGTGTTTGATTAAATGCCCCAATGACAGTTTCAAATTGTTTAGTGCTACCTTGCATAACTATGCTTATCTTTTTGACATGGCACTATATTTTCCACTTGGGTGCATTATGTATGTACTTTGATTTTCGATTTCTTACTCATAACCAAATTACATGGTTCCGCGAGTTTTGTTTCCTTATCTACCTTGCTAGGTTACTAAGATGCGAAGCCAAAAAGGGATCGAGCCCAAGGCGAAGGGGATGAACAAGACCACACCTCGAAGGCATACAACACCCACGAGCTTGTACACCAGGATGCATTGTGAGCTTATACGAGACACCTCATACACGTAGTAGTACCACATGACTTAAGGAGCCTTCGCTCCTCGGCTACCAGGAAAGTCCTTTTTCCCACCTCTCCATTGGGGACAATGTCATTTTAAGTTTGGGGGGTGCAGTATGTTTTTATTCTTCGAGTCGAGTTTTGAGTTAAAACAAATGAAAAAAAAGAGTCCAGAGTCAAGTCTGGTCGTCTGTAAAACTGTGAAACTGCACGACTAGGTGAATTTGTTGAATGAGTTGAACGGTCAAGATAGCGTGTGTTTGAACTGTGATCTATTCTTTTTTCCATTAATTCCATATATGTGCTTAACTCTGTTGATTTATTTGGGGATGATTTATGCAATTGAGTGGTTCCTTTATGATCCCACCGGATTTTAGAACTTGTCTGATCACTAGTCGAGGCGAAATCCTAGGTGAAGTAACATTAAGGAAGTGATTTAGGCCATCTTTGAACAAACCAGAGCCTAAAATGCCTACCTTTGTATTATATTTTCCCTAATGTCCCCCTTTGAGCCGTATAAACCCGTTTCTTTGGCAACCAATCTAATACCCAGAGCCTAAATGTGAAAATCCTAATTACCCATCACTCATACACACAAAGTATCGAAAAATGTTGAAGGTTGAGGAGGGTATGTTGAGAAGGGTATGTATTTAATTGAATGAAGTTGCCCAAGAAAAGAAAATATAAAACCCCATGTACGCAAAAGAATAAGTTTGGGGGTTCCGAAAAAAAAAATGTGAAAAAAAATGATGAGAAAAATCAGTGGGATTGAAGGTTCATAAACATTGGGGATGTCAAAAAGTGAAGGGTAGTTGTCAAAAATCAGTGTTGATTTGAGCCACTTAATCCCATATTTTCCTACTTTACCCTAAGCCCACATTACAAGCTTTAAAAGTCCTATTGATCCTTGTGTTACATTAGCTTACATTAGTGGAGATTAGTGAAAGACAAGCTTATGGAGTCCGGTAAGCATCTCATCTCTATATTCAAAAAGTGGATCATTTTGAAAACACTTGATTGCGTGAATCTATCTGGATAATGAAAATGGGGTTGGCATGAACATTCCACCTTCATGATCACATTGTGAAAATACGCACTTGATTGATAGTGAAACGAAATTTGACGAATGAGTTTGGTTGTAAAGTTTTGCAGTTAGTCCGTTTGAGTCAGTCGTCTTTTATTTTTTGTTTCTTTCATGTTTATTGATTTTTAGAGTCTGTAATTGCTTGAGGACAAGCAAACATCTAAGTTTGGTGGTATTTGTTAAGTTGGTTTTATACCAACGTATTGAGTATTCTAGACTAGGATTTTGCATTGTTTTTGGATATTTTTAGTGTCGTTTGAGTCGAATTCATGTAATTAGTTGTCATTTGAGAGTTGGGACAGTCTTGGATGCCGAAATTGATCAAAAACGAAGAAAAACGTGTTTGGGAGGTGAAGATCGCATTTTAGAAGCAGAAAAATGGAAAAATATCGCGCGAGACGCGCCCGCCGCAGCTAAAAACCCCCCGCCAAAGGCTACGCTGGGTAGAAAATAGTACAATACGCGGCACATTGATGGGTGCTGCAGCGCCCAGACCTAGGGGCTGCAGATCTCGACGCAAAGCAAAGGGGGGAGTGTTTAGGGTGTTGCGGGCCCGAGCGAAGGGTCGGCAAGACCCGGCCGATGTACAGCAGACAACAGGAGGACGACGATGGGCGCGGCTGCGCAGCACGCGCCATTCCTAGATCAGTAGCGCGCGATGTGCAGCAAAGAAATGATGAGGGGGATTAACACGGCAATTGGCTAACTGCATACGGTTGAGAGAAATGCAACGGTGCAACGGGCCTAAAGCATGGCTGAACGTGGGCTTATTATTTTTGGGTCTTTTTGGATGGATTTTCGAGTTTTCAAGCCTATAAATAGAAGAAGTAACGTCCAATAAGGGGGTCGGACATTATTTTGAGCACAACGCAAGGCAAGAGACACAAAGCTAGGGTTCGGGGCAATTGGAGGCACTTCTCGTCTGGACACTGAGAGAATTCCTTCTCTTTTCTCCTCAATCTTTCTTTGCTTATCTTTGTCGATATCTTGAGATGTATAATTATTTCGTCATGAGTTTTTGTACATCCAATATGAGCTAAACCTATTTTTCTAGGGGATTGATGTAACTTACGTTTGAATCTATGTGTTGATTTCCAATTTATGAAATTCGCATGTTTATTAATCTATTTGTACTATTTGATTTGATTGCATCTGGATTATCTGATCAATAATTTAGATTGTTTGGCGTGTTTGATTTGACGCTCGAGAGAGGTAATTGAATGTCTGGCTATAGAATAGCACAACCTAAGGTTTCATAGAATCGAGAGGTTTATGAATCTTTTGAAGCCTGGGATAGAATATTCATTGAGCGTATTAGGTTTTAATTTATGATTTTTATAGAGATATCGAAATCAGAAATTGGAACCTAGAATCACTTGGCACTCGAGAGAGGAACTGATAAACGGTAGGAATATTGGCTTATAGATTAATAACTTGTGATTAATAAACTGGATTGAAAACATAGGGGATAACTAGGTGAAATCAACCCTCTAGAATTCATCTTCTACGTGTTTGATAAATTGTCTGAACCAATTATTTTTTTAATTTTAGTTTTCTTTTTAGTTTAATAAATTCTCATCTCTTTTCGATTTCTAGATAGAATTAAGCTATTTTAATTATAGTACTTAGTATAAAATTTGATAACAATCCCTGTGGAGACGATAACCCTACTTTCAAAATCTATACTAAAACTTGACACCGTACGCTTGCGGTAAGAGTTCCTTGATCAACAATAGAGATGCCACCCTCATAGCAAATTTGAGAGGGATAGTAGTACGGACCAGGGAGCGGTCTCAATAGCAAAGTGCCATGTGATTCGAGCAAGTTCGCTATTTCAAGGCGCTATACAATAAAATGGTTATTTGAAGCGCTGACAACACTTTGATCAGGCACAAAATGCAGGAATACATAGAATGTTGCATGAATCTCACAAGACTGAAATGGAGCTGCTGATACAATTTCAAGCAAAAGAAATTTTGCGACTTGAGAGCACTATAAATGATAAATTTAGCCTACTCATGGCTGAGATGAAGCTAGTGATAGCCGAGTCCAAGGCAACTCGCTCAGAATTTCGAGCAGCATATGCCTCAGCTGACTCCAACCAACACTCAGCTCTACAAAGACTAGACTTCATGCTCGCAGGTATGTTCCTTGGGGTTCCTCTTTCCTTTGATGATGCCAAAAAAGGGGAAGAGGACTCCCTAAGGAAGTTGAAAGAAGAGGAGTCCAAGGAAGCTGAAGCTGAGAAGAAAGGAAAAACAGCTGAGGGGGAACGCTCGACAGAATTAACCTTGATGTTAGCTGAAACCCCACAGCAAGGTCAAGTCACAGCCTCCATCATGAGCAAACTTCTTGTAACCCTACCAATGGGACACTCTGCTGTGCCTATAGCAGAAAGAAGGAAGATCATTGAAGCAGAGATTGAGGAGTTCTCTGAAAAACAGGAAGCTCATGTTCAAAAGATCTTACAACAGCATGGTGGACTCCTAGCTGAAATAAGCAAAGCTCTAATTGACCCTCCCAGTGAATTAAGCAGCAAGTTGGATCTGAGCCTAGATCAATGGAAGAATTCAAAACACTGGAAGGTGAAGGCTACTTCAATGGACTGTCTCTAACCAAATCATAGGATCACTACAGGGAAAAAGGACTAGACGTGTGCAAGAGAGCTGAGAAACAACAAAGCTCTAGCAAACACTCAGCCGGAAAATCCAAAGCTCCTGGGCAGTACACTTTCAGAGAAGAGGATCTGAGTAAGGAAAAGAGCGAAAAAGGGACATCGTGTATTGGACTGGGCACAATCATTTGGCGAATTTAGAAGATCAACGCAAAGTTGAAGAAGCCAAAAGAAGAATGGCAGCAGAAAGTGCCAAAGCCCAACGCGAATGGGAGGAAAGACAGAGAAGGGATGACCCTGCTGCAAAGAAAGCTTACAAAAAGAAGAAAAAGGAAGAAGAAAGGAAGAAGAGAGAAGAAAAAAAGATAAAAAGAGAAAAAGAGCTCATGACTTTGACAAAGCTGAAGAGGAAAGGAGGCAGCGAGGGCGATGAAGTGTTGCTGCGAACCCTTCATGTACTTTACTTATGTAAATACATTCATGTAAGTCATCTGTGTACTTAGTGAAGTGTTTTGTAATTTTTCAATTTGTACTTCTTCTAGTTTCCTAGCATAGATGTCTGTATTTTGCTTCGATATAGAATGCTCTGATACCAAATATAAACAGTTGTGTAAAGGACAAGAATGCTATGATCAATAAAACGATCGATTCTACGCATACATTCTTTGTTACTGCATTGTCTGTATGTATCTTTGTTGTTTATATTTTGTTGATTGTTTTTAAGTTTTGGCATCATCAAAAAGGGGTAAATTGTTGAGAAATTTATTTTGTAGATTTTGATGAATGCCATGTAAAACATAAACTAGAAAGTTGGCACTCATTTTCCTTGTAAGTTGCATTGTAATAGATAGGGCTGGAAAAGCTGAGTCAAGTCAGCTACGTCTGGAAATATAAGAAGCCAACTAAAGACTGAAGTGAAGACTCCGCTGTGAAATAGCTGAGTATGGCCAAGATAGAAGATCAAGAACTCGACTAAAGATATATCAGTTGAGGAACAGTTGTGTGAAGAGTCAGCCAAAGTCAACTCAAGAAGCCAAGTCTCAAGTTGAAGTGATAGATGAGTCATCCAATGTCACGCCCCAAACGGGATGCGACGACAATCCACAACTTAAATACAATAACCAAGCAGTCTAGACAAATATCAACGAGAACCCAATAAGACAGAGTCTAAATAGCAGCGGAAATAATTAACAGATACAAGTTACCACTTAAAGTTTACAATCCATCATCCAAATTACAACCTGAAAGTCAACAAAATAGCAACTTAAAGTCAAGGGGTCCTACGCCCCTCAATTACAAACCCGAATGGAACGAAATACAAAATTCCGACAATAACATAAGAAAAGAGTCCAACCAACAACAAGAAATAGTAAATCCAACAAACGTAGTACAAGGTCTCAATCCAGAGCTGGTTCATCATCTCCAACGAAATCCTCATCTAAGGTTAGAAAACAGGTGGGGATGAGACAAAAATCTCAGTGGATAGGGTGATCGTGTGCGAGTGTGGCGCAATATAGTTAATGTGAGAAAACAGTTATATGAAAATGCGTGAGTATGATGCATGAATTCACACACGATTCATAAGCGTCGTGATAAAATAATACAATAGTATATTTATACGATTCAAGAAAATGCGATTCATGATCACACAGCACTATGTGATTCATCAAAGACAGTAGGATTGCATACGGAAGTGTAACGCCAATCCTATGTAAGGCAAGTAATGGTTGCGTCGATTTGTAGCGCCAACCAATGCAAAACAGTGGTGGTTGCGTGCGGAAATGTAACGCCAACCAAAACGGGTACGATAACTCCGGAATTGTGTGGATCGAGGCAATGATTCCTTCATTCTTCCTTGTAACTCCCGGTCAAGATGGTCCAAGACCGACACCTTATCGCTCCGTAGGCAAAGACAAAATCCACAATGGAGTCAGCGAGGCTTGGATCCGTCATAATCATGATTATACCTCGATTACGACCCGCTTCCCTTGGACAAACTTCGTCCCTCGATTCCGGGATTAGGGCGATGGGGCCTAAGAGTGGAATAGCGGCCGAGCTGCCCGGTTCCATCCCCCGACGTATCTATTCCGATCGTGAGCCCGACACACCAAGTTGACTCGGCAGAAAGTAATTACAATTACGGGGTAGTCAACCAACAGCAATCAGTATTATTAATTCAGTAAGCGATTTAGGAAAATTTTTGAAAAGCGCGAGTGGCAATTATGGCGTTGGTGGAGTTTTTGGATGAAGATTATTATCGGAAGGATAAGCAACCTTCGATATCTTGAAAGATTGGGTGGGACATAAGTCCCGTTATAGATTCAATTCGCAAGGCGAGGAAGTCACTCCGCGATCGGGTATTAATCGGTCAAATTGATCCGATAAGTCAGGGGTTTTTGGGAAAGTAAAATACTTAAATTAAATCTCCAAGTCAGATAGTCCAGGGCTATTTTAGTAAAAGAGAAAATAATTTGAGTTAGGTCCTTTATAAAAGGAAAATTGTAATTTAGCCCCGTTTAGTAAAAACTAACACTTTTGGGGTTAAAAATTGAATAATTAAATATCCCGGCCTTGAACAATTATGAGGTCAGTTCCTAAATTCTCCACTTGTCCAGAGATTTAGGTTTTTAAAGTTTTGAGGTCGAGTTTTTATAAAAATCTCACATTGGCCCCAAATTTGTAAAAATTGCCAATTCGGACCTTAAGTTTTAAAAATTCGGAACTCACAAACCGGAAGGGATTTTAATGTCATTCCAGTTGAAAAATATCACTAAGGTTAGTAGGATATTGGGACAAAAGCAGTTTTAAAAAGCAATATGTGTAGGTCCTTAAATTTTTGAAAATATCATTTTTGTCCCATTTTAAAATAATTGCCTTTAAGGCTTTTAGGGGTCCAATTGTTATGTGATTTGAACCTTGGGTCCAAAATATAATTAAGTTATAGTTAAGTTAGTATTTCCAGGTGCATGGGCTGCATAAGTCCTGGAAATTTCATTTGGGTCCTCAAGTTTAGTATTTTACACATTAGTCCCTCAATTTTTGAAATATTACTTTCCAAGCCCTAACCACTTGGATTTTTGGAATACTTTTAGAATATGTAATTCCCAGTACCTTAAGAGTAAAAATTTCAAATTTTAAGGTTAAGTTCTGGTACAGTTTTAAAAATTGCAAAGTAGCCCTCAAACTTTCAAAATTTTACAATCTAGTCCTTGGGCTTTTAAAGGTTGATTTTATTTATCTTAGAACTCTTAAAACCTTATTAAAATATAGAAAAGTCATTTTTGAACCTGAGTACAGTCCCAAATATTGAAATTTGCAGAGGGGTCCTTTAACTTTTATTTTCTTGAAATTTAGTCTACCAACTTTCCATTTTTGCATTTTTAAGTCCAAAATTGAAATTTAATCAATTATGCTCGACTTTTCCAGGTTATAAGTCATCCAAAACATAGATTTTAAAGATCATACACATGCATGTCCAATATATACAAGAATTCATCAATTAAAACATTAAAGTGTACATGCTTGCACCTAAAATTCAATAAATAATAATTTTGAGCAACTCTTGAGAATTTTCATGATTTGATATATAAAATTGACATGCAATACATAGATTATATATATCTCAAGGCTCATGATCAAATTTTCTACATGCATTTAATCAAAATACCTAAAAGTTGGAAAATATTTTTCCACCCACCTTAAATTTGGAAATTGTGAAATAAAAGGATAATTTCACAATTTTTGGATGAGGCTTCTTAGGTCAGCCCCTAAGTCAAGAAAATATCAAAATTTGGAGTTAGAAAAATGAGAGAAAAATTAAGGAGAAAAGGAGGAAATAAGGAAATGAAAAGGACTACACTTTACCTTGTGTAGTAGATGTTTGGAGACTAGTTGAAGCTCAAAAATTGAAAATTTTGGCTCAACTCCAAAATCTCCTAAGCTCAGCCCCTATTTCTCAAAAATGAAAGAGGGGTGTTAAAATTTGAAAAAAATAGGAAGAGTAAGAAAGAAGGGGTCTAGTACTCAATTCTTACCTTGTAGTCTAATTTCTTCTACTATTTTCTTCTTCAAGCTTGAGGTCCTTCTTCAAAATGTTGTCAAGCTCGAATCTTCAAGTTCTTCTAAATGTACCTCCAAACCAAATTCAAACTTAAGTTAAGAAGGTGGAAGAGATGAACAATGTGATATCCAAAAATGGATTGAAGTTAAAATTTCTTACCTTGTATGATGATGGTTCGATTTTTTTGGTGAAGGATAGGAGGAAAATGTTGAAATTTTTCTAAGTATAGAAGAAGAAAATGAAAGGAAGAATAGAGAGAAGTTGGGAGTTTTTAGAGAGAAGGAGGAGGATTTTTGCTAGAGAGTAAATGTGTTAGATGAAAATGAGATGAATTTTTGACAAAAAATGGCCATATGGCCGTCCACTTCAAGGAGAGAGGGGGAGAGGATTTTGTTCAAATTGTGTCTTGTAATTTGTCTCTTGCATGGAGACAAAATGCAAGTCAAAGTATGGGTCAAATTGGAATGTTGAGAGGAATAAGAAGAATGTTGGGAAGAATGGAATAAGTTGGGAAAAATAGTAATAAAGAATTGGTGTATAAGATGATGTGTATAATGTTTGAATTAATGATATAATTATACACAAGATGACTAATATATGGTGTAAGTGTACAAGAGTTGGATAATATTTTTACCCCAAAAATACCACAATGGCCGTCCACTATGAGGGCAATATGGTAATTCCATATTTTTTTTTTGTCCCAAATTTGATGATAATAGATGAAATATATCAATCTCTAAAATAATTAGTGATTTCCTTGATCACTTGTAAGTCTCATGATCACTTAATCTAAATCAAAATCTTAATTCTATAAGGTAAAAGTCTCCAAAATAAATTGTCTCTTAAAATTCTAAGGTGACTAATAAATACAAAAATAGTAATAATGATCAATCAAGTGATCATAAATGAGGAATAGAATTAATGATGATCATGATCACAAGTAATTAAATAAAATGAAATAAAGTACAAAATGTATATATTATTAATAATTACCCGTCAAAATGAAACGGTAAAATAGTCGATCAAAAGTATAAAATATAATAAGGATCAATTAATAGCTTCGGAAAAATCGGGGCTTCACATCTTCCCCTCCTTAAAAGAATTTGGTCCCCAAATTCTCTTCAGAATAGTTCTGGATATTGATTCCTTATGTCTTCTTCCATTTCCCACGTTGCGTCTTCGTCTCGGTTGTGGTTCTGCCACACCACTTTAACCATCGGGATTTCTCTCTTACGCAACTATCGTATCTGCTGATCAATGAACCGGATTGGCCTCTCGGTGTAGGATATATTTTCCATTAGAGGAGGAGTATCTCGAGTGATGATATGCTCGGGATCTGGTTGATACTTTTTCAATCTCGACACGTGGAATACATCGTGCATTCCCGCATATGGTGCTGGTAACTCGAGTCTATAGGCTAACCTCCCGATCCTCTGTAAAATCTTGTAAGGTCCAACATATCTCGGACTCAACTTGCCTCATTTCTTCGGATTGATCAATCCTTTCCGTGGTGAGAGTCTGAGAAATACTTCATCACCGACTTCAAATTCCAAATCCTTTTTTCTCTTGTCCGCGTAACTCTTTTGGCGGCTCTGAGCTGTGCGAATCCGCTCCTTGATCAGCTTGACCTTCTCCATGGCCTCCGAACTAAGTCGACCTTTGGAATCGAGGTGACTTTCATTTCTCTTTCGAGTCCATTGGTCATCAATCTCCCAAAGTGTAGTGGGATCTACATTTTCGCCCATACAATGCCTCGTAGGGTGCCATCCCAATCGTGGCCTGATAATCTATTGTAGGCGAACTCGGCTAATGGTAAGTGCGAATCCCAACTCCCTTGAAAATCCAAGGTGCAGGCTCGCAAAGATATCTTCAAGTGTTTGAATTGTTCGCTCAGATCGTCCCATCGGTTTGTGGATGTCTTTGATGTCTTTGAAAACTTAGTGAGGTACCCAATTCCTCGTGTAAGCACTTCCAAAACTGAGACAAACCTCGGGTCTCTGTCGGATACTATATCGACCGGTACTCCATGCAATCGAATGATTTCTGATATAAGTCTCAGGCAAGTTTCTCGCAAGGTATCGCTTTTCTTGATGGGTAAAAAGTGTGCGTATTTCGTGAGTCGGTCTACAACTACCCGTGATAGCATCATGGCCTCCTCCGGTCCTTGGTAGATCCGTCACGAAGTCCATCGTTATATGTTCCCATTTCCACTGAATTCTCAACGGTTGTAGTAAACCGGATGGTGGTCGTTGGTGTTCTCGCTTTTACTCGTTGACAAGTCAAACATCTCAAACGAACTCGCTGCCTGGTTCTTCATGTTTACCCACCAATAACTCCGTTTCAAATCCTTATACATCTTGTTTCCTCCAGATGTAAAGTGTATTCGAGCGGTGTGCCTCTCGCTAGATTTTATTCTTAATCGCTCGTCATTCGGACACACACGCGATTCCTAACCGATAACTCCATCTTCTCGTGCAATCGAGAATTCTCGATCTTTCTCCTTTAAGTATCTTCTCCTTCGCTTTTGAAGATGTGTATCTTTCTCTTGTGCTTCTTTGATCTCATTCAGCAGATTGGGTGTAATCAAATGTTAGCACATGAAATCGAGTATTGGTTCTCGCGATTCCAATTGCTCAGCTCTTTTAATGATTCCCACTCTCGAATCATAAGTCTGACTAAGCTCGCCTTTCTGCTTAGAGCGTCTACTACGATGTTAGCTTTCCCGGGATGGTATTGAATATCAAAGTGATAGTCCTCAATCAACTCCATCCATCTCCGTTGCCTCAGATTGAGGTCTTTCTGGGAGAATAGATACTTCAAGCTCTTATGGTCCGTGAAAACCGTGAATGTTGCTCCGTAGAGATAGTGTCTCCATTTCTTCAACGCGAACACTATCGCTGCCAATTCCAAGCCATGCGTTGGATAATTGGCCTCATACGTCTTGAGCTTTCGTGATGTATAAGCGATAACTCTTCCTTCCTGCATTAGCACTGCTCATAGTCCTTCTTTTGATGCATCACCAGACGACAAAGTTTTCTCTTCCTTTGGAAGGGCTAAGATCAACCGTAGTAAGTCGTTTCTTCAGCTCTTGGAAACTTGCCTCGCACTTGTCATTCCACTCAAACTTGACTTGCTTCTGGGTTAGTCGAGTGAGTGGTCCGGCTATTTTGGAGAAGTCCTGGATAAATCTTCGATAATATCCAGCTAGTCCTAGGAAACTCCTGATTTCCATTACATACTCGGGTTGTTTCCATTCACCACCGTCTGTACTCTTCAAGGATGTACTGCAATCCCACTGTCGATACTATATGTCCCAAGAACGCAACTTCACTAAGCCAAAATTTGCACTTGCTGAATTTGGCATACAAACTTATGCTCGTAGTGTCTCTAAAACGATTTTCGATGACGTCATGCTCTTCTCTAGACTTAGAGTATACGAGTATGTCATCAATGAATATCACTACGAATTGATACAAATAAGGTTGGAAGACTCGATGCATCAGTCCATAAATGATGTTGGTGCATTCGCTGCACCGAAAGGCATTACCACAAACTCGTAGTGTCCATATCGGTTTGAAATGCGCTTTGGAAATGTCTCCTTCATGGATTTTCTCGTTGGTAATATCCTTGTTGTAGATCAAATTTCGAGTACACCGTTGCTCCTTGAAGTTGATCAAATAGTTCGTCTATCCTCGGGAGGGGATATTTGTTCTTGATGGTCACACTGTTAAGACCACGATAATCTATACATAGTCTTAATGTGCCATCCTTCTTTTTGACGAACAAAGACAGTGCTCCCCACGGAGACGTACTCGGTCGGATAAATCCCACATCCATCAGTTTCTGTAATTGCGTTTTCAACTCTTATAACTCAAGAGGAGCCATTCTATACGGTGTTATGGCAATCGGGGCAGTCCCTGGTAACACCTCGATGGTGAACTCGACTTCCCTATCCGGAAGGACAGTGGTGAGTTCTTGTGGAAATACATCCATATATGCTGATACTATAGGTACTTGGTTGATTTGTGTCTCAACCTTGGGTTTGTTAATTACAAATGCCAAGTACCCCTAAGCCCCTTTAGTGATCGCCCTCCTCGCTTTCATTGCTGAAATGATTAGGGCAATCTTAACTCGTGCCCTTCCCGAAATTTCCACTTCAGGTTTTCCGGGTTCACATAGCTTAATGGACTTGTTATGGCAGTCCATTTGTGCATGGTGTGCAGATAACCAGTTCATTCCCAATATCACGTCGTATTCGGATATAGGTAATAAGATCAAATCGGCAGAAAGTTTATCTCAAAGAATCTTAACTTCGCATGCATTATAGATAATATTTGTTATCTGACTTGCACCCATAGGAGTTGACACTTCTAAGCATATAGGCATATGTTCCATGCATGCATGCAGTTTGTGTACAAAATGCGGTGCAACAAATGAATGCGTTGATCCAGGGTCGAACAATATTTTAGCGTAGTGGTTAGATACTAGAAGCGCACCTTCCACCACGCCCGTTGCCTCCGGAGCCTCCCGTCCGGCTAGTGCAAATGCTCGAGCGGCATCCTTGCCCGATTACCCTGCCATTTCCCGGCTTCGTGGGTTGCGCCTGTTTGGTTGGCCATCGTCGTACTTGGCAATCTTGCACTGGTGCCGACATTACCACAACAAGAAACACCTTCCTTGTTTACGCCAACAGCCTCGGCAGATGTCCCGGTTTTTGGCAATCGCACACTCCCGACCCGCTTTCCTTGACCGGTCTCTTTCCTTTGTTTGTTCTTAACTGGTCCCTTCAAACTTAGCAGGTTTTAGATGGCTGTCCCACGCCTATCCTCTTAAGACTCGCTCGATGGTCTATTCTCATGAATCTGTCCAATACGATTCGATCCCGACTAATGCGAGAGTCGCTTTACCGCTGCCGAATAGGTTGCCGCTCAACACCAACAATCAAGTTCTCAAGTTCCGCTTTCAATCCTCGAGTGAACTTGTAAAGCTTATCCTCTTGATCGATTGTCCCCAGAGCATACTTGGACAATCGGTGAAATTCAGACTTCAGATCGAGCCACAACAGTTCCCTTGCCTCAATCTATGGAATTCATCCCGCGCTTCCTTCACGACTGGGAATATATCGTCCATTGAACTCAGCCAAGAAATTTCCCATGTTCTGGTTACTCGGTCCTGTTCCCATTTCCTTTCAACCGCTCCCACCGCCCTCTAGCAAATTTATTCCGCATTTAAATACAACGAGTGTGACTCTCTTTCTCGTCGGAGTATTGAAGAGCATTGAAAATATTTTCCAAATTGTCTATCCATTCTTCCGCTTTCACATCGTCCGCTCTCCCAAGAAGGTTGGTGGGTCAAATCGCAGGAATCCCTCCAATGTGCGATCGTTCGCCTCCCCCAGGCGGGTTCGGGAGCACGGGGTTGAGGCTCGCCTGTTGCCTCATAAAAACCAGATTTGCTGCGCAAGGCTTGTGCGACGATTGTCTCCTGCAAAGCAGGGAGGAGGTGGTGGTAATTCCGGAGAGGGTACCCGATCCCGGGTACATCATCGCTCCTCGTGGAATGCGACGAGGTCTCCCACGCCCTCGATGTTCCCGCCATTCTCGCCTTGAAGCGTTAGTTGCGATTCGCGAGTAAATGAATACAATAATTATTCGCGTAAAGCAAGAGATATCGTAGGGAAAGTAACATCAAACACAAGACACTGAATAAATAGCAAAAGGTATATCCATTAATGTAAAATTTGAATACACCCAATGTACAACAGCAGAATACTAATTCAGATACATGGAATCAAAATACACCCGAATCTAGTACAATAAATGTAAGGTACAACACTGAATACACGCTACAACAACAAAAGTACAACCGACAATCTTCTAGCTAATCGGTGAGATCGCCATCATCGCCGCCGCAGCCTATGTCTATAATCGGGCTGGTCGGGTTGAGGTGGCGCCAACCTCGCCAATCCACAAAGTCCAACCACGCTCGAATCCTCGAGCTCATCGAGTGGAGCAGCCTCCGCTCTCCAATATCGACCGATCCTCCTCGATCCTCCTCGGCATCGTACAAAGCTCACGCTCGGGCGGTGGCAATGGTCGAGCATTAGCGCTTAGCGCAAAGCCTGCTAGTGCGCGTCTCTCGAGCTAGGGCCTGTAAGGTCCTCTATGATCGGCTATCCGCTTGATGAGGTCTCCTCAAGCGATCGACGGTGCTACGGGATAGGCGGGCGTCAATCTCCCATTTCTCGCGACCGTCGCTTGTCCTCTTCATCTTCTCCCGCATGTTATCCAGCGCCCCCGATACTCAGATTTGGTCCTCCCGCGCTCTTATGGTGTTATCGCGGCCCTGATGACAATGGTCGGGCTTCGTTTCTTCTCATCTTGGCTCATCGCTGTTACCGCCGAGTCGTGTCCCTACTCCGTTGGCGCTCCTTGCTAGCTCTGCGGGTCGCGCGTTCACTTTCCTGCCAATGAATTATCGCCGTGCCAGAATATTCCCGCTTAGCACGGGCATGGAATACATCCCACCATGTAGCGGCGTCGGCTCCATCCCGATCAAACAAAACTAAGGCGGATCACCAAAGGTAGAGGAAAGATAAGAAGAGAGTAAGGAAGAATGAATAAGGGAATCAATCAAGAATCAACTAAGTCAAAACAAGTATGACTATGAAATCTCAAGATATGCGTTCTAACTTAGTTCAAATATCAATAAGACGGTTCTATGCCAATTTGAAATCGATTTCACACTTAATTAGTCAAGTCGCGTAATACCCAAAACACGCATCGAGGGTCCTATCCTCCGGGTTAGCTCGTTGTAAGTTTCCATCTTACAAGCCGAGCTCGATACCACTTTCTCACACGCCCAAACGGGACGCGACGACGATCCACAACTTAAATACAATAACCAAGCAGTCTAGACAAATATCAACGAGAACCCAATAAGACAGAGTCTAAATAGCAACGGAAATAAATAATAGATACAAGTTACCACTTAAAGTTTACAATCCATCATCCAAATTACAACCCGAAAGTCAACAAAATAGCAACTTAAAGTCAAGGGTCCTACGCCCCTCAATTACAAACCCGAATGGAACGAAATACAAAAGTCCGACAATAACATAAGAAAAGAGTCCAACCAACAACAAGAAATAGTAAATCCAACAAGCGTAGTACAAGGTCTCAATCCGAACCGCCGGATCTCCAACGAAATCCTCATCTAAGGTTAGAAAACAGTGGGGATGAGACAAAAATCTCAGGATGGGGTGATCGTAAAAGTAGTGTGGCGCAATATAGTTAATGTGAGAAAACAATTGTATGAAAATGCGTGAGTATGATGCATGAATTCACACACAGTTCATAAGCGTTGTGATAAAATAATACAATAGATATTTATACGATTCAAGAAAATAGCTTCATGATCACACAGCACTATGTGATTCAATCAAGACAGTAGATTGCGTACGGAAGTGTAACGCCAATCCTATGCAAGGCAAGTAATGTTGCGACGGATTTGTAGCGCCAACCAATGCAAAATGTAGGTAAGCGGTTGCGTGAAATGTAACGCCAACCAAAATGGGTCCGATAACTCCGGAATCGTGTGGATCGGAGACAAATGATTCCTTCGTTCTTCCTTGTAACTCCCGGTCAAGATGGTCCAAGACCGCACCTTATCGCTCCGTAGGCAAAGACAAAATCCACAGTGGAGTCAAGCGAGGCTCGGATCCGTCATAATCATGATTATACCTCAAGATTACTCGACCCGCTTCCCTTGACAAACTCCGTCCCGCCATGGGATTAGGGCGATGGGGCCGGTAGAGTGGAATAGCAGCCGAGCTGCCCGGCTCCATCCCCGACGTATCCATTCCGACTGTGAGCTCGACACACCAAGTTGACTCAGGTAGGAAGGTAATTACAATTACAGGTAGTCAACCAGGCAGTCGAGTATTATTGATTCAGGGAAGCAATTTAGGAAAATTTTTGAAAAGCGCGAGTGGCAATTATGGCGTTGGTAGAGTTTTTGGATGAAGATGATTATCGGAAGGATAAGCAA
Source organism: Rehmannia glutinosa (assembly GCA_016081115.2). Taxonomy (NCBI): domain Eukaryota; kingdom Viridiplantae; phylum Streptophyta; class Magnoliopsida; order Lamiales; family Orobanchaceae; genus Rehmannia; species Rehmannia glutinosa. The sequence goes on along the minus strand of CM071924.1, from coordinate 83,950,666 downwards.
CCTTCGATATCTTGAAAGATTGGGTGGGACATAAGTCCCGTTATAGATTCAATTCGCAAGGCGAGGAAGTCACTCCGCGATCGGGTATTAATCGGTCAAATTGATCCGATAAGTCAGGGGTTTTTGGGAAAGTAAAATACTTAAATTAAATCTCCAAGTCAGAGAGTCCAGGGCTATTTTAGTAAAAGAGAAAATAATTTGAGTTAGGTCCTTTATAAAAGGAAAATTGTAATTTAGCCCCGTTTTGTAAAAACTAACACTTTTGGGGTTAAAAATTGAATAATTAAATATCCCGACCTTGAAAAATTATGAGGTCAGTTCCTAAATTCTCCAAATTGTCCAGAGATTCAGGTTTTTAAAGTTTTGAGGTCGAGTTTTTATAAAAATCTCACATTGGCCCCAAATTTGTAAAAATTGCCAATTCGGACCTTAAGTTTTAAAAATTCGGAACTCACAAACCGGAAGGGATTTTAATGTCATTCCAGTTGAAAAATATCACTAAGGTTAGTAGGAAATTGGGACAAAAGCAGTTTTAAAAAGCAATATGTGTAGGTCCTTAAATTTTTGAAAATATCATTTTTGTCCCATTTTAAAATAATTGCCTTTAAGGCTTTTAGGGGTCCAATTGTTATGTAATTTGAACCTTGGGTCCAAAATATAATTAAGTTATAGTTAAGTTAGTATTTCCAGGTGCATGGGCTGCATAAGTCCTGGAAATTTCATTTGGGTCCTCAAGTTTAGTATTTTACACATTAGTCCCTCAATTTTTGAAATATTACTTTCCAAGCCCTAACCACTTGGATTTTTGGAATACTTTTAGAATATGTAATTCCCAGTACCTTAAGAGTAAAAATTTCAAATTTTAAGGTTAAGTTCTGATACAGTTTTAAAAATTGCAAAGTAGCCCTCAAACTTTCAAAATTTTACAATCTAGTCCTTGGGCTTTTAAAGGTTGATTTTATTTATCTTAGAACTCTTAAAACCTTATTAAAATATAGAAAAGTCATTTTTGAACCTGAGTACAGTCCCAAATTTCGAAATTTGCAGAGGGGTCCTTTAACTTTTATTTTCTTGCAATTTAGTCCACCAACTTTCCATTTTTGCATTTTTAAGTCCAAAATTGAAATTTAATTAATTATGCTCGACTTTTCCAGGTTATAAGTCATCCAAAACATAGATTTTAAATATCATACACATGCATGTCCAATACATACAAGAATTCATCAATTAAAACATTAAAGTGTACATGCATGCACCTAAAATTCAATAAATAATAATTTTGAGCAACTCTTGAGAATTTTCATGATTTGATATATAAAATTGACATGCAATACATATATTATATATATCTCCAGGCTCATGATCAAATTTTCTACATGCATTTAATCAAAACACCTAAAAGTTGGAAAATATTTTTTCACCCACCTTAAATTTGGAAATTGTAAAATAAAAGGATAATTTCACAATTTTTGGATGAGGCTTCTTAGGTCAGCCCCTAAGTCAAGAAAATATCAAAATTTTGAGTTAGAAAAATGAGAGAAAAATTAAGGAGAAAAGAAGGAAATAAGGAAATGAAAAGGACTACACTTTACCTTGTGTAGTAGATGTTTGGAGACTAGTTGAAGCTCAAAAATTGGAAATTTTGGCTCAACTCCAAAATCTCCTAAGGTCAGCCCCTATTTCTCAAAAATGAAAGAGGGGTGTTAAAATTTGAAAAAAATAGGAAGAGTAAGAAAGAAGGGGTCTAGTACTCAATTCTTACCTTGTAGTCTAATTTCTTCTACTATTTTCTTCTTCAAGCTTGAGGTCCTTCTTCAAAATGTTGTCAAGCTCTAATCTTCAAGTTCTTCTAAATGTACCTCCAAACCAAATTCAAACTTAAGTTAAGAAGGTGGAAGAGATGAACAATGTGATATCCAAAAATGGATTGAAGTTAAAATTTCTTACCTTGTATGATGATGGTTCGATTTTTTTGGTGAAGGATAGGAGGAAAATGTTGAAAATTTTTCTAAGTATAGAAGAAGAAAATGAAAGGAAGAATAGAGAGAAGTTGGGAGTTTTTAGAGAGGAGGGGGAGGATTTTTGCTAGAGAGTAAATGTGTTAGGTGAAAATGAGATGAATTTTGACAAAAATTGGCCATATGGCCGTCCACTTCAAGGAGAGAGGGGGAGAGGATTTTGTTCAAATTGTGTCTTGTAATTTGTCTCTTGCATGGTGACAAAATGCAAGTCAAAATATGGGTCAAATTGGAATGTTGAGAGGAATAAGAAGAATGTTGGGAAGAATGGAATAAGTTGGGAAAAATAGTAATAAAGAATTGGTGTATAAGATGATGTGTATAATGTTTGAATTAATGATATAATTATACACAAGATGACTAATATATGGTGTAGGTGTACAAGAGTTGGATAATATTTTTACCCCAAAAATACCACCATGGCCGTCCACTATGAGGGCAATATGGTAATTCCATATTTTTTTTTGTCCCAAATTTGATGATAATAGATGAAATATATCAATCTCTAAAATAATTAGTGATTTCCTTGATCACTTGTAAGTCTCATGATCACTTAATCTAAATCAAAATCTTAATTCTATAAGGTAAAAGTCTCCAAAATAAATAGTCTCTTAAAATTCTAAGGTGACTAATAAATACAAAAATAGTAATAATGATCAATCAAGTGATCATAAATGAGGAATAGAATTAATGATGATCATGATCACAAGTAATTAAATAAAATGAAATAAAGTACAAAATGTATATATTATTAATAATTACCCGTCAAAATGACTCGGTAAAATAGTCGATCAAAAGTATAAACGACAATAAGGATCAATTAATAGCTTCGGAAAAATCGGGGCTTCACATCCAACGATTGGAGCAGACTTAAGTCACCTGGGGAAAAAGGCAGCAGCCAAGATAAGTTAACTGAAATGAATCCGTTGCACAAAAGTCATGAACATTACTTAAATAAGTAATACTTCCATGTTGCCAGGTCTTAAAGTGCTCATCCCAGAAGCGTGCAAATGGAATAAACCAATGGGAAGCACTGCACCTCGTGTCAGAACCTGAAAAGCTGCAAACTCCTTTAATACGAGGAAGGGTCTACATCTCAAGATTGAGGACCAAGAAAAGACAAGACAACGAACACTAGTGACTTTTGAAATCAACCTATCTCTTCAACGGGCAGTTTTTCAAAAGTTCACTATAAATGGCTGAGGAATTTCATTGAGAAAAGGTTACCTAAACCACGAACAAGCAAGCAATATTCAAGCTGTAAACCTGCAAATATTCTCAAGTATATTCAAGCAAATCCTCAAGCCTGAAGCTCGAAGGAATCGATCCAACACAAAGCTGTGAAGGAAAGACAACTTCAAACTGTTGAAGACGAAACTTTTGAAGAATCAAAAGGGGTCTACCATCCAAGGAGGATTGTAGGAAGGTTCAAGGTCGAAACAATATCAATTTATTGGAGGGCTTCGTGATCAAATCCAAGAGTTTGAGAAAGTGAGTCAAGTAGCAAAGGCAAAATGCCCTGTGAAGAAGCTCGAGTCGAAAGAGAAGCCAACCAAGGTTGACCAAGGTTGTCAAATCTTTTACATAGTGGATTCCTCCAGGGAGTTGACCACTTTGTAAACAAATCTCTATAAAAATCAACTGTGTCATTTATTTTTCAGCACATTTACATTTCTGCATACTCACTTTATATCTGCTGATAATCTTATTTGCTATCCAACTGATTAATAACGAAGTGTTAAAATCAAGTGTTAAAACAAGTTTAAAACAAATCAAAGGGTGTTAAGTCTTCCACTGATAAAACCAACACAACCAAGTTAAGGTTCAGGTTAAACAGCTGAGTTATTCTATCAACAGCTCTATCGAGTCTGTTGAGTGGCTAACTCTGCTGAATAACCAACTTAGCTGTCTCTCAAGGACTCAGTTGTTTGTGTTAACTCTATAAGATTTTAAAAGGACTAAAATCAAAAAGTTGGTAAGCTTTATTCAACCCCTCTCCCCCTTTTAAACCTTACTTACGCCTCTTGGGACCTACATCTCCCAATGTAAAGAGAACCACAAACAAACAAGACAAAAAAAAAAGAAGAAGAAGAATGCAAGTGTGCATATTGTTCATACAATTATCGGACAACACTAGAAAGAAAGATAGTTTTCTTCATTCACTAGACCCCTCATTTTTTTGTCTCTCTATCACTTCCACACTTGGTAATTTTTCTAAATAACAAGCAAAAAAACACTTCATTTCTAGAGCTAGAGGGCCGAAAACTTCCAAGAAAAATAGGTAAGGAATATTTGACTTCTACCCTTCACATTTCTAACTTTAAACTCATCTCTAGCTTTCGAAACTTTTTGTTTTCACCATTCTTCTTTAAGGAACCTTGAGGCTGTGAGTTTAAGGAGAAAGAAGAAGTGAACAAAGCTTGGCTTTAAGTGGTATTTTTGTAGGCTCCAACTATCTATAAGTCAATATAAGTAGAGATCAATTTTGAGTTTAGTACACTTTCATTTCTAAGCTTGAAATTTGAAGTTCATGACCTTAATATATGGATTTTTGACCATTTAGGGGTTGAGCTAAGGAGTTGGGTCATGATGTTGGAAGTTTGAAGAAGATAGTCCATTTTTAGAGACTTCTATCACTACTACTCGAAGCTTTGATTAAGGTGGGTGGAAAATCCTTTATAAAAATTTAAGTGATTTTGTAAAATTTGCATGTAGTACTTTGAAATTAGTATGATATATGGAAATATGTATTGGATGTTTATTTACAGTTTATATATCCAACAATTTCACAAAGTTATGCTTAATGTTTCAATTTTGCAACAATAGGTGCATGCATGTACAAATCTATGAATTACTTGATGAATTCTTGAATGATATGTTAATTCATGCCAATGTACTTCCAATTTTATGTTTTATTTGATTTATATTCTGTAAATTTTGAATATAAATGAAAAATTGCACTATTGAATTTTATATGCAAAATTGGCAAAATTGGAGGACTAAATTGCAATATTTAAAAACTGTGGGATGCCTCTGTAAATTTTCGAAATTAGGACAGTACTACTTTAAAATATGACGTATTAAGATAATAATAATATTTTAAAGGTTTTGAGATGATAAAACCAACCCATGAAAGCCTAAGGACTTAATTGTGGAATTTTAAAAAGTTTTAAGGGCTAAAAATGAATTGTTTTTCAAACTATACAAGGACCCTTCTGTAAAATTCTAAATTTTCAACTTGTAATAACTGAAAAACTCATATTTTGAGCAAATTCCAAAAATCAAAGTGGTTTGAGTAAAGAAAACTAATTTTTTGAAATTTTGAGGACTAAAGTGTAAAATACTAAACTCAAGGGCCAAAAACAAAATTCCCAAGATTAATACATCCCATGTACTTGAAAATATCACTTAATATTAATTTTATAATATTTTGAACCCATGGTTCAAATTTCATAACAAATAGACCCCAAATAAGCCTTAAGGGCAAACATTCAAAGATTGGACTAGAAATGAAATTTTTGAATGTTAAGGGACTTAAACTAACACTTTTCTAAAACTGATTTTGTCCCATTAACCCTCTTTTGTAATTTGTATTTTAAAGTTGGAATCACATCAAAATACCATCCGGTTTGTGAGATCCAAATATTTCAAATTCGGGGCCAAAAATGGCAATTTTGACAAAAAGGAGACCAAAGTGGAATTTATCAAAACATCAACCCCAAAATTTAGGAACTGGCCTTACATTTTTCCGAGGTCGAGGTCAAAACTTATTCGATTTCAAACCCGATAAATGCTAGTTTTTCTAAAACGGGGTTACTTATAAAATTTTCTTTTTGTCAAGGACCTAAAATTAATTATTTACCATGTTATTCCCCTGGAATTTACTGACTTATATATTTAATTATAAGATTTTAGTTCTCTTAAAAATTCACGTACTTAACAGACTCCTAATCGAATTTTACGCATTACGCGTGGCGACTTCCTCACGTTATAACTATTTGAACATTCAACGAGGTAAAATCTCCCGCATAATATATCGAATCCATCGAAGATTAGTTATCCTCTTGATAATTAGCGTCATCTAATATAACTACACCGTCAATACCGATAAACACTTGCGTATATAATTTTCATGTACTTACACTTGTATTGCTTTTGTTTAAATTGCATATTATACTCGACTGCCTTGTTGACATATTATAACTGCGTGAATCCACTTGCTTGAGTAACTTGGTGTGTCGAGCTCACAGTTGGAGTGGACTAGTCGTAGAATGGAACTGTCAATACTTGACTCGCTTGAATACCATTGATGGTGCCTGAGTGTTCACGAACTATTTTCATCAAATTATATAAAATTTTATTATTATGAATATCATGTTGCTTGTGCATCGTGTGTGACGCATTCATCATAAACCATGCATTCTTCATATAACTGTTTCCTGCATCTATAAAAGCCACACTCACACTCGAACACCCATCCTCTATGAATTTTCGTCTCACTCCCGCCCTTTTATACGACCAGATGGCGATGGTCCATATGTTGATGACGTGGACGAGGAAGATCATACCACGGAGTGATTCATATCCGTGCCCCATCGCGACTTTTGGGGATTTCCTTTGCTTCTTGCTTTTATTGGACTCTTTTATGTTTAAGCTTGTAACCTATGGGCGTAGGACCCTTGAGCAATGTTAAGTTTTATTTGGGTGGTAAGTTTGGAACTACTTTGTCTGTTGTTGGACTGTAACTTAAATTCCACTGCGATATTAAACCCTATTTGGGTTGCTTTTGATGAATGACTCACTATTTAGGTATTAATGTGGTATGAATCTTTTAATGACTCGACTTATTTGGCTTATCTACTGTTTAAGTTATTCATCACGTCATGGTCCAATTTGGGGCATGACATGGACACTAAAAGAATATTAAAGATGAACTTTGACATGTAGTATATGGGGTCTACTGATGTGATCCTAGGGATAAAAATCAGCAAAACTTCTGATGGAATTGTCTTGTCACAATCCCACTATGTGGATAAAGTGCTCAAGAAATTAAATGATTTTGACATTTCACCGTCAAAGACGCCCATTGATTTAAGTGTAAATCTGGTTGCTAATAAAGCAAAATCAGTGGCTTAGATATAATACTCACGTATAATAGGCAGTCCAATGTACTTCACAAATTGTACACATCCGCATTTTCCTCCTAAAAAAGTTGAGTAGTTCATTTGAGCAATCCAAGCTCGAGCATTGGAAAGTTTAAAAAAGTAAAAAATACTACTCGAGAAATCCTGCGCTTGTAAAAATATAGTGATGCTAGTTGATTTTTGGATCTTCTTATTCCACTTCGGATACACATTCACCATTAATTTGTTGAATGATGAAAAATAAAGAGTGTATAGTTTTTGCATTCTACTAAGAAGTAAATTAGAATTGTTTTGGAAGATATTCCATCACTACAAGAAAAATGTTGAACAACAACACTAAACGACAACGGGTTTTAGTTAAATTTTCCTTAATAGTATTCATGTAGATTTTCTTTTGTTATTTTTTTTTTAATGACAAGATGTGATTGAATTAATACAATACTTTCTTAAAATTTTATATTAGCTACTTTTTTTTTTTAGAAACATGTTGATTTTCGACATATTTTTTAATTTTTATATTGGCAATCTTTTTCAAAAGACAACATTTAATCGTCCTTTTGTTTTGTTAAAATGAAAATATCCAAATTTTTTAAAGACAACAATTTTAACAACAGTTATTAAATCGGAGTCTATAGGCATTTATCAAATCCTTATTTATTTTAAAGGTATAACTAGCACTTTTTTAGTTAGTTTATCAATTTAGCAACTTTAGCAAATTCTAAAAGTGCTAAGAGTTTTAATTTTTATTTTTTTTATAAATTTTTTATCTCATGGTATAACTATCACATTTAGTAACTTAACAATTTTATTTTAGCAACTTTAGCATAATTCTATTGGATGGCAATGGGGTGGGTCGGCCAGGACCCAGTCCCGCCCTATGCCTAGAATGGGGGAATCCGAAAGACAAGCCATGAATTGCCAGGGGGCATTTCAACCCTCAAATTTTTGAAAAAAAAAGTAGGGGTAATTTGGTCCTTTCACTTTTTAATTTTAAAAAAATAAAAAAAATAGAAAAATAGAAAAAAAAAATTCAATTATCTTACATTCTTCTTTCCTACATTAATTTGTGAATGTTGAAAAATATGAGTCTTGGTCATTTTGCCCATTTTTAAAAAAATTGTATATTTTTAAGCTCTGCTATAAACTTTAACTTGATTTTTTGCAGTATATTGATGTAATTGTATTTTGTTATTTATTTTTTAATATTAAGATGTAATTGAATTAATATAATTAATGACTTAATTAAAATTTCTACTTATTTTAAATTTGATATATTGTTTTTAATTTTTATATGTGGTAATGGACAAATTATCCACTTGTGTTTTGTAAAAATGAAAAATATCCATATTTTTTGAAAACTTATCTTTATAATATATATACCCTTCTTGTATTTAAAATATATTTTATTTTAGAAAATTGATACGGTACATTTTTTGGTATTGGGTCCATAGGGACTGGTCCCTAGAAACGAGAAAAAGACAAAGTGGAAATTTCAACTCAAATATGGCTAAAAAAATATGGTTAAAACTATTTTTATTATAGAGAATTGACCAAACGCACTCTTTTTATATTAATATTAGTTGGGCTCTCCTACCCGAGATTCCTAGCTTCGTCACTGTCGCAGGGCAAGACGGGTCGACCAATTCTGTCCCATTTTAAATTAAATTAAATAAAAAATAAAAAAATTGAAATATATATAAATTTATAAAATATTGTTTATAAAATTTATTATTATCAATTTATAAATATTATATATAATATAAGAATACATAAAAATTATATTATAATATATATTATATATTCAAAATATATTTAAAATATATTTTAAAAATAAAATTATAGGTTAAATCTTTTACCCAAACACGCCGCGTTTAGCAATGGGGCTTATTGTAATATAAATCTAAAAATATGATTAACAACTTAAATTTAGCAACTTAAATAGAAATATAAAAATATAACTCCGAACACAATCGCCTGCAAATCAGAAAAAATATAAAGCAAGCCCAAAAAGAGGGGTTAGGGTTTCAGATCATTCTTCTGCAACGCGCTGCTCCGTAATTCAAGCAAAAAGAGTGGGGAAGAAGAGCAAGAAAGCTGCGGAAAAAATGTTTCCAGGAATGTTCATTCGGAAACCGGACAAGCGGCGGCGCTGAATTAAGCAGCTGAAGAGCCATGTGGCTATGTTCGGAGTTTGGGTCGCCGTCGTCCGCGTCACACCTTATCTTCTCCACTACTTCTCAGATCATAACGAAGAACTCAAGCTCGACCTCTAATTCTTCTACTCCGCGGCTTATGTGTTTTGTTTTTCTATTTTTCTCCTCTCGCTGTAAGCGGTAAGCTCAAACTTTTGTTGAATCAGTTCTACTTTTACAGTAATGTTACGTAATGAAGTGTAGTTCCTTCATTTAGAGGACATGGTTATCCTCGTGGTGGATCTGTGGAGGTTAGCTTTAGAATTAATTAGAATTCATTTTTTTTTTTTTTCTCCTTTAATGAAATAAATTTACAATTGGTATTTAATAATGTCCATAAGCTTTAAAGAAATTTATCTATAACCATGAAAGTTCTGCATCATTTTTTTTATGTTTTATTTGTATAGGTTTTGTTACGCTTCAGACAGGGACGCGACGACGATCCACAAATCATATGAAAATGAACCAAACAGTCTAGAGAAATATCAACATAACCCCAAATGAAACAGAGTCAAAAGCAGCGGAAATAAACTACAAGTACGGGTATGAATTACAAATACACCCCAATAAACATCCAAATAAGCTTACAGTCCAGTGATATCCAAATTAACTTACAGTCCAATGGAAAGAAACAAAGTACCGATCGAATCATATCTTAAATGTCAAATGATCCTACGCCATTAAGTTACAACTCAAATGGAAAGCAGAATAAAAGAAAGCCCAACAATAGAAGTAATCAAAAGGAAACAATCCAACAGGCGAAATAAGGGAAAGTCAGTCCGTGGTAGGATCGGCATCTTCAACGTACAACTCATCTAGCCGTTAGAAAATAGGAGGAGATGAGACGAAAATTCTCAGTGGATGGAGTGATCGTGTTGTAGGTCCAAAGGGGTGTGAGTGTAAGGTTTAGAAGGGGGGGTTGAATAAACCTTACCAACTTTTCGATTTAGTCCTTTTAAGATAGTTTAGAGTTAATACTTCACAACTAAGTCCTTGATGGACAACTAAGTTAGTTAACCAAATGGAGTTAGCCACTCAGCAAATGCACTCGACGAAATATGTTAATAGAATAACTCAGCTGCTTAGTCTAAGGCTTAACTCAACTGTGATATGTTTTCAGCCGAAGACTTAACACCCTAGTTTTAGATTTGTTTTAACACTTGGTTTTAGCACTTTGTTGAAAGTCAATTGGATAGCAAATTTATCAAAGAAATATAAAATAATATGCACTGAAGTCTTTGAAATTTAAATGACACAATAAATTTTATAGAGGTTCGAAGATGGGGTAATTCTTCTAATCCTCTCTTCTCCAACTCCTGGAGGAATCCACTAAGTATTGATCAGAGTACAAAGTGGTTATCAGTCCAGGTACAAGTCTTGATCACACAGCTGACTTGATCCGTTGGGACTCAGTCTGGAGATGCCTTGGTCACACAGCTGGCTTCTCGTCCGACTCAGCTTCTTCACAGGGCAGCTGCCTTGCTACTACAACTCACTTGCTCAAGTTTCTTGGATTTGATCACGAAGCCCTCCAAGAACTTTAAGACTGGTTCGACCTTGAACCTTTCTACAATCCTCTGTGGAATGTAGACCCCTTTGATTCTTCAAATATTTCCTCTTCAACTGATTGAAGTCGTCTTTCCTTCACATGTAGGTGTTGGATTGATTTCCTTCGAAGTTTTTGGCCTGAGGATTAAGCTTGAATGATTTGAGAATATTTTGTAGGTTACAGCTCAATTGATAGCTAGAATGTTCGTAGTGCAGGTAGTCAAGGTAACCTCTGTAACTTTTCTCAAATTGATTCCTCAGCCTTTTATAGTGTTATTTTGAAAATCTGCCCGTTGAAGAGATAGGCTAATTTTCAAAAGACACTTGTGGTCATTGGCTTGTCTTGTTGCAGTCCTTGAAATTGATATTTTTTCGTATTGAATGAACCTTCAGCTTTTTAGAGTTCGACACAAGTGCGATCTTCCCCCATTGGTTTATTCATTTTGCACGCTTCGGGGGGATGAGCACTTCAAAAAGCATATGGAAGTATTACTTGTTTTAGTAACTTTCTTGACTTCTGTGCAATGGATCTTTTTCAGTTGTCTTGACTTGACTGCAGTTCTTTAACTTCCCCAGATGACTTCGAGTCAGCTTCCAATCATTGGGTGACTCATCTTTCACTTCAACTTGAGACTTGGCTATCTTGGGTTGACTTGACTGATATTTTTCACAGCTGCATCTCACCTGATACTTCTCCAAATGAGTTCTGTCTTCTCTTCCTTGCCATACTCAGATGTATGACAACGGAGTCTTCATTCTAGTCTTTAGTTGACTTCTTGCATGTCTAGGCATAGCTGACTTAACTCAGCTCGAACAACCCTATCTATTACAATGCAAATTACAAAGAAAATGGGGTGCCAACTTTCTAGTCTAAGTTTTACATGGCATTCATCAAAATCTAAACATAAATTTCCCAACAATTTCCCCCTTTTTGATGATGCCAAAACTTAAATGTCAAAGATACATACAGATAGTGCAGTAACAGAGAATGTATGCGTAGAATCAATCTATTTATTCAATGTATGTTTACAAAGATCATAACATTCTTGTCCTTTACACAACTGTTTACAAAGTCTATCAGAGCAACCATCTATGTCTACGCAAAGAAAATAGAGAAATTACAGATTTCTTATTCAATGTCCAGAAGACTTACATACTTATGTATTTACAAAAGTAAATTACATGAAGGGGTGGACAAAGAACACTTCATCTCCTTCACGCTCCTTCCTTTTTCCTCATCATCGGCTCTTCTTCTTCGACCTTTTTCTTTTCTTCTCTTCTTCACCGCTTTCTTTTTCTCATATACTTTTCTGGCAGCTTCATCTCTTCTTTTTCTTTCTTGTCTTTCTTCCCACAACTGAGTTTGTCTTTTATTCTCTTCCTCGATTCTCTTTACATACTCAACATTATTCTTGGCCACTTGCAGGTTGGCTACTTCGTCAAACCCAGCCCAATAGATCACTCATTTCTTCCCTGGATCTATGTATTCTATATTTTTGGGTAGAGGTCTAGGTCTGAAACCTCTTCCTCCACTGCTTCTTCATCTTTCTCTGGGTGTGTATTGTCTTTGGGGCTTTTCTTCCCAAATGAGTGACCAACAGAGTGATCGCAGAGCGATCGCAAGAGTCTGCGCCTTCGCCTTCTTCACATAGCTTGAGGCCTTTTTCCCAATACAAGTCCCAGGCTTGGGCCATGGTCATGTTCACGAAGTATCCCTCGGATGCGTCTTCTTGAATTCATCAACAGATCTCGGCTTGGTTCCGACATCTGAAATGGCATCAGTGTCTCTTCCTACCGGAATGCCTCCATATTGTTTTAGTATGTCCATTGTACGGGCATCCATTTTTCTTTCAATCTCTCGTCATCTTTGCTTCTACTATTTTCCTCTTCTATGACATGGGCACAGCAGAATGTTGGAGCGGCAGAGTCACTCGAAGTTTGCTGATTATGTCAGCTATGACAAGTCCTTGTTGAGGAGTTCTAGCAACCATTAAGGTCATGTCTTTCGAACCTTCCCCCTCAACAGATTTTCCCTTCTTTTCTCTTTTCTGTTCTTCATCTGTTTTTGCCTTTACAACCGTGTCCTTCTTCTCGGCTGCAAATCCTTTCAACGTCTTTAGGTATTCCTCTTCCCCCTTTTTGGCATCATCAAAGGAGAGAGGAACCCCTGGAAACATGCCAGCAAGCATGAAATCTAGACATGAGTTCGCTTGGACTCTGCGAGTATCTTTCTCGAAATTCTGAGCGGGTGGCTTTCGATTCGGCTGTTACCAACTTCATTTCAGCCATCAGAAGACTGAATTTGGTATTCATGTTTTCTTCCACTCGTAGAAGTTCTTTTCGATGAAATTCACGCAGCAGTTCCATCTCTGTGGTATGAGATTCATGCATTCTATCAATGTTTTCTTGCATTCTTTTCTTCATATCAGCGATATCAGCGCTCCAGATCAACATCTTATTGTACAATGCTTTGAAGTATCGAACTTGTTCAACACGCATTATTTGCTGATGTTGCCACCATTCCCGGATCCCAGATCGGCGGTAATATTGGCATCTCTGTTATCCAGCCTCATATCCATGGAGGCCTGGTGCCTTTCCATCTTCTCTATTTCTGCAAAGATCGTCTTGAGACTTCTCTAACCTCATCTGTCACCTTTGTCTCAGCTGGCGGCCAAGCAGCGTCGAAGTTGAAATCTGCTGGAACGATGGTATATGTGGGAAGAACTGGATCTGGTCTATGGAAACGTTGTTGATCTCTTTCTTATTCATCATCAAGAGCAGGCAGCTCTAGTGAGAAGGGGAACGTTGCTTCAAAAGCGTCATCACGGACATAGGGAATCTGTTCAACGGTAACTCGAGGTTGTGATGTGCCTGGTTGTGTCGATTCTGCTGCAGCTTTGGGAGCCTGCGCAGTTGACTGTGATTCAGCTGGTGTCTGTTGTGGTATAGACCCAGCTGGTTGAGCCTCAGCTGTCTCAACAGCTTCGTCGGTCTCAACTGGTGTTTCCTGTTGAGTTGTCTGGTCCTCGGCCATATCAGTGGCGTCATCGGAGGATGATGAGATTTGGAGAGGTGGCTCATCATCGAAATTGAAAGTTTGGCGAGTAGCCTTAAGGTTGGACTTACTCGTGCTTGGAAGAACATCCTCAGCTGAGTCTTTTGGGTTTGCGGTGGGGATGACTCACCGTCTTCACCTTCGGATCCCGAGAAATGTTACATCGGCATTGTCTTGGGAATCGTGAAGAGCATTTATCTCTTTTTCGGATGCATCAATGATAGTAGGAGGGATGTTCGTGGCTTCTCTTTTTACCCCTAAAGTCTCAACCTCCCGTTGGCCTTCACTACCTCCTGCAATCTCTACTGCAGCGAGGCCTTGGACAATCCCTTCGACATACTCAACTATCTTAGGGTCTTCAGAGGTGGCATCCACCGGAGTCTCAACTCCATGGATTGCACTTTCATTGCCCAGTGTTAACTCCCGGATCCCTCCCCGTGCCTCTCTCGCTTATTTCAACAGAGTTCATTGGCCTTTAGAGCGATTGGCACTTCACCGAGACAGATCTCAACTGCCCGAGCCTCACGTCGCTGACAACTTGTTGTGTATCTGTTTGTTTTTCCATTTCCACTTCGCCTCCGAGATTCATTATGGAGTCAGCTGCAACATTCTCCAACCTAGCTACAAAGGAGAGAGTTTCCCCCTCGGCGCACCCACCGAGTGACTTGGAATGGGGTCACTCTTCTCCGACTCTGGTCGTTTCTGTGAGTTGTCACCATTGGGGCGGTGGTAAAACACCTTCGATGAGGGGTTGGCTCGACTTGGGTCCCCAAATTCCTAGTTTCATCGCCAGTTCCCTTAATGCCTTCATCAGAGTAAGCAGGGGAAGTGGTAGCAGCAACAACGGTTGCGATCCGCTGCACCACTCCCATAGGATCAATCTCCAGCTGTGATTTGGAAGATTTCCCAGGCCCTTCCATCAGCTGTTGCTCATGTAGGATCCTGGATTCCCGCATGGCTTTCTCGCATCTCCAATTCTTCAAGAGAAGGGGTCCGAGATCTTCATCGCTCTCTCTCGACAAAGATATCAAGGTGTGGATGAGTATGATCGATGGTTCTGTTAGAGGGCGATCGGCTTTCTCACGAGCTTGACTTCCTCGCGCCGATCTCTCATTCTCCTTGTCTTTGAAGATCTGCAAGATGTCTGTGCAGTTTTTTTCATCCAGTGCTTGGACCACTATGGTCAAACCGAGGAAGTTCAACAGTTTTTCTTCTTCTTCAATAAACTCCGGTCTTTGGAACTGTTCCCTTGATCTACTCAGCTTCCACTTCCTCCATTCTCGCAGACGATTTTGGATGTATGGATATGGTGGGGATATGATCATCACATCATCATCTTCTTTATCATCATCCCCCTGTTGCCCTTCCTTTTCAAGAATAGAAGGCAACATACTCTGCTGCTCAACTCCTTCAGCAGCATCATGGACATGTGGAGATATAGTCCTGTCAGCAGGAGAGTCTGCTGTCTCAGCTACTCTTGTTCTCTTGGTATCACCCCCGTCCACACTGGTCTTTGACTTGCCTCTGCTGATCGGCTTCAGCAGATTTGGCAGTTGCATCAATAAACGTGGAATGTTTTTCCATGTCGGAGAGGAACACCTTTCACCTCCATCAATCGGCCAATCACCAGGTCATATCCCAAGGATCCTCCGAAGGATCCATCTGCTTTGAATGACTTATTCCCAATATTTTGGTAGAGTCTGCTTTATACAAACTCAAATTTCAGTTTACCTTCTTCTCTTCCATGATCGCACCATCACGATCGGCTTGGTTTTGGACAAACCGGTTTAAAACTTCCAAATTTGATGTCTACGCACTTGGCAACAATATCCAACAGCTTGTGGTAATATTCTTTCAAAGACTTCTTGTCACCGTGTAGAAAACCTTCGCAAAGATAGTCGAGTTTGGCCACTTCCTTCCATGCAAATGGCCAGGTTTACGTCGGCCTCATAGATCTCCCAAGACTCCTTCCGCCGTAGCAAGCAAATCTTTCGCCAAATCCTTGGCAGTGATTGTGAATTCTTTCTTGTGAACAGAGGACTTGATGCCCTTGTCGTGAACTTCAACGCTCACATAGAACTGCGCGACCTCCTCCATGTAGGTCATTTGGTACTCCATTGTGAGAAAGGGCTTCAACCTAGACTTTTCCATTTTCTCAGCAATTTTCTTCACAAGGGTTTCATCGAGCCCTTGTTTGATCATTCTTTCAAAATCCACGGTAGAACTAGTGTGGATTTGTTTTCCCAACTTGACAAAATCATGTGTAGATGCCATTTCTTGAAGCTTTACCGAACGAAACTTTAAAAAAAATGCATTGAGACTCTGTAGGGTTTCGAGAGAAAACTTTCTTGCTTTGCTTTGGAGAGAAATGAACAGTTTGTGTAAAGTGAGAGAAAAACGGACAAAATGGTATATGTATGGGTTATGAAAGGACGTGCGAACGGTTTTTGAAATTTGATCAAGATCAACGGCTCAGATTTTGCACGCCGATTAACATTTAATTTCTTGCATTTAATGCGGCAGCATTTTATATCCAATCATAAGCTTAGTATGCAGCTTTGACTGTACACGTCATAATTATGCTGATGTCATTCTTAAAAACATTCCCGCTTAGCAGAAACGACTGTGTTTTTGCCACTTCGCTCCTAGCCGACTCAGCTTGCTTCTTAGCTAATTCAACTCTTCTTCTCTCCATTCACATCGTGACTCAGCTGTCAGCCAACTCGTTGCAGCTGACTTGCCGATATGGCTGATTCACTTAGCTGTTTTAAGAGCTCCGCTTTTTTCCATTTTTTTTTGTTCCATCTTTTTTCCTTGAGTCTTCTGAGTGTCAACTCAGCTCAATTAACCCTAATTTATGCTTGAGTTCTTCAAATCTTGATTCACATAGTGCTTTTGTGAATATATCAGCTAACTGCTTGTCAGTTGAGATGTATTCCAAAGTGATGTCCTTCTTTTCAACATGGTCTCTTATAAAATGGTATCTGACATCAATGTGCCTTGTTCTTGAGTGTAACACAGGATTTTGAGTGATTGAAATTGCACTTGTGTTATCACACATAATTGGAATTTCCTTTTCTTCAACTTCATAGTCTCTCAGTTGCTGTCTCATCCATAAGACTTGGGCACAACAGCTGCCCGCAACTATGTATTCTGTTTCAGCTGTGGATGTGGCTATTGAGTTTTGCTTCTTGCTGAACGAGAAAATTAACCTATTTCATTAAAATAAGATCTGACAGAGGAACTGAGTTTGTCAATGGAATAATAACTCAGTATTGTGTTGAAAATGGTATTGCTCATAAACTATCTGCACCAAGAACTCCACAGAAAATGGAGTTGCAGAAAGAAGGAACAGAACTCTCAAAGAAGCAGCAAGGACCATGTTAGCTGAAGCAGGGCTACCCAAAAGATTTTGGGGTGAAGCAATAAACACAACATGTTATACTCAAAATAGATGCATGATAAATAGACAGTTGACAAAAACTCCCTATGAGATTTGGACAGGGAGAAAGCCAAATGTTGCATATTTTAGTATATTTGGATGCAAATGCTTCATCCATAATAATGGCAAAGACAACTTAAAGGCTTTTGATGCCAAAGCTTTGTTTCCGCGATCTGTTCCAGCTGAGTGGCAGACTCAGCTGTTTTCTCAAGCTCTGATCGCTTGAAAAGTCTTCTCCTTTTGGTCCTTACCAGAGGAATTTCTGGTTCGGATGCAGTTTCCTCCAAGTCCTAGTCGGCGGGGGCCGGTGCTTCTTTCTTTTTCTGAGGAGCAGGCTTTCTAGGCTTGTCATTTCTCCTTTTCTTGACAACCGAAAAAGGTATTTGAGGTTCCTTCTCCACTGTGGCTGCAGGGGCAGGTGACTCGGCTGCAGGGGCAGGTGCATCTTTTGTTTTCTTTTTCTTTTTGCTCACGGGGGCAACGATCTTTTCTTTGCGGTGCAGGGCGCACCTTTTTGTTGAGAGGGAGGAGAGATTGTTTCTTCAGGGTCAGCTGATTCCCCTCACTTGTGTCCGCTCTCTTGGCATAAGCTCTCTTTTGTGCTTGGTTTTAGCACTTTGTTGAAAGTCAATTGGATAGCAAATTTATCAGCAAATATAAAATAATATGCAGAATTGAAGTGCTGAAATTTAAATGACACAATAAATTTTATAGAGGTTCGAAGATGGGGTAATTCTTCTAATCCTCTCTTCTCCAACTCCTGGAGGAATCCACTAAGTATTGATCGAGTACAAAGTGGTTATTAGTCCAGATGCAAGTCTTGATCACACAAATTGACTTGATCCGTTGGGACTCGATCCGAGATGCATTGGTCACACAAACGCTTCTCGTCCGACTCGGCTTCTTCACAGGGCAGCTGCCTTGCTACTACAGCCCACTTGCTCAAGTTTCTTGGATTTGATCACGAAGCCCTCCAAGAACTTTAAGAGTGGTTCGACCTTGAACCTTTCTACAATCCTCTGTGGAATGTAGACCCCTTTGATTCTTCAAAAATTTCCTCTTCAACTGATTGAAGTCGTCTTTCCTTCACAGGTAGGTGTTGGATTGATTTTCTTCTAAGTTTTTGGCCCGAGGATTAAGCTTGAATGATTTGAGAATATTTTGTAGGTTACAGCTCAATTGATAGCTAGAATGTACGTAGTGCAGGTAGTCAAGGTAACCTCTGTAACTTTTCTCAAATTGATTCCTCAACCTTTTATAGTGTTCTTTTAAAAATCTGCCCGTTGAAGAGATATGCTAATTTTCAAAAGACATTTGTGGTCGTTGGCTTGTCTTGTTGCAGTCCTTGAAATTGACATTTCTTCGTATTGAATGAACCTTCAGCTTTTCAGAGTTCTGACACAGGTGCAGTGCTTCCCATTGGTTTATTCATTTTGCACGCTTCTGGGACTGAGCACTTCAAAAAAGCAGTATGGAAGTATTACTTGTTTTAGTAACTTTCTTGACTTCTGTGCAATGGATCCTTTTCAGTTGTCTTGACTTGACTGTAGTTCTTTAACTTCCCCAGATGACTTCGAGTCAGCTTCCAATCATTGGGTGACTCATCTGTCACTTCAACTTGAGACTTGGCTATCTTGGGTTGACTTGACTGATACTTTTCACAGCTGCATCTCAGCTGATACTTCTCCAGTCGAGTTCATGTCTTCTCTTCCTTGCCATACTCAATTGTATCACAACGGAGTCTTCATTCTAGTCTTCAGTTGACTTCTTGCATGTTTAGGCATAACTGACTTAACTCAACTCGAACAACCCTATCTATTACAATGCAAATTACAAAGAAAATGGGGTGCCAACTTTCTAGTCTAAGTTTTACATGGCATTCATCAAAATCTAAACATAAATTTTCCAACACGTGTGCAAGTGTGGTGATATATATAACTAAATGCAAAAAAACTGTTGTATAAAAAATGCATGGTTCACACATAGTTCACAAGCATCGTGATATATACTTAGAATAATATACTATACAGTTTTGATAAAAGAGTTCATGATCATACATGCACTAAATGGGTCCGAGTAACTCCAGAATCGTGTGGATCAGACAGTGATTCCTCGTTCTTCCTTGTAACTCCCCGAGCAAGATGGTCCAAGACCTATCGCCATAGGCAAAGACAAATCCACAGTAGAGCTAGCTAGGCCTGGATTGTCATAATCATGATTATACCTCAAGTACTACGACCCGCTTCCCTTGGACAAACTCCGTCCCTCAATCGTGGGATTAAGACGAGGGGGCTGAAGACGAATAGCAGCCGAGCTTCCCGGTTCCATCCCCAACGTATCCATTCCAACTATGAACTCAACACACCAAGTTGACTCCAGCAGTAAATAATTACAAGTGCAGGATGTCAACCAGGCAGTCGAGTATATTGATTCAGGGAAGCGGTTCAAGAAAGTTTTGAAATCGCATGTGGCATTTATTGGCATTGGTGGAGTAATTTGGATGAAGATAATTATCGGGAGGATAAATAATCTTCGATAGACTTGAAAAATTAAGTGGGAAGATAATTATTGTAGATTCGGAATCGCAAGGCGAGGGAATCACCCAGCTAACGCGTATTAATCGGTCAAGACGATCCGATAAGTCAAGGGATTTTTAAGAAAATAAAATATTATAAATAATTATTATAAGTCAGAGGTTTCATAGTTGTACTTAAAAGAAAATAATTTGAGTTAGGTCCTTGTTAAAAGAAAAATTTACAATTAGCCCCGTTTTATAAAAACTAGTACTTTTGGGGTTAAAAGTTGAATAAGTTTTTGTCTCGACCTCAAAAAATATAAGGTCAGTTCCTAAATGCTCTAAATTGTTCAGAGATTCATTTTTTGAAAGTTTTGGGGTAGATTTTTATAAAATTCTTATTTCGGCCCTAAATTTGTTAAAATTGATATTTCGGGCCCCTAGTTTAAAATAATCGGATCTCACAAACCAGAAGGGCTTTTAATGTGATTCTAATTATAAAATGTCACTAAGGTCAGTAGGATTAGGGGTGGCAATCTTTTGTTACCTACAAAAAAATATAACAATTCCTAAATGCCCTAACACGATATAAGCGGGTTAGGGTTGACCCATTTATTATTCAGTCATAATTGAATTTAACCCAAATAATAAATGGGTGGGGTTGACCTCGAAATGACCCACTAAACCCATTCAACCCGTTTAAATAATAAAATTCTTATTTTTTAATATTTTTTAATATTCTATATATAAATAACCCAAAATTCTCATTTTATCAATATAAATAAAAGATTTATTCAAGGTTAAAAAATATATATTTTCGCCCCTATTAAACAGTTTTTGGGTTGAATCCGATCTAATTAAACGGGTCGTGTTCGGATCATGTCTCAACAACCCGAACCCGAACACGACGCGAATTGCCACCCCTAAGTAGGATATTGGGACAAAAGCAGTTTTTAAAAGAAATAAGTATAGGTCCCTTAGCTTTTGAAAATCCCATTTTAGTCTCATTTTTAAATAATTGTCATTAAGGCTTTTAGGGTCCGATTATTAAAATTTGAACCTTGGGTTCAAATATCAAAAGGTTATAGTTAAAAGTGTATTTACAAGTACATGTACTGTATAATTCTTGTAAATTTCATTTTGGTCTTCAAGTTTAGTCTTTTACAATTTGGTCCCTCAATTTTGTAAATATACTTTCCAAGCTCTAAACACTTGGATTTTCGGAATATATTTAAAATATATTATTTTAAGTACCTTAAGAATTAAAATTTCATAATTTTAAAAGCTTACAGTTTCAATTAAATTAGCCCTTAAACTTCTAAAATTTTACAATATAGTCCTTGGACTTTCAAGAGTTGATTTTATTTATCTCAAAACTTTTAAAATTTTATTAGAATATCCAAATATCATTTTTGAACCTGAGTACAGTCCCAAAATTTAAAAATTACAGAGGGGTCCCTTAAGTTTTATATTCTTGCAATTAAGTCCACCAATTTGCCATTTTTACATTGTAAGTCCAAAAATTTCAATTTAATCAATTATGCTCGATTTTTCCAGGTTATAAGGAAAATAATACATGAATATCAAGGATCATAAACATGTATATACATCTCATTCAATAATTTATCTAATAGACCAATAAAATGTACATGCATGCACCTAAATTGAAATAAATAGCATTTTTGAGCAACACTTGAGAATTTTTGCAACTCAATATATCTCAAGCTCTCAAGAAATAAAGTACTACATGCATTTTAAAGAAAACACTAGAAGTTGAAAGTATGTTTCCACCCACCTTATAAATTGAATTGTGATGAAATAAAAGGACAAAATTCACAACTTGATTAAGAGTCACTTAGGTCCGCTCCTAAGTCAAGAACACCAAAAAAATAAGAGTTAGAAAAATGGGGTTAAAATTAAGAAGAAAAAGAAAGAGGTGAAGAAGTTGGCAAAAACTACCCTTACCTTGTGTAGTAGGGAAAAACTTCAAAATTGGAAGTCTTGCTCACCCTCAAAGAAATCTTCCAAGGTCAGCACCTATCTCTCAAAAATGAGAATAGTGTGTCAAAATTTGAAAAATATAAGAAGGAGGAAAATGTAGTAGCCAAGTTCTTACCTTATAGTCAAATTTCTCCACAATCTTGAGGTCCTCTTCAAGATGATCACAAGGCTCTTAATATCTTCAAGTGGTCTTCCAAGTACACCTCAAACAAAAAATTCAAACTTAAATTAGAAGGTGAAAGAGATGAGCTAAGTGATATCAAAAATGGATTGAAAGAAGAAATTTCCTACCTTGCTAGTAGAAAAATTCGAATTTTATGAAGGATAAGAGAAGAAGTCTTGTATTTTTGTTAAGTTTTTAAGAAGAAGAAGAAGAAATGTGTAGAGAGAAGTAGGGGAATTTTAGAGAGAAGGAGGAGAAAAATTGCAAGACTTGAATGTGTTGGTGTTAAAATGAGATGAATTTTTTTGTTCAAAAATGGCCTAATGGTCGTGTGTTTTAGGGGAAAACTTGCTTCTTGCATGGGAGACAAAGTGCAACTCAAAGTATGAGTTTGAATGGGAGAATGGGGTGTTGAGAGGATTGAGGGGAATGTTTGTAGTTAGTGGAATGTTGGGGTAAAATATAATTAAAAATTAAGGTGTATAAAGCTTGTAAAATGGAATAATTATACACAAGATGTTTAATATAAGATGTATGTGTACAAGAGTTGGATGATATTTCTACACCAAAATACCCATGTTGGCCGTCCACTAAGGGGGTATTTGTGGTATCCATATATATTTTTTTGTCCCAAAATTGATGATAATAGATGAATAATATCAATCTCCAAAATAAATAGTGATTTCCTTAATCACTTATAAGTCTCATGATTACTTTATTCTAAATCAAATTCTTAATTCTATAAGGTATAAGTCTCCAAAATAATTAGTTTCTTAAAATTCTAAGGTGACTAATAAATACACAAATAATAATGATGATTAATCAAGTGATCATTAATGTGAAGTAGAATTAATAAAGGATCATAATCATAAGTAATAAATAAAATGAAATTAAATACAAAAATAAATATATATATATATATATATATATTAATATTTGTCCGTCAAAGTGACGCGGTAAAGTAGTCAAAATAGTATATAGACAATAGATGGAATAAATACACGCTCGAAAAATCGAGGGCTTTACATGTTTGTTTGTTAGATATGATCATTCATACTGTCAAGACTCATCCTGCTATTGATATGTAATGTGGTGAATTTTATAGTGAAGGAGTTTTTCTGCTGTTTCTGGGGATTTAGAGCAGGTACATTTCAGCAATTTTAGTATTTTGTCCCCCAAACAGATACTTTATTATTCATTTTTGGTGTTGATGTTGGAATTCAAAAATTCTTTGTGTTTAGCTTTAGTGACATGTGAGATTGAATCCATAAGCAACGATATTAATTGAAACGGAAATATTATTCTAGAAGTAGAAGATGAAGGAGCTAGTGGACTTTTATGTTTAGTATTCTTAGAATTTTACTGTTCTTAATTACTATTGCTTAGTGTTTTGAGTTTCATAAAATGGGTTTTTCCTTAAATCATGTTCAATCTCTGTGGAATTTAATTTGGTCTGATATCCACAAAAGGAAAAAAATGGAAGTTGGCAGAGCTTTTGTGATTTGAAGTGGAAGAAAAGATTAAAAGAAAAAACTGAGATGGAACTTCTAATGGTAGAGGCTGGAAATCCTGAGAAAATGCTTATAAGCCTGAGGACACTACCGTGGATGTTTATAATGCCATAAGATTTTAATTGTGTTTGGAATGAACACGGTTACAACTTACATGGAGTTGCATTTGAATGAATACACAAAGACAATTTTTATGCTATATAGTTCACCACTGAAGTTTAGGGAAAAGTATATACTTTTGGTTCTAAGACTCTTTTTTCTTTAAAAAAAAAAACTAAAATGTCAATTTTCATTTGAATGTCTTATGCAAGATGATAGGTGTAAGTTTTGCATGTATTTTGAGGCATATTTCTGGTTATAATGATGGGTAAACATGCATATACTCGCGTAAAATTTACATATTCCCCCCTTGTGGAAAAGATATTACACTTTTCTTATTTTATAGGAATTTCATGATATTTGAAGCAAATTGAATACAATTACGAGCATAACAAAGTGGAAACACGGAGAATTGAGTGAGCATACGAAAAGTGAAGCCAAAATGAGCGAAAGATGAGCGTATAAGGAAAATACAGGGAGCGCACGGGTTGGACGTGCCTTAGGCACCACCCTGAATGAAGAAAATTAGAGCCTCAGCATGGCACACGGGTAGCCCGTGCTCCGACGCACGACCCGTGTGCCCTACAGACACTGGATGATTTCTACGGGATGGCGCACGGGTAGCCCGCGTCTGCTACTGAATCCCATAATCTGCAAAGATTATGCCCTAAACTCAAAGGGGGTATAAAAAGGCTTTTTGGGGGGCGCACACAGGGATATTCTGACATTTTTGGGATCTACAACACAAACCAAGGGTCTATTCTTGGAAGAAGACATCAAGGAGACAATCGGGTTGCATCGGAGCTTAGGGAACGGAGATATATCGAGAGATTGTCGACTTTCCTAAGTTTTTCTTGCTTCTCTTTTAGTTTCAATCTTTTATTTTCAGTTATAATGGCTTTGAACAATTTGTTTATGAGTTGTTTAGAAATCATGTGTAGCTAAACTCTTGAGATTTCCGAGTTTTGGTAGTAGATTAATGAACTCTTGTTGGATGTTTTAATCTTAGTTGAAGTTATTATCTTGAAGCCTATTTGAGTATTTTGAGCTTATTCTTGTTTTATCAATTGATCAATGATTTAACATGTTTGATATATTGATTCATAATTCGAGAGATGAGTTTCAATATTAGATCTTGAAAACTCGACACAAATATTTGCATGAATCGAGAGGTTTGCAAATATTTGTGAGGATATTTGATCCTTTAAACTTTTGGGAGTTGAATGCTTCATGTTGAGTAGAGATGCTAGCATAAGTATTTCAATCTACGTTTTATAAGCATCTCGAGAGGGAGGATAAAACAACTTTGTGATCGTCTTATAGGAATATTTATAATAACGTGGCTTGATTAAATCGGATAACAAGAGTGTTATTAATCAAAACCTTAACAAGAGGGTAGATACTTCTATCATTTATATTATCTTAATCTTGTGTTTTAGTGATTTAAATTGTCTTAATCTCAATACAACAATCATCCAATTTCGATCGTCTAAATAAAAATAAAACTATCTTAGATCAATAATTAGCATATTAATTTATTAGTCTCCGTGGATACGACCTTGCTACCCTTTTCCTATAACATACACCGTACACTTGCGGTGAAGCTAAAAATAAGGCGAACAAGTTTTTGGCGCCATTGCCGGGAACTAATACAATTTTTTGGTGCTAATATTGCGATAGATAGAATTATTCTTAATTTAGACATTTTTTTTCTTATTTTTTTTATTTTGGTTTGACTTTAATTCTACATTATTTGACTTGTTTCTTTTAGTTTGGTCCAGGTAGTGCATGAACACGCTCTAGGTGGGGGGACTTAATACCGCCCATACCGGAAGTTGAGGCTTTCGCGAGGAGAATCAGTGCTACTACTAGACGGGCTGAAAGACAACAAAATCCGATAATGGGGGATTTAGAAAATGAGTTACCAATACCGGGTAACAACGGGGTCAACGAGTTACCGGTACCGGTTCAACAACAAGATATTCGTGATTACTTTCGACCACAAACGAATCATAATTACAGTGGCATTGCTCATATTCCGATAAATGCCAATAATTTCGAGCTTAAACCGGCACTGATAAACATGGTACAACAGAATCAGTTTGGGGTTTTTGCAACTGAAGATCCTAATTCTCACCTTGCACATTTCGTCCAAATATGCAACACAATAAAAATGAATGGCGTTTCGGATGATGCCATAAGATTGCGCCTATTCCCTTTCTCTTTGAGGGATAAGGCGAGAAATTGGTTGGGTACTTTGACGCAAGGAAGTGTGAGCACATGGGACGATTTGAGCCAAAAGTTTTTGTTTAAATTCTTTCCACCAAGCAAAACTTTGCAGCTCAAAAGTGAGATCACTCAATTCCGACAGTTTGACTCCGAGCCTTTGTACGAGGCTTGGGAACGATTTAGGGATTTGTTAAGAAGATGTCCACAACACGGCTTTCCGGAGGATCAACAGTTATGTTTCTTCTACAATGGTTTAATGGGGCAAACGAGGGCCTTTGTTGATGCCGCAACGGGAGGAGCGTTGTTGGCTAGGTTCCCACAAGATGCTTTAAATCTTCTTGAAGAAATGGCTATGAACAGTTACCAGTGGCCGTCTGAAAGATCCAATGTACAACGAGTAGCAGAAATATCGGATTCAGACCCAATTAAGGCATTGACGGCACAAGTGGCGGCATTGACAACCCAATTGAGTGTTCTTACGAAAGGGCCAGAAGCAAGCATGAACACGGGTAGTGAAGCTCTTCTATATCCGATGGAGGAGGTAAATTATGTGAATAACTGAATTTCAACAATTTCCGGAGCAATTCAAATCCAACACACTACCATCCGGGATTGAGAAACCATGAAAATTTTTCCTATGCCAATACAAAGAATGTGTTGCAACCATTTAATACGTCAAATGGGGGTACCAATGTGGAAGGAAAATCATCTTTGGAAGATGCACTCACCTCATTCATAAATCAATCAAACGCATTCATGAGTGACACGAGGAGTCGCTTCGCTAGGCAAGATTCAAGGTTGGATAAAGTGGAGCTACAAATGACCCAAATGACAAGTTCGATGAAGAGTCTTGAAACTCAATTGGGCCAATTGGCTACTATTGTGGGTGGACAACATCAAAGGGGTCAATTTCCGAGTAACACGGAAGTTAATCCTAAAGAACAATGCAAGGCTATTCGATTACGGAGTGGTACGGAATATGATGGGCCTAAAGAAAAATCTGGAAATCTGAAAATTTCAGAGGAAGCATCTAAGTCGGGAGACGTTGAATTAGTGATGAAAGATGGTGTTTAAGTAAATGGGGAAAAAGAGAGACAAGAGGAGGAACAAATAGGGGCTGAGAAGCTTAAATCATCATCTAACTCTAATATATCTAAATTACCTATCTCTCTTCCCTTTCCTCAAAGATTTCAAAAGAAAAAGCTTGATGATCAATTTGGAAAATTTCTTGATATATTTAAGAAATTGCACATTAACATTCCTTTTGCAGACGCACTAGAGAAAATGCCAAATTACGCGAAATTTCTTAAGGATGTTATGACAAAGAAGAGGAAGATGACTAGCTTTGAAACATTGAGACGGAAGAATGTAGCGCAATCATTCAAAGGAAGCCGCCACAAAATCGAAGATCCGGGAGTTTCACTATCCCTTGTGCCATTGGTGGTAACTTTTTAATAAAGCGTTGGTGATTTGGGGGCAAGTATTAATTTGATGCCTTTGTCCATTTTCGTGAAGCTTGACTAGGCGAAGCAAAGCCAACCATGGTTATATTGCAACTTGCGGACCGGTCACTTACATATCCAAAGGGAATCATAGAAGACGTGCTGGTAAAAGTAGATAAATTTATATTCCCTGTGGACTTCTTGGTTCTTGATATGGAAGAAGATCGTGACGTTCCACTGATACTTGGGCGTCCATTTCTTGCCACTGGTAAAGCCTTAATAGACGTACAAAAAGGAGAGCTCACTTTACGTGTTAATGATGATCACGTTTTATTTTCTATATATAAGGCAATGAAATTTCATGATACGGTGGAGAATTGTAATTTTTTGGATATAGTTAGTTCATGCATTGAGGATTATGTTGATCATACATTGTCTACAGACGATTTGGAATTTGGTCTAACCCACTCGTGCTCAATGTCGAGTGTTGTACTTGATTTTGATAACCAAAATTTGTACGACTATGTTTGTGCCTTAGATCATATGCAGGAACTACCTAGGAGGGCAAGAGGCGAGAATGCAAAGTCAGAATCGCACGACCCATGTGCCCACGCACGGGCAACCCGTGCGTGATGCAGATGGAATAGTTGAGGTCTCTGAAGAGCACACGGGCCGTGTGCCGGAGCACGGGCAACCCGTGCGCGATGCTGAAGGGAAGAATGGAAACAGGGGATCACGCACGACTCGTGCGTCAGAGCATGGGCAACCCGTGCGTGACCTTGAAATAGCAACGTCGACTCCGGAACTCAAGCAATTACCTGAACACCTCAAATATGCATTTCTTGGGGCGAATAATGCAAATCCGGTAATCGTTTCATCTCTTCTCACTCCTACTCAACTTGATAAACTGTTAAGGGTTTTACGAAAACATAAGTCGGCACTAGGATGGTCTATAACTGATTTAAAAGTCATAAGTCCATCCGTTGGGATGCATAAAATTCGGATGGAAGAAGTTTATAAACCATCAGTGCAAAACCAAAGACGACTAAACCCTATCATGCAAGATGTGGTTAGGAAGGAAGTGTTGAAATGGTTGGATGTTGGGATCATTTATGATATATCTGATAGTTCATGGGTAAGTCCGGTAAAAGTGGTGCCGAAAAAAGGGGGGGTAACAGTGGTGAAAAATGAGAATGAAGAACTGATTGCTACTAGAATCGCTACAGGGTGGCGAATTTGCATTGATTATCGAAAACTAAATGATGCCACTCGAAAAGATCATTTTCCTCTTCCCTTTATAGATATGATGTTGGATCGCCTTGCAGGTTATGATTATTATTGCTTTTTAGATGGTTATTCCGGTACAATCAAATCATGATTGTCTTGGGAAGACCAGGAGAAAACAACATTTACATGTCCTTATGGCACATTTGCATTTAAATGCATGCCATTTGGTTTATGTAATGCGCCCGCCACTTTCCAACGTTGTATGATGGCTATATTTCACGATCTTATTGAAAAAGTTATGGAGGTGTTTATGGACGATTTCTCTGTGTTTGGTGATTCTTTTGATAATTGTCTTCACAATCTTTCCCTAGTCTTGCAACGATGTGAAGAGACCAATCTAGTACTAAATTGGGAAAAGTGTCATTTTATGGTACGCGATGGTATTGTACTTGGTCATCGAGTCTCTTCCTTCGCATTTTGGAAGTAGATCGGGCAAAGATTGTAGCGATCGAGAAATTACCACCTCCTACAAACGAAAAAGCTATCCGGAGCTTCTTGGGCCACGCCGGATTCTATAGAAGGTTTATCCGTGACTTTTCTAAAATTTCTAAACCTTTGAGCCAATTGCTAGAAAAAGATGTCGCTTTCAATTTTTCAATGATTGTTTGCGGGCGTTTGAAACGTTGAAGAATGCATTGGTGATCGCACCTATTCTTGTCGCCCCCGGTTGGAGCCAACCATTTGAATTGATGTGTGATGCGGCGATTTTGCGGTAGGGGTTGTTCTCGGTCAAAAGAGGGAAAAGTTATTTAGATCCATCTACTATGCTAGTAGAACGCGTTGACGTGCTCAATGAATTACACAACTACCGAGAAGGAGATGTTGGCGATTGTCTTCGCATTTGATAAATTCCGATCATACTTGATTGGAACGAAAATGATTGTTCACACCGACCATGCGGCTATCAAATATCTTTTTGATAAGAAGGATGCGAAACCAAGGTTGATTAGGTGGATCCTATTATTACAAGAGTTCGATGTGGAAATCAGGGACCGGAAGGGATGTGAGAATGTGGTAGCAGACCACTTGTCTCGAATTGAAAATCAAGAGGGGTCGCAAAGAAGCACGGAATTGATAAAAGAGGAATTTCCTGATGAACGGTTACTCATGCTCGAGGCAAAATTTCCGTGGTATGCGATTTTGTCAACTATTTGGTCGGGAGTTTTGCCTCCAAATCTATCGTCATATCAAAAGAAGAAATTCCTACATGACGTCAAGTTTTACATGTGGGACGAACCCCTACTCTTTAAGAGGTGTGCTGACAAAATCATAAGGAGATGCATACCTCAAGAAGAATGGGAGGGAGTCCTACAACAAGATGTCACTCTTCACCCTCCGCGGACATTTTGGCCCAACCCGCACCGGGCCACTGCGAAGGTATTGCGAGTGGGCTATACTTGCCCACTCTATTTAATGATTGTTATTTGTTTGTGCAACAATGTGACATGTGTCAACGAATGGGCAACATTTCGAAGAAGACATGAGATGCCGATGACAAACGAATCGAAGTTTAATTATTCGATGTTTGGGGATTGACTTTATAGGCCCATTTCCATCATCTTCGGCTATCAATATATTCTACTTGCAAGATGGAGTATGTATCCCGTTGGGTAGAGGCGATTCCTTCCAAAACAAATGATGCTCAAATTGTGATGCGGTTCCTTAAGAAAAATATATTTACTCGTTTCGGCACTCCAAGAGCTTTAATTAGTGATGGAGGGTCGCTTTTGTAAATAAATTGATGAGCAACTTGTTGGCAAAATATGGGGTGAAACATAAAGTTGCATTAGCATACCATCCACAAGCCAATGGGCAAGCCGAAGTAGCCAACCGGGAGATCAAACAGATTTTTGAGAAGACGGTTAACATCAACCGAAAGGATTGGGCATTAAAATTGGATGATGCTATATGGGCGTACCGGACTGCATATAAGACACTATTGGGCACATCTCCATATCAAATTGTCTTTGGGAAGTCGTGCCATTTGCCGGTAGAATTGGAACACAAAGCATTTTGGGCGGTCAAGAAACTAAATCTGGATTTTCAAAAGGCCGGTGAAGAGAGGTTGCTCCATTTAAATGAGATGGAAGAATTTCGAGATGAAGCTTACGAAAATTCCCGAGTTTACAAAGAAAGAACCAAACGATGGCATGACAAAATGATTAAGAAACGAGAGTTTTTACCAGGGGAACCCGTCCTCTTGTACAATTCACGCCTTAAACTTTTTCCGGGAAAACTCAAATCTAGGTGGTCGGGGCCTTTCGTGATAAAGAAAATATTGAATCCTCCCGGAGTTGTGGAATTGTTAACAAAAGATGGTGAGACTTTCATGGTAAATGGCCAGAGGATTAAGCATTACTTCCACCGAGGCAATCAAGAGGAGGTGACATCCATCACCTTGCGAGACCCGTGATTTTAACGAAAAACAAAGGCGCAAGCTAAAGACGTTAACTATAGCGCTTCTTGGGAGGCAACCCAACGATTTTTGGTGTGGATTTCATTTTTTTTATTTATTTTTTTTTTTTTTTTTTTTGTGTGTGTGTTTTATTCTAATTTTGTGTGTTTTTTTTTAAAAAACAAAAATATACCTGAATTGCTGTACAAGTGCGCACCACCCGTGCGCCCTACAGAGAGTGGAGGTTTCTACGGGATGGCACACGGGTAACCCAGACGCCGACGCACCACCCGTGCGCATTATGGGAACTGGGTAAAACAGAGCAGTTTTAACACTGCTCTTCATTCTTTAAACCTACCACACGCACGCCCCTCCGAATATTTTCAAAGATTTCCAAATTTTCCTCATGTTTTGAACCAAATTCCCCCATTTAATCATTCCCCCATTATATTATAACTACATTTGGCTTTGAGTTCAAGTTGGATTGAAAAATTTGAAAAGAGCACCTAGGGTTAAAATATTGTCTTTGGGTTAAATTTCGAGAATTCAGGTAAGAGACTCATTTTCCTTTGTGAATTTCGTGTAAATATTGTAATGGGGATCATGATTGGTACTTGTTTTGATATTTTTGCTACGAATTGTGTGAATTATTCTTTGAGGCAAATTATCAAACACTTTGTGGGCTTATATAATTGAGGTGTATTTGAATGAAATATTGATGAATAAGGCATGGCCAATGATTGTTTGAGCTTTTAGCTAATAATTTTCTAGAATGGCCATAATTCTTGCTTGATTGGGGTAGTTGATCAATCAAAGTGAAGTAGGGAAATGCATTTGCATCACCTAATGTTTTAGCTTTAATCCCCTACTTTGTTGTTGCCATTGATGATACTGGGATGCTAATGGAATGTATTTCAGGTACAAATCCTTCATGGCCGAGAGAAGAAATCCCCACGGTGGAAGAAAACATGCACGCGAGGCCGCACAACGAGGCGAGGCGGCACAACGAGACGAGGCACCGCAAGAGGTAGACCTGAACAGTCCTGCGGCATACGGGGTTGTGTTGACAAACACAAATGATCTTGAGCGATGGAATCGCTTGGTTGGTCGCCAAATAGCTCCATCCCACTATGCCGACGATGACTTTACCCAAACTTTGGGGATACATGAGGACGTTTGGCGTCTCTTCGCAAAGGTCGGATGGACCAATTTCATGAGCCGAAGGTGGCCAACCTTTAAATTATTCACATTGGAGTTTTTGAGTACCGTAGAAGTACTCAAACAAGGCAGGACTTTTGAACCATATATGATACGCTTTCAGTTGGGGAATGTTCGTAGACAACTATCTATTACCCAATTGAACACCATTTTTGAGGTTCCAACAAACGCTCGTTTCCGACCGATGCCCAATTATGATCAATATGACTTTTGGAGAATGCTGGTAAAAACACCACAAACGGGGCCTATGTTGTATACGGACCGCCAAAGCCTCTTGGATCCGGAATCCAGTTTTCCGGTACATACAATGCGTGGATCGCATCCTCCGTGTTCGCCCGAGAAAATATTGGAGGGATGATTACTAGGGAGTGTATCTACTATGGTGTATGCTCACAAATACACCCTACAACACACCAATTTCAGAGAGCAAGTGGAACAGTTGGCTAGGCGAGAAGGGGGTACTATTTCTATAGGGGTCCGATTACCCCTATTGCCCAACATTTCAACATTGATTTTAGAGGCTTGGAGCTATACCGGGCGGCACTTGGGTTAATTTGGCATCTTTGCACCACATGAAATTTGTTGCAAATGAAGACGGTGTGTTGGTTCTTCTACAGAAGAAAGGTGCCGCATTTCCATTACCTAACCCGAGATACACCACAGTAGATACCTTGGCTGACACAACCAACTTTCTGCTTAACTCTGAGGCACATAACAGAGTTATGGATGCTATCGATGCAAGGAAGAAGCGCAGAGTTGAAGGCTTCCAGGATGAAGGGGATATGGTGGCGGAAGAAGAGGAGCTACACAGACGAGAAATGGGGGTGGAACCTCATCACCTCCAACTTGACTATGACATTCCCGAGTCCTCACATGGAGGCGATTACCCCCGACCCTCACATAGTGGGGATCGTCCCGGAACCTCTTATGGTGGCACATCCCAACGAGGCAATGAATTTCAAGATATGTTACGTGCATTTGGGGAGGACTTGCGCCATCAAGGAGAAGAGTTGAGGCAACAGAGGGAGGATTTGCGGCAAAGATCGGGCCGATTTCCTCACATTCCGAGAGAACTATGACAGGAGGTCCGAGGAGACGTGGCAAGTGCTACAACAATTACAAATGTGGCACATCTCACAAGGCCACTTCCCATCGCCGCCACCACAGTGATTCAGGTATATCTCCACTTTTCACTATTGAAATTCTATTTTTCCCCTTTCGATAAAAAAAGTACAATTTCATTCAAGTTTGGGGGAGAAGTAGTATTTTGATATTTGAAAAGTGTAGATGAAAAAAAAATATCCATTGCATTGTTGTGTGTTTTCATATAGTTGCATATAGAGCATTCTAGGTTGCATTGCATTAGAAACACGTTTATGGCTTTAGCACATTTATTGCTTTCTTAGATGTTAGAGAGTGAATTGACCGGGCATGTTGCAACTTGTTGTTTGTGTGTTGATTGAAAATTTATATTGTTGGGATTGGATGTTGGTTATGAGTTGATTGAGACTTGAATAGATAACATTGAGCATGTTGATATGGAAAACTTGGTTTGATGCTTTGAATTACATATTTACAAGCCTTGTATCTTTTGCAGTCTTGTTGTGATTTAAGTGTATTATTCATGTTGTTAAAATTCTAGAACTTGCTTGGGTATCTCTGTCAAGGCCACATGTTGTATGCGAATTGTGAATGTGATTAAAGGCCATCTTTGCTAGCCTTTCAAGCCTTTTACCTACCTAAAGATGTTGAAATTCCTAGTTAGCCAAGTTGAGCCTATAGCCTATTTCTTTGATAACCACAAAAATTTAACCCTTGATCTTAATATATCCATCACCCTAAACTCGAATGTATAGCGTTGAGTAAAGGGAATGAATGAGGCTGAATGGGTGGGAATTGAAAAGTAGGATAAGTGGGCATACTTGGTTAAATGGAACAAAAAGAGGAAGGAAAGGAGTTGAAAAAGAAGTGTTGAAAATTCATAGTTGAAAAAAACAATGATGAGAATTTTCATCTAAACGAACTTGGGGGGCGAAGGATTGTAATTTGAGGCGATTCTCAAAAGAAAGAAAGGAAATGCAGATAAATAAAGTTGATAAAAATGAGGGATGATTGGAGAAGCATATGGGATTGTAATGTAGATGATTGATATGCTCATCGGTCTATATACTCGAGTTTGAGTCACTTTATCCAAAATTTCCTACCCAAACCAAAGAGCCTTCATTACAACCAAATGAGAAAGTCCTTTTTGATTCACAAATTGCATACACTCTAGTGGCGGAGATATGAGACGAATTGCAAGCCTATGGTAATTTGAGCGTAAACACGTTCTATATCCTCGTGAGATGAGAGTATACCATGTTTTGTTTGATGCGTGCCCTTCGAGTAGATATTTGAGGCTTGATTGGTTTGTTGCTTGACATTCATGATGAACAATATGAATTTCTTTTTGGATCCTTTGTGTGCGCTTTTATTCTTATCTCCCTGTTGTGCTCTATCGTGTTTTCAAAATTGTTGATCGGGACGGTCAACGGTGTAAGTTTGGGGGATTTTGATAGGTGTGAGTTTTGCATGTATTTTGAGGCATATTTCTGGTTATAATGATGGGTAAACATGCATATACTCGCGTAAAATGTTACATATTTCCCCCTTGTGGAAAAGATATTACACTTTTCTTATTTTATAGGAATTTCATGATATTTGAAGCAAATTGAATACAATTACGAGCATAACAAAGTGGAAACACGGAGAATTGAGTGAGCATACGAAAAGTGAAGCCAAAATGAGCGAAAGATGAGCGTATAAGGAAAATACAGGGAGCGCATGGGTAGGGCGTGCCTTGGCACCACCTGTGCACCCCTGAATGAAGAAAATTAGAGCCTCAGCATGGCACACGGGTAGCCCGTGCTCCGACGCACGACCCGTGTGCCCTACAGAGACCGATGATTTCTACCCGGCGCGGCGCACGGGTAGCCCGGCTGTCTGCTACTGAATCCCATAATCTGCAGCATTATGCCCTAAACTCAAAGAGGGGTATAAAAAGGGTTTTTGGGGGGCGCACACAGGGATATTCTGACATTTTTGGGATCTACAACACAAGACAAGGGTCTATTCTTGGAAAAAGACATCAAGGAGACAATCGGGTTGCACCGGAGCTTAAGGAACGGAGATATATCGAGAGATTGTCGACTTTCCTAAGTTTTTCTTGCTTCTCTTTTAGTTTCAATCTTTCATTTCAGTTATAATGGCTTTGAACAATTTGTTTATGAGTTGTTTAGAAATCATGTGTAGCTAAACTCTTGAGATTTTCGAGTTTTGGTAGTAGATTAATGAACTCTTGTTGGATGTTTTAATCTTAGTTGAAGTTATTATCTTGAAGCCTATTTGAGTATTTTGAGCTTATTCTTGTTTTATCACTTGATCAATGATTTAACATGTTTGATATATTGATTCATAATTCTAGAGATGAGTTTCAATATTAGATCTTGAATACTCGACACAAATATTTGCATGAATCGAGAGATTTGTAAATATTTGTGAGGATATTTGATCCTTTAAACTTTTGGGAGTTCAATGCTTCATGTTGAGTAGAAATGATAGCATAAGTATTTCAATCTACGTTTTATAAGCATCTCGAGAGGGAGGATAAAATAGCTTTGTGATCGTCTTATAGGAATATTGATAATAACGTGGCTTGATTAAATCGGATAACAAGAGGGTTATTAATCGAAACCTTAACTCGAAAATCAATTTCATTATCTTGATACTTCTATCATTTATATTATCTTAATCTTGTGTTTTAGTGATTTAAATAGTCTTAATCTCAATACAACAATCATCCAATTTCGATCGTCTAAATAAAAATAAAACTATCTTAGATCAATAATTAGCATATTAATTTATTAGTCTCCGTGGATACGACCTTGCTACCCTTTTCCTATAACATACACCGTACACTTGCGGTGAAGCTAAAAATAAGGCGAACACAAGTCCGTTTTAAAGTTTAGCAGCCCAGGTTTCATGAGAAAAGATGGTATTTGTGGTTCAACCAAAAGTCATTATGCTAGTACTTTATGGGATGATTCAAACTCATTATGCTAGTACTTAATCTTTCCCACACAAAAAATCAGCATGCATCTTCTATTTGGTCATATCATGTATCTCTTCCTACTCTTTAGATGTATCCATATAAAGTTTTCTAGATGAAGTGCGATCGGTGAGTGGGCGTATCGCGCCCAAGACCATATACATGAGTGAATAGTATTATGTTCATAGTTATATGCAAATTTTCATAGTAATAAAGATCACACATTCTCAGAATTGACTAATTTTGGTTCTTTTTGAGTTTAAAATTCAAAATCCACAATGGAATATGATTTTAATGTAAATTGATGTATATATACTTCTTATTTGCAGGCATGAACTTCTATTATGTGAACATGATATTGGAGTGCTTTGCAGCCGCCCATCAATGAAAGAATTCAGTGTAGCATTGAGAACACTCGTTACGTTTTGTTAAACACTTCTTAGACGTTTTGTTAAACACTACTTGATAGTGTTTCGTTAAACACTTGTAGACATGTACTAAATACAATCACATGAATGTCATGTTTTGTTTTAATTAGTTATATCTTGTTTTCTTGTGTAGTATTTTGTTTTTTGCATGTATGAAATCAAAATTTATATATGGAGGTGAAAAAATAGAAGACAACAAATAAATAGATTAATCGTGGTCCAAAATTACAACGGTTATTAAGGCTTGTAGAATCAAGTTGTAATATTTTAAAGCCACAAAGGATTTAAACCGTTGTTGAACAGTTGTAAATTACAATGGCTCTGACCCATTGTGGAAATCCATAGTATTTTATAATTCAAAAACAGTTATCAACTGTTGCCCCAATTGTTGTCTTTTAACATATAAAGACAACATATTCAATCCGTTGTCTTTATTATTAAAGACAACAGATTAAATCATTGTCGTTTAGCGAACTCTATTACAACACCATCTTCGACAACAATTGATTATTGTAATACATAACAGATTATATCCATTGTGATTCAGCGAAATTCTTGCAGTGCATATTGGAAAAAGTATGTGTCTTCTGTGATGATTCTTTGTGATAGTCAAGCGGCTATAGGAAGGGCACAAAACAATATGTATAACAGTAAGTCTCGACATATTCGTCAGAGACACAAAACTATTAGACAATTGATCTCAAACGTTGTGATGCCAATTGACTACTTAAAGTTAAAAGACAATTTGACATATCATTTGACAAAAAGGCTAAATCGAGATCAATTGAGTAGATTGCTT
The DNA here is from genome assembly GCA_016081115.2 of Rehmannia glutinosa. Classification (NCBI taxonomy): domain Eukaryota; kingdom Viridiplantae; phylum Streptophyta; class Magnoliopsida; order Lamiales; family Orobanchaceae; genus Rehmannia; species Rehmannia glutinosa. The sequence continues at coordinate 83,913,093 of CM071924.1, read as the reverse complement.
GAGGGAATGTAAAGTCCAAAAATTAAAATAACCATCATAGTGGTAAACCAACCATGATGATTGGGGATCCCAAGAACTTGGTTCAATGGGAAAACTAAGTTGTGAAGTTTATGTTGCAACACTTGGAAACAATGTTTCAACCTATCCTTAGAAAGCAATACCAAGTGATTGAAACACCCGTGCAGTTATAGTAAGGCTAAGTCATTTGACTTGTAATGATTTCTACACCTAGTTGAGGTTGAGTATTGCAAGATATCCGGATAGGAGATCATCTATATAAGTGAGAAGTATGGATCGCTTTAAGTGACACTTATGAATCTAAATGAATGTCCACGGACGAAACAAACACAAAACATGAGAACATAATATGTTGATACCTTATTGTGTTAATATTGTTGACTCGGTATACACCACACTGGAATAGTTCAAGGCATTGCGTTCACTAAACCGCTAGTGTACCCAATGGTATTGACTATGGAAGGTTCAAAGCCACAAGCTACCTTTCTGGATGCAATATTGTCTCTTGGGGGCTAGTTTATATGTTTGTATTTATACATGCATTAATTTCCACTCATGTGAGGGATTGTTGGAAATTTGGGTTTGACAAAGCAGGACTAGACCCAACTTTGACATATTTTTGGTGGATAAGTATTTAATTTTGTAGGAATTAAATTGTAAATTTTTAATCTATGTTTCGAGTAGATGTTCGTAGTATTTATTTTTTCTCAAAACCGAATTTTGGTGAGTGAGAAATTAATATACGAAGTTGGCCACACGAACGAGCATTATGTAAAGGAAGTTGAAATGTTTTAGCCTTGTCCCACATAGAATATAAATCATAGTTTATCTTAGTATAATTACTAAAAGGTGTTATTAGTTGGATATAATATAATAGAAGTGGATGATCACAAAATGGGCCTTGGGCTAGCACCTGTCCTTTGGGCCTAGGTCCAGGTCCACTGTAATTTTGTCAATCAAAATGGGCTTTGCCCAAATTCAAGTAATTGTTGGGTTTGATGTATCTGGACATTTGAGGGTCCATATTCACATGTGTGTCTCTTAGAGTTTGTAACTCCTAGATAGTAGTCATAATATGGTTTATAACTCTTGGAAGTTACATTTGGTTATAATTGCCCATTTTCTATCTTTAATCTCCTCCAACTATTGGGAATGGTTGCCTTATATAGGCTTAGTTTGCATTCAGTTTGCTATAAGGAAAATAGAGAGAGAGAGAGAGAGAGAGAGAGAGAGAGATAAAACCTGCAGAAAATTATATGTTCAGTAGATATTATCGCGAATGTCGCCACATCTATCATCACATTTCTTGCTGCATCTTCCTTTTTGCATTTTCTGAGTCAAGCAAACCAGTTTTTTTTTCACCATTTCTAGTTCGATGGGGGCTTTTGTGTTAGTGGTGTTACTACACAAAAAACGTAAGTTGTTTTATCTTTGCAGGCATTACGTTAAACTGTAAGCACTAGCCGAGACGTATTTGTCTTTCAGAAAGAGATTTTTCTCGACTGGACTTTAAAGTTATGTCAGATTCATGCTTCTGGAGTTGAAATTAATTCAAGACTTGTAATAGTTAGTTTTTGCTTCAATTGTAATTTTATTTTTTCTGTTTTGTAAGCCATCTTGAAGGCTTTTCCCTTTTTTGTAACCATTGTAATCAACACTAGACATATTAGCAGATATTTTGATAGATTAAGAGCCATTGGCGCGGTAATTGTTATGTAATAATGCATAAACACACACTATTTTATGTAATGATATTGTAAATTAATATTGTTTACTTTACATTTTGGTAATAATATTGCAATGATATGAAATGGATTGTAGTATGGTGCTGTCATAATCTGTAATCTTATTTTAGGATTATATGTTATGAAAAGCGTAATTGTACTTGTGTGTTTGTTGTTATGAAAAGCGTGATGTACTTGTGTGTTTGTTGTCAAAATATGTAATCTTTTTTAGGATTATATGTTATTGAGTATTTGAGTTGATTAATTTGATGAGCTTGATGGAAAGTACATTATGGCCAAAGGAAAAACAGGGTCGGGTCAGACCAAATAGTAATCGAACTATTATTTTTGGAGCCCAATCAGATCCGTACCCATGAAAATACATATAAAATGTCGGTTTAACTCGTCATTTTAGTGTAATTGGATCGGGCCAAATAGACCCAGTTCATTTTGGGTCTTTAAGCCCAATCCAAAAAAATAATTGGGCTACTATCCATGCATCTCCACATTGGTACGATATTTTCCGGTTGGGTCTTCAGCCCTCGTGATTTTATTTTTGGGCTTATATTTCCCAAATTGAGCCTGAGTCGCACACCAAACAACCAATATCGGGATAGATAATGTCGATTGAGTAATCCCAACAAGTGGTATTAAAATCACGACTTAAGTTTAACCATGTGGAAGAAAAAAAAACTCCCAACATCTTGAACAATGATGGTGGGCTTCTTGCATGCGAACGATCAAACCTAAGATTAGGCTCAGTTGGATGGCGGTGTGCTCCGGTGCCCATTTTGCAGTTTGCTGGCTTGGAGAGAATGTATTCTGGAGGTAACTAGGGTTAATATATATGTCCTATGAGACCACCCTCCTAGGTGAGACCGTAGGAACAGATCTACACCATGAAAAATAAAAAATTGATGGCCATGATCGAACAAATATATACAGCTACTGGAAGGAAAATAAACCATAACTGTCAGGGGTAACTAGGGTAAAATATACACTTTCAGGGGTAAAATTGGGATAGATGAAAAATAAACCATAACTGTCTCCTATAAATTAGGGATGTGATCTGTTATTGATCACGTCCTCCGAATCACGTGATCCACCCTCTTCTCTCCCTTCTTCACAACAAAGACTGCGCCATCGCAAACAAAATTGTACTGCTCCATTCGTTTCTGCAGATTCTTCCATTGGATCAAGCTTGACAAAAAACATAAAAGCTTCAGATATCATATTGTAGGTCCCAAGGGGTGTGAGTGTAAGGTTTAGAAGGAGGAGTTGAATAAACCTTACCAACTTTTCAAATTAGTCCTTTTAAATATTCGAGTTAATGCTTCACAATTGTGTCCTTGATGAACAACTAAGTTAGTTAATCGACAGTTAGTCACTCAACGACTCTGAGCTATTGATAGAATAACTCACTTGCTTTTGACTAAAGACTTGACTCTAATGTGATTTGTTTTCAATTGAGACTTAACACCCTTGAATTTGGTTAAATTTGTTTTAATACTTGGTTTTAGTACTCGATTGATTATCAATTGGATAGCAAATTTATCAAGAGATAAAATAAGATGCGAACTTAAAGTCTTTGAAATGTAAATGACACAATAAGTTTTTATAGAGGTTCAAGATGGGGTAATTCTTCTACTCCTCTCTTCTCCAACTCCCGGAGGAATCCACTAAGTATTGATCAATATACAAAGTGGTTAACAAACCGGATACAAGTCTTGATCACACAAATGACTTGATCCTTTGGGACTCGATCGAGAGATGCTTTGGTCACGCACCGGTTTCTCGTGCGACTCGAACCTTCTTCACAGGCGGTACCGCCTTGCTACTATAGCCCACTTGCTCAAGCTTCTTGGATTTGATCACGAAGCCTCCAAAAACTTGAGACTGTTCGACTTGAACCTTCCTACAATCCTCCGTGGAATGTAGACCCCTTGATTCTTCAAAAATTTCCTCTTCAACCGATTGAAGTTATCTTTCCTTCACAAGTGAGTGTTGGATTGATTTCCTTCGTAATGTAGGCTTGAGGATTGATCTTGAATGATTTGAGAATATCTTAGGTTCTGATTCAAATGTTTGCTTGAATGTTCGTGGTTCGAGTAACCTTCTCTCGAGTTATTCCTCGGCCTTTTATAGTGATTTTTCAAAAATATGCCCGTTGAAGAGATAGACTTATTTTTGAAAGTCACTTGTGGTCGTTGGCTTATCTTGGCAGTTCTTGGAATTTCCATTTCCTCGTATGAATGATTCTTGACTTTTTCGAGTTCGACATGGTGCAATGCTTCCCATTGGTTTATTCCTCTTGCACGCTTCTGGAGCTGAGCACTTCAAGAAAGGAAGTATGGAGGTATTACTTGTTTAAGTAATTCTCTTGATTTATGTGCAACGGATCTCTTTCAGATTATCTTGACTTGACCGCATTTTCTTCACATCCCCAGGTGACTTGAGTCGCCTTCCAATCATTTGATGACTCTTCTCATCATTTCGATCTTGAGACTTGGCTGTCTTGAGTTGACTTAATCGATATTTCACTCACCGCATCACAACCGCACCTTCATCGAGTTCCCGTCTTCTCTTTTTTTGCCATACTCAAATGTCTTGCAATGAGTCTTCCTTCTAGTCTCCATTGTCTTCTTGCATGTTTAGGCATAGGTGACTTAACTTAGCTTGACCAGCCCTATCTATTACAATGCGCTTTTACAACAAAAATGGGGTGACAACTTCCTATTCTAAGTTTTACATGGCATTCATCAAAATCTACAAAATGATTTCCCAACAATTTCCCCTTTTGATGATGCCAAAACTTAAAACATTCATACAATCATTTAGCAAAGAAAGATACATTCGACAAATGTAGAACCACAAAATGTATGTTTAGAATCGATCTTTTATTGATCATAACATCCTTGTTCTTTACATAGTCAAGTTTCTGAGTGTATCAAAGCTTAAGCAAAAAAAATGTATCGAGCTTTAAACGAGGCTTAGACTAACCATGTTGTTCTATATCTACTCATGTATTGATATTGCATAATTTTATTCAATGTACAAAAGACTTACATAAAGTGTATTTACATAGTAAAATACATGAAAGGGGTGGATAGCAACACTTCATCTCCTTCGTTGCCTCCTTTTTTATCTTCTTCACTCTGTCATCTTCCTCGACCTTTTCCTTTTCTTCTCATCTTCAAATTTGCCTTCTTTTTTTCATACGCCTTCCTTCCGGAAGCTTCATCTTCTTAGTCTTTCTTGTCTTTCCTCCCATAGCCGAGTTTGTCTTTTATTTTCCTCTTCAATTCTCTTCACATACTCAAGATTGTTTTTAGCCACTTGCGATTGGCTACTTCATCAAATCCAAATCAATAGATCCCTCATTTCTTGCCTGATCTATGTACTCAATGTTTTTGGGCAGAGATCTGTGTCCAAACCTCTTCCTCCACCACTACTTCTTCCTCCGCCTCTCGGGCGTGTATTGTATTGGGGCCTTCTTTTTCCCAAATGAGTGACTAGCAGAGTGACCAGCAGAGTGATCGCCAGTGGTTTCTTTGCTGTCGCCTTCTTCACATAGTGTGAGACCTTTTTCCCAAGATAAATCCCGTGCTTGAGTCATGGACATGTTTGCGAAGTAACCTTCGAGATGCGGCGTCTTGAATTCATCAACGATCTTGGCTCGGGCCTTCGCATCCGAAATGGCATAGGTGTCTCTGTCTATTGGAATGCCTCCATGTTGTTTTAGAATATCCATAACTCGGACATTCATCCTTCCTTCCACTTCCTTCATCCCCGATTCAATCATCTTTCTCTTTTCGGCCATTGGTACAACAGTGTTGGAGTGGCGAGTCATCGGGAGTTTGCCGATAATATCACCGTGACAAGACCTTGTTGGGGGGTTTTAGCAATCATCAAGGTCACATCTTTCGAACCTTCCCCCTCAACGGACTTCCCTTTCTTCTCTCTTATTACTTCCTCTCTTGTCTTTTCCTTCACAAATGCTTCCTTCTTCTCGACCGAGATCCCTTCATGCCTTTAGGTATTCCTCTTCCCCCTTTTTGGCATCATCAAAGTAGAGAGGAACCCCCGAAACAAGCTAGCAAGGAGAAGTCTAGATCTACGATAGTTGAGTTCTCGCTTTGAATCTATCATGAATCACTGCTCGGAGTGGCGTTGGATTCACCGCACCAACTTCATCTCGAGCGGGAGACGTTTTAGATCCATGTTCTCGCTCCACACGCAGAGCTCGTTCTTATTTTGCTCACGCAACTTTATCACAAAGAGTGTGAGATTCATGCATTTGTTCAATGTGCTCTTGCAATTTTGTCTTTGCATCGATTCTCATCTCGCCATCCAACATTTTGTTGAACAATGTTCAAATATCGAGCTTGTTCCACACGCATTATTTGTTTCTTTGTTGCCACCACTCCCGATCCTCGACTATGATGCCTCTCAAATCGCCAGTAAGGTTGGCATCCCCTGTTATCCACCTCATGTCCAAAGTGAGGCCTGGTGCCTCTCCATCCGTTCAATCTCAACAAATAGGGCTTTGAACACCTCCCGAACTTCAATTGCTTCCTTTTTTTGGTGACGACGCCAAGCGTCAAAGTCATAGTTAGGCCCGAACAATGGTGTCGATGGAATGACAGGATCAGTGTCTGGGAATCGCCGCGATCTTTGTCGATTCTTTAGGGAGGTCGTACTCCAGAGAGAAGGGAAATGATTCTATGAAAGAATCATCACGTGCAACTGGGATTTGTTCAATGATAAGTGGTGCTCATGAAGTCCCTTGTAGAGTCGAACCTGCTGCAGCTTGGGGAGCTTGCGCAGTGGACTCTATTTCAGCTGTGGTCTGTTGTGAAGTGGACCCATTGTGAAGTGGACTTGCTTGAGCCTCAACATGCCTCAACACCTTCGCTCGGTCTCACTGGTTTTTCCAAATGAGTTGACCGGTCCTCGGCCTAATCGAAGCGTCATCGGACTATGATGAGATTTCCATGGGTGGCTCAACATCAAAGTTGAATGTTTGGCGAGTATTCTTGAGTTCAAACTTACTCGTGGTTGGAACATCCTCAGCTGAGTCTTTGGGATTAGTCACGGGGATTACTCGCTTCATCGTCCCCTTCCATCCCGGAAAGGTTACATCGATTATCCTGGGAATCGTGAAGCGCACTTATCTCCTTTTCGATGGATCAATGATAGCCGGAGGAATGTTATGTGTTTCGCTTTCTCTACCCCGAAATCTCAACCTCCCGTTGGCCTTCATCACCTCCCGCAGCTCAACTACAGGCGAGGCCTTGGACATCCCTTTCGACAAAGTGTCACTGTCTTGGGGTCTTCCGAGGTGGCATCCAATGGAGTCTCAACTCCATGGATTGCACTTTCATCGCCTGCAGTGTTAACTCCCGGGCGGTTCCTTCATGTGCCTCGACCGCATCGCCAGCGCGTCATTAGCCTGCAGAGTAGTTGGCACTTCACCGAGACAGTCATAAATCGTCCGAGCCTCGTCGATGACAACTTGTTGTGGATTCTGTGATTGTTCCTTCTCCACTTCGCCTCCTAAATTCATTGTGGAGTCACCGCAACATCCTCCGTCCTTCTGCAGGTGGAGGGAGTTTCCCCACCGGCATACCACCGAGTGACTTGGAATGGGGTCACTCGTCTCCGGACTCCGGGTGTTCCCACCGATTATTCACCGTTGGGGGGGTGGTAAGACACCTTCATTAGGGGTTGGCTCGACCGGGGTCCCCACTATCCCGCCATCACCATTCTCTTAACACCTTCTTCGAGTGAGTCAGGGGAAGTGGTGGCAACAACGAGTGGCAATCTGGCGCACCACTCCCATAGGATCAATCTCCACCGTGATTTGGAGGACTCCCCAGGTCCTTCCATCATCCTTTGCTCATGTAGGATTCTCGGATTCTCGCATTGCTTGTGGCATTTGCAACTCTTCTCGGCGCAACGAATAGGTCCGATCCTCATCACTTTCGATAGGGCGTCAAGGTGAGGGTGTGTATGATCGGTGGTGCTAGTGAGAGGGCGAGATCTTTGGCCTTCTCACGTGCCTCTGCGTCCTCACCGCTTTAGCCCGTTCGTTTTCTTTTTCGAATCTGCAGCAGATATTGATGCAATTATCGTCATCAAGGGCTTGCAACACTGTGTCCACCTCAAGAAACTTGAAGAGTTCTTCTTCCTCAGCAATGAACTCTTGATTTTCAAACTGCACTCTGGATAGGCTCAGCTTCCATTTTCTCCATTCTCGCAGACGATTTTGGATGTTTGGATACAATGGAGAGTACATGATTACATCGTCTTCATCATTCTCTTGTTGGCCTTCGTTTCCGGTATTAAGGGTAGCGAGACTTGTTGCCGACACCCTCGCAGCCTCTGTTGCGGTGGAGAGAGACAACCTCATCAGTGATTCGGTTTCTCAAGCTCGGCCTTGTTCCTCACTGCGCGCTTGAAAATTCTTCTTCTTCTTTTTTTTTTTTTTTCTATCACGCCTGGAGACTTACTTCTCCAGGATTTTCTCGGTTCGGATAAGGTTTCTCTCAAGTTCTGCTTGAAAATTCTTTTTCTTCTTTTTGTTTGTACGGGGGATTTCTGTTGTCTTCTTCCGAGTCCCGGGGAGCGGCCGTCTTGGCTTATCGCTTCTCCTCTTCTTGACGACGGAGAAGGTATTTGAGATTTCTTCTCCGCTGCGGTCGTAGCAGGGGCGGAGACACACTACTGCGGGGCAGTGACTCGGCTGCGGGCGGGAGCAGATTTCTTTTTCTTTCTTTGCAAGCGGGGCGAAAGATTCTTCTTAGCAGAATGCAGGAGCAACCTTTTTCTTTGGAGGAGAGGAGACAACAGTATCTTGAGGGTCACCGATTCTCCTCACTCGTATCGCCTCTCTTAGCATAGGATCTCTTCTCGTGCGCCAGAGAGGTTTGATTTGAACATCCTCTTGTTTACATGGAACGCCTTTCCATGTGGAAGAGAAACTCCTTTTACCTCCATCAGCCGGCCAATCACCAGGCCGTATCCTTGGGAACCTCCAAACATTCCATCCTCCTTGAAGGATTTGTTCCCAACGTTCGCGAGTCTGCTTTGTAGACAAACTCAAATTCAGTTCACTTTCTCGTTTTTCAATAATCGCAGCCATTACGATCAACTTTGCTTTGGGATACCGGTCAAAGCCGCCAAATTTGATATCTATGCATTTGGCGACGATGTCCAAAGAATTTGTGGTAGTCCTCCTTCAAGACCTCTTATTAGTTGTGTAGACTACTTCCTTCCCTTCCAAGCAAAGATCGGTCAACATCGCTTCATTAATTTCCGACACTCCTTCCACCGATAACAAGCAGTGTTCTGCCAAATCCTTGGCAGTGATGATGAACTCCTTTCCATGAACAGAGGACTTGATGCCCTCATCGTGAACCTCAGCATTCACGTAGAACTGTGCGACCTATTCCACATAGGTCATCGGAAACTCCAACATCAGAAACGGTTTCAGCCCAGATGTTTCCAATTTCTCAGCAATCTTCTTCACTAGGGTGTCGTTGGACCACTGTTTCACCATACCATCGAAATCCAAAGTAGACCCGGTGTGGATTTGCTTTCCTAGCTTGACAAAATCATGAGTGGATGCCATTTCTCAGTATTTTACCGAAAGAAACTTTAGAAAATGATCTGAGTATTGAAAGGGTTTTGAGAGAAAGTTTTGCTTTTACTTTAGAGAGAGAGATGAACATTTTTTGGTAAAGTGAGAGAGAAACGGACGAAATAGTTTAAGTATGGTTCATGAAAGGACTCGCGGGTGGTTTTTTGAAATGGGATCAAAATCAACGGCTTAGATCTTGCACGCCGATTTGCATTTAATGTCTCGTATTAATGCGACAACATTTATATCCAATCATAAGCTTGGTGTGCAGCTTTTGCCTGTACACGTCATAATTATGATGGCGTCATTCTTAAAAACATTCCCGCTTAGTAAAAACGACTGCGTTTTTGTCACTTTGCTCATAAATGACTCAGCTTGTCCCTTAGCTGATTTAACTCTTTTCTTCTCGTATGTAAATACTCAGCTGTCAGCTAACTCGGTACAGATGTCTTTCCGATACGGTTGATTCATTTAGCGGATTTAAGAGTTCAGCTCCTTTTTTTTTCGTGTTTCATTTCTTTTCTTTGAGTCTTCTGAGTGTCAACTCAGCTCAATTAATCCTAACTCATGCTTGAGTTCTTCAAATCTTGACTCACATAATGGTTTTGTGAATATGTCACAACCGCTTATCGATTGAAATATATTCCAAGGTGATGTCCTTCTTTTCAACATGATCTCTTATGAAGTGATATCGACATCGATATGCTTTGTTCTTGAGTGCAAAACAGATTTTGAGTGATCGCAATTGCACTTGTGTTATCACACATGATTGGAATTTCCTTTTCTTCAACTTCATAGTCTCTCACCTTTGTGTCTCATCCATAGAACTTGGGCACAACAATTTGCCCATGCCTATGTATTCTCGTCACCAGTAGAGGTGGCTATTGAATTTTGCTCTTTGCTAAACCAGAAATTAGCCTATTTCCAAGCATTTGACATGTGCCTCGAGGTGCTCTTCTGTCAACTCTACATCCAAAGATAGTCGTAGTATGAATAGCCAATTAGCTTGAATCCACCTTCCTTTGGATACCATAAGCCAACTTCTTGGCTTTCTTTCAAATATCTCAAGATCCTCTTGGTCATTGCATATGGCTTTCTTTTGGAGCAGATTGAAATCTTGCACATACACCTACGGCAAAGGTGATGTCCGGCCTGCTTCTTTGTAAAGATAGAGCAATGATCCAATGAGTGCTCAGATCTTGTTTGATCTACTGACTTGCCATCCGCATCCGGTGTCCATTTTGACCGATGTATTCATTGGTATTTTTATCAAGACTTCTCTTCCATACCAAATTTCTTCATTAAATCTCTGGTGTATTTTGTTTGACTTATGAAGGTTCCATCCTTCAGCTGTTTCACTTGGAGTCCAAGGAAGAATGTCAGCTCTCCCATCATGCTCATTTCGAATTTGCTTTGCATGAGGTTTGAAAATTTATCACACAACTCTTGGTTTGTCGATCCAAAAATGATGTCATCCACATATATTTGAACAAGCAGTATGCTCTTCCTGTCTTGAATTCTGAAGAGTGTTCTATCTACTTTTCCTTTTGTGAATCCATTCTTAGTCAGGAATTGTGATAATGTATCATACCATGCTTTGGGTGCCTGTTTCCATCCATATAGAGCTTTCTTGAGTTTGTATACCTTATCTCCAAGAGTCTTCTGCTCAAATCCTGGAGGTTGTTTAACATATACTTCTTCTTCCAACAAATCATTGAGGAATGCACTCTTTACATCCATTTGATATACAATAAAGTTCTTGTGAGCTGCATAGGCAAGAAACATCCGTATGGCTTCCAATCTTGCCACAGGAGCAAATGTTTCATCAAAATCTATCCCTTCTTCTTGGCAATATCCTTTGGCTACCAATCTTGCTTTGTTTCTTACCACAGAACCTTCATCATTCATCTTGTTTCTGAATACCCATTTAGTGCCAATAACATTTTGATGGGTAGGTCTTTGAACCAGTTCCCACACTTTATTTCTTTCAAACTGATTCAGCTCTTCTTGCATGGCTTGAATCCAATGTGTGTCATCCAATGCTTGTGACACATCTTTAGGCTCTGTTTGTGAGATGAAGCATGTGAACATTGCTTCTTGTTGAGTTCTGGATCTTGTTTTGACACCTTATCTTACATCTCCAATGACTAGTTACGTGGATGGTCTCTCAACCATCTTATATCAAAGTTGGAGTAAGTTAGCGGATTCATCGTCTTGCACCGTGTTGCTTTGATCGCTCTCTCATCATCACTTAGCATGCAGCTTTTCCAACTATTTTTGAAACTCGGCTATCTCATCTTCATCCGGGTTTATAATTCCGGCTTGACTTTAGCATATGGACTCTTCTCGCATGGTTGGTTGATTCAGCTTATCAGCTGATTCTTCAATGTCTTCTCCATTTACATTTGGCTCATCAAACACCACATGAATGGATTCCTCTATAACCATAGTCCAATTGTTGAGTACTCTGTAGTCTTTGCTTTCAGCTGAGTATCCCAAGAAGATACCTTCATCAGCTTTAACATCAAAAGCCTTTAAATTATCTTTGCCCTTGTTATGAATGAAGCATTTGCATCCAAATATTCTAAAATATGCAACACTTGGCTTTCTCCCTGTCCAAATCTCATAGGGAGTCTTTGTCAGCTGTCTGTTTATCATGCATTTATTTTGAGTATAGCATGATGTGTTTATTGCTTCAGCCCGGAATCTTTTAGGTAGCCCTGCTTCAGCTAACATGGTCCTTGCTGCTTCTTTGAGAGTTCTATTCCTTCTTTTCGCAACTCCATTGTCTTTGTGGAGTCCTTGCTTGCAGAGATAATTCATGACCAATACCAATTTCAATACAATACTGAGCTATTATACCATTTACAAACTCAGTTCCTCTGTCAGATCTTATTTTGATAATGGTTTGACTTTTCTCATTTTGAATCTTCTTACACATGAATATTGTCCATGTATATCTTGAGTAGTCATCTACTACCACCAAGGTGTATTTCTTCCCACTTATGCTAGTGGTTCAACTGACCAAATAGATCCATATGTAGCGGTCTGCAATATTCTTGTTGAAGATGGACATGTCTTTTCTTTGAATGATGATTTGATTTGTTTTCCTTCCTCGACATGCATCACATATACTCTCCTTCTTGTATACGAGTCCGAAGTCCTTCCACATGATTGCTTCTAGCAAGCTTGTTAATTGTTTTGAAATTTAGGTGACTCGGCTTCTTTGTGCCACAACGCCAACTTGATTCGGCCGTGTCTTTTTTTAGCTAGTAGACAAGTGCTTGGTGTTGCATTGACCAATCTACCACATACATGTTCTTTTGTCTGCATCCTTGCAGCACAACCTCATTTGATTTAGTGTCCTTGATTTGGCATATACCCATGTTGAATCCAACATTATAGCCTTTGTCATAGAGTTGACTTATGCTTAGCAGGTTGAAGTTGAGTCCTTCAACATATGCAACATCTGTGATTTCTAATCCATTTTTCTTGATGGATCCAATGCCTCTTATTTCTCCTGGAGCTTCATTTCCTCCAAATATGACTTTTGCGCCTCTGACTTCCTTGAATTTTGATAGATTTTTCTTGTTTCCTGTCATGTGTCTGGAACAACCACTATCCATGTACCAGGTTCCTTGACACTCAGCTGTTCCTTGAACCTGCAATCAAGAAAATCAAGTTTTAGTTACCCATACTTGTCTGGGTCCTGAGGGGTTAGTATTGTAAGATGATCCAACCAACCTATAGCCAAATGATTTGACTCTAAGGGGTTGCCATCTATCAGTGCCATAATCATAATTAATTTTGGCAAATTGCTTGGGGATTCTAGGTTCATACAGCTGTCTCTTTTGTCTGTATGCCTGTATATGTCATTTAGCAATTGCGTTCTTTGGGTAGTTGTGATATCTCTGAGTGTAGTGCCTAGCTGCATATGTGTGCTGATGAAAGCTCTTATACCTTTGGAATGGCCTTTGCTGAGTTCCAGGCCTTTGCCATTTGGGCTTATATTCCATAGGTCTTTGCTGATAGTTCACATTATTCCAATCAGCTTGGCTTGGGTACTTTCTACCATTCCCTTCATATGTGTTTCTTTTATAGAACTTCTGGGGTTTTTGGTAGCTCTGTTTCTTCTTTACAGAGTATCTCCTGTTTGGAGTTTGCTGAGGAACTCGGCTGGATTTCTTCTCAGTTGTCCTCTCAAAGACACTCAACTCGGCCGCTTTTTTTCCTTTATAGCCAAGGCCAGTTTGCTTGTGATTGTGCTTTGGAATAAATGTGTGTGCACCATTTGGAGTTTTGAATTTTTGGGATTCTTCATTTTTGAGGCAATCACATTTTTGAATTTAGATGCCTTAGTGGATGAGGCAATCACATTTTTGAGGTCATTTTCCCTCTTTTCTATAGCAGCTATCTCTGCTATTAGCTTAGTATTTTCAGTCTTTAGACTTTCATTCTCATCACTATTTGACTTAGAGTACTCGGCTCCTTAGTCACCGTGAGTTTTGGCTCTTGAGTAGGCTGTTTTCCTCATTTAGTAGTGTGTGTGAGGATTTAATGTGTTCAAAATCTTTCATCATTTTGCCTAATGAATCATAAAGATCGATGGGTGATGAAGTGTGTGTGTCACAGTCACTATCACTAGAATCTGAGTGTGATGAATTAGAGTGTACCTCATCTTCTTGGTCAGGTTGGTCTTGTTCCTTGGCCATCAAAAGATCAAGGCGTCTTCTTCTTGAGTCACTTGAGTAGTCGACTTCACTACTCTCTCTGAATCACTTGTGTCTCTTGACATGGTTGTCTCGATGAGTCTCTGCACCAACATTGCCTTTTTTTTTCTTGTCTTCTTTCTTTGAAGACCCTTCTTTCTTCTTCATTCTTGTATTTGTTGACTACATGATATGGGCAATCAATGGCATAGTGACCTGGTTGCTGCGGTTCAAAGATAGATTTTCAACCTTTTGATCGACTCTTTCCATTCTTGGATTGTCACCCTTTGATATTCAATTTTTTGATGTTCTGCTCTCTTGGTTGGCCTATCTTCCCTTGACTTGGAGGGAGCTGAGTGTCTTCTGGAGGATTCGCCCTTGCCTCTCTTGTAGTTATTATTAAAGAACTTGTTAAACCTTTTAACTATCAGGGCTATTTCCTCTTGGTCAATGACTTCATTGACCTCAGCTCTCTTGCCATCCTTAACAATTAGAGCAGTTGTTTTGGGCACGGCTGTCTCATCCTGGTCTTTTCTTCTCAGCTCAAATTCGTAGGCTTTGAGATCTGAGAATAGCTCATGGTTGGATACCTTAGATAGGTCCATGGAATGTCTTAGTGCCATGACCTTCATTTCCCATTCAGCTGGGAGACTTCTTAGAATCTTCATACACATTTCCTTTTGTGTATAATCTTTTCCAAGTGCAGATAGCTCGTTGGTAATTTCTGTGAACCGAGCATCCAGCTGATCCAAGGTCTCTCCTGCAAGCATTTTAAAATTTTCAAATTTTTGTATAGCAACAGATCGTTTATTTTCCTTCATTTGCTCTGAGCCTTCACAAATCAATGTCAGCTTGTCCCAGATTTCTTTAGCCGTTTTGCATGATTTGACTTTGTTGAACATAACTTTGTCCAAGGTTTTGTAAAGAATGTCCTTGGCCACATTGTCCAAGTTATATCTTTTCTTGTCATCATTTGTCCATTCGGCTCTTGGTTTTTCAACCATAGGGCTGATGCAGGGAGCAACATTCTCTTCACCTTCACGCAGCTCTCCTTGCACCGTGTTCACTTTTAAAATTTGTAGTGGCCCATCCTCTATCACTATCCACATCTCATCATGTAATCTTTGATAGATGAGCCTCGCATACGAATTTTCCAATCATCAAATTCTTCAATTGTGAACATAGGGATGCATGTCAAATTTGCTTCCATGATAATAACTTTTCTTTGGTAAAAAGAGACTTTGAGAGATCAAGTACTAAAACAGACTTTGAAAAATTTGGAGATCTAGTTCGAAGAACTTGATCGGAAGGCTCAATGAACCAATCTCGATACCCCCTTGTAGGTCCCAAGGGGTGTGAGTGTAAGGTTTAGAATGGGGGGTTGAATAAACCTTACCAACTTTTCAAATTAGTCCTTTTAAATATTCGAATTAATGCTTCACAATCGTGTCCTTGATGGACAACTAAGTTAGTTAATCAGCAGAGTTAGTCACTCAACGGGCTGGTGAGCCGTTGATAGAATAACTCACTATTTTGACTAAAGACTTGACTCTCTTGTGATTTGTTTTCAGCGGAAGACTTAACACCCTTGAATTTGGTTAAGTTTGTTTTAATACTTGGTTTTAGTACTCGAGTTGATTATCAATTGGATAGCAAATTTATCAAGAGATAAAATAAGATGCGAAACTTAAAGTCTTTGAAATGTAAATGACACAATAAGTTTTTATAGAGGTTCAAGATGGGGTAATTCTTCTACTCCTCTCTTCTCCAACTCCCCGGAGGAATCCACTAAGTATTGACCAATATACGAGTGGTTAACAATCCAGGATACAAGTCTTGATCACACAAACACTTGATCCTTTGGAACTCGATCGGGAAATGCCTTGGTCACGCAATTGGCTTCTCGTGCGACTCGACTTCTCCGGGGCAAATCGCTTGCTACTACGACCCACTTGCTCAAGCTTCTTGGATTTGATCACGAAGCCCTCCAAAAACTTGAGATCGTTCGACCTTGAACCTTCCTACAATCCTCCGTGGAATGTAGACACCTTGATTCTTCAAAAATTTCCTCTTCAACCGATTGAAGTTATCTTTCCTTCACGGTGAGTGTTGGATTGATTTCCTTCGTAATGTAGGCTTGAGGATTGATCTTGAATGATTTGAGAATATCTTAGGTTCTGATTCAAATGTTTGCTTGAATGTTCGTGGTTCGTAACCTTCTCTCGAGTTATTCCTTAGCCTTTTATAGTGATCTTTCAAAAATCGCCCGTTGAAGAGATAGGCTTATTTTTGAAAGTCACTTGTGGTCGTTGGCTTGTCTTGTTGCGATCCTTGGAATTTCCATTTCCTCGTATGAATGATTCTTGACTTTTCGAGTTCGACATGGTGCGCTTCCCATTGGTTTATTCCTCTTGCACGCTTCCGAGTGAGCACTTCAAGAAAGGCGATATGGAGGTATTACTTGTTTAAGTAATTCTCTTGATTTACGGCAACGGATCTCTTTCGATTGTCTTGACTTGACGCATTTTCTTCACATCCCCAGGTGACTTGAGTCACTTCCAATCATTTGATGACTCTTATGTCATTTCGATCTTGAGACTTGGTCTGTCTTGAGTTGACTTGATCGATACTTCACTCACCGCATCACGCTTGCACCTTGATCGAGTTCCCATCTTCTCTTCTTTGCCATACTCAAATTGTCTTGCAAATGAGTCTTCCTTCTAGTCTCCGAGTTGTCTTCTTGCATGTATAGGCATAGCCGACTTAACTCAAATTTTGACTATCCCTATCTATTACAATGCGAGTTTACAACAAAAATGGGGTGCCAACTTCCTATTCTAAGTTTTACATGGCATTCATCAAAATTTACAAAATGATTTCCCAACACATACAATTGGTGAAGAGTTAACATCTATTGGAAGCAAAAATAGTTCTACAATGGCATAAAATTGTGATTTCAACACAACTGATGAATGTATTCAAGGTAATTTCTTACAAAAATCTTACTGCGAAATTATGGAGAAACAACTAAAACAAACATGGACGCATAATTGAATCAAATGTATAGTTGTTGTTATTTGTTTGTATGTTAAGTATACATAGTTTGCCTATTTAGTATATAAACCTTGCATATATATTCTTAATTGTTTGTATATTTACTGCTTGTCTGTAGATTGTATATTTGTTTACCATTTCTATTTAGAATACTTAGTTTGCATACTTAAGTAAAAACATCAACATAAATAGATGAAGTGTTTTTGAATGTGGGTATTACATTATATCAATGTCACAGTTAATTTATGTAAAGTGAAAAATACTTCATATTATATTAGTATTAGTTGTATATTTAGAATATAAAACTTGCATCTTTAATTATATTTGTTTGCCTATTTACGGTTTCCCTGTCGTTTGTTTATTTGAATATCATATTGTGCATATTTCATTGTCATTGCATGCATATTTAAAATATAATAAATGTATGTGAAGGCTTGTCTTGCATATTGAATTAATCAATTTGATATAATAGAAAAATTGAATATTAACTAAATATTTTTTGCCTATTTAGAACTCAAAAGTTGTATATATAGTTTAGTTTTTCTGTATAATGTATACAAATCCTGGATATATGGTGATTAAAAATGAAAAGAATTAATGAACTCCATAATGTATAATCATCTTTTGTCTATTTAGTATATAAAATTTGCATATATTAATAGCAGCAACATATAATTTATAGCATGCATATCAAAATATAAAGTGTGTATCAATATAATTACAAATCTGTATGTATAGTATACCCATTTGGTATTATATTGTAATGTCTTTTGTGATGGCAAAAAAACAGAAGCAGCAAATAGAATCAATGTAGGACAAAGACTAGAAATCTCGCCGGACTCAACTAAATATTGGATACCAGAGGTAAAACAAGAAAATATTCCACAAGTTGGCATGCATTTCGCTACATTGGAAACGAGTATACAATTTTACAAGGACTATGGGGCAATTAGCGGATTCGACATTGGAAGGAGCACCACGTACGATTCAAGACGAAGTAATTCGTTTGCGTTATAAAAATTATATAACATGGATTGAATGTATAAAAATAATATGTTACTCTAAATACAATTAAACCTAACTAAATATACAATAACAATTGACTAAATATACAAACAAATCAAAACACATAATAAATACTACACATAGAAACTAAGTATACAACATATATAAACTAAGTTTACAATAAACCTGAACTATGTATGCAAATATAATTATACAATCTCTGCCCAAGCAGAAAATGAACTAAATAGGCAAAATATATGTACTACAACTACAAGAAGTACCTGCCCACTTCCACCAACTGACGACGACCCCGGTAGAGAATACTGTTTCTCTTTACCAACCAACAATCCCTCCGTTTCACGTTGCAACGAACCCCCAACAACATATGGTACATCCACGTAACCCTGCCCAAAACCTCCATGATCTAACTCTCTAGAAACTCTTTCCTTAACCTTCTCATTGGTCCATGAAGCAAACGCCGGTAATGTCCTCGGCACATCTCTCATTAAAACAATAACTCTATCCAAGTAAAACACCTGCAAAAAGGGAAACATTATGTATGTGAACACACATTAAAAAATAAAGAGATAAAGAGTGTTCACCCCAAACTATTCAGTTTTTTACACTTTTCCATCCGAACTTTGAAAAGTTACAGTTTGCAACCTCAACTTTACAAAATTTTGCTCTTTGCATAAATTTCCAGATTTACCCCTGGTTTCATGAAAGCTGGTTTGCAGTTTACAATCTAAACTTTAAAATTGTTGCACTTTGCAACCTAAGTGATAAATTTTATTGCATTTTCTACATTTACTCCCCAAGGTCCCCAAGGTCCTGCGATCCTCGAAAATGGTATCAGAACCTAGGTTTATTAAGAACTTTTAGTTAAATTTATTATATTTATGTAATTAACAATTGGTGAGGAGAAATTACTACGAGAACATGGATCTGGACAATTGTCCAAGATGTACTCCTTACAGGACTTATTGTCAAATTTTGACAATGTATGCACAAGATCACCAAGACAAGATAGCATATTGGAACCACCAATATGAGGAAAAAAATGCGCAGGAGCTGATAGGGAAACCTTTAGACACTACGAGAGATCGACATATTATATGGGTTTCTTTACAGTAAACCAAATATTATATGTCGATCTGATGAATCATCAAGAAGTAGTCCATGAGAATGCCCATCAGAATAATGATTCCTGATGGAGTACCTTTGTGGAACGAGATACTTCCGGATACATCTACGATCTCAAAAGATATTAGGGAAGTCCAGAAGACGGTGCAAGATTATGGAAACCGCCATATTAATTTACCTACACAAGTTCATCAGATCCAGAGCAGATGGAGAAGATGGTGAAATATCAGAAGGAGACTCTTGCAATCCTTCATGATATTCAGAAACGAGTCAAGAATCTGGAGGACAGACCAAGTTCATCCGGAGGAAAGAAACGTATTGATTTCGGACAAGACCTATTTACACCAAAAGGGGAAACCAACCGAAGTACGAAAAATGACAGATGATGAAAAGCTTATTGCTATCATCAAAGAAAAATCCGTCAAAAATTAAAAGTGATGGATATGGAGAAAATGAATCTTAAAGATCTACATGACCTTGCGTAATCCTTCGGGATTAGGAATTGTAAATTTAAAGATGAACAAAGCAGATGGAACAACTTTGGTTACCTATGACCCACAAGGTAGATCAATTCCACAATCGCCACCAGTAAATCCCAATGTCGCAGAAAGTGCGGGTTCAAATCATGGAATCCAGGACGAGAGAATGCATCATGTTGGAGATTTCACCACAGGGAATGAAACACTTTCAGGAACAGGAGCTCGACCCCCTCTTGCGGGAACTCAACAACCTTCTAGAAGGCCAAATGTTTATCAAACGCCTTATAGAAGATCACATCTCGACCCAATAAATCCATATGGGTGGATGTTAAATATGGATATCCCAGATTTTAAAAATCGAGAAGTTCTCATTGATGAATGGGCATCAACTATGAAGATTGTAGCAGGTACCCTTGATCTTACGAAAGATTCCTTCATTTTACTCATTGAAATGAGTCTTGAGGGATCCGTAAGGATTGCATGGGATATGACCAAAGCAAGTATGAAAAGCGCGGTCACACCAGGAGAATCACTAAAAGGAATTGTCGATGATATGGCAAAATTATTCAAAATCTATTTTATCGGCACAAGTTACTTTGAGGGATTAGAAGAAGAAAAAAGAAAAAGATATAAACAAGCCCTCTACAGCCTCGAGTTACATGATATTTGTCATATTGACGAATATATCAAGTTGTTCACCGAGTATCGGTGGAAGTCGAAGATTGGAGACAAAGAATCTTCACAGCTATTCTTTGCAAAAATTCCAAGTCCCTGGAGAGAAATGCTTATTAGGGAATACCAGGATGCAAATGGATTTAGATACGGTGGCTAGAAGAATGTCTTTCTTGAAGGCCAAGTTAGCTAAATGGTGCTACCAAGCAACACTATACCGAAATTGCAAGAGATTACGAGGAATTAATAAATCAGTTACTCTATGTTGCATAGACGATGATATCCCAACAATTGTGGGAGGTCAACCAAGGTGGCATAAGAAGAAGGAGAGAAGACATATATACCGCCGGGGAAGCAGCAACAAAAGAAGTAGGTCTTCATGGAGACCTAGAAGGTTCTGGTCAAAACAAAAAGCCCGAAGTTACAAATCAGGGCAAAGACCAGCATCAAGCAGGAGTAGAGCCTCATCATCAGGTTCAAATCAGGCAAGTACCAGCAGAACCCTAGGAGGGAGAACTTTCAGGCGAGCTCACACCAGAGCTAATGAAAGTTTAAAAATTGTAATTGCTAGACATGTGGAGCAAGAGGACATATCTCAACTGATTGTCTAGGCAATCAAAAATAAGGAGTCAGACAGTTCGAAGCGACACCAGAAATCGAGGAAGTTGTCTACTATCAAGACCTAATACAAGTGTATCAATTTGAGGATATCCCCTCAGATAAAAGCAGCTATGAAGAAGAGATCTATTCTGACAATGGAAGTGACTCCAGCTCAGAATCAGAGTGAAGAAGAAATTCTTCACCAGACGGTCAGGGAGGATATGTCGAGATTCCTCTCTCACACTACGATTTCTCATAAGACTCTTATGAGAATTATGAAGGAAGATCCAAAGCTTCAGATATATGATGGATTTACAATTGGGCTTATGGAAAATACTTTGGATAAGATTGGTTTTCGTAATAGAAAACACCAAATTATCCACAGGGTAAAAACCGGAGAATTCGCCATTCCGATGGAGTTTACCAGGAACCTGATCGAGATGCAGTTGGTCCCTTACCGAGAAGTTCAGGAGATCAAAAGCAAAGTAAAAAGTGAAGTTGCAAATACTCTCTCATGGATTCACATCGGAGCCATAAGAGTTATTATTAAACCAACATTCAAAGAAGGAATAGATTCGCCACTCAATATAGTTATCTTTGACCAGCGAATCTCAAACCTCAAGGATTCATGCCTTGGAGTAGTTACAGGAATTTTGTATGCAGGAAAATTGGCATTTGATGTCTATCCTAGAATTGCATACAATTTGGGAGATCGAGATTTTAACAGAGTCCTAACCCTTCATCAAGATTTCAAAAGAGACGATTTGATGAAAAAAGGGAATAGACCCTACTCGATCACATACAAGATATCATATGCTCTCTCGAATACACATCATTCAGATGTATTCTTGAGAAAGAAATTTATTGAAGTCCCAAGAATCTTTGAGGACTTTGCCCGGGTGGTCTTACCAGAAATCATTGAGTCTTCAACTATCAAGGAGATTGATATGAAAATACAAGATCAACCAGTCTTCAACAAAAGTCGAAGTCTTAGAGTTGAGCCAAGTAGGATGTCTTTCCAACAGACGAATGATAAGCGAGGCGTTGGGAAGAAAAGAGACCAAGAAATACGATTCGGCGCATCCCATATGTTTTCAAAACAAGAGAGAGCCGAAATGTCCGTATGATGGTAAGAGATTGAAGTAATATTCGACATCACTCAAAAGGATAATATTTTTCCTTGTAATATTCTATATTATCTCCAACAACCAATAGTTGGAAGGTATCAAGGAAGCCTGAAGATAGGTGAAATTGAGCTTACTATCACGGGAGTTGCAGGAAAAATCCCAGAGCAATTAATACTGGGAATTGAATTTCTCGAGGATCATAAACCTTGGGAAAGATTACAAGAAGGAATGGAGTTCACGAAGTGGCTAATAAAAGATACGAATCGATGACCACTAGTCTATTCTCCATATACATTTCTATTGGAATGTTATATGCTTTCGAATACAAGGCCGAGTATTTCGCCGCCTATATTGATTCAGTCTTAAATATGTACTTGCAGCCGGATGTTTTTCCTAAAGAAATTGGAGAAGATTTACCAGCTATTGCAGGAAGAGATTTCTCTAAAAGAATTCTTATTCTTAACAGAGGAATTAAACAAGCAGAAATCATGATCGGAGGCGCAGGCGGTATCCCATGGTACAAAGTGAAGATGCCACCAATCTATTTCATGATACAGGAGCAAACGTGTTGCTAGGAAACAATTTTCTACAAACATTCAAACGATTTACACAGGAAAATGAGACAATAAGACTTATTTTCACAACATTATGTGATCATAAGATCATTGTCCAGAGACTGCGGGAAGCATTTTACAGAAAAATGCCTATTAATTTTCGCAGCAAGTGTGGTGATGAAGCCAAACTTCGGAATCCAAAGATGGTGGATCGAAGAAAATTTGGTGAAGCATTATTATCCTATAGACAATTTGGTTCGAACCAAAAGGATAAGAAAATATGGGATAATAACTTGTATTGATTCAGAATACAAGGAGAAGAACGAGTACCTCCAGAGGCAATTGCAAAATTGATGATGAGCCTAATAGAGAATCCGCAAAGTGATGTTATAATAGAAGAACAAATATCACTTGAGGATATCAAGAAGAAGATCCAAAGGAATTATAAAGAAAATCCTTTAGCATGGTAGGATAAGAACGAGCTCAAAGCTTCCTTAAAAGTTAAACCAGGAAGGGGGCACAAGTTCGTGAGGTTCAAACCAATTCTTATGAATCAGGAGGATCGTAAGGATATGCAGGAGATACTTAAGAAACATCTGGACCTTAAGTTAATTTCACCAGGAGTATCTCCATACAGCAGTCCAGGATTCTTAGTCAGAAACCATGGAGAAATCAAAAGAGGAAAGCCAAGACTTGTTATTAATTACAAGGGGATTAATAACATTTTGGAGTTCGATGGATACTATATCCCAAATAGAGAACATCTGGTTAACTGCATCAAAGGTGCCAAGATATTCTCAAAGTTCGATTGCGAATCTGGATTTTACCAGATTAAGATGGATGAAGAAAGCAAGAAGTTCACATCTTTCTCCACACCACAAGGACATTATATTTGGAATGTGATGCCTATGGGATTGGGTAACGCACCCTGTAACATAGATTTCTTGTCTGCGAATATTATAAATAAGAAAAAGTAATACAAATAAAATTTTATTGAATCAAATGAAATAAAGGATTACAATTTCTAATGATCCTCTAATTCTTCTCTTCAAAAAATGATATTTGAATATTCAAAGGTAGATTCGTCACTTGATCTCCTTCAAGTTTGAATTTGAATCAAAATAACGTTAATTCGAGGGCTTGACAGCTTAATACCGAATTAAACGTTGGATTTGAGTCGAATCCGTGATCAACGCCTTGAATCACGCTTTGAACACCGTGGACTTCCTTGTTTGGAGCTTTAGAAGAAAACTTGCCCCTTTTCTTAGTTTCATATCGTTCTTTGGATCTTTGAGACTCTTGGATGGGTGGTCCTTCGACTCCGCTTGTGGCCATGCTTAACTTCATATCATGGGCCCGAGTAGCCAACTCTTCAAATGTCTTTGGTTGGATTCCCTGAAGAATGTATCGAAGGCCCCAATGCATTCCTTGGATGCACATCTCGATAGCTGAAGCTTCTGATAATCGATCTTTACAGTTGAGGCTCAAGTTCCTCCATCAATTGTTGTAGTCGATCACAGGTTTCTCCTTCTACTGACGTGTATTTGTGAGGTCGATCATGCTAATTGTCTGTCTGGTGTTGTAAAATCGATTGAGAAATTCATGCTCTAATTGTTCCAACTGTCAATTGAGTTTGATTCCAAGTCGATATACCAATCGAACGCATTGCCCTTCAAAGATCGGACAAACTGCTTTACTAGGCGATTTCCATAGGTTCCAGCGTCATTGCATAGTTCAACGAAATGAGCCACATGCTGCTTTGGGTTGCCCTTGCCGTAAAAATGTTGGAACATCGGAGGTTGGTAACTAGCAGGCATCTACAAGTTATCAATTCGTTGCGTGTATGGCTTAGCATAGCTCAAGGATGATTTGGAGCTTCCATCGAATTTGTCTTTGATTGTCCCCATGATAAAATCCTTCAGCTGATCAACAGGAATCAAGCCATCGGCTGAAACTTGCAATTCTTTGGACACGGACTTTCCCTTTTCAGCAGATTGCTCCTTCATTGATGTCTCTGCTTCATCTTGTGCTTCAACTTGCTTCCCCATTGCACGACTCGTATCAACATTATCTACTTTGTTCATCAACTTCATAATTTGCGAGTCTTGCTCTTTGACATGATGGGTGAGTCCCTCAATGGCCATCGTCAAACTTGCGATTTGCTCCTCTAATGTCGTGACATTTGTTACCATAGCAGGTGCCACGTTTGAGGTGAATGAGTAGCTTGACGCCGAGCGAGGAGTTAATGAAGTAGACTCATCATTCAGATATTGATCATCTATATTTGTGTTTGCGAGCAATGGTGAATCCTTCTCAACTATTTCACGCAGGGGGTTCATATCACATGATGCAGTTAACTTCTTGGACATGCTCCTCGTCATGACACCAATGCTTTCGCTAGTGGCTTTGAGGAGTTTGATGTAGTAGCTTTGACTATCGTCACCTTGCAATTGGCCATGATACTTGGAGAACTTGGTGAAGAGAAGAGATGAGAGGTAGAAACGGTCCCACCGGGTGTTCCAAAATTTGTAACACAAATTTCTTGTCTGCGAATATTATAAACAAGAAAAAGTAATACAAATAAAATTTTATTGAATCAAATGAAATAAAGGATTACAATTTCTAATGATCCTCTGATTCTTCTCTTCAAAAAATGATATTCGAATATTCGAAGGTAGATTCGTCACTTGATCTCCTTCAAGCTTGAATTTGAATCGAAATAACGTTAATTCGAGGGCTTGACAGCTTAATCCCGAATTAAATGGTGGATTTGAGTCAAATCCGCGATGAACGCCTTGAATCGCGCTTTGAACACCATGGACTTCCTTAGATTTAGACTTCTTGATTTGAGAGAAATCCGCCTTTTGCTTAGACTTCTTCTCTAGGATTTTTTGTGTGTCTTTAAATTATGAAGAGGACTCCTATTTATAGTTCTGGAATAGGAGCTCTTGCCATAATTAATTGATTGAAGGACGTGATTTGATTGGTCCGTGATGATTTGATTCAATTTGTTATCATATCCGGAAGATACGATTTGAGTTACCAAAATGATGGTATTCTCTTCCATAATTGATGAGATATTATCTTGATTGACAAGATATTTATTTTTGACATTTGGCAACTTTTGATTGGCCAATAAATTATATATTAAAAATATCAAAATTAACTATTTATTTTTAGGAATTAAATTTGAATAAATTCCCATAATATAAATAGAAAATATAAATTGATATTTTAATATATTGTTTTCCACGTGTCCCCATTTAATTGGACACAAATTTTAATTGTCTACACACCCTAGATATATCAAAGAAAGATGGATAATCTCTTCAAAGATTATTTCAGCTTCATGTTCGTATATATCGATGGAATTCTGATCGCATCAAAGAACATGAAAGATCATCTCAAATATTTAGAAACATTTTCAGATGTTTGTCACAAGGAAGGATTAGTGTTTTTATAGAAGAAGGAAGTGATTGCAACAAGACAGATTGAATTCTTCTGAATTAAAATCGATGAATCTGGAATCATCCTACAAAGTCATATTATAGAAAAGATACATGGATTTCCAGATACGTTGAAAGACAAGAGTTGTTAATTTTGCTGGGATGTTCATAAACAATCTAGCACATTACAGGAAGGTGTTTAGCCCATTACTTAAAAAAGAAGCGGTATTCAAATGGGAGGATGAACATCAAGAAGAAATTAAGCAGCTTAAAGAAGTTTGCAAAAAGCTTCCAAAACTTGCAATTCCACATGATGAACATGAATCGTTCTCATACGATGCCGATGATCATTGGTGGGCAAATCGTTCTTACAAAAGCCACACGAAATGGAGAAGTGCGCCATGTAGATATTGCGGCGATCTATTTACGACAATGAAGCAACTTCGGTGGCATATCAACGAAAAGAATTCTTTGCAAAATGAAAGGCTTTCAAAAAATGGCCTTTATTTTTATGGCTAAAAAGTTTATCTTAAAATTGATAATTCAAGTGTTAAAGCTTTTCAAAAAACAAAATTGAATCAAAACCAGAAAAAGCCAGAATACTTAGATGGCAAGTTGAATGTCAATATTATGATTATGATATTGTGATTATAAATTCTCATGAAAATGTTCTTGCAGATTAACAAGAGATGGAGGGAATTGAAGCTGATTTCATCCTCACAGCCTCAAGACATCTTGAAGACCAGCTTGAAATGCTACTCCGAGAATTTGATACCCTGGTCATCAATGCTGAGTTGGCCGGGAAATTACAAGGAATGATCGGGACAAAGTAACCAATCGTATACGAGCATGTGTCCGGTCTTACTCTTAGTTGAGAACGGTATTTCAAGGGCCACTCCTCCGGGCCGCTAATAATCAAACGGAGCATTTAGAGCGCATGGCTCCTAAACCTGTAGCAGAGGATTCAAATCCCGAGTTATCACATCAACTTAGCACGTCCGGGGTAAAAGACGAAGAGATCAATCTTAGGCCTATGATGGGAAATTCTAAGGTTGATACTAACGAGATTAAAAGTTTCTTCTTCTTGGCAAGAATACCAGGCGAATTGGGAGAAACTGATCACCAGGCAAGGGATATCTCCAGAAAAAATAAAGATCGATATTTCTGGAAAATACCCAAGGGTTTGGATGCTTCCAAATTCCAGCCCATAAGAAGTGAAGAGGTGGTATGAGTTTGGGGCTTCTGGTGAAATAATGAACGCTTGAAATGAGGGGATAACTTGGAACTGTATTTTATAAGTGCAGCTCCAGAGCCCGTCGGAAAAGACGGTCATGAAGCCTTTCATTACATCAGGCTTCACCGACCAGAAGAAAGAGCCTTCAAAAATATCAAGGAGGCAAATTCTGAAGAAGTACAATTGGCCATGACCTTCACCGAAGATCAGATTACAACAAGAAGGGCATGGGGATTGTGGGTCTGTCTCACTGAGATGGACAAAGTCAAGTTTCCATTCAAGTTTTATCAAAATTCAGTGAACGGATCATTCCTATTGAATACTATGATAGGAAAAACTACAAGATTTGCAGAAGACCTGTTCGAAAAGAAAAGAAATCTTCTGTGGGAAAACAAGTTGTCGAGGAGTAAAGAAATATGCCGGAAATATTGTAATATGGCTCACATCGGCCATTGGGAACTTCGGGTCTGTCTCGAATGTCAAAACCAGAAGGAACTGGAATTCGGCAAAGGATTCCGACCAAAAGTCGATTGGAGAAGACCCGGCGACGGAGAAGACAAGTCACAGAAGTATCTAAAGTTTCGGGGACTACCAAAAAAGTAGATTCGCCGACAAAGTTAGATAAGGCATGTGACTCAAGGACAACCCACTCAGCAAAGAGATAAAAGGTGGGTCAGATCTAGTAATTGGCATCCAACTAATCAAGATAATGATAATTCAAGCAAATGACGTAAGCAATGACGTCATAAGATTCCATCTAACTAAAATACGAAAAAAGAAAAGTCATCCGGCTTTGGAGCCTTATCAGAAGGCTAAAGGCATCGAACATCTCCCTTAGTCTTCTAACAATAAATTTTCTTTGTAAAATTAGTGGAGTGTTTAGAATTTTCAGTGTGTTTTTAGTTTTAAAATTTTAGTTTTTAATTTTATGTACAAGAGTGTGATAGCCTTTATGAGAGGCTAAACAAGTTTTCTCCTCCCAAAAGGAGATTACTGATCTAATAAGTTTTTCTTTAAGTTCTTAATAAAATAAAGGCTTTTGTTTTAACATGTGTTCGTAGTGTACTATTGATCTATCCCTTGGAAGAATTACTTATACGCCTGGAGTAGGAAACGAACCAAGGTTGTGCTGAGCAGTTGCTGAAGGAGTCGGAAAACATGCAGATCATCTTCCCTGAGGGTGAGGTTGAAAAGTGAGGAGTTGTTTGTCAAACGATCTGGGGGCAGTAATTTTCCGACTGGTGGTGTTGCGAGCCATCTTACCCATTGTTGTTTCGCTCAAAGAAGGTATGAATTTTAAGGGATTCATTAATTTTATGAAAGCATGTTGGGCCTGATATGGTCGTAATGGACTATTTTCATTTTCAGTCTAAAGACCCAATTTGTATTAGGATAATTACTTGAAATGAGATCTTGATAGAAGTATGTCTTGTTGAATTGATAGGCTGGAAACCTGACATGATCCATTTAAAACCTCTGAATGGAGACTTGATCTAAGTAGGTATAACAATGCCACGAACAAAATAAGTTACAGAAAATAAGGGTTCTTATTTCTCGAAAAATCTGAAAACAAATTGATTATGGGGTAAATTTTTTATGTTTATTGAGTAATGTAATAAATTAATTATTATGTAGTAATTTTCCACAAATTGGATTTTATATGGATAACTAGAACTATTGATATTAAAGAATAAAATCATAGGGGTAAAATTGTCCATAGTGTGAAAAGTGTAATTATTTTCATAGTTAAGGATGCAAAGTGTTACGAATCAAAGTCTAGGTTGTGAAGTGTAAAAAAGGGTAAAGTTGGGGTGGTTAAAAATAATTATCTCAAAAATAAAAATAAGACTATACAAAGAAAAAATTACCGTTAAAAACAACACCGGGCCATTGAACTCAATCTTACTCATCTCATCCCATTTAACTCTTTTAGATATAAGAGTGTTCAATGTGTAATCCCAACAATTAAACTCCTTGATTTTGGAAACATCATCGAGGCAATTCAAAATTAGTAGATTAATGTAACCACACTGTATATTTCCAATGATAAGGTTGTCGACTAGCGTCACGAAATTCCTTTGAAACCAATCCCCACCATCTACACAATCCATCATTTTCTCAGCTAATTCACCAATAGTCACTTTAGAGTTCTCTCTCCCAAACATAGTGCGCCACTGATCATACAAGGCATACTGCCCGAACTTTCTCTACCTTTCAATGACCAAATCACCATTAGGGAAACCCAAAACTCTTCCAACATCCTCTATGTCAATATGAATGCGTCTACCATCATCTAATACCAATTCACTGCTTAAGGCATTGAAGTTTTCAACTAACCAATACGTAAGCTTTTCATTGAAATCCTCAATTTTCAAAGAAATAAACTACCAAACCGCATTTCCACAACTGCAATCTTCTGAGCAGGTTTGAGAGAAGCAATATCATCGACAAGAACCTAAGATTTCGACCTACTTTGCACTCTAGGAAATGAATTATTATTCCTCTGTCTCTTTGAAAGTTGCTCGTCTCCCCCACTCTCCCCTTCACTACTGTCAACCTGTCTTTTATGTTGTTTGTTTGCCATTATAGTAAACCACAACTCCTTTCTTAAAAAACATCACAAAAAAATGATGTCAAAATATTAAAGATCAGTCTGCATACATATCAGCATATTGTTGTATATTTATCATTCCATGTATGCATATTTAATCTATAACATCTGCATACTTGTAAAGGTTGTATTAAAAAAATAGTTAATATGAAGCGTATCACATCTAAATATGCAAAAAATCATATCAAAATATGCAAAGATAGTATAATAACTATACGAACACCAAATAAGGCTTAAAATCACAACCCCATAACGTTCAATTATAACGACAAACCTCCAGACAACAAAAAAGCAGAAAATCGTATCTAAACAAGCAAGATAGTTACAATAACTATGCATACATTTCAAGAAATGGATAGGGAAAATATCACAAAATACATTATTCCATCTACATAATAAAATGCAAGAGCATCAAAAAAATGATGCATTCCTTCAACTAAGTACAGACCAAACAACTCAAAAACTTCAACAAAATCTAACAATATCCAAGTGATCTAATTCTTAGTGTACTGTGCACAATCTATTCCACTGTGTTGTGCGCATAATTTTACACAAAACCAAAAATATGAAATTTGCACAAAATTCAAACTGAAAAAATTCAATAACTGGGAGAAAAAAAAACTCAAAATACCTTCGACAACTTGATGTGTGCAAAATCAACCTTCCTTGTCACGCCCTAACTCACCAAGCTATAATAACCAATATCTATTATTTATTAACAAAAGTGCGGAATATTCATATAGTTATTACAAACCAAACGTACATCATAATAATTACAAGGAACATGAAAAGTTGTCCAAGTCTACAACTCCTTATTAGTACAACCATGGTTCTCTCGAAAACACGTCATATAAACCTAGTGATACATCAAGGCATTTAGCAACAACTTCTGCAACTGGCACTAGCTAATCAGATTAGGGAAATCCCTCAATTCCTTCGTTGTCGCCTGGATTATCACCTGAAATATATTTTATGAAAATATATACGTGAGGGGAAAACTTCCGTGAGTGGGTGCAGGTGTGCAGGTGTGGCATTTTAGAAAAAATTAATGTTAAGAAAGATTCAGTTAATTTTTTTTATAAGTGAAATCATTTTCAATTCAATAACAACATGTACTCAATCAACTTGTAACACAATTAATTCAAATGTCACATTAACGGAGGGACCGTTCATTAACGGTAAGCGACCCCCGTTCTCCCTTATCACTCTTTTATTGCGTTGGCGTAAAGCCTTACCCCCTTATTGAACCACACTACGGCTCGACTCTCCACACTAGGGCTCGCGAAGCCCGGAGAAGTCATATTCCGGAATATACCAATCATACGACCCACTTAAACCTTTAGAACACTCCGTCTTAAGGTGGTGGGATTTGGTTGTGGATAGCGAGGAACCTTTTAAGACCGCAAGCCTTTGTCTGACCAGCCGAACCCAGCCCTATCCACACCACACTCGGGCCCGACACTTACCAAATAAACGAGACTCATACACATGATGTAATAGTAATATTTTTTTTTATTTTGTAATTTCATACATTTAACCACATGTAGTTGCTAACAAATAAAGGAATACATGTTCTGATTGTTAGAAATGGTCCTAATTATTAACTTGAATTAAGATAACTAATGCGACATATATATAGCCTAATTAAAGAATTTCTGTAATTGGACACTAAAAAGGTTCTGACGTCCACTGTATGCTGAATAGAATTCAGGAAATTGAATGAGACCCTTATTCTGCAAAACAAAAGTTTATGGAGTTTAGGCTATCCAAAAAATGATTTAATTCTTCTTATATTTAGTTGATGGCACCTTAACTAATAATTAACTAAACAAGACAATAATATAATAGTCTTACTAGCACTAACTGGTATAACTAAATTATATATTAATACAAACTAATTTGATTATTAATCAAGCATCATGAACTTATGAAGTAAAGGTACATCAACTCTAGTCTACTTAGAAGTCTAAGCATCAGTACTATAAAATTCAACTAACTTTTGTAAAGTAATTAGTACCCCTAAGGTTATTAGTAACCCTATAAGAAGATTTATTCTGAGAAATGATTGTGCATCAACTAGAAAATAGAATAGAATAAAAGTTCTACCAGCATCACTTATGATCAATTATGCCACCGACTCATCTTGAAGGGGGTTGTGATTTTGGAGCCATAATTGATTAATAACTTAACAAATTTGCTACAGATTCTTACATGCAGGAGATTACTAGACATATATCAACAAGTAATATATATATATATATATATATATATATATATATATATATATATTTTAGATTATTATCTGTTGATTCTACAAAGTCATGATTAAAGGAGTTTCTCGGATTTGTTTTTTTTTTTTTTTTTTTCAATTTTCCCACAGTAGAATTATAGAGAGCTCCGTATAAACAATGTTATACTTATTTCTAAAATTAAAGAATTAATTACACAAAACAAAAAAACCACTCACAGATTTAAATCCACAATCCAATCTTTTGATAAGCTTCCTTCTTCTTCTTTTTGGATTCCTATTTATGTATGTGAAAATTTATATATATATATATATATATATATATATTTATTTTTTCTTTTTTTTCCTACCATATTTTATTAGCTTTTCGGATACATCATACATGGTTCATTTCTATTATAGACTTACCCTACCATGCCTAGTGTAAAGTAAGTAATTGGTGTCGAGATTTTGAGCGTCCAAGGCTAAAAGGTATGTAATTTGATCCTTATCTCTATTAGGTGCCTATATATGTATATAATATATCTATTTGTTATATATTAACCCCTAAGGACGTAGGCTATAGCAACTTAACACATTTGACCAATATTACATCTTTAATGTGGGCCAAAATACTAATTAAGGAAAACTCTTACACTAAATTATATAACTTGACCGGACTACACCCAATCAAAATATTATAAGAAAATATAGTGCAAAATGGATCCAAGTACAAAATTTACTATACTACAAGCAGTCGAAATTTCGGGGTTCTACATTCCTTATCCACAAACCTTGATTAAGAGCATCAAAAATCCAGAAGCAAAAACAAAAATCACGTCGTTCACCAGAGAAGAAAACAAGGTCTCTAAAAATAAGGGTTTTCGGTAGAGAGAGAACGATGGTGAAAAATGGCAGAATGTGAGACGTTTCAGTTTTGAAATGAAATAACAGCCCAACACGATTGAAGTTGATGGGTTCTCTTTCCCTAAATCTCGGCCAACTGAAAATGTAATATTTTATTTGCCTTTAAAACTAAATATTAAATGACATAAATACCCCCATTTAAAAATCTGATGATAGAAAAATACATATATACCCTTACTAGCCTAAAATAACTGGAATGATCTACACCATCCAAAATTTTAAATCAACAACCCAAGTGTTCCTATGGACTCACCTAAAGGGTTTGGTCTCATTGAACCAATCATGTCCACTTATTTAATTTTTTCTCAAACTGAGATTTAATTAATTTTTAAGCGTTTTTTTATTTTAATTCGAATAAGGGTAGATTAGTCATTTGCCATAAAACTGATTCATTAATTCACGGTCCCCACATATTTTTGTTTGACAATTTTAATATGCAGTACATATATATTAAACATGTAGTATAGTAGTATTAAATATGCAGTAAATATATGTTAAATATGCAGTATAATAATGAGCGTGATTCTCTCTTTCTATAACTGATTCCTTAATTCATGGCCCCCACATGTTTTTGTTTGACAATTTTAGTATGCACTACATATATCTTAAATATGCAGTATAATAGTGTTAAATATGCAGTAAATATATGTTAAATATATAGTATAATAATTAGTGTAATTCTCTCTCTCTCTCTCTCTCTCTCTCTCTCTCTCTCTCTCTCTCTCTCTCTCTCATCTCTATAACTGATTCCTTAATTCACGGTCCCCACATGTTTTTGTTTCACAATTTTAATATGCAGTACATATATGATAAACATGCAGTATAATAATGTTAAATATGCAGTAAATATATGTTAAATATGTAGTGTAACGCAGAGCACATACACGAATCAATATGCAGCATATTTATATAATATATACATTATAATAGCTCTAACTATGGAGTATATATATGTTAAATATACAATTTAAGGAGGATTTTAATTTTTTTTGGAAAGAGGATCGTGACTCTCTCTCTCTCTCCCTCTTTCTCTATAACTAAATCCTTAATTCACGGTAGCAGCATGTGATTATCTCTCTCTTCATAACTGATTATATATTGGACGGTCCCCACATTCTTTTATGGACAATTTTACCCTTATTGGGGATTTAATTAATTGGTTAATGTATTATTATCCTATATTAATCATAGTCTTTGATGTAAATAGGGGATGGTTGAGATCAGTCCACATTGTCTCACCATAAAATGTGGTCTTATTGGATTCCCCACATATATATATATATATATATATATATATGATTTGGATTCTATGAGTCCACTCATTTAGGGTGAGTACGCGAGGACAAATCTCAATTATTGAGCCCCTTTTTTTTAATCGTTCTTATTTAAAGGGTATTTTCAGTTTTTTCTTTTTATTTTTGTAAACTAATAAAAGGGTATTTGAATCACTTTGTTTTAAAAATGAAAACTGCTGATTTTTCTGATTCCTGGTATCTACACGATCTTTCAGTAAATGTGTGTATATAAGTAATCATTTCTTATTTGATGTTAGGATGTTGCATGTATAGTATAAGTTTGTTAAAATATATTTTTATATATATTTTGTATATATAGTATGCATTAATTGTAATATAATTTTTATGTATTTTTATATTATCTCATATTTAAAAATTGATAATAATAAATTTTGTAAATAATATTTTATAATTTTATTTTTTATTTTTTATTTTTTATTTAATTTAATTTAAAATGGGGCAAAATGGGTCGATCTGTCCCGCGACGTGTGACGGGTCGGCCCATCCCGCTTCATTCTAGGCACCGAACGGGTTTGGGTCCTTGATGACCGGCTGCCTCGACGCCTATCCACATGGCAATTTTATCCACATTACTACCCACTTCATTTAATGGAATATTGTACACACAACATATCCAACAGGCAATTTAGTGCCACAAAATAAAAAAAAAAAGAATCCCAAATGTAGATCATTGTCAGCAATTTCCGATGGATTGAGTAATTTTTGGTGGAAATTCGATGAAAACTCTTAAATTTTATAAATTAGAGGACTAATTTTCAAATGTGTCAAGAAAAGAGGACCAAAATCTGAACATGCCAACTTATAGGACGGATTTTTCACATTTCTCTAAGTTAATAATGTCATCAATACACTTGACATGTAGTGTGATATTTGGAACATGAAAATTGAGATGACACATAGTTTGAAATAGAAAATCTTGTGACATGAATTTCAAATATTTTGATTTAAGTTCTTTCCTAGTACAAATTGTCTTACAATCGTATCTTGTACACATTTAGAGTAACATATAATCCGAAACAAGATTACAGATTAAGACAACATCACAAATCATGCTTTATTCAGATTATAGCATTATCATTACAGCAATTTGAGTCAAACATTACATCACAATTATGGTTAGAGAAAAATAGTGCAGATTGATTTTTGCAATATAAAAAGGGGGGCAGGAATACATATGTTCTCAACAATGGCTTCTAATATATCAAAATCTCTGCTGATTTGTGTCATGTGCATGGCATTGTTCTCAAGCTCCATTTTCGGTGAAACAACTCCATCAGGTGCTCATTTTTAACTTCAAAATATACAGGCATGCTTTAACTTATAATTAAGGGATAGTTACAAAAATTACCCCTAAGGTTCTAAGTACAAAAAAAGTCTAATTATCTTTTAAATTACAATACTCCATTGATGTTTGTAATTTGTAATTACCCCCAGCATTCTCTCAAAAGGTGCAATTTGTAAAAACAAAAGGGATAATTAAAAACTACCCCCAGCACCCCCAATTTTTTTTTTCAAAATTGCAAAAAACCTCTTGAAGTTTAATAATTCTTACAATTTCCCCCTTCAAAAGGAAAATATTTCAAAAATCCACCGACATTTATAAAAATATTACACTTACCCTCTAAATTTTAAAACAAAATCAAATCTAAGGTTTACTTTTTTTTGAAATTTTGAAGCATCTCTAGATTTTTTGTAATTAGCTCAAACCTTAGGGGTATTTTTGTAATTATTCCAAAACAAAAACATATGTTAAGGGAGTATTTCTAACTTTGAAAGATATCTGGGTTCTTTGTAATTAGACTAAACTTCAAGGATAGTATTTATAATTTACCCTATAACTACAAGTGATAATGATTTTATACATAATTTTCTTACACAGGGAGAAAGCTACGAATCGTCCCTATAGGGAAATGTAAGGACAATTACACCTGCGACAGAGACTGCGTTGACGGGGGATATGGTGAAATTGGAGCTTGTTGTGATGAATTTATAAAGCGTAATCAGTGTTGTTGTTTCAGTTAAATAACTGATTTATTTTTGGTTTGAATAAATATTATGAGACCTTGAAGGGTTTTGACAATGAACATATGTTAATTAGTACAATTTGAGTGCAATCTGTGATTGAGGTTTTATTCTTCTCCGATACAATCTGGGTTTCTCATATCTTAATTCATGTGGTGCTTTCATTTGATACATATTTCAATACATATGAATGTTATGAATTAATATATATAATAACAAACTTGTTTTTATATTTATTTTTCCGGAAAAAACAAATGCCTAAAACGAATTTCTATGATCGTTAAATTAAACAAATAATTTACATCAATGGCCAAATCTTTTTAATTATAATTATTAATTTTTTCCAACTCTATTTTGGAATGATTTAAAATCTCACTATAAGAAAACAATCAAATTCCAACAAAATAATTCCAACGAAATAGAAGACTGTTGGAATTTTTAAAATTCCAACGGAAATTCCAATGCTACATTATACCATTGGAGAATTCCAATGAAAATTCCAACGATAAACAAAATCGTTGGTATAAACTGTTGGAATTCCCGTTGGAATTTAAAATTTCAACGGAAATTCCTACATCACAACATACCGTTGGAAAATTCCAACAGTAATAAAATCGTTGGAATAAACCATTGGAAATACTATTGGAATTTTAAAAATTCCAACAAAAATTCCATCGCTAATAATTCGAAAATTCCAACAAAAATTTCAACGGTACACAAATGTTGGAATTAATCGTTGGAATTTCCATTAGAGTTTTTAAAATTCCAACGGATATTCCAATGGTACAACATGTTGTTAGAAAATTCCAACCATTGGAAAATTTCATTAGGGGTTAAAAGATTTGATAGTATTATCCATATCAATAAAATATATCATCTCTTCCGAGTCAATCATATTAAAACTACATAGTTAAATGTGCTTGGCTTGAGACAAATTGATGGTGGGTGACCTACTGGGAAGTTAAAGATATTATATAATGAGATAAAATAATTGAATATCCAACGGATATATACCATTGGATTAAATTCCAATGGTATAACTACGTTGGAATAATCTGGAGTTTTTTCCAACCATTATATATATTCCAATGGTATAACTTTGTTGGAATTAGTGTTGGAAAAAATGTTGGAATTTTTTCAATCGTTGTATATTCCAATGGATAAATATTGTTGAAAGTACCGTTGGAATATTTTTCCATTGGAATTTTCATTGGAATTTTGTCATTCCAACGGCCATTTTACCAACGATGTATTTTTGTTGGAATTTTCGTTGGAATCGATAATTCCAACGATAATTGGCCAAATTCCAACATATTTTTTCCGTTGGAATTTTCTTGTATTCTTGTAGTGTCTAATTTAATCACGATTATTATATCTCGTGTAATTTTAGAAATTTAATTTTGGCTTGATCAAAAATTTGAAATACAATTATCCTTATTTAAAATGAAAAATTTACATTCCATTTGCGATAGTAAAAAGAAAAAAAATGTGTGACGCCCCAAATTTTAGCGACGTGAGATACGACGTTGTGTAGCGATTTATTTATTTGGTTAAATGACACGAACCCATTATTAATGAAACGCGACCCGACTTTTATTTATTTCTTCCAACGTTAATTACGCCTTCCTTGTTTTCGAGCCTAACGATTTTATATCCTCCTCTAGTATTATTACTTCGGTTAACTACGACTTTAGAAATATTAGACCCTCGGAAATTTAGGAGTACATTTCGACCCTTATCCAAATATTTTATCTTATTCTATAATTCATCCCAACCAACTTCCAATTTATTTTTGGATTACACATTTCTTATTTCACATCTTTATTTTAAATTTCTAAATATTTAATTATGGATATTTATACATTTTATTTTTTCCTCAATTTTATAAAGAAAAGAAACCAAATATTTTTTTCTTTTTCCCCTAAATTTTCAAAATTACCACTTTAAATGGGGAAAATAACTCAATTTTTCTTCTACCACTATTTTATCATTTTGTATGTCCCAACTCGTTAAATTATTGGGAAAAATAAATAAATTTTTTTTTGATAATTTCAATTCTATTTTATTTTATATCTTGCAATATATTAGAAATCCATGGAATTCATGGAATGTTTGAGGATACTGGATTTTCGTGGTAACTATAAAAATCCAAATTGAGGACACCTAGAAAGTCATGGAATTCTAAATTCCATTAAATTCCACGATTGGGGACACGCCCCTAAAAATCTTCCTACAAATCCCACTAACCCTTTAGTCAAACAAATAAATTTTAAATTTTTCCCTAAAGCCTAGCTTTTGGCTTCATGTCCCTAATAAAGGAAGATAGTTAGTTTTTTTTTTACCCTAAACCCCTAATTATTCCCCACTAACTATCATTTAACTCAACAAAACAAAAATCCTCTCCGATTCTTACACAACAAAATCGATCAATACAAGATTAGGAAGGAAAAAAAATTTATCTCATCCTCCTACAACTCTCAAACTCTCCCAATACAATTTCACTCTAACACTTAAACACAAGAACACAAAAGTCCTCTCCATTTTGCTCTCATAGAATCAAAAATTCCAACAACTAAGGTAAGAAACTCTTCTCTTTCATTTTCATTTTTATCCTCTTGAAACTTCCAACATGTACCTCCAATTCCTAACATGATGAATCCTTCTTATTGAAGTACTCCTAGAGAAATATTTTCTTGAATAATTAAGACTTTTAGACTTGACTACAAGCTTGAAGAGGAAATTCAAGACTATACATTTTAAGGTGAGAAAATTATGGTTTTAGTATTTTCTTTTGACAAAATGAAGAATTAATTTTTGACTCAAGAATATTATTTTTTGGAGCTTAGGAGCTGACCTACACCATCTCAAGTTGAGGTTAGAAGCTTGAAGGAAAATTTCCATTTTTAGAGATTACTTGAAGACATTGAGGTAAGTAGTAGCCATTTGTTCCTAGTATATTTTCTTTGGACTCGAGACATTAATTTTTACAACAAAATATGATTTGGATATCATTTAGGGGTTGACCTTTAAGAGCTTAATTCAAGAAGTTGATTGCTATATATATATTACATATATTGTTTTATATGTATCAAGTTTATGAAGTTTCATAAAACGAGCATGATTTTGATTTCTTGCACAATGGGGACATATTTGCATATATATCTTAATTTCTTGTTCAACTCTTGATTAATGTGTAAAGAAATGTGTTATATGCTCAAAATCATGTTCTATACTTGATATATATATAAATATATATATACCTTGTGCTCGAATTTGAACAAATGTGTCATTTATGCAATTTTTGCAAAGTTGAGGACTAAATCGTAATTTCGAAAACTGTCCAAGAACCAATCTGTAAATTTCAAAATTTTGGACTGTATTAATTATAAAATTTAATATTTTAAGTTAATAATAATAGTTTAAAGGTTTTGATAGAAGAAAACCCATCATTGGAATTTTAGAGACTCAAATGTGGAAACTTGAAAGTTTAAGGGGCAGAAATGAATTTTTAAAACTTGTTCAGGAACCCCTCTGAAAATTTTGAAATTTTGACTTCCTCAAACTGAAAAACTTATATTTTGAGAGATTTTTAAAAGTTAAAGTGGTTTGAGTTGAGAAAATCGATTTGTTAAACTTTAAGTACTAAAGTGTAAAAATTCCAATTTCAAAGGACCAAAATGCAATTTCAGGAAAACGTACATCTCGGACACCTGGGAATTTACATAACCTTATTTGCTATAATATTTTGAACTCATGATTCAAGTTTCATAACA
Source organism: Rehmannia glutinosa (assembly GCA_016081115.2). Classification (NCBI taxonomy): domain Eukaryota; kingdom Viridiplantae; phylum Streptophyta; class Magnoliopsida; order Lamiales; family Orobanchaceae; genus Rehmannia; species Rehmannia glutinosa. Next base: position 83,872,810 of record CM071924.1, on the reverse strand, counting down.
AACGAACACCAAATAAAACCTTAAAGGCAAAAACCAAATTTTTGGACTAGAAATCGAATTTGTAACAATTAAGGGACTTCAACCGACCCTATTTCAAAACTGCTTTTGTCCCAACACCCTACCATTATATATGATATTTTAAAATTTGAATCACATCAAAAGCCCTCCCGATATGTGAGATCCAAAATTTTTAAGTTCGGGACCGAAAATGACGTTTTTGACAAAAGAAGGAACCAAACTGAAATTTTCCAAAACTTCGACCCAAACCCTTTAAAACTGCATCTTTGAATAATTTTAAGAATTTAGAAACTGACCTTATATTTTTCTGAGGTCGAGACTAGGATTTATTCCATTTCTGACTCGATGAGTACTTTTTCCAAGAAATGGGACTATTTATAAAATTTCATTTTATCAAGGACCCCAAAATAAAATATTTTCCTCTCTACAGTCCTAAAACTGATTTAATTATGATTTAATTATACTTCAATAATTTTCTTGAAAATTCCCGGACCACACGCACTACGCGTGGCGACTTACTCGCCTTTGGACAAATTTAAACTTAACTTGTTGATACCTTGTACTGCTTTATATGTATCATCATGCTTATTACTCGGCTACCTAGTTGACATTCCGTACTTGTAATTATTTTCTTGCTTGAGTCAATTTGATGTGTCGAGCTCACAGTCAGAATGGATACGTCGAGGATGGAACCGGGCAGCTCGGCTGCTAGTCCACTCTCTGGCCCCATCGTCATAATCCCGCAACTGAGGGATGGAGTTTGTCCAAGGGAAACGGGTCGTAGTACTTGAGGTATAATTGCGATTATGACAATCCGGGCCTAGCTAGCTCTATTGTGGATTTGTCTTTGCCTATGGAGCGATAAGTTGACAGGTCTTGGACCATCTTGCTTGGGGAGTTACAAGGAAGAACGAAGGAATCGTTGTGTGATCCACACGATTTTGGAGTTACTCGGACGCGTTTGGTTAGCATCACACTCCGTGCGCAACCACTACTTGATTGGGTTGGCATTACACTCCGTACGCAACCACTACTTGAATTACTTGCTTGGGTTGGCATTACACTCGTATGCAATCATTACTTGCTTGGGTTGGCGTTACACTCCGTACGCAACCACTACTTGAACTATTTGCAACACATTCATAGTGCTTAAATGATCATGAACTATTTTCATCAAACTATATAAAATTTCATTATTTCGAATACCATGTTGCTTGTGAATCGCGTGTGACGCACGCATCATGAATCATGCATTCTTCATATAATTGTTTTTCCCGCATCTATATTGCCACACTTACACACGATCACCCATCCACTGAGAATTTTTGTCTCACCTCCACCTTTTTCAACAGCCAGTTGTTGATCCACCATATTATGAAGACGTCAACGAAGATGACCAAGCGACGGAGTAATTCCTAGACCTAGTTCGTCAGTCTAACTTTTAAAAATGCTTATGCTTTGATAACAAACAATTTATTTTATTCGGTGCAATAGAGAGGCGTAAAACCTCTTTCGCTTAGACGATTGATTGTAATAGCATTTCCGCTGCGACTATTGACTCTGTTTAATTCCGAGAGGTTATGTAGAACTATGTCTATTCAAAAATTAATATTGCTCAAATATTTGGTGGATTATATTCTCAAATGGGAGAACTGGCATGAGTTACAGTTGCGTAGCGACTCCAAATTGCTGGGGCCTTACAAAATGAATCAACATTGTGTGATTAATTTAAGAGTAGGTCTCTTGTAGGACCGTCTTACGGATCATATTCCGTAAGAAGGATCCTACATCCCATAAGCCCATGCATACGCCAACGCCCAACCCACCTACGCGCAACCCGCCCACAGCCCGCACCCCTTTATTTAAAAAAATAAATCACATCGCTTCACAGGGAATTCGAACCCGCGCCTATGGAGACGTAAGGTGGCATTCTACCACTATACTACTAGTTTTTATTGTGCAATTTCAGTGTAGCAATGTATATAAATCCATTCATAAATGTGGCTGGTAAATTAAAAACAAAAAAATGCCTCTAAATGCAGAGGCTAAGAATCGAACCCAGGTCTATTAAAAAACCTGATACTTTATCTCAATAAATGGATACTTATAAAAGTGTTACTATAACTACATCATATTTATTTTTAATTTTTCCCCTTTTTTTGTTCATAGTTTGTAACTGTATTAAGAAATTTGATATTTTATCTTAAAACATGGATACTTTTACTTATAAAATTGTTACTTTAACTATATCATATTTTTTTCCTTCATTCCTAATTTGTGACCATATTAAAAAAACATGATACTTTATCTCAAAAAATGGATGTTTTAGCGTATAAAAGTGTTACTTTAGCTCTATTTCATATATATATATATATATATATATTGTAATATATTCATAATTTGTGACTATATTAAAAAATATGTTACTTTATCTCAAAAAACAAATGCTTTTATTTATAAAAGCATTACTTTAACTCTATCATGTTTATTATTCATCTTTCGTTGTATTGAATTCATAATATGTGACTATATTAAAAAAATATAACACTTTATTTCAAAAAATAGATATTTTTACTGTTAAAACATGATATTTTGTCTCAAAAATATATATTTTTACTCATAAAGGTGTTATTTTAACTCTGATATATTTATTTTTCTTTCAATGTAATGTAATTATAATTTGTGGCTATATTAAAAAATACGATACTTTATCTTAAATAACCGAATTTGTTTCTCATAAAATCAGAATTTTTAATCAAAAAAAAAAGCAAAAAAGCGAAGGACAAAAAAGCCAAGGGGCATTGACCCGCGACCGGTCGTCAACAAGATCCGCGGGGACCAGTCCGCGGTCATGAGGATCCATCTTACGGATTGAGACTCATGAGACGGTGCTACATGAGTTTTTGCCTTAATTTAATAAGATAGTTTAATTGGTAAACATACTATAATCATCGTTCAAAATGAATCTAATCAAAATTTAATGCTGGTTATTTTATTAATTCAGCAAAATCCGAAAAATATAGATAATATAGGCAATTGGATTACAAATTTATAGTAAGAACAAATATGCTATTATATAATAGAGATAAACTGTCACGCCCCAAAAGTGGAGTCGCGACACAACGGTTAACTTACGTCAGTTCTCCTTTCTAAAAATATAATCCACCAAATATTTGAGCAACATTAATTCCCAAATGGACATAAGTTCATCATCACTTCTTTCAAACAGAGTTAATAGTAGCAACGGAAATCCTATTACAATCCAAATTGTCTAAGAGAAATGGGTCTTACGTTCCTCCATTACATCGAATGAAATAAATTGTCCGACATCAAAGCATAAATATTTTTAAGGCTAGAATAACGAACTAAGTCTAGGGATCATTCCGTCGCTTGGTTTTATAAAATTGAAGGAAAATTAAATAATCTATAATTAAATATTTAGAAATTTAAAGTTAAAGATGTGAAATAAGAAATGTGTATTTTTTTCAAAAAAAATAAATTGGAAGTTGGTTGGGAATGAATTATAGATGAAATATTTGGATAATGATCGAAATGTACTCCTAAATTATCGATGGTCCAATATTTCTAAAGTCGTAGTCAATCGATCAAGTATTAATACTTGAGGAAAATATAAAATCGTTAAGCTCGAAAATGAGGAAATCGTAATTGACGTTGGAAAAAATAAATAAAAGTCGGATCGCGTTTCATTAATAATAGGTTCTTGATACATAGCCAAATAAATAAATCACTATACAATGTCGTATCTCACGTTGCTAAAATTAGGGGCCTCACATAAACAATTCAAATCTGGAAACAAATTTATATATTTAGCATATATAGATATATATATTATTTATAAGTTTATTTTTTTTTATCATAAAAAGTATTTTTTTTTTGTTCTTTATCTTCTGCATGCATTCTTTATCTTCTACATGCATATGTAGATAGAACATCACAATGTTTTTTCCTGTTTTGGTAAGCAGATTCTAATCATTACCAGGGATGGACACAAGGGGGCTGGTGGTGGCAGCCGCCCCCTCGTCTTGCGATTGAACCCCTATAATATATTATTTAATAAATTAATATAATATATATAAATATAAACCAATATATCTTGCCCCCTTCCCCCCAATTTCCATGTAATTTAGTTATAAAAACTTGTATGTTTTGTTTTTATTTATATTAAATTTAATTTTGCCAGAGCCGGTCCAAAGTTTCGAGGGGACCTAGAGCAATAAATAATATATACACAATCGCGGTGATAAGGGGAGGCCAACCCGGGTCCTGGCACCCTCTTTTTTAAAAAAAAATTAATGTAATTTTTTAAAAAAATATTAGTTAATATTTATGTGTATCTTTTTAGTTTTTTTATCTGGCCCACCCCAATTTGGTGTATCGACCTACCCATAATAATTCCTAGCTACGCCATTATATACAATGGTGTAACTAGGAATTATTACGGGGTGGGCCGATACAAGAAATTGTGGTGGGCCAAATAAAAAAATTAAAAAGATGCAAATAAATATTAACTAAAAAAAATTTTGAAAAATTTTACCTAGTAAATTTAAAAAAAAAAAAGAAAAGGAGGGGGGCCGGAGCCCGGGTTGGCCCTATCTCCGCCATTGATTGTATATATACATATATAAAAATAAACTTCGGGGGTCCTCGCCGGAGGGCCTTCTGTGCGGCGGCACTATCTGTGCCGCCCCAAGACCGTCTCTGGATTTCGCTCCCCCCCCCTTCTGCGTCCGTCCCTGATCATTACGAAAAAACGATCTTATCACAGTTTGATGTTCTCTCTCTTATTAATTTAGCAAATTCTCGTAATCATGAATAATATCATCAATTAAATTACAATAATGTCGAGAATAATATGTGTCGTCGTAGAAAGTCGAGGAATAATTCAAAAATGTAAAATATATATTTTCAGCATAGATTTATATGAAGTTTAAATCAACATAACAAAAAATAATATATATGGAATCACGCCACAGAACCTTAATAAGCTTTCATAAACAATGACAACAATTGCACAAAATAATTAATACATGCATAAAACACATCAAGTTATTACCAATTATTAATACCAAAACATTATGTGTATATTAGTTGTTTCCAAAACTTTTTCCCCGGCCATTGTCAAAATAAGATTGATTTTCTATTTTTTATTTAATTTTTTATTTTTTTTATTTTTTTGCTTTCTATTTTTTTAATTTTAATTTACAGTTGAAAAATATAGATATATATGTTTTTTTTCTTTTTTCTTAATTTTTATATATAGTTAAAAATTATAAATACATGGTTATTTTATTTCTTTTTTTTTAAATTTATTTATTGTTGAATATTATGAATATATGTTCAGATTATTTTATTTAAATTAAATTAAAAAAAAGTCGAATGCATATTTTATATTTGTCAATTTTATATAAAATTATAAAATATATTCAGATTTTTTCTTTACTTCAATTTAATCTTATATTTATTTTTTTTATTTAATTTTATTGAGATATTAAACAAGTCATGTGATATGCACATGACCAAGATTTTCCTCCAAAAAAAGGGGGCAAATTAAATAGTCATTTCGTGGAAAAGTTGCCCAACTCAGCATTTTAGGAATAAGATATCCCGAAATTTCCAAATCGGACTAAATTTGCAGGTTTAGAGAAGTTAGCGTTTGCCAAATGTAACCCATAAAAATTAAAGGACTAAAAGCGAAATCGAGCCAACTTAACGGACCAAAAAAACAATTTTGCCCTGAATATTTCTCATGGGTGGCAACTCATCAGGTAACTCATCAGGCAGAACATCCTTAAACTCTTCTAAGATAGCTGATTCACAAGGGAGTTGGTCTAAGTTGAGACCTGATGGAAGACGAAAACTATCCTTAGTTGCAAGAGCAAAAACTAAACTAGTCTCAGTTCCTGAATGGTCAAATTGTTTGTGGGACAAAACTTGAAGCCTCTTTGAAAATGTCTTGATGGAAGAGGGTATGGACTTACGCACAAATGACGGTTTAGCTGGGTATAGGGAAATTGTCTTCGTACCATGGACAAATGTGTAATTGTTGTCGCGACCAAAGTGTTTAACATCATGATCACATAGCCAAGTGCAACCTAGTAAAATATTTGTAACATCCATGGACAAAATATCACAGTAGAGATCCACAGAATATAGTCCAAGCTTAAGTGGCACTAATCATCGTTCCATTATAGGTAAGGAAGTCTAATTTTGAGGCCCTAACTTTTATCAACATAAGATACGATGTTGTATAATAATAAATTATTTGGCTAAGTGTCACAAAATTATTATTAATGACCTATAGAGCTCAAGTTTGAGGTTAGAAGCTTGAAGAGACAAATTCATTTTGGAGAATACTTGAGAAATTTAAGGTAAGAATTAATCTATTTGTTTTAAGATATTTTCTTTAGACTTGAGACCTCAATTTTAACACCAAAATATGGATATAGTGACACTTAGGGGCTGAACTTGGAGTATTAAGACCAAAATCTTGGATTCTTTAGAAGACTTTCACTTTTAACCACAACCCGAAAACTACTATAAGGTGGGTGAAAAATATTTCTAAATAAAATGCATCATTCTTTCTATGAGTGCATAAAAATGCATGCTCATGTGATAATATGGTATTTTATGAATTTTAGCAAGTATTTTTATGAGATTCATGTTTTAATAAAATTTTGAGAAAATGAAAAGATAAGTATAATATTCCTTCTTGCATAAATTGTTGATAAAATGCTCATCATTATGTTTTTATGATTTATCATGCTATGCATGTTCAAATATATTTTAGAAATATTTATTATTAGTTTTTATATCGTATTGGAATTATGGACTTGTAACTTGTACAAAGAAAATCGAAGCTTGGGTTATTTTTGCAATTTGAAATATGGGGGCCAAAAATGTAAATAAGAAAAATTGTGAAGACCTCCTCTGAAAATTCTAAATATTGGACCCAAGACTCTTTAAATTATATATATATATATATATATATATATATGTGAAGTGACTTGAAAGATTGTGACCCCTTCCGGGTAAGAAAAATAATAAGGAATAAGTTTGATTTCAAAATGTAAAATTATAAAACTTAAAGGACCAAAATTATAATTTTTGAACCTTGGGCAGTCAAGGTGCCTCATAAATTTTCAGACTTATTTATTATAGTATATTGAACATTTAGTTCAAATTTCGTAACCATCCGACTTGAAACGAGCCTCTAACGACAAAAATTTACTTTTGGGCCAAAATTGTAATTTTAAAAAATGAGGTACCTAACTTTTGAATTTTTCAAAAACTATTTTAACCACAACTTACAACTGTCCAAGAAGTTGAATCACCTCAAAACCCATCCCGGTTTAAGAGTTACCTAATTTTAAAATATTAAGTCAAAAACCTTACACTTCTCCGAGTCCTAATTGAAACTTATCGAATTTTAGAACCCTAGGTAAGAAAATAATCTTCTTATTAAAAATTATTTTTATTTTAAAATTTTCTAAGGACCTTGAAATTGATATTTTCTAACTTGGTTACCTTATAAAAATTTCAAGATATGTTTTTCTTACTTGTCTAACAAATATCGAGCTTGAACTTAATGCACCGAACCAAATATTAAAAATCGGCTAGATTATCCATCCGATAACTAGACCACGAGTTTTTTTTTAAAAATAAATGCCGGATATTGTGTGACCAAGATCACCCCAGACTTGCTAACTGATTTTATCAAATCTTTCGAACGAGCAAAATTATATAAGTTAAAAGAGTAATTGGAAGAGAAATTTTGAAGTGAAGATTTAAGTGACACGTAAAGTGGAATTAAAAGCGAAGTGAATTTTGAAGTGTAGTGAAATGTTAAGTGAAGTAAAATTTAAAGTGAAATATGAAGTGAAATGTTAAGTGGAAGCGCAAATGCAAATAAAAGTGAAAAATAAAGTGAAAATTTAAAGTGGGGATAACTACTACGACCCTATCCAAGTGAAGTGGGATACTGGCTATGGCCATATCCAAATTAAGTGGGATACTGGCTACGACCCGATCCAAGTGAAGTGGATAGTGGCTACGACCTTATCCAAATTAAGTGGGATACCGGCTACGGCCCTATCCAAGTGAAGTGAGATACTGGCTACGACCTTATCCAAATTAAGTGGGATGCCGGCTACGGTCATATCCAAGTGAAGTGGGATATTAGCGACAGCCTTATCCCATTGAAAGTGAAAGTAAATGTAACAAGGCATTAATAATGCTTAACTGATTCTGACCAATCTAACATAATGGTTAATGGAAATCTTAATACAAATAACGAGATAAAGTCATATGCACTCTCATGCATTGATTTTCATGAAACTATTTTCCGTGCATAAAGACGAGCCACACTCGCACATTGGGACCCATCCGCTAAGAATTTTTGTCTCACCCCACCTCTTTTATCAACCAGAAGATGAAGAACCATATCAGGACGCTGGTGACGACGAATCCCATATCGTAGTCTAGTTCCGTATTGTAATGCGGATTTAATAAGACAATGGAATTTTAATTGTAATGGTTTAGACCTTGAACTTATTTGATGTAATTGCAAGGCGTAGGATCCCGAGATATGATTATTATGTTATATTATATTTCTTTTGGATTCCGCTGCAACCATACTTTGACTTAGTTATTCCCTTATTCATACTTAATTGGGATTTTATTGTTACTATTGATGTACGTTGGAGGATTATTAGCTCGGCTTGGTAAACCGGTATAAGTTTTATAATTTATGTAACAACTTCCATTTTGAGGCGTGACAATTATGTATCCAAGAAACTCTAAAAGGTGTGGGATGAGGTTCAGGTTTAAGATCAAACCTTGCAATGGGAGCTGCAGAGATGACATTATACTACTACCTCCGTCAACGACTAACTTACATGTCTTGTCCTTTTGGGGAACAATGATATGAAATATAGTTGTACACTTCCATGAATCAGAATGAATTGGGATAGACAAAATACATCTCATTACTGAGAGATGACTAGGACTTGGGAAAGATCCGTCTTCATAAGCGTCGAGTTCATCACAATCGTGGTTCTGCATAGAAACTATAGCAACCAGATCAGTATTGTCATCGAGGGTAGCCTCAGTAATATGTTCTAAAGCTAAAGTGTGATGTGGGCAATGTGAAGTGATGTGACCTTTAGCATGACAATTATGACATTCTATCTGAGCATTTAATGGATGAGTGACATTAGGCATTGGGTTTTTCTTATACTCAGTAAGGGCAACAAGAGTCCTTTGAGTAATAGAGTGTGATGTACTCCTTGGAAGGGTATATTGTGCCTTAGTGTTGTTTCTATTAAAAGGGACATATCTATTTGGATGATACTCAAAACCGGGGATTAGAGCACGTCTATTTGGAATTGTTTGGAGATATGTTTCATATTCTAAGGCTTTATGATATGCATCTTAAAAAAAATTTGGTGAGTGAACAATGACCTCTCTTTTAAATTCAGCTCTGAGCCCATTAATAAACCTAAAGATTGTTAGCCTAAGTTCCTCACATATATCACTCCTCAACAACAACTCCTCAAATTTACCAATGTAGTGATCAACAATAGAGGTGCCTTGCCCAGGATCTAACAGTTGATTCCTATAATAAGATGGTAAATACTTTTCTTTTAGCTTTTCACTTATCTCAGCCCAAAGGATAATAGGATCATGTCCTAAACGCTCAATGTTGTGTTGAACGGTTTACCAATATCGTTTGGTTGATCCAACCAACTTCATCTTGATAAAACGAATGCGTTGACCGTCATTATTTTGGTACCACTCAAAATAATCTTCCATGTTAAACAACCAGTCCTTAAAAGCACCGGGATCTATTATACCATCAAACTCAGGGGCGTCAACCTTAACCCTCCTAGACAAGTCAACCATTTCATCCTTGTCATACTGAAGGGCATGGTGTCTGCATGTAGGCCTATGTTGACACATAGTAGGCGGTGAGGGCTCAAGATACTCATCATCAGAAAGAATCTCTTTGTGAACTACCTATGGATGATTTGTTCTCGGAGGTTGTCTAGGTGGTGTAGGTAACAAACCACGTTCTGTAGTCCTATATTTCTAGGGTCAGGAATAAAAACATGACTTTGACGTTTGTTGGGGTCTCCACTAGTTTATACTTCTACATGCTATTTAGGATTTTTACATACCGCATAAAAATCATCCCGAAGAATATTAACAGATTGGACAAATTTTGATACTTTTTCTGTGAGTTGATCAAGATTGGTTTCCAAATTATTAATCCTTCCCTCAGTTTAGGACATTCTTTCTTTGTGATTTTCATTGGACCTCTAGCGCTACTCAGATTGATGACTGTCCCCATAAACCAACACAAGTCTTTTCTAGCGCACTTTGTCCTTACTCATGCACAGCCTGGAAAATTTCCCAGGGGGTCACCCATCCCATGTCTACTCCAGGCCAAGCACGCTTAACCTTAGAAATTTTATGTAATGGACACCAGAAAAGAAGATGCATAAGTTGGTATAGGTAGTCCGAATCAAATCCTTTAACCTCTCCTTTAACTGTGCAATTTAGCACTCACGAGTTTGAATCACGGGCCGCGCCTCGCGCCTCTTGTAAAGCCAATTGCAAGCAGGACGTTGGACCAAATCCCAACAATCCCCCTCCCAGCACCTGCCAGCATCTCAGCTCTAGTGCTTGGCAACCTTCGCTACCCACCAAACTTCCTCAATTCTAACGCCAACTTCTTTAGTTCAAGCGTCGCGTCACGCCAGCCTCTCAGTTCCTGCCACCTAGCAACCTACACCTTTAGTTCCAGTCCATTTACCTCTGTTGTGCCAGTATCTCAATTCTACTACTCCTAGCAACTTCCACTGCAACCTGCGTGCAAGGGAATTTGAACTCGTGACCTGCTCTGATACCAGTTGTTGGACCTCTAGCGCTAATCGGATTGACGACTGTCCCCACAAAACAACATGAGTATTTTCTAGCGCCCTTTATCGTCACTCCCGCGCACCCTGAAAAACTTCCCAGGGGGTCACCCATCCCATGTCTACTCCAGACCAAGCATCCCATGTGTACTCCAGACCAAACACGCTTAACCTCATATTTTCTATGTAATGGACACCAGAAAAGAAGATGCATCTGTTGGTATGGGTAGTCCAAATCAAATCCTTTAAGCTCTCCTTTAACTGTGCAATTCAGCTCTCACGAGTTCAAATTGCGGGACTCACCTCTTTTAAAGCAAATTGCAGGCAGGATGATGGACCAAATCCCAATAATTTTATCGCTCTTCAAGTCTTTGAAAGGCTATTTCAAGTTCTTTGACATACATGATGGTTGGGGAAAAAATAGATGATACTGAGAAAGACTAAAATTTACTAAGTAATGAAAATATTACATTCCCCTAACAAACATAGCAAGATTAAGAAACCCAAAATAGTGATCATGAAATAGGACGAAATGACAGTGGTCTTTCTCTGTTCGTCATTTATTTTTTCAATAAATGTATGTTGTATATAGGAAATATGAGAAAGTAATGGATGACAAAGTAAAGGTGTGAAAGCCAACACGTTAAAGAGAAGTAACAAGTAAAGGTGTCCAATGATCAGATCCCAAAATATATTTTGAAAGCCTTCCAAATTTATCAAGTAGAACCTAATATTCAAAGTGAAAGAGAATTTACCACATAAGGCAACAAAATTGGTGAGTGGAGATGAATCTGTCTAGTTGGTTGACGAGAAATATCAAGCACACACAGACTATATATGTAGCGTGTTTCTGTTCAGATTTGTTGAACGTACATAACTTTAAATTGGAATGTTTGTTCTGGCACACTCTTTCTTCGTGTTTTTCTTTCTTTTTTTAATGGCAGCAGCGTGGAAGAAAAAATATAGAAAGGCAGAGGAAAAAACCGGTCTCTGAATACCAATTGATGTAGAACTGAGGCAAAAATTTAAAAAAGAGAAGAGAAAGAGAATGAGATAAGCATTATAGGGAGAAAGAAGAAACTTTGAAGACTCATTAATCGATATTTGTCTTTTGCTTCAAAACGCAGCCAATTTATAGGCTTTATTATATAGCAATTTACGGAAAGAAAATGAAAGCATTAAAACTAGGAAATTAACACAATTAATCATTCTTAAATTATTTATATGATTTCGCCTAACATAAGTTTGCTCTTGACTCAATCAATCAGAACAAAAGCATTCCTAATTTATTTCTATAATTGTGCCGAAAATAGGTTTGCAATCTTTTCCCTTTATGATCCGCATCACTCTGTGTGTTGAGATAATCAAATATTTTTTCTTCTTCGTCGTCTCTCTGCCCCTTCTCAGTTAGATATAACAGATACTTAAGCATCAAGGCTTGAAATACTTTTATCAATTTAAAAATTAAAGAGCAGATATATTGCTTGGTTTTTGTATTAATCATATAACATGTTAAGTTGCAACATTGATTATGTTTGGTCAAGATGCTTGTGTTATTACCATCATATTGCGAATATTAATAGGATAATGTTGTGATTTTTATGTTTCTCTTCTTCTTTTCCTGTCTATTCATACATTCTGTACATCTGGTTTTTAATTTAGAACACAGTTAAGTAATTATATCATGTCAAAATTGCAACTCTATGTCTTTTATTGGTGTAAAGTATGATAGATGACTTATACCATGAATTACATACAAGCAAAAAATATATAAAAAAATGAGCTTTAGCGATGACAAAATATCGTTGCTAATAATTCTTGAGTATTAGCGACAACAAGTTGTTGCAAATAGTGATGACTTTTGAGATTTTGCAACGGCAATTTGTCGTCACAAAAAAGTACTTTTACAGTAGTGATATTTGAATGTTATCATAAATTGTAGAAGGAATTAGTTTGTGAGTTGACAAACTATATAACCTGGAAAATTATGGCTATGTTTTCTTGTCATCTATTTCCGAAATTTTCATCTTTGAGAGAATATTTTTTGCAGGATATGTGATTGATTGTGAGGAAATGAATTTTTTTTATAAAGAAAACTTATTTTGTTTCAAAAATCAACTCATTTTTCTCTTCATCTCTCACATTTCTCAATACCCAATTATCCTATTTATTTATCTCTAATCTCCTACTCTTATAAAGAATTTCAGTAATTTTTTAAATTTTCATTATTTTTAATGATGTTTCTCTTAATATTGATACAAAAGAAATAGAATGAGATCCACATTTCCTATTTTTGGTTCAATTTTATATTTTTTTATTCAATTTCTTGTATTATATTCTACACTATTATTTTCAAAAACATATCCACAAACAATCAAAATCTCTAAAAGATTTTCTATCACATCAGCTTAATCAATGATTTTTCTTTACATATCCCATTTTCGATTTTTAAAAAGATTTCAGTAATATTCACTCAAAAATAAATATGGACGGAATGAAAAAACAAATAATCATACCCTATTTTGTTTGAGTTTGAAGTCCCGATGTTGCTCTTCCAAAGTACATACTCTTTAGTAGGCATTAAATGGATGCTTTTTGGGAATATAAAATAAATGTCATTGTGATATTCTTGTGTTCCCAATAATCCTCTCATGTCTGGAATTAAAGTCTTTAGTGCTTATTTTGTGCATTATCAAGATTAAAGAAAATTTTAATTTATGTTGGTAATTGCCATAGCAGTAATCTATCTTGTTTTTTCGTGACTATGGATGTTATATCTATATTATTCATTTATGTCTACCTGTGTGTGTGCACGTTTGCTTACTATTATACAAACATGTCAATTATTTATCAAGTTCCTGTATTAATTCTTTTCGTTCTTTTTTCTTATGAACAGACATGTGTTCGACCGCTAAACACCTATAAAAGTCTAACAATCCTCACAAGAGAACGAGATTAATTAATTGTAGGGTAGCAAGTTAACCATAAGTCGTCTCTCAAGGAAGACTTAGCCGGCAAATAATTATTATGCAACACAATTGACAGAAAATAAAACTTAAACACTCTAACCAAATTTATGATTTTAATAAACTAAAGGAAAATAATTAAAAAGACAAAATTAAACTAGACATGATTATACTTGGAGAAAAATATATGGAAGAAAGTCTAGGATTTCGGAATCATCTAATCAAACTTACAAGCAGAATATCAATTAATTGATCATGTGGTTAACAAATATAACAATCATGTAAAAACTAGGCCCAGATCTGATAACTCACGTATTCACAGATTAGGGCTATCCCAACATAATTTGCTATTTTCATTAAGCCCAGTGTTAGATAATATATTTCTGATTCATATCTAAACCCCTTAATAAATTTAGTCCAGGAATAATATCTTCTCTCGATCTCAATTATTCCCCCAAAATAATCAAAAGTTGATCAGACAAACAATTATCAAATAAAATAATTCATTCAGGAAAGCAAATCAATTAATCAATACTCATGCTTGTTTGTTTGAAGCAAATCATCCTAACCCTAGAATAAAGAAATTAGCTCATGGACAAATTCATCAATTCAATTAAACAAGAGATAATAATCACAAACACCATCATGAAGTAATTAATATCAAAAGAAATCATAAATAAAGGTGGAGAAGAATTATAATTTTTTAAGTTGTAAGGAGATCCCCAAAAGAAACCCTAAAACTAACGTGAAGAAGGAGAAGAGAAAGAGAGAAAAAATCCAAATCTTATATCAAGCTTTAATGTGTGAAAATCTAAAGCGTAGACTCCCCCTTATATAGCCAAAGGCCCTAACAACTTGGAAGGAGTCCAAATCCTAAAAGAAGTCTACTAAATACAATCGATGGAACCATACTTTACGTTCAGTTTTTGCTGCCGCAAACAGTCACCGAACGACATGCTACTTCGCGAACGGCCAGGGGAACGGTCATCGAACAACCAAAAGGCTTTTTGGGAATGCTAGCGGAACGACCGTTCCTTTACTTTTTTTTTTCCAAATGCGAACGACGTCCTTGATAGGGAACGGCCGTTCCCTTTGTTTTTTCTAACATGAAGCCATTCTTCGTTTCTTGTTTGTTCTACTTATACTTTTCCACCAAAAACAAGCATAACACACACACACTAATAGACTCAAGAACAAAACACACAAACACACATGCAAAAACACGAAACATACTATGAAAAAAATAGAAATAAAATCAAAATAACCACACAAAATACTAACAAAAACACACAAAATAACATGCATGGGAAATAGATGATGTCAAGTTAGAAGAATGCATTGAAAAATCTATATTGAAATCCTTTTGATTATTGCTTCGAAGAATGCAAGGCCAATCTTTAATGTAACTTGTACGTATGATGTTTTATGATTCATGGTGATTTTGGATATTGGTTGTTGTGTAAATGGACGTGAAGTTGGACGTGTTCATGTTATGTCAATGTTTCTTTTTTTGGAATTGTTGTGTATATTTTTATTTGGACTGTAATTGTTAGTTGGATTACATATGTTGAATTGGTACTATTGCATTGGATAAGTTCATGTTGACTGTAATGGTTGGTCGGATTATATTGGATAAGTTCAAAACATCGCCACTACAACATAAATGACATTAGGTAACACAAAATCGTAGCACTTTTTACATAAACCACACTAAGTAACACATGTTTGTAGAACTTTTACATTACAATACTTGTGTAACACTCTTGTGGCACTTTATAATTGTGTAACACTTATTTGTAAAAGTTTCAAATAAGTAACACTTTTTAAGTATCACTTTTCTTTGTTATTGTTTTGGTAATACAAATATGTATCACTTTAATTAAATAGCTCTCCAGGTAACACTATATTTATTTAATTGCAACACGTTTTTTTGTTATATTCTTGTAACTCAAAATTGTGTTGCTTTAATTAAATAATGCGAACGATCTATTCAGTTAATTGCTATCGCAATATTAGGTAAAGACAAAAGCAATATTTTTTCTTAATTTTTTTATTGTTTTAGTAATATAATATATAAGTATTAATAAATGCCAATTTTCATAGTTTCTTACCCTTTATTTTCTTCTTTATTGTATACGAGAGTTTAGTAAGTTTACTTGTAGCATTAACATAATTTAAAATATATTATTTATTGTTATTAATTTATTGTTATTAATTCTACTATATGGAGTATACAAATATAAGTGATACATAATCAATTGCTAATTGTTATATGACATTACAAGAAACTTATAGAATACCACATATTTTATCGATGGAAATCATTTGTAGGTATTACCGAATGTTTTTTATTTTTCTTTTAGCTCTTTTTTAAAAATAATTACCAATGTAATTAATTTTGTCATGATATCCATGAAAATCCCTAGGTAAATTTATTATTCTTATTTAATATTTTTAATTTTACCGATGAAAACTAATTTCGTCGGCAACTTTTTTTTTTAAAAAAAACATTCAACAAAAATTGACGTCGTCGATAATTACTTATGGATTTTACATCGGTAAATTAATTAGTTTTATTTCTATACGTTGTTTTATTTTTACCAATGAAAAATCAATTCGTTGATAAATTTATTTGATATTTTTTTATTATTCTTATTATATCCTTTAATATATAATATAACTTTTGATATAGAATATGATTTATTATATATATAATATATGATATAAGTTTATATTTATAGTGTATAATATAATTTTAGTACATATAATATATAATATAATTTTTAATATACATAAGTATATATATATATATATATATATATATATATATGTGTGTGTGTGTGTGTGTATAAAAATCAAAACAAAAGATGCAATAAGAATCAGCTTAGCCCAGTGGCAAATTACCATATCCAAACAACAGAAGTCTTGGGTTCGATACTTCTTGGGAGAAAAAGATCACTTATTAAATGCCAGAAAAAGTACTACAAAAAAGTGCTATCTAAGAAAAATGGTTATATTTTAATAAAAAACGTGTTACATTAGACTCATATGTAATATTTTATAATTATATTTATAAAGTATTATAATAGATGAGTACTTAATGTAATATTTAGAAAAAGTGTCATTAAAGCTATTAAAAGTGATACCATAGTGCATCACCATAAAAAAGTACTACATATTGTCTACAATAATATTTTATGGCTATTATGTAGCCTTTTTTGGGTGTTACCTTATGTCACTAATGTTGTAGTAACCATACAAAAACGACAATTACATCGACGTTTGGAAAACAAAATCATTTAGAAAAATGATGTGTTAAGTGCATATAACATCAGTGCAAAACCAATCTCTTACCTGATCTAAAAGGTTGCCGATAACATCGACCGAAAGCTAATGTTTCCTAAAAAGAAACGATGTTTAGGCTAGGGTCCCCCAAAGTTAATAACATGAGTTTTAAAACAATACCTTTCATTGTAACAACATGGTTTTTTACATGCTTAAAAAATGTTGAATATGCAGACATTTAATATTAGCGATTACGACATCAATCGATTTTAACATAGACATCGGTTAAAAAACGATGTCTTTGAGCATTTTTCTTATAGTGCAAATAATTCTCTCTTTAAAACAACTTCTTCTTCCTCTTTCTTCCTTCCCGCCCTCATCCTCCTTCCATGGGAGGATTGAGGTGTACTACTTGTGTTTGCTTTAGTTTGATTTCTGTTTTTCTTTTTTCATTCTCTTGCTCTATCATATTCCCTTCGTCCCAAATATATAGTCAACTATTCCTTTTTGGGATGTCCCAACTATGTAGCAACTTTCTATATTTAAGTATTTTTTCCATTCTTTTACTATTATAACTTTTAAGTATGTTATAACGATCAATATTAGTAAGACCACAAATACAATTTTTATCATATAATGCAACTTTTATTCCAAATCATGTAATTAATTAAGATCTACATCATAGTCGCTGAAGAAGAAATTGTTAAAAAGATAATTTGCAGAGGACATTTTGCATTCCATCCAACAACCCACAAAAATAAAAGTAGTGGCTGGAGTTTGAAGTTACCAACCCAACTTATAAAGGCATGGTTGATAATCAATTGTACCTAACCCACTTCATTAGTGGTGAAATTTTTAATTAACATGTTGTTAAATGTTGAAGCCTATAAATAGGCTAGTTTGTATCAGTATTTGATGTACAAATTGAGAGCAAGAAACAAAGCCAATTCAAGGCTATCTAGTGAGAGAAAATTGTGTAGAAATTTGTGAGATAAAAATTGAGAGTGTTTTCTACATTATATTTTCAAAATTATATTAGTAAGAATATAATTTTGCTTCCAATTTATTTTATATTTCTCTCACATTTTATATTTACACCCGTATGCCCAACAGAAATCAACTCGAACTTGCACAAAAGAAAAAAATATTAAAGTACTCCTTGCAACAATATTATTCCATTATTTTTTTTGTTCCTGGATCAGCGCATGCAAGTACACATTAATGGGAGCTTGGGACTGATTTTGACACATTGGCCCTTGTTATTGCAATACCCATGATTGCAGCAAACTTTGATACAATCTTTATTCGACGAGCATGCCCCAAAGTAGGGCGGCGAATGTTTGTTACCTGCCACTAAAATTTCATGCAGAAATCAATTTGTAATTATTGATAATAAACTGAAATAAATAATATATACCCATATATATATATAACAAAATTGATTCTTGGATTTAATTATATATCTAATTAAATTGTTGCGGTGTTTTTGTGATTAATTTCTGAGTGTTATCTGGTTTATTTTCACGTATGGTTAACTTGTGTAGAAGGTGGGTGCTTAATATATATTAATCTCAATTTAAGAAAGAATTAATTAAAATTTAGTCATTTGGGCATTTGTAGTACAATAAATGTTTGTTGAAATTACCAATAAAACATTAACAATAACCTAAAAGACGTAAAAGAAAAAAAAGTTGTATCAATTAAAAGATATGTTTTATATATGTATGAAATTTTTGCTTTTAAAAGAAATGATTTATTGTAGCAGAAGTTGGTAGTGTTTGAAAATAAAATAAAAAGTAATTGAGAATCTGAAGTGGAGAGTGTTTGGTGAAAAAATTGTAGAAAATACTTATTTGGTTGTAAAAGTTAAACCAGAAGCAAAAATAGAATTTAAAGCACACATCTCTCTGCTTTTAGATTCTGATTAAATGATATTGCAGAATCAAAAGCAAAATTTGGCCCCTACAAACTCTATTATGTGCTTTTTTTAAGCCAAAAAATGAGAAACATTTTTTTTAGTGATTGCAAATACTCTCACTGTACAGTATAATTATATATATATATATATATATGTATAATATATATATATACATAATGAAATTAATTAGAGAGGATTATACCCAAACTCTTTTCAGCGGTCACGAGCAAAACCATGGCCATGCAAACAAGCAGTCCAACTAGAGGTTTTTTGAAATAAGCCATCGTTAATTTCTGCCAAAGGTATAATTAATCCAGAATCCCCAGCCCCATTATTTATACTAATTAATAACATGTCTTGATTAATGATTGTACCCTTTGACAATTATTACTATAATTATATTTAGAAAACTTTGTTACATGCAGCATTGGATTACATTATTACTAAAATCATTCAGGAAAATTGTATTACATGCAGAATTATATTACAAGAATCTGGAAAAATCATGTTTGTACGTTTCATTTGATATTTTGGTGTGATCGAGGCTAGCTAGAACATAAAAAGCTCTTTTGAACAAAAGTATTTGCCACGTCGTCCCTAAAAACAAATAATTAATATCCTTGTTAAAATGGATTGAGTTCACATATGACATAGCATTACATTGAAATCATACTCATAGACCCGTTCGACAACAATATTATTTATTAATGAAGGGGAATTTGATAAATAGCTCCTCCAAATGGGCTGTATAATGAAAAATGTCTCTAAAGTAATAAAATATGAGAATAAAATCATTCCTAATTTATATCTATAATTGCGCCTAAAATAGGTTTGCAATCTTTTCCTTTATTGATCCGCATCATTCTCCCCTCGATGAAAAGAACTCGACGGACAAATAGGATCCAAGAGAGTGGGATCTAGCTGGTGAAACTCATCTTCAATGATCCACGTATCATCAGTAGATGGATGGTCTTTCCAACGAACTAGGAAACGATGAGTTCCTCCTGTCGAGGAGGTCACATACTCATCATCAAGAACATCAATAATCATGTCTGTCGGTCCAGAAAAACCCCAAGGTGCTCGTGGTATAGGAATTGATAATGAACCTACAAACAAGAGGAAAGTAGAACAGGAGGCTCAAATATACCTTGGTAAGCAAATAGATCCGACACATTGAAAATATGACTAATAGAAAATTCGGGAGGGAAATCAAGTTCATATGCATTGGATCAGATCCGACGAATGATGGGAAAAGGTCCAATTTATTGGGCATGAAGCTTTTTTTATGCATGTTTGTTGTAGCGCTTAGGGGAAATGTGTGCCATAACATAATCACCGACTTTGACTTCCCTATTTCTACGATGTGCATCAGCGAAAAGTTTATAATTTTCATTACTTAAAGCAATTTTTTGCCTAATCTCATCATGTAAATTGTGGATATGGTCAAAGAAAAAGCTTGGGTTGTATCGAATCCACGATAATCAATGGGCAAATGAAGGAGATCGAAAGGTTTTTTGAGGAAAAACCATAGACAATCTTAAACGAGCTTTTACGAGTAGATCGATTCACAGAATTATTATAAGCAAACTCAGCCATAGGTAAAATAGCGTCCCAAGTACTCGGTTTTTCTCCCACTAAACAATGTAGTAAATCTCCCAAACTACAATTAACAACCTCCGTCTGACCATTAGTCTGTGGATGAAATGCAGATTAGAATTTCAGCATAGTTCCAAACAATTCCCAAAGTGTTCTCCAAAAGTAACTCACAAATTTTACATCCATATTGGAGACAATAGTCACGGGCAAGACATGCAACCTAACAATTTTCTTAAAAAAAATTTGGCGACATGTGAGGCATCGGTGGTCTTGGAACAAGGGATAAAGTGGGCCATCTTGGAAAATCGATCAACCACAAAAAGTATTGAATCATGGCCACTGATAGTTTTTGCTAATCCAAGCACAAAATCCATGCTAAGATCACACCAAGGAGTATGTGGGACAGGAAGAGGAGTATACAATACAGTATTTTGTTTTTTTGTCTTTCCGAATTGACAGGTACGACACTATGACACTATACAAGCAACATCTGTCTTCAGTGAAGGCCAATATAATCAATCTTCCACCAAGGCAATAGTTTTATCTCTTCCAAAATGGCCAGCTAACCCTCCAGCATGCAACTCCCAAACTAAAAAGTCCCTAAGTGAGGTGCGTGGGGTACACAATTTAGTAGCTTTAAAGAGATAACCATCACGAATAAGAAAATTCATATGGTCTCGACTAGGGCTACCTAAAATTTCATTATAAATAATGGAAAAGTCAGGACAATGAGAATACTCATCTTTGAGTCTCTCAAACTCAAGTATGTGGGTACGCATTGAGTTGAAAGCAAGTGTAACATGAATAAGAGCATCAACAGCCTTATTATCTATCTTACTTGATGCTTAAGGACAAAAGTAAAGTACTCCTGGAGAAACTCAACCCACTTGACATGCCTATCACTTAATGTATGTTGAGAGTTCAAGTAGCGAAGGTCTTGGTGATAGAGTATAGCACAAACTCCTTGGGAAATAAATAATATTGCCAATGATGAAGGGATTGAAGTGTGGCATAAATTTCCTTGTCATATATGGAGTATTTTTGGTTTGCGTCATTAAGCTTCTCACTATAGCATGCGGCAGGATGACCATCTTGACTTAGAATACCACATATACCTATTCCAGAAGCATCACAAGCAACCTTAAACACTTTTGACAGATCTGGATATCTTAAAAGTGGGGTTGTGGTCATCAAGTCCTTGGTTTTGAGGAAAGCTTTATGGGCTACAGGTGTCGAATGAAAATATCCTTTCTTCATGCACTCAGTGATCAGAGCAGTGATGGTGCTAAATCCCTTAAGGAAACGCCTATAGAAAGAGGCTAAACCATGAAAGCTTCGGGCTTCATTAGAGTTCTAGGCTGAGGCCACTCTCTAATAGACTTAATTTTGTAAGGATCAGTAGAAATTCCTTGAGCATACACTATATAACCTATGAAAAGTACCTGGGATTGCATGAATGAATACTTCTTAAGATTGAAATACAATTTTTCCTCTCGAAGTGTGATTAAAATTTTACGGAGATGTTCAAGATGTTAATATTGGATTTACTATAAATTAGTATGTCATCAAAATAGACCACAAGGAACGTTCCCATAAAAGGACGAAAAACATGGTTCGTCACTCTCATGAAGGCACCCGAAGAGTTAGACACGCCAAAATGCATCACTAACCAGTCATAAAATGCATCTTGAGTCTTGAATGCACTTTTCCACTCATCTCCTGGTCAAATTGGATTTGGTGATCCACTTCGTAAATCTATTTTCGAAAACTCTTGGCCACCTGCCAACTCATCCTACATATCCTCTACTCTTGGGATAGGAAAGCTATACATGACCCTGATTTTGTGGATGGCTCTACTATTCACACACATTCTCCATGATCCATCTTTTTTAGGGTCAATAAATCAGGAACTGCACAAGGACTAAGACTATGGCGGACAAATCCTTTTCAGAGAAGATCCTCAACTTGTCTATTCAATTCAGCTCGCTCAGTCGGGTTCATTCTATAATGTGGGAGGTTAGGCAATTGAGAACCTAGAAATAGGTCTACGACATGCTGAATATCTCTCATGGGTGGCAAATCATCAGGTAACTTGTCAAGCAGAACATCCTTAAACTTTTCTAAGATAACTAAGACATTAGGGAGTTGGTCTAAGCTGAGACCTGGTGGAAGATGAAAACTATCTTTAGTTGCAAGAGAAATACTAAACCAGTCTCAGTTCCTTCATGCTCAAATTGTTTGTGGGACAAACTTGAAGCCTCTTTGAAGATGTCTTGATGGAATGGGGTATGGACTTACGCACAAATGACGGTTTAGCTGGGTACATGGAAATTATCTTCATACCATGGATAAATGTGTAAGTGTTGTCGCGACCAAAGTGTTTAAAATCATGATCATATAGCCAAGGGCGACCTAGTAATATATTTTCATCATCCGTGGGCAAAATATCACAATAGAGATCCTCAGAATATGGTCCAAGATTAAGTGGCACTAATTATCGTTCCATTATAAGTAAGGAAGTCTTATTGTGAGGCCCCGACTTTTATCAACATAAGATACGATATATAGTGATGAATTATTTGGCTATGTGTCGCAAACCTATTATTAATGAAATGTGAAACGGCTTTTAATTATTCATTCCAACGTCAATTACTCCGTCATTCTTTTCGAGTGTACCAATTTTATTTCCTTCTCAAGTATTAATACTTGATCAATTATTTACGACATTAGTAATATTCGACCCATTGATAATTTAGGGGTAGATTTTAATCCTTATACAAATATTTTACTTTATACAATAATACATTCCCAAACAACTTCCAATTTATTTTGAAAAATACACATTTTTTTTTATTTTACATCCTTATTTTTATCCTCTTATATTATATATGTTTGATAAATGGTTTTATCATGATTTTGATGATTTTGTTTTTTACACCAAAACAATATCTTTAAAGCTTGTTCAAATACTCCTAAATGATTTAAAATGGTTTTAATATTTCCCGTAGTATTTCTTCAAGTTTATTTTCGACTAAATTAGACAACGCTTTTAATGATTTTGTGTCAATGTGTTTTTTGCATCAAAACAATGTCCCTGAATGTTGTCCTAATACTCCCAATCGGTTTAAAATGTTTTTACTATTTTTTGGAGTATTTCTTGAAGTTTATTTTCGATTTAAAATTGGACAACACTTATGTTTCAGTTCGACCATCCCTATAGGGCAACCCGTTCTGTGTTGAGTTTTGGAACAAAAAAAGGGATGGGAACAAAACGAGGGGCGACCGTCGACCGGAGGGTCGACCGTGAGGGCGACCGGTCGACCTAGGCGGCCGTGCCGGCGCCCGTAGAACAAATATTTCTCTTGTTTTCGGTCTCCCTCGACCGGTCCAACATGATGGCGACCGGTCGAACCCCTCCTCGACCGTCTCCCTGTGTAAATTTCACAGAAATTTCAATTTCAACTTATCTCTGCGCGACCGGTCGAACCCCTCTTTTGACAGCAAACTATCCGTTGAGTTTACAGACAACTTTTCCTTGATTTAAGGGGTTGATTTCTAACAGCTCTTTTCTTCAATTGTCTTGGTATTTTTTACAGAATTCATGTCCCCAAGAGGAGGAGCCTATCATGTACAAGACATCTTCTATAAATAGAGGAAGAATTGAAGCAACACTACAAGAGAGAAAACTACAACACAACAAGATACACTCAAGAATACCCTTGTTCTTACATTGTCTTATTTCTTGTTGTAATTTGCCTAGCTATTCACTTTCACATTCTTGAGGTCTAGGAAATCCTTGATTACACTTGCACTCAATTGTATAATTCATTATTGAGTTGTAATCTTGAATTTTTGGGTTATCATTCAACACAAGATATCCTTGTGAGTGTTCTTGTGGTAAGAACACACTTGGGTGATCTAGGTATTAGGTGTAAGAAGATTGTGGTAATCTTCTTGTTGAGGTGTTGAAGAATTTGGTATTCTTCAAGGTTGAAGATTGTGGTAATCTTCACAAGGTGCCGTTGAAGATTGTGGTAATCTTCAAGAGAGATTGTGGTAATCTCAAAGGTGGTGTTGAAGAAGAGTGTGGTGCTCTTCAAGGTGTTGTTGTAAGTTGGTGTTGTATTAATTTTGGTAATTAATAAAATCTTTTTCTTTTTTTGAAATCCATCCCTGATATCTGGGGTGGTAGAGGATTAGGCCCTAGGTGGGTTGAACCTCTATAAATCGACGTGTCTTGTTTACATTCCACACCTTGATTATTGCCTTTGAGCATTCGGTTCGAAAAAGAGGGTAAAATCGAAAAGATGGAGATAATCTATTCACCCCCCCTCTAGATTATCGTAGCCGCTTGGACTTACAAGTGGTATCAGAGCCAAATTTTTTGGCAAGCTCAATTCACATCGCGAGTGAAGAGGAACGATCGTCGGCTACGAATGAAGCTCATCTTTCCGGCACCTCCACCACCAAACCACCACTATTTTATTCCAAAAATTTTATATTTTGGAAAGAAAGAATGGAATGATATTTACAAGGTTGCGGGTTCGATATTTGGAACATCGTCATCAATGGAGAATCCATTCCAATGAAAGATACACCACACTCCTCCAAAGGCTTCAAAGAGCTCAATGATGAAGAGAAGAAAACCATCTCCTTAAATGGTAAAGCTCTCAATATTCTGTATTATTCACTTACTAATTTGGAATATGAACTTATTGTAGGAATTCGATCGGCACATAAAGTATGGAAAAAATTAGAAGCCATCTATGGAGTATATGCAAATGAAAGGAGTCAAACAAAAGCATCTACTTCTCAAAGGGATACAAGTTCAAATCTAAGGAACAAGCCTTTTACAACTTCCAACTATGAAGTAGTCGAGCAATGTTTTATGGGCATCAAAGAAGAAAACGAGGTATGTCTTAAAAACTCTACTTCCTATAATATTGTTATACAAAATGATTATAGTGATTTGCAAAATGATTTTGATGATCTTCAAAATGAATTCCAAAGCTTGCTTGTTAAATACAAAAATTTGAAAAAGGAATTCAATGTTTTGAAAAATGATAAGGATAGTTTATTTACTTCCTATGAATCACTATCTTGTGCTCATTCCACCACACTTGACAAGGTTAGAAACCTTGAAAATGAAAATAGTACTCTTGTTGAGAAGATTAATTGTATGAAAAATGATTTATCAAAATCCAACTCGAGTACCGATAAAATGACCAATATTGTTGATGTTCATAGTTGTAATAAATTGAAACAAAGACTTGATCATAAGCCTAGTGTTGTTAACCATATGAAAAGAAATCAAGTCCCTATGCATGTTAGTCATTATGCTCCTAGAATTATTACTTGCTTTTATTGCGGTAAAAAGGGTCATACGGTAAATACTTGTCGGGCTAGAAATAGCTCTAGTTATTGTTGGAGACCTAAAAGTCTCAAAGATAATCCTAAAGGACCCAAGCACTTGGGGGTACCACAAAATAATGTTTTATTAGGTACCCGGCGAAATAATAATCGGAGAAAATTCATACCGCCAAGAAGACATCAAATGACCAATTCACTTGATCAAAGGAGAAAACATTTTCAACAAAGGCAACTTCCAAGAAGAGGATATAATCAAAAATGGGAAGAACACAATCCTTGAAAATGGCAAAGACATCATCAACAAGATGATTTTCAAAGAAGAAGAGACTATCAACAATGGGAAGGACAAAAATCTTGGAAATGGAGTAATCAAAGGAGTCGTCGTCAACAAAGTGACTATTCAAGGGGAAGATATCATCAACAATGGGAACGGCACAACCCATGGAAATGGCGTAATTGGTAACCCGTATCTCCCTAGTTAAATATGCATTTTATTTTTTTATTATACATGCTTTTATTTGGGTCTTAATTGCAAAATGAGTTTTCAAGTATTTATTTTTTAATTAAGGTCTTCAATATATATTTGTGCTTTTAAAATATTTTTGAAAAAGAAGACCTTATATCATGTTTTTAAAACTCTTATGCATTTTTGTAGACTAAAGTGTGTTATCATCTCTTATAGATTTTTATGGCATGAGCTTACTTGTGATAACTCTTAGCCTACACTTTTACCATTATGATTTGTGCTAGATTTGTTTTAAGAATTGTGTAGGATTTACATATTTTCACAAATGGCCATTTACGTCACTATTTGTCAAGAAAGACATTAATTATCGAGGTACGTTTACCTATGTTATTTTACTCTTATAGACTCGAAATATGTATTGCCATGTGCCTATGTGCTTGTTTTTCATAGTATTTCATACAAGTGCCATTAAGAGGATTTTTAGATTCTTTGAAAGGAACTATTCGATATTTGATTGCACATATTTGCTTTGTCAACTCTTGTTCAAATACTTCTTTTAAATGAGGTCTCAACTATATGCTATCGGATTTTCAAAATTCAAAAGAAACCTTTTGTAGCTTTCTTAAGCTTATTTGAACTTGCATGATTTAGTTGACTCTTGATGATCTTCTAAATACATAGTATGTGTTTCTTGCTTCATGGTCTATATATATAGTGTCTATTTCTACTATGCTCTTATGCAAGATATTTTATTATTAATGATTGAGGCATGTTTTTACACTTGGGCTATTTTTTTGCTTATATAAGCGTTGCCATTAATGAGTTTGTTAAGTTGTGTAGATGAGAAATGAAGTACTCCAAATATTAGTTACCTCAAAATATTTGGATGTAAATGTTCTATTATGAACACCTTAGATCAATTGGATGCCCTATGATGATAGTGATGAAGAAGACAAAAAGGGTATTTCGGAACTAACTCGATGACCAAAGCAACATTGGTCGAACTAAGGCGAGGTTAGTAGCTCGAAGGTATTTTCAAGAAGAAGGTAATAAATTTTGATGTAACATTTGCACTCATAGCACATTTAGTAGCTATTTGCATTTTACTTGCCCGTTCTTGTTTTAAGAAAATTTCAAGCTTTACCAAATGGATGTTAAATCCAATTTTCTAAATGGTTTTATTCAAATATAAGTCTACCGGGGTTTAAATTTTTTTCTTTGGGCCAAATGATCTTTATAAAAGGCCTGTATGGTTTCAAACAAGTACCCCATGTATGGTTTGATAGACTTAGCTATTTTTGTTAAATGGTTTTACAAGAGGTAAAGTTGATACTATTTTTTTTTTTAAAAAAAAGGGGGCAAGATTGATTATCTGTGCAAATTTATGAGAATATTATTTGTGCTACTAATGAATATTTTGTGCAAGAGATTTTTCTAAGTTGATGTAGGTGAACTTGAGATGAGCATGATGGGGGAGCTCAAATTTCTTCATTGGACTTCAAGTTAATCAATGCCAAGAAGGTGATTATAAATTCACAATCAAAATATACAAAAATATCTTTGAAGATATTAGGCATTGAAGAAGGAAGAATCAACTCAACCTCTATGGCTACCAATGTAGAGATTAACAAAGGTTGAGAAAGACATATCGATTGACAAACAAATTCGAGGTATGTTTTCTTATATTATTCCAATAGACTCGACATTCTATATGCTTTATGTCTATTTGCTCGACTTCAAAAACTATCCCAACGAATCTCATTAAAGTGCCGTTAAAATAAATTTTCAAATATTTGAAAGGCACTTCTTCTTATAACTTATATATCCAAAGTATTAAAACGTTCTTATTTTTCCGGGATAACAAGTTCGGTGTTTACAATTTATCAAAATATGGTTCGTCATAATCGAACTAAACATATTGAGATTCAAATTTTTTCTAAGGGATTGCGTTTCTAAAACGAAAAATTGAGATGTGTTTAATTCCGTCTCAAGGATAACTCGCGGATTTTTTTTTAATCGTTAACCGCCGAGTATTTTACCTCATTTCAAGCTTGATTATGACATAATGTATATTGAATGAGGTCTACGTTTGCATTTTGCACGTTTTTAAAACTTAGGGGCGAAAAATCGGATTTTTGGATCAAACTTCGGAATTTTGCAAAACAGAAAGAAGCAGTGGGCTGAAGGGGCTGAGGTCGATCGGTCGCCCTAGCCTCCGAACGATCGCCCCAGTCTCCAACCGGTCGCCCCTGCTGAGTTTTCAGATATATTGCTTTCTGTTTCCAGAATTTGGCATTTTGGCCTTTTTTTCTATTTCGTCCCCTTTGTCATTTGCACACACATTTCACTTCAAATGTGTTTTGTTGCATGAATTACATAGTTTGAGGATTATCTAGCTCGATTTTCATCATCAATGCTCATCTTTACCGATTGAATGGTAAGAATTTCACTCTCTTTAGCTCAATTGGGTTGAACCCTTGAGTTTGTGGCTTATATGTATCTTTCTTGATGCAATTCATATATTTTTGTGATGAGCTTATTGATTGTTGATGATTGATATTTGTTAATTTGTATTTGGTGATGAAAAACTTGGCTTGATTTCATTTACAAGGGCTATATATATCCTTTTCAATCTTTGACGCCCGCCAAGTGTTCG
The DNA here is from genome assembly GCA_016081115.2 of Rehmannia glutinosa. Classification (NCBI taxonomy): domain Eukaryota; kingdom Viridiplantae; phylum Streptophyta; class Magnoliopsida; order Lamiales; family Orobanchaceae; genus Rehmannia; species Rehmannia glutinosa. The sequence goes on along the minus strand of CM071924.1, from coordinate 83,843,598 downwards.
ATAAAACGTTTCAAAGAAAAATTCATCATCTACATGATTCTCTCGATTTAAAAGTCTTATATAATTATAGAGATCATGTTTTGCTTATCAAATGATATTTCATAAGCTTCTAGAAGTCGTATGATTCGATTCTTCCCTCCTATTTGGTTTAAAAGCTTCAATGTTCAAATAGCTCGATATATCGGTTTACTTGCGCACTTTGATATGGATATATGATGTATTTATCGTGCTAACATTCTTTTTTATGATTCCAAAGGGGGAGAAACAGGTTATGAGCTCTTTAGCTCAAAGAAGCTAAGATAAGCTCAAACGAAAAGAAGCTATAAGCTTTGGTCTTAAAAGCCATAAGTTGTGGATCATATTATGTCCACTTGATGTATTATGGTTATGTATGATTCTTGGTCCATTGGTTGTAGTATGGAATTATATATGTTACCAATGATGTCTCTTTGACAGGGGGAGCTTTTAAGTTATTGTTACTTAAGCTCAATATTGAAAAGCTAAACTTTTAGCTTTTGATTAAGTTGCTTCTATATTACTCTTGTTGTGCATGTTGATAGAGGGAGCATTTGCTATATATGTTTGAATATCTCTACTCCCATCCTTGCGTTTATATTGCGCGGAATGTTGTCGCTCTCAACGGATATTCATTTTTGACCGGAAAACTTGTTTTTGTTTTCAAAATAGCCTCTCAAAATTGTTTTGTTTTCAAAATCGGTCTTGTTGAATTGTTTTGGTTTGTAATCATCAAAAAGGGGGAGATTGTTTGATAAATGGTTTTATCATGATTTTGATGATTTTGTTTTTTACACCAAAACAATGTCTTTAAAGGTTTGTCCAAATACTCCTAAATGATTTAAAATAGTTTTAATATTTCCCGGAGTATTACTTCAAGTTTATTTTCGACAAAATTAGACAACGCTTTTAATGATTTTGTGTCAATGTGTTTTTTGCATCAAAACAATGTCCCTGAATGTTGTCCTAATACTCCCAATCGGTTTAAAATATTTTCACTATTTTTCGGAGTATTTCTTAAAGTTTATTTTCGATTTAAAATTGGACAACACTTATGTTTCAGGCACGACCGGTCGCCCTATAGGGCAACCCGTACCTGTGTTGAGTTTTGGAACAGAAAAAGGGACGAGAACAAAACTGAGGGGGGCGACCGGTCGACCCTACGGCGACCGGTGCCTGGGCGCCCCCTCGTAGAGCAGATACTTTTGTCTCTTGTTTTCAGTCTCCCTCGACCTGTCCAACATGATGGCGACCGGTCGAACCCCCCCCCTCGACCGGTCTCCCTGTGTAAATTTCGCATAAATTTCAATTTCAACTTATCTCTGCGCGACCGGTCGAACCCCTCTTTTGACAGCAAACTATCCGTTGAGTTTACAGACAACTTTTCCTTGATTTAAGGGGTTGATTTCTAACAGCTCTTTTCTTCAATTGTCTTGGTATTTTTTATAGAATTCATGTCCCCAAGAGGAGCCTATCATGTACAAGACATCTTCTATAAATAGAGGAAGAATTGAAGCAACACTACAAGAGAGAAAACTACAACACAACAAGATACAATCAAGAATACACTTGTTCTTACATTGTCTTATTTCTTGTTGTAATTTGCCTAGCTATTCACTTTGATATTCTTGGGGTCTTGGCTATTCTTGATTACACTTGCACTCAATTGTATAATTCATTATCGAGTTGTAATCTTGAATTTTTGGGTTATCATTCAACACAAGATATCCTTGTGAGTGTTCTTGTGGTAAGAACACACTTGGGTGATCTAGGTATTAGGTATAAGAAGATTGTGGTAATCTTCTTGTTGAGGTGTTGAAGAATTTGGTATTATTCAAGGTTGAAGATTGTGGTAATCTTCACAAGGTGCCGTTGAAGATTGTGGTAATCTTCAAGAGAGATTGTGGTAATCTCAAAGGTGGTGTTGAAGAAGAGTGTGGTGCTCTTCAAGGTGTTGTTGTAAGTTGGTGTTGTATTAATTTTGGTAATTAATAAAATATTTTTTCTTTTTGAAATCCATCCCGGATATACTGAGGTGGTAGAGGATTAGGCCCTAGGTGGGTTGAACCTCTATAAAATCAGTTACCCAACTCTCCCAACACTTCCTCATTTCCATACTTAGACAAAAACACACAAAATCTTCTCTCATTTCTTCCATTAGGGCCGAGAATTTCAAGAAACAAGGTGAGAACAATTTTACTTCTCCAACTCTATTTTTTTCTTCTTAAAACTTCAAGCATATTCCTTCATTTTCTAACTTGAGAAATCCTTCTTGTTTAAGTATTCCTAGAGGATTAGTTTTTGAAGAATTAAGGAAGACCCAGACTTGACTCCAAGCTTGAAGAAGAAACTCAAGACAACAGACATTAATGTGAGAAATTGTGATTTTCGTATTTTTTCTCTTGACAACTTAAGGAATTAATTTTTTACTTTTGAATTTTTGGAACTTAGGGCTGACCTATAGAACTCAAGTTTGAGTTTAGAAGCTTGAAGAAAGAAATTCATTTTGGAGACTACTTGAGGGTATTTAAGGTAAGAATTAATCCATTTGTTTTAAGATATTTTCTTTAGACTTGAGACCTCAATTTTAACACCAAAATATGGATATGGTGACACTTAGGGGCTGAACTTGGAGTATTAGGACCAAGAATTTGGATTCTTTAGAAGACTTTCACTTTTAACCACAACCCAAAAACTACTACGTTGTGGGTGAAAAATATTTCTACAAAAAATGCATCATTCTTTCTACTAGTGCATAAAAATGCATGCTCATGTGATAATATGGTATTTTATGAATTTTAGCAAGTATTTATGAGATTCATGTTTTAATGAAATTTGAGAAAATGAAAAGATGAGTATAATATTTCTTCTTGCATAAATTGTTGATAAAATGCTCATTATTATAATTTTTATGATTTATTAATCTATGCATGTTTAAATATATTTTAGAAATATTTATTATGAGTGTTTATATATTATTGGAATTATATACTTGTAACTTGTACAAAGAAATCGAAACTTGGGTTATTTTTATAATTATTGTGAATGGGGTCAAAAGTATAAATATAAAAAATTGTGAAGGTCTTCTCTGAAAATTTGAAATATTGGACCCAAGACTCTGTAAATTTTATATATGAAGTGACTTGAAAGATTGGGATGCCTTCCGGGCAAGAAAACATAATAAGGAATAAGTTTGATATCAAAATGTAAAATTGTAAAACTTAAAGGACTATTGTAATTTTCAAAACTTGGGAAGTAAAGGTGCCTCAATAATTTTATAAATTATTTATTATAACCTTTAGTTCAAATTTCATAACCATCCGACTTGAAACGAGTCTTTAACGACAAAAAATAACTTTTGGGCCAAAATTATAATTTTCAAAAATAAAGTACCTAACTTTTGAATTTTTCAAAAGTATTTTAACCACAACTTATACTGTATAAATAAGTATTTGAAAATTTGAATCACCTCAAAACCCCTCCCGATTTAAGAGTTACCTAATTTTAAAATATCAAGTCAAAAATTGCAATTTTCTAGAGGGTGAATCTGCAAATTTTATAAATTTTGTCCTGAGTCTCTGAAACACGTAACCCTATTGGAATTTAGAAATTTTTGAAACTGATCTTACCCTTTTTTGAGTCTGGAATTGAAATTTATCGAATTTTAGAACCCGGTAAGAAAATAATCTTTTAGTAAAAATGATTTTTATTTTAAAATATGCTAAGGACCTTGAAATTGATATTTTTTTAACTTGGTTACCTTACAAAAATTTTAAGCTATGTTTTTCATACTTATCTAACAAATATCGAGCTTGAGCTTAATGCACCGAACCAAATATTATAAAACAACTAGATTATCCGCCCGATAACTGGACCGCAAGTTTTGTTTTTTTAAAATAAATGTCGGATACTGTGTGACCAAATCACCGCGAACTTGCTAATTGATTTTATCAAATCTTTCGAACGAGCAAAATTATATAAGTTACAAGAGTAATTGGAAGAGAAATTTTGAAGTGAAGATTTAAGTGAAACATAAAGTGTAATTAAAAGTGAAGTGAAATTTGAAATTAAATGTGAAGTGAAGTGAAATTTAAAGTAAAAATGTGAAGTGAAATGTTAAATGGAAGTGCAAACGCGAATGAAAGTGAAAAGTAAAGTGAAAATTTAAAGTGGGATACCGGCTACGGCCCTATCCAAGTGAAGTGGGATACTGACTACGACCTTATCCAAATTAAGTGGGATACCGGCTACGGCCTTATCCAAGTGAAGTGGGATACTGGCTACGACCTTATCCAAATTAAGTGGGATACTCGCTATGACCTTATCCAAGTGAAGTGGGACACTGGCTACGGTCTTATCTAAATTAAGTGGGATATTGGCTACGGCCCTATTCAAGTGAAGTGGGATATTAGCTACGGCCTTATCCAATTGAAAGTGTAAGTAAATTACTTTAACAATGCGTTTATAATGCTTAACTGATTTTGACCAATCTAACATAATGGTTAATGAAAATCTTAATACAAATCCATGAAACCATTTTCCTTGCATTAAAATGAGCCACACTCGCACACCAGCACCCACCCACTGAGAATTTTTGTCTCACCCCACCACTTTTATCAACCAGAAGACGAAGAACCGTATCAGGATGCTGGTGATGATGAATCCCAAGATGTAGTCTAGTTCTATATTGTAATGTGGATTTAATAAGACGATGGAATTTCAATTGTAATGGTTTTGCAACGCCCATAATTTTTAGAATTCATATCTTACCTTATTTTTATTATAATCAAAATTTATATTGATTATATATGTATACATTTTTATATTTTATCATGAGCAAATGGTGGGAATTACCCACTTGGGATAGGAGAGATACTTTTTTGATATGTAGGATAAAAAACTATGTTTTCTACCCACTTTTGGGGTTCTTTTCCCACAATACCCTTGAAGCTTTCAATGCAAGTCTTTAAAGTAGGTGAAGTTGTATTTCTCTCTCATGGTAAATACATATACATACTTTTTCCACATGTTTTTTTTATTTTTTCTCTTTCTTCTCATTCTTCTTCATAAAATAGCAAGAACTTCTCTTTGTGCTGCTTTCGTCTACTCAAAATCGCACCCGACAAAGGAAAAAATAAGGTAATGTTGCTTCTCCTCTTAGTTACTTAACCTTGATTAGATTGTAAAAAAATTGACTTACACGATATGTGAAATTTCTGAATCTAAAAAACAAGATTGCAATAAATTGTGCCACAAAAATACGGCAAAAAAGTAGAACATGGCACGATATACGGCACGAAAATGAGGTGGCATGATATGTGGCACGAAATACGGCACAAGTATAAAATGACATAATATACGAAACGAAATACGGCACAAATATGGCACGATATGCGGCACAATATGTGGCACGATATGAGGCACGATATGTGTGTATAATAGCATACGGTTTGTATACGGTTTTAATGAGTATAATGATGACTTCAATTTCAAAATTCAAAAAACACCAACTTAAAGGAGGGGCAATTTCGGCAATTTGGGTAGAAAAGAGTTTTGTTATCTTGGTGGGTAGAAAAGAGTACCCAATATCCATAGTGAGTACTTAAAAAATTTCCCCTTTTATCATATACTAATGGGTTAACTTTTATTAGACAATCCCAACCACTACCCATTATCTCTATAATTATTAATCTCACTTTAAGCCCATTATCTTGCCAACTAATGGCCATCACCCATGTTTTCAGCAAAGTTAAATTTTGGAGGGAAAAAAATGTTGCCCTTAAATCCCTTGCAGACAACTCTTTGAAGAAACAATAAATCCACATCCTTTCTTTTTGCCAAAAATTTTGATATAACAATTTTATCGTCCTGAACCTTTTTACAAGTAAGCAATCTTACTCCCTCTTGTTGGATTTTCGATTTTTAGTGGGTATTATATGTGTGTAATTGGGTGTGTGTTGTGTGTGTGTGTAAATACACTGTTTGTGTGTGTTTGTGTTCACTGTGTGCATGTGTAATATATGTGTGTGTATCAGAATGTGTAATTGTATGTGTGTGCTTTTGTGTGTTCACGTGTTGTGCATAAGATGTGTGTGTGTTGTGTCGTGTGTTTAATTATTGAGTATGTGTGTGCGCGTGGGTTGTGTATGTGTGTAGCAGAGTCTATGTGTGTGTTTATATGTGTAAAGTTGTGTGTGTTTTGTGTGTGAAATTGGTGTGTGCGTGTTTGGGAGATTTAAATGCGTCATCGGACTATCGCCGGCCGGAGTTGGAAAAGTAAAGGAAAGTAACGGGAATAAGGATTTCTTTTGGCTTAGGGACTTCTAATTGAGAATTTGAATGAGTATTAGACTAACTTGAAATTTTTAAAATTTTCAACTGAGTTCATTTGGCTTTCAATGAAGTCATATTCCCAAATCAGTATTTCTGATTATTTGCAATTTAGCCCCGAGCTGTTTCAATTCAGTCCACATTTTTATTTAAAATTTTCAGATTTTCAAATTAATCTCTATAACTTATTTAGTCTTTCTGGATTTTTCAGTTTAGCCCCACAACTTTCCTATTTAGTCGAATATCTCAAATTTTGACTTTTAATTTCTTTCAATTAGGCCCAAAACATATATTTTTAGTCAATTTTACATACTAAAAGCCCTAGGCTTTTATATGTATAATTATTTTTAATTAGAAGTTACTAGTTAAAATCCAGTCTCAAATATTGTTAAATTTATATATATTGTAGGTGACGAAGATCTGTACAATTAGGACTTCTACATTCGAGCAATTTATGTATCTATTTTATTTTTGTTGATTGAGGTATGAATTCTTATCACATTTTATGTGTATAATTCATTGTCCTTGTTAAATGCTTCAATTGTTCAATTATGTGAATTACGCATTTTCAGTGGTTAAATGATATGCATAATTATATGAATTATATGCTTTCGATGTATTACATGATATGCATAATTATGTGAATTATATGCTTTTAATATGCTATGCACTATGATTAATTTTTATGAATTACATGTTTTTCATTACAAATGTATGCTATATATATTTATGCAATGGGAAAGGAAAATTTTGGCCTCGTGCCATGGGAAGGAAAAATATGGCATTCTTGCTATGGGAAAGAAAAAATTTTGATCACCTGCTACGGGAAAGGAAAAATATGGCATTCTTGCTTTGGGAAAGGAAAATATTTGGCTTCATGCCACTGGAAAGGAAAAAATATGGCATCCGTGTCACGGGAAAGGAAATTTTTTTGGCCACGTACTACGGGAAAGAAAAATATGGCATTTGTGCCACGGGAAATGGAAATTTTTGGCCTCGTGCCACGTGAAAGAAAAATATGGCATTCGTGCATACGAGAAAAATTATGTGCTATCTGGCTTATGCCAACGGGAAGGTTATGTGATATTCGGCTTATGCCAATGAGAAAGGTTGTGTGTTAATTTATGTAATTGTGCACTTTTCGAATTTAGCTTGGACAATTTTTATTCCTACTGAGTATGTGATTACTCAACCCTTAAATTTAAATACATTTCAGATTATATGGACAGATGAGATGCAAATATGGAGGAATAGCCGAAGATTTCACTTCTTAATTATTTCAAATGCAAGAACATTGAATTCGTTTCATATTTCGAACATTTGTGATGTACTAATCTTTTAAATTGTTTTAAAGTATTTTGAATGGATTTTTAATTTTTGGAAAATACACTATAATTATTTTTTTAGACTTAAGGTTTCCTCATTATCGCTTTCGCTAAATTTATCATTTATCTATTTAAAAACAAATTTATACGCATTTTATTAAAATTTTAGTAATGCTAAAAATGCATTTCAAAAAGTAGGGCGTCACAGGCTTAGACCTTGAACTTATTTGATGTAATAGCGGGCGTATGTAACGCCCGCCTTCTAGATCGACGATCGGCCCACACAAACCAACACAAGTCTTTCCAGCGTGCTTTGTCCTCACTCACGCGCACCTTGAGAGCAGCTTCCCAGGGGGTCATCCATCCCACAATTGCTCCGGGCCAAACACGCTTAACTTCGGAGTTTTTATGAGATGAGCACCAGAAAAGAAGACGCATCTTGTTGATATGAGTAGTACCTATCAAATATTTTAAGCTCTCCTCAACGGTATAGTCCCATACATGCACAGTCTCAAAATCTCCTCTTTTTTGGGTGTGGGATAGGTTCATTCATGTCCCCCTACGCCTAGCTAGAAGCCTGCCAGGAGCCGCTCCTTGTCCGTGCCTTCTTGCACCGACGATCATTCCCCGCCCTCTTCGGCCCCAAGCATCACAAGCCCACCAGCTTCGGCTTGGTTCGTCCCCGAATCACACCTTACTAGGAGAGGTCCTGCTCTGATACCATCTGTAACGGCCCACCTTCTAGATCGACGACTGTCCCCACAAACTAACACAAGTCTTTGCAGCGCGCTTTATCCTCACTCACATGCACCCTGAGAGCAGCTTCCTAGGGGGTCACCCATCCCACAATTGCTCCGGTCCAAGCACGTTTAACTTCGGAGTTTTTATGAGATGAGCACCAGAAAAGAAGATGCATCTTGTTGATATGAGTAGTACCTATCAAATCTTTTAAGCTCTCCTCAACGGTATAGTCCCATACCTACACAATCTCAGAATCTCCTCTTTTTTGGGTGTGGGATCAGTTCATTCATATCCCCCTCCGTCTAGAAGCCTGCCAGGAGCCGCTCCTTGTCCGTGCCTTCTTGCACCGACGATTACTTCCCGCCCTCTTCGGCCCCGGGCATCACAGCGTAGGACCCTGAGGTACGATTATTATGTTGTGTGATATTTCTTTTGGATTCTGGTACAACCATACTCTGACTTAGTTATTCCCTTATTCATACTTAATTGGGATTTTATCGTTACTATTGATGTATGTTGGAGGATTACTAGGCCAGCTTGGTAAACCAGTATAAGTTTTGTAATTTATGTCACGGCTTTCGTTTTGGGGCGTGATAGTTATCTACCCGAGAAACTCTAAAAGAAGTGGGATGAGGTTCATGTTTAAGATCAAACCTTTCAATGGCAATGACATTCATACTACTACCTCCATCAATGACTACCTTATAGGCATTGTCCTTTAGGGGGGAACAATGGTATGAAATATAGTTGTACACTTCCAAGAATCAGAATGAAATGGGATAGACAAAATACATCTCATTACTGAGAAATGACTAGGACTTGGGAAATATCCATCTTCATAAGCGTCGACTTCATTGCAATCACGGTTCTCCATAGAAACTATAGCAACCAGATCAGTATTGTCATCAAGGGCAGCCTCAATAATATGTTCTAAAGCTAAAGTGTGATGTGGGAAATGTTAATCAATGTGACCTTTAGCATGACAAATATGATATTCTATATGAGCATTTAATGGACGAGTGACATTAGGCATTGGGTTTATCTTATGCTCAGTAGAGGTAAAAACAGTCCTTTGAGTAATAGAGTGTGATATACTCCTTGGAAGGGTAGGTTGTGCCTCAGTGTTGGCTCTATTAAAGTGGACAGATCTATTCGGACGATACTCAAAATCGGGGATTAGAGCACGTTTATTTGGAATTATTTGGAGATATGTTTCATATTCTAAGGCTTTATGATATGCATCTTCCAAAATATCTGGTGAGTGAACAGTGACCTCTCTTTTAATCTAAACTCTGAGTCCATTAATAAACCTAGAGATTGTGAGCCTAGGTTCCTCACAGATATCACTCCTCAACAACAACTCCTCAAATTTACTAATGTAGTGATCAACACCTAGAGGTGCCTCGCCTAAGATTCAACAGTTGATCTAACAATTGATTCCTATAATAAGATGGTAAATACTTTTCTTTCAGCTTTTCTCTCATCTCAACCCAAAGGATAATAGGATGATGTCCTAAAAACTCAATGTTATGTTAAACTGTTTGCCAATATCGTTTGGCAACAAACTTCATCTTGGTAAAGCAAAACTCAAAATAATCCTCCATGTTAAACAACCAGTCCTTAAAAGCACCGGGATCTATTCTACCATCAAACTCAGGGGCGTCAACCTTAACCCTCCTAGACAAGTCATCCATTTCATCCTTGTCATACCAAAGTGCATGGTGTCTGTTTGTAGGCCTCTATTGACACACAGTAGGCGGTGGGGGCTCAAAATACTCATCATCAGAAAGAATCTCTTCGTGAAGTACCTGTGGAAGATTGCTTCTCGGTAGGTGGTGTAGGTAACAAACCACATTCGGTAGCCCTATTATTTCTAGGGTCAGGATAAAAAAAATTTACTTTGATGTTTGTTCGGGTCTCCACTAGTTTCTACTTCTACAAGCTTTTTAGGATTTTTACATACTGCATAAAAATCATCCCGAAAGATGTAAACCGATTTGACAAATTTTACTACGTTGTCTGTGAGTTGATAATGTTTGGTTTCCAAATTATTAATCTTTCCCTCAGTTTGGGACATTCTTTCTTCTGTGTGATTTTGTCGCTATTCAAGTTTTTGAAAGGCTACTTCAAATTCTTTGACAGTCATTATGGTTGGGGAATAAAAATAGATGATACTGAGAAAGTCTAAAATTAACTAAGTAATGAAAATATTACATTCCCCTAACAAATATAGCAAGATTAAGAAACCCAAAATAGTGATCATGAAATAGGACGAAATGACAATGGTCTTCCTCTGTTCGTCGTGATTTGTTTTTCAATAAATGTTTGTTGTATATAAGAAATATGAGAAAGTACAAATGGATGACAAGGTAAAGGTTGTGAAATCCAAACATTAAAGAGAAGTAACAAGTAAAGGTGTCCAATGATCAGATCCCAGAATATATTTTGAAAGCCTTCCAAATTTATCAAGTAAAACCTAATATTCAAAGTGAAAGAGAATTTACAGCACAAGGCAACAAAATTGGTGAGTGGAGATGAATCTGTCTAATTGGTTGCCTAGAAATATCAAGCACATATAAGCTATTTATGTAGCATTTTTTTGTTCAGATTTGTTGAACGTACAGAACTTCAAATTGGAATGTTTGTTCTGGCACACTCTTTCTTTGTGTTTTTCTTCTTTTTTTTTAATGGCAGTAGTATAACAAATACTTAAACATCAAGGCTTGAAAGACTTTGATCAATTTAAAAATTAAAGAGCAGATATATTGCTTGGTTTTTGTATTAATCATATAATATGTTAAGTTGTGACATTGATTATGTTTGCTCAAGATGCTTGTGTTATACCATCATATTGCAAATACTAATATGATAACGTTGTCAGCTTTATGTTTCTCTTCTTCTTTTCCTTTCTATTCATACATTATGTACATCTGGTTTTTAATTCAGAACACAGTTAAGTAATTATACCATATCAAAATTGCAACTCTATGTCTTTTATTGGTGTAAAGTATGATAGATGACTTATACCATGAATTACATACAAGCAAAACAATATAAAAACAAATGAGTTTTAGCGGTGACAAAATGTCGTTGCTAATAATTCTTGAGTATTAGCGACAACAAGTTGTTGCAAAAAATGATGGCTTTTGAGATTTTGCGACGACAATTTGTCGTCACAAAAAAATACTTTTACAACAGTGGTATTTGGATGTTATCATAAGTTGTAGAAGGAATTAGTTTGTGAGTTGACAAAACTATATAACCTGGAACATTATGGCTATGATTGCTTGTCATCTTATTTCCGAAATTTTGTTCTTTGAGAGAAATTGTTTTGCAGGATATGTGGTTGCTTGTGAAAAAATGAACCTTTTTTATAAAGAAAACTTCTTTTCTCTCAAAAATCAACTCATTTTTCTCTTCATCTCTCACATTTCTCAATACCCAATTACCCTATTTATTTCTCTCTATTATCCTACTCATATAAAGAATTTCAGTAATTTATTTAACTTATGATCATTTGTATTATTTTTCTTCTCAATACTGATACAAAAGAAATAGAATGAGATCCACATTCCCTACTTTAGGGTCAATTTTATATTTTTTATTCAGTTTTCTTGTATTATATTCTACACTATTATTTTCAAAAAAAATATCCACAAACAATCAACATCTCTAAAATAATCCCTATCACATCAACTTAATCAATGATTTTTCTCTATAAATCCAACTTTCACTTTTTAAAAAGATTTCACTAATATTCACTCAAAAAATAGAAATGGACGGAATGAAAGAACAAACAACCATACCCTATGTTGTTTGAGTTTAAAGTCCTGATGTTGCTCTTCCAGAGTACTCTTTAGTAGGCATTAAATGGATGCTTTTTGGGAATATAAAATAAATATTATTGTGATATTCTTGTGTTCGCAATAATCCTCTCATGTCTAGAAGTAAAGTCTTTAGTGCTTATTTTGTGCATTATCAAGGTTAAAGAAAATTTCAATTTATGTTGGTAATTGCCATAGCAGTAATCTATCTAGCCTTTTGGTGACTATGGATGTTATATCTATATTATTCATTTTTGTCTATGTGTGTGTGCACGTTTGCTTACTATTATACGAACATGTCAATTTTTTATCAAGTTCCTGGATTAATTCTTTTCGTTCTTTTTTCTTCTGAACAAACATGCATGGGAAATAAATGATGTCAAGTTAGAAGAATGAGTTGAAGAATCTATATTGATTCCTTTCGATTATTGCTTCAAAGAATGCAAGGTCAATCTTTAGTGTATGTTGTATGTATGATGTTTTGAGATTCATAGTGATTTTCGATATTGGTTGTTGACTTGTGTAAATGGACGTGAAGTTGGACGTGTTCATGTTATGTCAATGTTTCTTTTTATGGAATTGTTATGTATATTTTCATTTGGACTGTAACTGTTAGTTGGATTACATATGTTAATTGGTACTATTGAATTGGATAAGTTCATGTTGACTGTAATGGTTGGTCAGATTATATTGGATAAGTCCAAAACACCCACTAAAACATAAATGACATTAGGTAATATAAAATTGTAGTTTTTTTCACATAAAGCACATTATGTAACACATGTTTGTAGCACTTTTATATTATAATACTGATGTAACACTTTTGTGGCACTTCATAAATATGTAACACTTATTTGTAACAGTTTCAAATAAGTAACAATTTTTAAGTATCACTTTTCTTTGCTATTGTTTTGGTAACACAAATATGTATCACTTTGATTTAAACTCTCCAGGTAACACCATATTTAATTAATTGTAACACTTTTTTTGCTATATTTTGGTAACACAAAATTATGTTGCTTTAATTAATTAATGCGAACGATTTATTTAGTTAATTGTTATCGCAAAATTAGGTAAACACAAAAGTAATATTTTTTCTTAATTTTTATTTTGCTTTTAATATTTTAGTAATATAATCTATAAATATTAATAAATGCCAATTTTCATAGTTTCTTACCCTTTATTTTTCTTCTTTATTGTATACGAGAGTTTAGTATGTTTACTTGTAGCATTAACATAATTTCCTATTTCATAAATAAAATATATTATTTATTTATTTGTTAATTTTTAATTTATTGTTATTAATTCTATTATATGGAGCATATATATAAGTGATACATAATCAATTGCTAATTGTTATATGACATTACAAGAAACCTATAGAATGCCACATATTTTATCGATGGAAATTATTTGCGGTATTACCGAAGGTTTTATTTTTTTTTAGCTCTTTTTTTAAAAATAATTACCAATGTAATTAATTCTGTCATAATATCCACAAAAATCCTAGGTAAATTTTTTTATTCTTATTTAATATTTTTAAGTTTACTGATGGAAACTAATTTCACGCAACCTTTTTTTTAAAAAAATTCAACGAAAATTGGTGTCGTCGATAATTACTTATGGTTTTTACATCGGTAAATTAATTTTTTTGTTTCTATACTTCGTTTTATTTTTACCTATGGAAAATCAATTCGTTGATAAATTTATTTGATATTTTTTTATATTTTTATTATGGTCTTTGATATATAATATATGATATAAATTTATATTTATATTGTATAATATAATTTTAATACATATAGTATATAATATAAATTTTAATATATATAAGTATATATATGTGTGTGTATATAAAAATCAAAACAAAAGATGCAATAAGAATCAATTTAGCCCGGTGGCAAATTACCATTTCCAAACAATATAGGTCTTGGGTTTGATACTTTTTAAATGCCAGGAAAAGTGCTACAAAAAAATATTACATTTTCCCAATACAAATATTTATATTTTGACAAAAAAAAAAGGTGCTACATTAGTCTAATGTGTAATATTTTTTAATTTATTTTATAAAGTGTTACAATATATGAGTACTTAATGTAAGACTTAGAAAAAGTATCATTAAAGCAATTAAAAGTGATACCATAGAATATAGGTAGCACAAGCAAGTTCATCACCATAGAAAGTGCTACATTTGTCTACAGTAATATTTTATGGCTATTATGTAGCATTTTGTGGGTATTACCTTATGTAACTTATGTTGTAGTGATCATACAAAAACGACAATTACGTCAGCGTTTGAAAAAACAAAATTGTTTGGGAAAATGATGTGTTAAGTGCGTATAACATTGGTGCAAAACCAATCTCTTGCCTGATCTAAAAGGTTAACATCGGCCGAAAGATGATGTCTCCTAAAAAGAAACGATGTTTAGGCTAGGATCCGCCAAAGTTAATAACATGAGTTGTAAAACAATGTCTTTCGTTGTAACAACATGGCTTTTTACATGTTTAAAAAAATGTTGAATATGCAGACTTTTAACATTAGCGATTATGACATCAGTCGATTTTCACATAGACGTTGGCTAAAAAAACAATTCTTTGAGTGTTTTTCTTATAGTGCAAATAATTCTCTCTTTAAAACAACTTCTTCTTCCTATTTGTTCCTTCCCTCCCTCATCCTCCCTCCATGGAAGGATGGGAGAGTCCTACTTGTGTTTGCTCTATCATACTCCATTCGTCCCAAATACATAGTCCACTATTCCACTTTGGGATGTCTCAACTATGTAGTCAACTTTCTATATTTAAGTACTTTTCCATTCTTTTACTATTATACCCATATTTAATATGCATTTTATGATTTACACTATGAGAAAAACACATTACATTCCATTGAAGAAGGAATGAATATGCAGTGGAGTGTTCAAAGAATAATAGGGAATATAAACTAAAAATATTTGCTGAGAATTTACTACTATCATTCATTGATCAATGGAACAGTACCAGCAGGTACTTATAGTACATGAAGGCAATCTAATCCATACAAGTGTCATCATCTAAATCATTCTCATATAACAAACAATTACCAATAATGAGCTAGTAATCATATAATATTCAGTACAAAATGGAATCTCTGCAATCATAATGACATCATGGATGACATCACTCAACTGACTCACTAAGGTCTTGTTTGCTTTCATTCCCCCTCAATTCGAAGGAGGCATGAAGTAAAACATTCAACTTATTTTGAAGCCGAGTGAAGAATTGGATTGTGAGAGGTTTGGTGAAAATATCACCAACTTGATCCAAAGATGGGACGTATTAAACGCGCCGATGAATAATTTGCAACCTTGTCCCCGATGTAATGCACCGATTTCCAAATGTTTAGTTCGTGCATGATGAACTAGTTACCTGCTAAAGAAATGGCTCCAAGAGTATCCATCCAAATCAATGCTTTTCTATCCAAAAAGAATTTGAGCTCATTGAGAAGCAATTGAACCCACAATATATCACAAGTGACCAAAGCTAAACTCTCTGCTTTCGTGCTAGATCTAGAGACCGTTGGTTGTTTCTTTGAACTCTATGAAATCAATTTGTTCCCTAAGAACACTCAAAAACTTGAGGTACTTCTTCTGTCATCAAGGTCTGAAGCCCAATCGGCATCAGGAAATGCTCGATGGTTAAGAGAGGATGATGCTAAATACCTTAAGATCCATTTTACAGCTTTCCAATGCGTATCCAATGGGTTTTGCATACACTGGCTCACTCGATTAACACTAAAACTGATCTCAGGCCTTGTCAATGTCGCATATTGCAAGCCACCAACAATACTTCTGTATAGCTTACTATATGAAAATAGGATTGCCATCAAATTTTGACAGAAAAAGGAGAGCTAACCATAGGTGTAGCAAGTCCCTTACCTGTTTTCATTCCAGCCTTATCCAACAATTCCTCCATATATTTCCTTTGATTAAGATATATTCCATCCTTCCTATGTGTGATTTCAATACTAAGGAAATAATTCGATTTCCCAAGTCTTTTAGCGAAAAGAATCGATGCATCTCATCTATCACAACTTGAATTTCCTCTTGTTGGTTGCACTCGTAATCACAATATCATCCAAGTAAGCTAAAACCAAAAGATGCAAGAATTCCCAGTTCATTTGTAGTACAAGGAGTTATCAGACTTTGCATCAGAGTACCCCAATTGGATGTTGTTTAAGCCCATAAAGAGATTTCTTCAACTTACAAACAAGAGAAGCTGAATTACTCTAAATCCAGGGGTTTTTCCATATAAAGCTCTGTGTCCAGCTCTCCATTAAGAAAGGCATTAGCAACATCCAACTATCTAATATGCCAAGCTTGAGACAGAGCAATGCTCAAAACAATTTGAATGGTTGCTGGTTTTACCACTGGACTAAAGGTCTCAGTGCAATAAAATCCCAAAGTATGAGTGTATCCTTTAGCAACCAATCTTGCTTTGTATTTAACAAGACTCCCATCAGCATTTCTTTTGGTTTTAAAATCCATTGGCAGCCAATACCTTTCTTGTTGTAGGGCAATGTACAAAGAGTCCATGTATTATTCTTGATGAGATCTCCACACTCTTGTGCCATAGCATGTTTCCATTTTGGTACAGATAAAGCCTCTTGGATAGACTGTTGTTCTTCAAGAATCTGTAAGTGTAGACCTTAGGCTTATGAATACCTACTTTGTTTCGAGTGATCATATGATGGGTACATATATTATCTGCGACATCATTGGGAACAGACTAAAAAGGATCATTAGTGGAACAGAAATAGTTTGGCCATTAGCTTGAATTGGTAATTCCACATATAATTGACCACATTCTTCTAAAGACATGGGAGATGTTGAATTGGAAGAATGAGAGGTGTGAAGAGAGGTGTGAGGACTAGGAGGAGTGGCAGGGAAGTTATCACTAGAAGAAGGAGAAGCAGGATCATTGGGATCATTTGTAAAGAAAGACTGAGCAAGAGGTATTTGGGAAATGGTATGAAAACTGTTATCAGTATGATGATGTTGAGATGGAGTGTTATGTTTGCTATTATTGTGAAAAGGAAATTTGGACTCATCAAAAACAAAATGTCTAGTAATGATAACTTTGTTATTAGGAAGAAGAACCTTGTAGCCTTTATATTGACTGATGTAGCCAAGAAAAACAGAAGACTGACTCCTATATTCAAGTTTATGCTTGTTATAAGGCCGTAGATATGGATAACAAAGACACCTAAAGACTTTAAGATGATGGAGGTTAGGTTCTTGTCTAGTCAATGCTACTATTGGAGTTTGAAAAAGGACTGGCTTAGAGGGTGTTCTATTTATCAAATATGCAGCACTAGTGAAAGCTGCATCGCAGAACCTTTTACGCATGTGACTTTGAGCCATCAAGGCTAGACCAACTTCTACAATATCTCTATGTTTCTTTCAGCAAGACCATTTTGTTGCGGTGTATATGGGCAAGGGAATCGATGCAAAATGCTATGGGAAACAAGGTAATTAGTTAAGGTTTTGAATTCTCCACCTCCATCAGTTTGTAATATTTTAATGGTTATGTGATATTGATTTTCAATAAATTTTCTAAGACGCACAAAGGCTGTGAAAGTATCAGATTTAGCCTTAAGAAGATAAAGCCATATATATCGAGTAGCATCATCAACAAAACTAACATAATAGGAATATGTTGCTGCTGACTTCAGAGGAGAGGGTCCCCATAAGTCAATATGAATAAGATTAAAAGGCTTGTAGTTGTATGAATCAGAATTGTGAAAAGGTAATTTGTGTGATTTAGATAAAAGACATGAAGAACATAGAGGCTGATTTTCATTAGCAAGATAAGGAACATTACAACTGTGAAGGGCCCTTTTAACAACCTTAAAAGAAGGATGCCCAAGTCAAGAATGCCAAACATCCAATCTTATTCTCCCTAACTGTAGTATAATTGATGGACATAAAACCAGAATTATGCTTATTTAGTGGGCTTCAGGAGGTCTGCAAGGCAGAGGACTTGGAACTTGAGAGTGTAAAGTTGTAGAGGCTGTTTCTAAGAGCTCCTTGAAGTAGAACATTCCCTGTGCACTGATCTTTCACAAGACAAAAAGATGGGTGAAATTCAAATAGAACATTATTATTTTGAGCAAATTGGCTAACTCTAAAGAGATTCTTTGTTATGTGAGGAACATGCAAGAGATTTTTAAGAAGAAAAGAATGGTTAGAAGAATGAAAATTAGAATTGGGTGGTGCAACTACAATATTACCAAAATGAGCAATATTCAAACCTTGTCCATTTCCAACTTGCACCTTCTCAGTTCCCTGGTAGTCACTGGCAATATTGAGATTTCACATATAATTTGTCACATGATTGGTAGCACCATAATCAGGATACCAATTCAAATCCTGATAAGCTTCTTCAGTAGAAATACTTGCAACATTCACATTTTAATGTCCAAAGGAACTTCGCTGATAATTCTACTGTTGCTGGTGTGGTCAAGAAGGTGTGAAATTAAGAACAACCCTGTAGAAACATCTCTCTGCAGTGTGATTGTTGTAGTGACAGATCTGGCATCATGGTCTATTTCCTCCATATCTGCCTCCTCTTCCTCTAGCACCACCAAACCTGCCTCTAGCTACCTCTGTTGGTGCCATTAAAATTCTGATCTCTATTACTCCCATTTTATTTATGATAGTATTCTCTTCCTCTTGGGGCATGGTTTCCTCATCCTCTTCTGTTTCCAATGTTCTGTGTGTGAGTGGCAAGATTCACAAAGAAAGATCCATCTTCAATAATATTTCGACCTTCAAAGGTTTCCAATATGTTCTCAAAACTAAGCAACAGAGCATGAAGTTCACTCAAACTCCAAGGCTCAAGTCTGGAAGTGGCTGAAACCACAACTGGGTTATACTCAGGAGCAAGTCCATTCAAAACATACATTACTTGATCCTTTTGGCTAACTGGCTCACCAGTAGAACCCAACAAATCACAACAACTTTTGATTTTGTTCAAATATTCTTTCATCTGTAAATTCCCTTTCTTAAGAGTTTGCAAATTCAACCTATATTGCATGATTTTAGCTTGATTATGGCTTGCAAAAGTAGGTTTCAAACATTCCCAGATTTCTTTGGAAGTATTTAAACCAACAGTGGTGATTAAAATACTTTCAGATAAGGATGGCAATAACCATGAAGCCGGCAATTGGTCTTGTCTATTCCACTGTAAATAAGAGGGATTAGTTGTTCTTGGACCCTCAGTTTCAGAGGCACCTAGAGTATACTCATCCGGCATGGGATTTGAGCCGAGTGAGATAACCCTCCAAGCCATAACCTCTAATAGCGACCCATTTGTTGTTTCCACACAAGATAGTTGCACTTTCGAGGAGCTTAACAAACAAGTTGGCTCTGTGGTTGAATAATTTGCTCATTATTCCTTCCCAGATTAGCGACCATAGATAGAAAATAAAATAAAGGCGAGAAAGTTTTAAAATGGTTCGAGTCGGGTCTCACCCTGCTCGATACCATGTGAGAAAAGCACATTACATTCCATTGAAGAAGGAATGAATATGCAGTGGAGTGTTTGCAGAGAATAATAATGAATATAACTAAAAATATTTGCTGAGAATTTGCTACCATCATTCATTAATCAATGGAACAGTACCAACAGGTACTTATAGTACATGAAGGCAATCTATATCATACAAGTGTCATAATTTAAATCATTCTCATATAACAAACTAATTATTACCAATAATAAGCTAGTAACCCTGTACTATTCACTACAAAATGGAATCTCAGCAAATCATAATGACATCATGGATGACATCACTCAGCTGACTCACTAAGGTATTGTTTGCTTTCATACACTATTCATTAAATAAAGGCAAATCAAGTAAATAGTTAACATATCTGAAGTTTCTAATACTTTTTTTTAATTTGTGTGAATAATCAAATTGGACTATATATTTGAGACGGAGAGAGTATATATATTTAATTAACTTATTATATTCTTGATAACCACGAGAAAATTTTCATATGTTATAACGATATTAGTAAGACCGCAAATACAATTTTTATTAATATAATGCAACTTTTATTCCAAATCATGTAATTAAAGATCTACATCATAGTAGCTGAAGAAGAAATCAGCTCTAACTTGCACAAAAGAAAAAAATATTAAAGTACTCCTTGCAACAATAATATTCCATTTTTTCGTTTTGTTCCTCGATCAGCGCATGCAATGACACATTAATGGAACCTTGGGACTGAGTTTGACACATTCGCCCTTGTGATTGCAATACCCATTATCGCAGCAAACTTTGATACAATCTTGATTCGACACGCATGTCCCAAAGTAGTAATTATACGGCGGCGAATCTTTGTTACCTGCCTCTAAAAATTTCATGCAGAAATCAATTTGTAATTATTCATAATAAACTGAAATAAATAATATATACCCATATATATATAACAAAATTGATTCTTGGATTTAATTATATATCTAATTAAAATTGTTGTGGTGTTTTTGTGATTAATTTCTGAGTGTTTTCTTGTTTATTTTCACGTATAGTTAACCTGTGTAGAAGGTGCGTGCTTAATATTAATCTCAATTTAAGAAAGAATAATTAAAATTTAGTAATTTGGGCATTTGTAGTACAATAAATGTTTGTTGAAATTACCAATAAAACATTAACAATAACCTACACTACAACATACTCCCTCCTATTCACAATAAGTGTCTTTCTAAGAAAAAACGCACATATTAAGAAATGTATTAAAATACCCAATATAACCTTAATTAATCATAAATGTTGCTTTAAAAGAAAAAAAATTATACATTATTATTAATAAATATAAGGGTAATTTGGGAAAAAAATTTCATTAGTCTTGAAAATATCAAAAGGACATTCTTTTTTAATAAATTTTTATGTGCCAAAAAGACATTTATTATGAATAGGAGGGAGCAAATAATATTAAGTAACACTCAAAAAATGTTACTTAATGCTGATAAAATGTTACTATAGACAATAGGTAGCACTTTTATGGTGTTGCACTTGTCCGTGCTACTTATAGTCTAAGATATCACTTTTATTAGCTTTTAGTGATACTTTTTTTAAGTGTTACATTAAGTTCTCTATTGGTAACACTTTGAAGCAACATTTCTAAAGTGTTACATATGAATCTTATGTAACAATTTTTGCAACACTTTTTATATTTGTAACACTTTTAAAAAAATACTTCTACACTGTTACATATGAATCTTATGTAACACTTTTTTTGTAGCACTTTGTAGAAATACTATTTTTGCCACCAAGTAGATTCGAACCCACGACATGTTATGTGTGGAAGTGACAATTTGCCACTAACGTAAGTTGATTCTTATATCAACTTTTGTTTTGTTTTATATATACACACACATATATAGTTTAAAATTGTATGTAAAATATATTATATGTATATAATATATTTTATATAATAAAGATTATATTATATAATATATGTATTAAATTATATTATACACTGTATATATCAAATTTTAGATTATATAGTATATAGTTTGAAAATCATATTATGTTATATATTAAAGGAAATAAAAAATTAAAATATCAAAAATATATAAAATAAATTTATCGACTGATCAATATTTAATCAGTAAAAATAAAAAATATATATAAATATAAATTAATTTACCGACAAATAAAAAAGTTCTAACACTAAAAAAGTTAAATAATGAAAAAATAATTTACCTACGAAAAATATTTCTAAGTGATTACCGACAACATCAATTTTCATTGGTATTTTTATTTAAAAAGTAAAAAAAAAAAATTAACGATGAAATTGGTATTCGTTAGTAAAAATTAAAAAAATAAATAAATAATAATAATAAAATATATACATCCGCATTTTCCATCATTATTACGACGAAATTAATTACCTCCGTAAAAAATAAAAAATAAAAGCAAAACTAAAATACTTTATTAAAAGAAAATAAAAATTCCATAAAAAAAACAGAGTACATGAAGTCTACAATTTTTAGGTTTGGTGGTTTTTATTTGTCTTCACATATTTTGTGACATCAATTAATTAAATAAATCATTGACATGATTTAATGATATATAATTTTGTGTTACTAAAATATAGCCTAAAAAGTGTTGCAATTGATAAAATATATTGTTACCAAAAGTGCTTCTTAAATAAAGTGATACCTATTTCGTTACAAAATAAATAACAAAAAAATGATACTTAAAAAGTGTTACTTATTTAAAAGTGTTACATATAAGCGTTACATATTAATAAAGTGCTACAAAAGTGTTACATAACAATAATAATATAAAAAGTGTTACAAACACGTGTGGCGTGTTATATATGTACCTTATGTAAAAAGTGCTACAAATTTGTGTTACCTAATGTCATTTATGTTGTAGTACTAAAAGACGTAATAGCAAAAAAAAAAGGAAAAAAAGTTGTATCAATTAAAAGATATGTTTTATATATGTAGGAACTTTTTGCTTTTAAAAGAAATGGTTTATTGTAGCAGAAGTTGGTAGTGTTTGAAAATAAAATAAAAAGTTGAGAATCAGAAGTTGAGAGTGTTTGATGAAAAAATTGTATTTATTTGGTTGTAAAAGTCAAACCAAAAGCAAAAATAGAATCTAAAGCACGCATTTCATCGCTTTTAGATTCTAATTAAATGAAGCAAGTGCAGAATCAAAAGCAAAATTTGGCCCCTACAAACTCTAATATGTGCTTTTTTTAAGCAAAAAAATGAGAAATACTTTTTTTAGTGATTGCAAATACTCTCACAATATAGTTATATATATATAATATATATATATATAATGAAATTAATTAAAGAGGATTATACCCAAACTCTTTTCAGCGGTCACGATCAAAACCATTGCCATGCAAACAAGCAGTCCAACTAGAGGTTTTTTGAGAGAAGCCATCGTTAATTTCTGCCAAAGGTATAATTAATCCAGAATACCCAGCCCAATTATTTATACTAATTACTAAAGTGTCTTGATTGTACCCTTTGAAATTATTACTACAATCATATTTAGAAAATTTTGTTACATGCAGCATTGGATTACATTATTACTAAAATCATTCAGGAAAATTGTATTACATGCAGAATTATATTACAAGAATATGATAGAGAATATTGCTTATCAGTCCTATGATAATCACATTGATATTACCTGGTTCTTATATCCTAGAAATAAGGAGATTGTGACACTTGTTACAATCATAGTATAGGATGATACAATTCTATTATAAGGAATATTACAACTGTATTTTATGTTGTACTATACCCAAGTAATCTAGTCCTATATATACCGTTGTACAAGGTTGCTGAGGTTTATGCTTTTGAATACAAATCAATATAATTGGTAGCTTAGTATTAATGGCTTCTCTTTCATTTTCCAATTATAGCTTTTATCTGATTTTCTATCATGGTATCAGAGCAGGATAATTCCTGGCTCTGATATCCCTCTTCCTTTTTCATTATGAGTCAATCATCTAGTTCAGCAAGTTCTATCATGAGTACCAGCAGTACTAGTAGTTCTTTATCTGTTATATTTCCTCAAAATCAACTAGTCTCAGTAAAACTTGATGAGACTAATTTTCTCATATGGAAACAACAGATTTCCACAACTATAAAAGGGTATTGTCTTGAAGACTTCATTTCAAGAACCTCCCCTGCTCTTATGAAGATAGCGAAGAGAAGATCTTAAATCCTGATTTTTCATCTTGGTAGAGACAAGACCATATTCTTGCCTCATATATGGATTTTTTTCTCCTTATCCGAAAGTATACTTGTTATGATGGTTGGATTGAGCTCATCTCACTACAACATAAATGACATTAGGTAACACAAATTTTGTAGCACTTTTTACATAAGGTGCATATGTAATACATGTTTGTAACACTTTTACATTACAATATTTATGTAACACGTTTGTAGCACTTTATCAATTTGTAACACTTATATGTAACACTTTTATATAAGTAACACTTTTTAAGTATCACTTTTTTTTGTTATTTCTTTTGTAACGCAAATAGGTAACACTTTTATCAATATGTAACGCTTATATGTAACACTTTTATATAAGTAAAACACTTTTTAAGTATCAATTTGTTTTTGTTATTTCTTTTGTAACGCATATAGGTATCACTTTATTTAAGAAGCACTCTTGGCAATACTATATTTTATTGATTGTAACACTTTTTAAGCTATATTTTAGTAACATAAAATTATATAACTATCATTAAATCATGTCAAAGATTTATTTAATTAATTGATGTCACCAAACCTAAAAATTGTAGACATCATGTACTCTGTTTTTTTAATTGAATTTTGTTTTCTTTTTACAAAGTATTTTAGTTTTGCTTTTATTTTTTTAGTTTTTACGAAGGCAATTAATTCCGTCTTAATACCGACGGAAAATGCGCATGTATATATTTTATTATTATTATTTATGTATTTTTTTATTTTTACTAACGGAGACCAATTTCATCGTTAACTTTATTTCTTATTTTGTTTTACTTTTTAAAAAAATATTACCAATGAAAATTGATGTTGTCGGTAATTACTTAGAAATTTTTTCCGTCGGTAAATTATTTTTCCGTTATTTTTTTTATTATTTAATTTTTTTCTGTTAGAACTTTTTTATCTGTCGGTAAATTACTTTTATATTTTATATATTTTTTATTTTTACCGATTGAATATTTATCAGTTGATCAATATATAATATAATATGATTTTCAAACTATATACTATATAAAATTTGATATATACAGTGTATAATATAATTTAATACATATATTATAAAATATAATATATTATATATAATATATTATATATACATATAATATATATATATATATGTGTGTGTGCGTGTATATGTAAAACAAAGCAAAAGTTGTAATAAGAATCAACTTAGCTTAGTGGCAAATTGCCACTTCCATACGTAACAGGTCATGGGTTCGAATCTACTTGGTGGCAAAAAATAGTATTTCTACGAAGTGCTACAAAAAAGTGTTACAAAAAAGTGTTACATAAGATTCATATGTAATACTTTAGAAATATTGCTTCAAACTATTACCAATAGAAAATTTAATGTAACACTTAGAAAAAGTGTTACTTAAAGCTAATAAATTAAAGTGATACCTTAGACTATAGGTAGCACGGGCAAATGTAGCGCGATAAAAGTGCTACCTATTGTCTATAGTAACATTTTATGACCACTAGGTAACATTTTTTGAGTGTTACCTAATGTCATTTATGTTGTAGTGCGATCTCTTGAAATATGGTCTGCTCTTGAGACTAATTTGCTAGCCAGTCACAAGCAAAATTAATGCAGTATAAATTAAAACTCCAAACACTGAAGAAAGGAGATTTAAGCATGAGAGAATATCTCAACAAAGTTAAGAACTATTGTGATGTTTTGGCTTCAACTGGTCATAAGGTGTCTGAAACCGATCATATTTTGCATATTTTATCCGCCTCGTGTCAATACAATCCTGTTATGGTGTCTGTTACATCCAGATTTGAACCATGTAGCCTCCTTGATGTTTAGTGTCACGCCCCAAACGGGACGGGACGAACGATCCACAACTTAAATACAATAACTAAACAGTCCAGACAAATATCAACGAGAACCCAATGAGACAGAGTCTAAATAGCAAAATGAAATAAATAACGAGATACAAGTTACAACTTAAAGTCTACAATCCATCATCCAAATTACGACCCGAAAATCAACAAAATAGCAACTTAAAGTCAAAGGGTCCTACGCCCCTTAATTACAAACCCGAATGGAACAAAATACAAAAGTCCGACAACAACATAAGAAAAGAGTCCAATCAACAAAAAGAAATAGTAAATCCAACAAGCGTAGTACAAGGTTTCAATCCAGAGCCGGTTCAGCATCTCCAACGAAATCCTCATCTAAGGTTTGAAAACAGGTGGGGATGAGACAAAAATCTCATGGATGGGGTGATCGGTAATGCGAGTGTGGCGCAATATAGTTAATGTGAGAAAACAGTTATATGAAAACGCGTGAGTATGATGCATGAATTCACACACAGTTCGCAAGCGTCGTGATAAAATAATACAATAGTATATTTATACAGTTCAAGAAAACAGTTCATGGTCACACAGGCACTATGTGATTCAGTCAAGACAGGTAGGATTGCGTACAGAAGTGTAACGCCAATCCTATATATGCAAAACAGGTAGCGGTTGCGTACGGAAATGTAACGCCAACCAAAATGGGTCCGATAACTCCTAATCGTGTGGATCGACAAATGATTCCTTCGTTCTTCCTTGTAACTCCCCAACGATGGTCCAAGACCGGCACCTTATCGCTCCGTAGGCAAAGACAAAATCCACAGTGGAGCTTGCAAGGCTCGGATCTGTCATAATCATGATTATACCTCGATTACGACGTTTCCCTTGGACAAACTCCGTCCCTCAGTTGCGGGATTAGGACGATGGGGCCGGAAGAGTGGAATAGCAGCCGAGCTGCCTGGTTCCATCCCCGACGTATCCATTCCGACTGTGAGCTCGACACACCAAGTTGACTCAGGTAGGAAAGTAATTACAAGTACAGGCAGTCAACCAGACAGTCGAGTATTATTGATTCAGGGAAGCAGTTCAGGAAAATTTTTGAAAATGCGAGTGGTAATTATGGCGTTGGTGGAGTTTTTGGATGAAGATGATTATCGGAAGGATAAGCAACCTTCGATATCTTGAAAGATTAGGTGGGACATAAGTCCCGTTATAGATTCAATTCGCAAGGCGAGGAAGTCGCTCCGCGATCGGGTATTAATCGGTCAAATTGATCCGATAAGTCAAGGGTTTTTGGGAAAGTAAAATACTTTAATTAAATTTCTAAGTCAGAGAGTCCAGGGCTATTTTAGTAAGAGAGAAAATAATTTGAGTTAGGTCTATTTTAAAAGAAAAATTGTAATTTAGCCCCGTTTTGTAAAAACTAACACTTTTGGGGTTAAAAATTGAATAATTAAATATCCCGACCTTGAAAAATTACGAGGTCAGTTCCTAAATTCTCCAAATTGTCCAGAGATTCAGGTTTATAAAGTTTTGAGGTCGAGTTTTTATAAAAATCTCACATTGGCCCCAAATTTGTAAAAATTGCAAATTCGGACCTTAAGTTTTAAAAATTTCGGAACTCACAAACCGGAAGAGCTTTTAATGTGATTCCAGTTGGAAAATGTCACTAAGGTTAGTAGGATATTGGGACAAAAGCCGATTTTAAAAGAAATATGTGTAGGTCCTTTAACTTTTGAAAATATCATTTATATCCCATTTTGAAATAATTGCCTTTAAGGCTTTTAGTGGTCCAATTGTTATGTAATTTGAACCTTGGGTCCAAAATATAATTAAGTTATAGTTAAGTTAGTATTTCCATGTGCATGGACTGCATAAGTCCTGGAAATTTCATTTGGGTCCTCAAGTTTAATATTTTACACATTAGTCCCTCAATTTTAGTAAAATTGCTTTCCAAGCCCTAACCACTTGGATTTTTGGAATACTTTTAAAATATGTAATTCCCAGTACCTTAAGAGTAAAAATTTCAAATTTTAAAGTTAAGTTCTGGTACAGTTTTAAAAATTGCAAATTAGCCCTTAAACTTTCAAAATTTTACAATCTAGTCCTTGGGCTTTTAAAGGTTGATTTTATTTATCTTAAAACTCTTAATACTTTATTAAAATGTCCAAAAGTCATTTTTGAACCTGAGTACAGTCCCAAATTTCGAAATTTGTAGAGGGGTCCTTTAACTTTTATTTTCTTGCAATTTAGTCCACCAACTTTCCATTTTTGCATTTTTAAGTCCAAAATTGAAATTTAATCAATTATGCTCGACTTTTCCAGGTTATAAGTCATCCAAAACATAGATTTAAAGATCATACACATGCATGTCCAATACATACAAGAATTCATCAATTAAAACAATAAAGTGTACATGCATGCACCTAAAATTCAATAAATACCAATTTTGAGCAACTCTTGAGAATTTTCATGATTTGATATATAAATTTGACATGCAATACATAGATTATATATATCTCAAGGCCCATGATCAAATTTTCTACATGCATTTAATCAAAACACCTAAAAGTTGGAAAATATTTTTCCACCCACCTTAAATTTGGAAATTGTGAAATAAAAGGATAATTTCACAATTTTTGGATGAGGCTTCTTAGGTCAGCCCCTAGGTTAAGAAATATCAAAAATTTGGAGTTAGGAAAATGAGAGAAAAATTAAGGAGAAAAAGAAGGAAATAAGGAAATGAAAAGGACTACACTTTACCTTGTGTAGTAGATGTTTGGAGACTAGTTGAAGCTCAAAAATTGGAAATTTTGGCTCAACTCCAAAATCTCCTAAGGTCAGCCCCTATTTCTCAAAAATGAAAAAGGGGTGTTAAAATTTGAAAAAAATAGGAAGAGTAGGAAAGAAGGGGTCTAGTACTCAATTCTTACCTTGTAGTCTAATTTCCTCTACTATTTCTTCTTCAAGCTTGAGGTCCTTCTTCAAAAATGTTGTCAAGCTCTAATCTTCAAGGTCTTCTAAATGTACTTCCAAACCAAATTCAAACTTAAGTTAAGAAGGTGGAAGAGATGAACAATGTGATATCAAAAATGGATTGAAGATAAAATTTCTTACCTTGTATGATGATGGTTTGATTTTTAGTGAAGAATAAGAGGAAAATGTTGAAAATTTTTCTAAGTATAGAAGAAGAAAGTGAAAGGAAGAATAGAGAGAAGTTGGGAGTTTTTAGAGAGAAGGAGGAGAATTGATTTGGAAGATCAAATGTGTTGGTGAAATTTTTGAACCAAATTTTTGAAGAAATTGGCCTTGTGGCCGTCCAACATGGAGAGAGAGAGAGAGAGAGAGAGAGAGAGAGATTTTTGTTCAAATTGTGTCTTGTAATTTGCCTCATGCATGGGAGACAAAGTGCAAGTCAAAGTATGGGCTTGAATGGTGTTGGGGAATATTGAGAAGAATGTTGGTAAAGTGGGAATAAGTTGGGAAAAATAGTAATAAAGAATTGGTGTATAAGATGATGTGTATAATTTTTGAATTAATGATATAATTATACACAAGATGACTAATATATGGTGTAGGTGTACAAGAGTTGGATGATATTTTTACTCCAAAAATATCCACCATGGCCGTCCACTATGAGGGCAATATGGTAATTTCATATATTTTTTTTTGTCCCAAATTTGATGATAATAGATGAAATATATCAATCTCCAAAATAATTAGTGATTTTCTTGATCACTTGTAAGTCTCATGATCACTTAATCTAAATCAAATTCTTAATTCTATAAGGTAAAAGTCTCTAAAATAACTAGTCTCTTAAGATTCTAAGGTGACTAATAAATACAAAAATAGTAATAATGATCAATCAAGTGATCATAAATGAGGAATAGAATTAATAAAGATCATGATCACAAGTAATTAAGTAAAATGAAATAAAATACAAAATGTATATATTATTAATAATTATCCGTCAAAATGACGCGGTAAAATAGTCGATAAAAAGTATAAACGACAATAAGGATCAATTAATAGCTTCGGAAAAATTGGGGCTTCACATCCTCCCCTCCTTAAAAGAATTTGGTCCCCAAATTCTCTTGAATAGTTCGATATTGATTCCTTATGTCTTCTTCCATCTCCCACGTTGCATCTTCGTCTCGGTTGTGGTTCTCGCCACACCACTTTAACCATCGGAATTTCTCTCTTACGCAATCCATCGTATCTGGCGATCAATGATCCGGATTGGCCTCTCGGTGTAGGATAGATTTTCCATTAGAGGAGGAGTATCTCGGTGATGATATGCTCGGGATCCGGTTGATAGTTCTTCCGTCTCGACACGTGGAATACATCGTGCATTCCCGCATATGGTCTTTGGTAACTCGAGTCCGTAGGCTAACTTCCCGATCCTCCGTATAATCTTGTAAGGTCCAACATATCTCGGACTCAACTTGCCTCCTTTCTTTGGATTGATCAATCCTTTACGTGGTGAGAGTCCGAGAAATACTTCATCACCGACTTCAAATTCCAAATCCTTTCTTCTCTTGTCCGTAACTCTTTTGGCGGCTCGAGCCGTGCGAATCCGCTCCTTGATCAGCTTGACCTTCTCCATGGCCTCTGAACTAAGTCGACCTTTGGAATCGAGGCGACTTTCGTTTCTTTTTCGAGTCCATTGGTCGTCAATCTCCCAATGTAGTGGGGATCTACATTTTCGCCCATATAATGCCTCGTAGGGTGCTATCCCAATCGTGGCCTGATAACTGTTATTGTAGGCGAACTCGGCTAATGGTAAGTGTGAATCCCAATTTCCTTGAAAATCTAAGGTGTAGGCTCGCAACATATCTTCAAGGGTTTGAATTGTTCGCTCGGACTGTCCATCGGTTTGTGGATGTGTTGCTGTGCTGAAACTTAGTGAGGTACCCAATTCCTCGTGCAAGCACTTCCAAAATCTGGAGACAAACCTCGGGTCTCTATCGGATACTATATCGACTGGTACTCCATGCAGTCGAATGATTTCCTGATATAAATGCGTGCAAGTTTACGCAAGCTATCGCTTTTCTTGATGGGTAAAAAGTGTGCGATTTCGTGAGTCGGTCTACAACTACCCAAATAGCATCATGGCCTCCTCTGGTCCTTGGTAGATCCGTCACGAAGTCCATCGTTATATGTTCCCATTTCCACTCAGGAATTCTCAACGGTTTTAGCAAACCGGATGGTCGTTGGTGTTCTGCTTTTACCCGTTGACAAGTCAAACATCTCGCAACGAATTCTGCTACTTGGTTCTTCATGTTTATCCACCAATAACTCTGTTTCAAATCCTTATACATCTTGTTTCCTCCAGGATGTATAGTGTATTTTGAACGGTGTGCCTCTGCTAGGATTCTATTCCTAATCCGCTCGTCATTCGGTACACACACTCGATTCGAGAGCCTGATAACTCCATCTTCAGGTACCGAGAATTCTGATCTTTCTCCTTTAAGTATCTTCTCCTTCAGTTTTTGAAGATGTGTATCTTTCTCTTGTGCTTCTTTTATCTCATTCAGCAGATTGGGTGTAACTGAAATGTTAGCACATGAAATCTGAGTATTGGTTCTCGTCAGATTCCAATTGCTCAACTCTTTTAATGATTCCCACTCTCGAATCATAAGTCCGCTAAGCTCGCACTAGAGCGCGTCGCTCTGACGTTAGCTTTCCCGGATGGTATTGAATATCAAAGTGATAGTCCTCAATCAACTCCATCCATCTCCGTTGCCTCAGATTGAGGTCTTTCTAGGAGAATAGATACTTCAAGCTCTTATGATCCGTGAAAACCGTGAATGTTGCTCCATAGAGATAGTGTCTCCATTTCTTCAATGCGAAAACTATCGCTACCAATTCCAAGTCATGCGTTGGATAATTGGCTTCATACGGCTTGAGTTTTCGTGATGCATAAGCAATAACTTTTCCTTCCTACGTGAGAACTGCTCCTAGTCCTTCTTTTGATGCATCACCGTAGACGACAAAGTTTTCGGTTCCCTTTGGAAGGGCTAAGACTGAGTCGTAGTAAGTCGTTTCTTCACTCTCTGAAACTTGCCTCGCACTTGTCATTCCATTCAAACTTGACTTGCTTCAGGTTAGTCGAGTGAGTGGTCCTTATCTTGGAGAAGTCCTGGATAAATCTTCGATAATATCCACTAGTCCTAGAAACTCCTGATTTCCGTTACGGACTCGGTTGTTTCCATTCAACCACCGTCTGTACCTTCAAGGATCTACCGCAATCCCGATGTCGGATACTATATGTCCCAAGAACGCGACTTCACTAAGCCAAAATTCGCACTTGCTTTGAATTTGGCATACGACCTTATGCTCTCGTAGTGTCTCTAAAACGATTTTTCGGATGACGTTAGTGCTCTTCTCTAGACTTAGAGTATACGAGTATGTCATCAATGAATATCACTACGAATTGATCCAAATAAGGTTGGAAGACTCGATGCATCGTCCATAAATGCCGCTGTGCATTCGTCGATCGAAAAAAAGCATCACTACAAACTCGTAGTGTTCATATCGAGTTTGAAATGCGCTTTGGAAATGTCTCCTTCGCGGATCATCGATTGGTAATATCCTTGTTGTAAATCAAACTTGAGTATACCGTCGCTCCTTGGAGTTGATCAAATAGTTCGTCTATCCTCGGGAGGGGATATTTGTTCTTGATGGTCACACTATTAAGACCACGATAATCTATACATAGTCTTAATGTACCATCCTTCTTTTTGACGAACAACACAAAAAGCTCCCCCGGAGGCGTACTCGGTCGGATAAATCCCACCCCGTTAGTTTTCGTAATTGCATTTTCAACTCCCCGTAACTCAAGAGGAGCCATTCTATATGGTGTTCGCACCTCGGGCGATCCTCGGAAACACCTCGATGGTGAACTCAACTTCCTATCGGGAGGGACAGTGGTGAGTTCTTGTGAAATACATCCGTGTATTTTGACACTCACAGTACTTGGTTGATTTGTGTCTCAACCTTGGGTTTGTTAATTACAAACGCCAAGTACCCCCGAGCCCCTCTAGTGATCCGCCTTCTCGCTTTCATTGCTGAAATGATTGGGGCAATCTTAACTCGTGCCCTTCCCGAAATCTCCACTTCGGGTTTTCCTGTTCACATAGCTTAATGGACTTGTTATGGTAATCCATTTGTGCATGGTGTGCGATAACTTGATTCATTCCCAATATCACGTCGTATTCGGATATAGGTAATAAGATCAAATCGGCGGAAAGTTTATCTCAAAGAATCTTAACTTCGTATGCATTATAGATAATATATGTTATCCGACTTGCACCCATAGGAGTTGACACTTCTAAGCATATAGGCATATGTTCCATGCATGCATGCGGTTTGTGTACAAAATGCGGTGCAACAAATGAATGCGTTGATCCAGGGTCGAACAATATTTTAGCGTAGTGGTTAGATACAAGAAGCGTACCTTCCACCACATCTGTTGCCTCCGGAGCCTCTGTCCGGCTAGTGCAAATGCTCGGCGGGCATCCTTGCCCGATTACCCTGGCCATTTCCCGCTTCGTGGGCTGCGTCTGTTTGTTTCGGTCGTCGTGCCGGGCAATCTTGCGGTGGTGCTGATTACTACCACAAATAAAACACCTTCCTTGTTTACGCCAACGATTGCCTCGGCAGTATGTCCTGTTTCGCAATGTGCACACTCTTGACCCGCTTTCCTTGCACCGGTCTCTTTCCTTTGTCTGTTTCGTTAATCGGTCCCTTCGAAACTTAGCGGCGGTTTAGATGGCTGTCCCCCACATCTGTCCTCTTAAGATCGCTTCGATGGCCTATTCTCACGAATCTGTCCAATACGGTTCGATCCCGCTCACTGTGAGAGTGCATTTACCGCGGGCCGAGTAGGTTGTCGATTCAACATCAACAACTATTTCTCGAGTTCCAGCTTCAATCCTCGAGTGAACTTGTAAAGCTTATCCTCTTGATCTTGATTGTCCCCGAGCATACTTGGACAATCGGTGAAATTCAGACTCATCGAGCCACAACAGTTCCCTTGCCTCAATCTATGGAATTCATCCCGGCGCTTCCTTCACGACCTGGGAATATCTTGTTCATTGAACTCAGCCAAGAAATTTCCCCATGTTCTCGATTACCGGTCTTGTTCCCATCTCCTTTCAAATGCCCTCCACCGCCTCTAGCAATTTATTCTAGATTTAAATACAAAGTGTGACTCTCGCTCGTTGGAGTATTGAAGAGCATTGAAGATATTTTCCAGCTTCTCTATCCATTCTTCTGCTTTCACATAGTCCGGCTCTCCTAAGAAGGTTGGTGGGTCGAACCGCAGGAATCGCTCCAACGTGCGATCGTTCGCCTCTCTGGTGGGTTCGGGAGCACGGGGTTGAGGCTCTGCCTGTTGCCTCATAAAAACCAAAGATTTCTTTGCCGTAGGCTTGTGCGGTCGATTGTCTCCTGCAGCGGTGGATGAGGTGGTGGTAATTCTGGAGAAGGTACCCGATCCCTGGGTACATCGTCGTCTCCTCGTGGAACGCGACGAGGTCTCCCACGTCCTCGATGTTCTGCCATTCTGTATCTTGAAGCGTTAGTTGCGATTCGCGAGTAAATGAATACAATAATTATTCGCGTAAAGCAAGAGATATCGCAGGGAAAGTAACATCAAACACAAGACACTGAATAATAGCAAAATGTATATCCATTAATGTAAAATTTGAATACACCCAAAGTACAACAGCAGAATACTAAGTCAGATACATGGAATCAAAATACACCCGAATCTAGTACAATAAATGTAAGGTACAACACTGGAATACACGCTACAACAACAAAAAAGTACAAACGACAATTTGCTAGCTAATCGGTGAGATCGCCATCATCGCCGCCGCAGCTATGTCTATAATCGGGGCTAGGTCGGGTGAGGCGGCGCCTCGACCTCGGGCCAATCCACGAAGTCAACCATTTGCCGAATCCTCGAGCCTCATCGAGTGGAGCAGCCTCGGGTGCCTTCGGCTCTCCATGTCGACTAGATCCTCCTCGGGATCCTCCTCGGCATCGTGCAAGTTCCGCCTCGGCGCGTGGCAATGGCCGAGCATTACTGCTAAAGCGACCTCTAGTGCGGCGTCTCTGCGAGCTAGGTCCTGTGTAAGGTCCTCTATGATCATCATCGCTTGATGAGGGTCTCCTCCAAGCGATCGACGGTCTTCTACGGGATGGGCGGGCGTCAATCTCCCATTTACGCGACCGTCGCTTGTCCTCTTCATCTTCTCCCGCATGTTATCCAGGCGCTCCCGATACTCAGATTTGGTCCTCCCGCTCTTATGGTGTTATCGCGTCCTTGATGACAAACCGGTCGGTCAGGTCGATTCGTTCTTCTCATCTTGGCTCATCGCCAAGCGCCGAGTCAGTCCCTATTGCGTTGGCGCTCCTGGGCTAGCTCTCGGGTCGCGCGCTTCACTTTCCCGGTGCCAATGAATCATCGATGCCGGTAATATTCCCGCCAAAGACGGGCATGGAATACATCCCACCATGTAGGCGGCGTCGGCTCCATCCCGATCAAACAAAACTAAGGTGGATCACCAAAGGTAGATGAAAGATAAGAAGAGAATAAGGAAGAATGAATAAGGGAAATCGATCAAGAATCAACTATGTCAAAACAAGTATGACTATGAAATCTCAAAGTATGCATTCTAACTTAGTTCAAACA
Organism: Rehmannia glutinosa; assembly: GCA_016081115.2. Taxonomy (NCBI): domain Eukaryota; kingdom Viridiplantae; phylum Streptophyta; class Magnoliopsida; order Lamiales; family Orobanchaceae; genus Rehmannia; species Rehmannia glutinosa. The sequence continues at coordinate 83,808,085 of CM071924.1, read as the reverse complement.
TCAATAAGGCGGTTCTATGCCAATTTGAAATCGATTTCACACTTAATTGGTCAAGTCGCAGATTACCCAAAACACAGACCGAGGGTCCTAACCTGGGTCAGCTCGGTGTAAGTTTCCATCTTACTAACCGAGCTCTGATACCACTCTAAATGTCACGCCCCAAACGAGACGCGACGAACGATCCACAACTTAAATACAATAACTAAATAGTCCGGACAAATATCAACGAGAACCCAATGAGACAGAGTCTAAATAGCAAAATGAAATAAATAATGATACAAGTTACAACTTAAAGTCTACAATCCATCATCCAAATTACAACCCGAAAATCAACAAAATAGCAACTTAAAGTCAAAGGGTCCTACGCCCCTTAATTACAAACCCGAATGGAACGAAATACAAAAGTCCGACAACAACATAAGAAAAGAGTCCAATCAACAACAAGAAATAGTAAATCCAACAAGCGTAGTACAAGGTCTCAATCCGAGCCGGTTCAAGATCTCCAACGAAATCCTCATCTAAGGTTTGAAAACAGGGGGATGAGACAAAAATCTCGATGGATGGGGTGATCGTAATGCGAGTGTGGCGCAATATAGTTAATGTGAGAAAACAGATTATATGAAAACGCGTGAGTATGATGCATGAATTCACACACGATTCATAGCGTCGTGATAAAATAATACAATAGTATATTTATACGATTCAAGAAAACATTCATGGTCACACAGCACTTTGTGATTCAAATCCAAAGACAGGTAGGATTGCGTACGGAAGTGTAACGCCAATCCTATGCAAAATGGTAAGCGGTTGCGTGCGGAAATGTAACGCCAACCAAAATGGGTCCAATAACTCCGAATCGTGTGGATCGACAACGATTCCTTCGTTCTTCCTTGTAACTCCCGGTCAAGTATGGTCCAAGACCGCACCTTATCGCTCCGTAGGCAAAGACAAAATCCACATTGGAGCTTGCAAGGCTCGGATCTGTCATAATCATGATTATACCTCATTACTACGACCGATTCCCTTGGACAAACTCCGTCTTTCGGTTGCGGGATTAGGGACGATGGGGCGCCTAAGAGTGGAATAGCGGTGAGCAGCCGGTTCCCATCCCCGACGTATCCATTCCGATCGTGAGCTCAACACACCAATTAGACTCAGGCAGAAAGTAATTATAAGTACAAAATCAACCAGGTAGTCGAGTATTATTGATTCAGGTAAGCAGTTCAGGAAAATTTTAGAAAACGTGAGTGGTAATTATGGCATTGGTGGAGTTTTTGGATGAAGATGATTATCAGAAGGATAAGCAACCTTCGATATCTTGAAAGATTAGGTGGGACATAAGTCCCGTTATAGATTCACGCAAGGCGGGAAAGTCGCTCGCGATCGGTATTAATCGGTCAAATTGATCCGATAAGTCAAGGGTTTTTGGGAAAGTAAAATACTTTAATTAAATCTCCAAGTCAGAGAGTCCAGGGCTATTTTAGTAAAAGAGAAAATAATTTGAGTTAGGTCTTTTATAAAAGAAAAATTGTAATTTAGCCCCGTTTTGTAAAAACTAACACTTTTGGGGTTAAAAATTGAATAATTAAATATCCCGACCTTGAAAAATTACGAGGTCAGTTCCTAGATTCTCCAAATTGTCCAGAGATTCAGGTTTTTAAAGTTTTGAGGTCGAGTTTTTATAAAAATCTCAGATTGGCCCCAAATTTGTAAAAATTGTCAATTCGGACCTTAAGTTTTAAAAAATTCGGAACTCACAAACCGGAAGGGCTTTTAATGTGATTCTAGTTGGAAAATGTCACTAAGGTTAGTAGGATATTGGGACAAAAGTAGTTTTTAAAAGAAATATGTGTAGGTCCTTTAACTTTTGAAATATCATTTATGTCCCATTTTGAAATAATTGCCTTTATGGCTTTTAGGGGTCCAATTGTTATGTAATTTGAACCTTGAGTCCAAAATATAATTAAGTTATAGTTAAGTTAGTATTTCCCGGTGCATGGGCTGCATAAGTCCTGGAAATTTCATTTGGGTCCTCAAGTTTAATATTTTACACATTAGTCCCTCAATTTTAGTAAAATTGCTTTCCAAGCCCTAACCACTTGGATTTTTGGAATAATTTTAAAATATGTAATTCCCAGTACCTTAAGAGTAAAATTTTTAAATTTTAAAGTTAAGGTCTGGTGCAGTTTTAAAAATTGCAAAGTAGCCCTTAAACTTTCAAAATTTTACAATCTAGTCCTTGGGCTTTTAAAGGTTGATTTTATTTATCTTAAAACTTTATTAAAATGTCCAAAAGTCATTTTTGAACCTGAGTACAGTCCCAAATTTCGAAATTTGCAGAGGGGTCCTTTAACTTTTATTTTATTTCAATTTAGTCCACCAACTTTCCATTTTTGCATTTTTAAGTCCAAAATTGAAATTTAATCAATTATGCTTGACTTTTCCAGGTTATAAGTCATCCAAAACATAGATTTAAAGATCATACACATGCATGTCCAATACATACAAGAATTCATCAATTAAAACAATAAAGTGTACATGCATGCACCTAAAATTCAATAAATAGCAATTTTGAGCAACTCTTGAGAATTTTCATGATTTGATATATAAATTTGACATGCAATACATAGATTATATATATCTCAAGGCTCATGATCAAATTTTCTACATGCATTTAATCAAAACACCTAAAAGTTGGAAAATATTTTTCCACCCACCTTAAATTTGGAAATTGTGAAATAAAAGGATAATTTCACAATTTTTGGATGAGGCTTCTTAGGTCAGCCCCTAAGTCAAGAAATATCAAAAATTTGAAGTTAGAAAAATGAGAGAAAAATTAAGGAGAAAAAGAAGGAAATAAGGAAATGAAAAGGACTACACTTTACCTTGTGTAGTAGATGTTTGGAGACTAGTTGAAGCTCAAAAATTGGAAATTTTGGCTCAACTCCAAAATCTCCTAAGGTCAGCCCCTATTTCTCAAAAATGAAAAAGGGGTGTTAAAATTTGAAAAAAACAGGAAGAGTAGGAAAGAAGGGGTCTAGTACTCAATTCTTACCTTGTAGTCTAATTTCCTCTACTATTTCTTCTTCAAGCTTGAGGTCCTTCTTCAAAAATGTTGTCAAGCTCTAATCTTCAAGGTCTTCTAAATGTACCTCCAAACCAAATTCAAACTTAAGTTAAGAAGGTGGAAGAGATGAACAATGTGATATCAAAAATGGATTGAAGATAAAATTTCTTACCTTGTATGATGATGGTTCGATTTTTAGTGAAGAATAGGAGGAAAATGTTGAAAATTTTTCTAAGTATAGAAGAAGAAAGTGAAAGGAAGAATAGAGAGAAGTTGGGAGTTTTTAGAGAGAAGGAGGAGAATTGATTTGGAAGATCAAATGTGTTGGTGAAATTTTTGAACCAAAGTTTTGAAGAAATTGGCCTTGTGGCCGTCCAACATGGAGAGAGAGAGAGAGAGAGAGAAATTTTTGTTCAAATTGTGTCTTGTAATTTGCCTCATGCATGGGAGACAAAGTGCAAGTCAAAGTATGGACTTGAATGGTGTTGGGGAATATTGAGAAGAATGTTGGTAAAGTGGGAATAAGTTGGGAAAAATAGTAATAAAGAATTGGTGTATAAGATGATGTGTATAATGTTTGAATTAATGATATAATTATACACAAGATGACTAATATATGGTGTAGGTGTACAAGAGTTGGATGATATTTTTACTCCAAAAATATCCACCATGGCCGTCCACTATGAGGGCAATATGGTAATTTCATATATTTTTTTTTGTCCCAAATTTGATGATAATAGATGAAATATATCAATCTCCAAAATAATTAGTAATTTCCTTGATCACTTGTAAGTCTCATGATCACTTAATCTAAATCAAATTCTTAATTCTATAAGGTAAAAGTCTCTAAAATAAATAGTCTCTTAAGATTCTAAGGTGACTAATAAATACAAAAATAGTAATAATAATCAATCAAGTGATCATAAATGAGGAATACAATTAATAAAGATCATGATCACAAGTAATTAAGTAAAATGAAATAAAATACAAAATGTATATATTATTAATAATTACCAGTCAAAATGACGCGGTAAAATAGTCGATCAAAAGTATAAACGACAATAAGAATCAATTAATAGCTTCGGAAAAATTGGGGCTTCACATTTAGTCTCTTTTGTTTAGCTATGAGTCAAGGCTGGAAACATTTATGCCTTTTACCTCTGAAATAAACACAGAAGGCTCTCAACCCTCTCTGAATACTTTCACGCAAAATAACTTTCGAAGAAACAACAATGCACCTCAAGCTGCTCGAGGTAGGGGTGGTTTCAGAGGCTATAGAGGAAGAGGGGGCAAAGGTGGCCGAGCTGGTAGACACCAGGGTAATAGACTTGTATGTCATGTGTGTCAAACTCTTGGCCACTCTGCAGACAAGTGTTGGTATAGGTATGACAACACCTAGGGGTCCAATCCTTCTATGCCTCTTTCACAAAAACACCAACAGGCCAGCTAGCTTGCATATTGCTCATACTCCCACTTCTGCTGCTATCTCTAAAAATGTAAGTGAGGCATGGTGGTATCCTGACACATGAGCTTCAAACCATGTCATATGGGAGCTTAACAACCTGAATTCTGTTGTTGAATATCAAGGAGGTAACAAGCTTTACATGGGGAATGGTGCTGGTGAGTGTATTAAGCATATTGGTAGTTCTTTTCTTCACACTTATTCCAATTCTAAACCTTTTGTTCTCAGAAATTTACTTCATGTTCCCACAATATCCAAAAACCATATCAGTGTTTCTCAATTTGCCTATGATAATAATGTTTATTTTGAATTTCACCATTGGTTTTGTGTTGTTGAGGATCAAGTCTCTCAGGAAGTATTGCTCAAAGGGACACTTAAAGATGGCCTCTACCTGTTCAATCTTGCTCCTTTCAATTTCCCTAAGGACCAGTCTTCTCACAGTCTGCAGAAACAGTCCATTTCTACTAATAAGCAGCATGCGTGAACTGCTTCTCTCAGCAAAAACCAGATCTCAGATATTGAAATATGGCACCGAAGGCTTGGACATGCTAGTTATGACATTGTTCAGAAATTTCTACAAAGTTGTAATATCAAATATGAAATGAAACAAAATTTCTCTTTATGTCCTTCTTGTGTCCTTGCTAAGCATCATAGATTGCCTTTCTCTAAATCTAATACCAGTTGTGATTCTCCTCTTGAGATTGTTCATACAGATTTATGGGGTCCTTCACCTATTAAATCCATTAATGGTTTCAATTACTACGTTTGTTTTGTGGATGAATACAATAAATTCACCTGGTTATATCTCTTGAAACTAAAATCTGACATATATAGTGCCTTCACACACTTTAAAACCCAAGCAGAAAACCAACTCAACACTAAAATCAAAATCATACAAAGTGATGGGGGAGGAGAATATAAGGGCCTTGCTAAATTATTGCAAGAATATGGAATCATACACAGAATTTATTGCCCTTACACACCCCAACAAAATGGAACTGCTGAGAGAAAGTATAGGCATATAGTAGAGGTTCGTCTGCCTTTGTTAGCTCGGTCTCACATTCCTTTGAAACATTGGGATGATGCTTTTACATCTGCAGTCTATTTGATCAATAGAACTCCCTCTAAACTCTTGAAATACAAAACTCCTCTTGATATTTTATTCAAGCATCAACCTGATCCATCCAGCCTTAAAGTATTTGGTTGTTTGTGTTATCCTTTCACCCGTCCTTTTAATAAACACAAACTTGAGTTTAGATCTTGTGCTGGAGTTTTCTTAGGTTATAATAATCAGTATAAAGGGTACAAAGTTCTTCTTCCCAGTGGCAAGGTTATTGTTGCAAGACATGTGCTCTTTGATGAGAAAGTGTTTCCCTTTGCAGTCAAGGCTACTGAGGCTTCCCTGGCAAAACACAACCAGCAATCCTCTCATGCAACCACTATGGTATAACCTATATCTTTTACTTTTCCATCTGCACACACAACTCCTTCCCATAGCACACATCTCACTCTGACAACTCACCTAGCACTCATCAGCCAAATGTTGATCATTTTCCAACACAATCTGATTCTCTTTCTATAATTAGTCCCTCCCCACCTCAGTCCCTTAGTCCCAATACCAGTTATCAGACTTTGCCTTTGTTTGTTGAACTACCACATATGCCTGATATCACTAATCAACCTATTGATCATGCAAGCTTGGAAAGAGCAGGTTCTGAGGATATTACTCCAAATAATGAGCATTCTGCTAATAGACACCCCATGGTGACCAGGTCCAAGGCTGGGATTTTTAAGCCCAAACTCTATACTATTTCTGATGCTACTAACTCAAAACCTCTCTCAGTCTCTCAGGCTCTTGAAAATCCTAAATGGAAGCAAGCCATGACACAGGAATTTCTAGCCCTTGAAAATAAAGAAATAAAACTTGGACTTTAACACGCCTACCTGAAGGAAAGAACATTGTGGGGTGTAAATGGGTGTACAGAATTAAAAGACATGCTGACGGAAGCATTGCTAAATATAAGGCTCGCTTGGTTGCACAATGATACTCTCAATCTCCTGGATTTGACTTCAAAGAAACCTTTAGTCCAGTTGTAAAGCCTACTACCATTAGAGTTATTCTCACTCTTGCTTTCACATTTTCCTGGCCAATAAAGCAATTGGATGTGAATAATGCCTTTTTAAATGGAGACTTATCAGAGGAAATTTACATGAGACAACCTTTGGGGTTTGAAGTTCACTCATCACCACCTCTTGTTTGCAAATTGACCAAGGCTATTTATGGCTTGAAGCAGGCTTCCAGATCATGGTTTCCTAAAGTCAAATTTGTTCTTCATAATTTTGGTTTTCAATGCTCAAGAGCTGACAATTCTTTGTTTTACAACTTTACTCAAGGTTCTCATATTTTGGTCTTGATTTATGTTGTTGACATGCTAATCACAAGAGACAATTCATTGAAAATTAATCAATTTGTTGAGGATTTTGGCAAATCTTTTTCTATTAAAGATCTTGGCCGTTTGTATCATTTTCTGGGAACCCAAGTTACTGATACTGCTAATGGTCTTTATTTGAGTCAGACTCAGTACATTAAAGAGCTTCTTGATAGAGCTAACATGTCAACTACTAAAGGGTGTCCTACTCCTACGATATCTTCTTCACAGTTATCCAAATATCAAGGTGAACCCTCCATTGATGGCCGTCTATATAGGAGCATTGTAGGAGGTTTGCAATATTCTACTATCACTAGACCGGATATTTCTTATAGTGTTAATAAGGTTAGTCAATTCATGGCTAATCCTTTAGAAACTCATTGGAAGGCTGTAAAAAGAATATTCGATATCTAGCTTGAACTCCAGATATCGGTATTCATTTCATCAAGTCAGCAAATCTCAATCTCACAGCCTTCTCTGACTCCGACTGGGCTACGGATATTGATGATAGGAGAACTACATCAGGATTCTGTGTTTACCTTGGTTCTAACCTCGTGTCTTGGAGTTCTAAAAAGCAACACACGGTCTCTAAATCCAGCACTGAAGCTGAATACCAAAGCCTTGCTCAAGCTATCTCTCAAATACTTGGCTTTCTTCTTTACTTCAAGAATTGCATATTCCAGCTACTAAGGTTCTTTTTGTCTGGGTTGACAATCTCAGCACAATTGCTCTTGCATCTAATCCAATTCTTCATGCAAGAACAAAACATATTGAGCTAGATATTCATTTTGTTCGAGAAAACGTTGCAGCACGAAGCATTGAAGTTCGGCATGTTCCCTCAAGAGATCAGGTTGCTGATATTTTGACTAAACCGCTCACTTATCAATCCTTCTCTCGGCTCAGAAATTTCTTCCATCTTTCTTCCTTAGCCTCGCTTGAATTGAGGGGGGCTGATAGAGAATGTTGCTTATCAGTCCTATGATAATCACACTGATATTACCTGGTTCTTATATCCTAGAAATAAGGAGATTGTGACATTTGTTACAATCATAGTATAGGATGGTACAATTCTGTTATAAGGAATATTACAATTGTATTTTATGTTGTACTATATCCAAGGAATCTAGTCCTATATATACCGTTGTACAAGGTTGCTGAGGTTTATGCTTTTGAATACAAATCAATATAATTGGTAGCTTAGTATTAATGGCTTCTCTTTCATTTTCCTGTTTTAGCTTTTATTTGTTTTTCTATCACAAGAATCTGGAAAAATCATGTTTGTATGTTTCATTTGATATTTTGGTGTGATCGAGGCTAGCTAGAACATAAAAAGCTCTTTTTCAACAAAAGTATTTGCCACGTCGTCCCTAAAAACAAATAATTGTGATCTAATATCCTTGATAAAATGGATTGAGTGCACATAGCATCACATTGAAATCATACTCATAGACCCGTGCGACAATAATATTATTTATTAATGAAGGGGAATTTGATGAATTGCTCCTCCACATGGTCGGTATAATGAAAAATGTCTCTAAAGTATTAAATTTAGATTTTTAATTTGCCCCTGCATCCCTACTATTAACCTCATCATGAGATCACTCAAGCGACCAAATAATTATATTCAAAGGAAAAATCGAATTTGTAATTTTCTTTTTGCAAATTTCAAGAACAATTACAAATAAATATTCATTTCTCTCCAAAGTTAACTCAATTTTTTCTTTCTTTATCACATTTCTCAATATCCAACCATTCTATTTATTTCTCTCCCTCCCTCTTATTGATAAGAAGAATTTTGGTAACTTTTTTAATTTATCATCATTTTTATTATTTTTCTCTTATTCTTAATAATAAAGTATTGTAGGTCCCAATGGGTAATGTGTAAGGTTTAGAAGGGGGGATTGAATAAATCTTACCAACTTTTTGATTTTTAGTCCTTTTAAAATATTTTCAGAGTTAACTCAAATCATCTAAGTCCTTGAGGGACAGCTACGTTGGCTTACATAGCGAAGTTACCCACTCAACATACTCGACTGAGCTATTGATAGTATAACTTAGCTGCTTTCAGCTAATACATAGAATTACAGTTGATTTGGTTTTGTCAGCGGAAGATTTTTCACCCTTATGATTTTTAAACACGTTTTACAACACTTGTTTTAACAATAGTTATTATCAGCAGAGTTTAGCAATTTTAACTTAGCAGCAGATATAAAATAAATTCAAGAAATAAGTGTGTTGTAAAGTAAATAAGACACAAGCATTTTTTATAGTGGTTCGAGGATGGGGTAATTCCTCTAGTCCACTCTTCTCCAACTTCTGGATGAATCCACTAAGTAACTTAAGCTTCGTTATAAAGTAGTTATCAGTCCGAGATATCTTTGATCACACACTGCGCCGCTCCCGACTCACTTCTTCACAAGACATCTATCTTATTACTTGACCTTCTTCAAACCTTTGTACTTGATCACTTAGCCCTCCAATAGGTTCAAAGCACCTGTTTGAATCTGAACCTCACCGCATCTACTTCAACCTTGGAGAGTAGACCCTTTTGTTCTTGAAAATAGATTTTCTCTTCAACTGATGAAGTAATCTTTCCTTCACTGAGTGTGTTGGGTTGAATTCCTTCGAAATTAGGCTTGGGGATTTCTTTAAAAAGCTTGAGAGAAATTGTAGGTTATTTCTTGCTTGTATGCTTGATAGTCTATATAATTCGTAACTTTCTCTCACTTGCTTCCTCAGCCTTTTATAGTGCACATTTGAAATTATGTTCGTTCAAAAGATAGACACAAATTTCAAATCACTCGTAGGTTGTTGGCTTGTCTTGTCTTACAATATTGATGTAGGCCGTACCATGAATAAATGCTCTGCAGCCTTTCCTTAATCTGTGCAAGTTTTCAGGTACATCTCATTGGTTCCTTGCTTTTTGTATTCTTTCAGCAAAACAACTTTATTGTTGGCACCCTGACACGTGACTATTTCAAGCAAAACCTTGACTTGTCTTGACAACGGATCTCTTTCAGTTTTCTTAAAGTCTTTTCTGTTGCATACCACTTTGACATTCGATTCCAATCTTTTTGGAATGACTTAGCTATCCGTCAGCTGAATGAGACAACTTTCCTGTCACTTGACTGAGTCTTCACTACACTTCACACAGCTGGATCTCCTCTTAAATCTTTAGTCGAGTCTTGAAATCTTCAACTTAGCTGACTTCAACTGAGCTTATACAACCCTATCTATTACAAGTTGAATTACATAGAAATTTTGGTGCCAACTTCCTAATCTAAGTTTTACATGGTATCATCAAAATCTAAGCATAAATTTTCCCAACAATTTCCCCCTTTTTGATGATGCCAAAACTTAAATAAATACAGTAAAATAATCAGTGCAGTAATTATTTAGATTACAACTTTAATTGTTACCCTGTGAGAGTACTAAGTTTTACTAATAGCAGAGGGATTGATATTGTCCCTACTTTTTCTCAAAAAAAAAAAAAAAGTAATCAGTGCAGTAACAAGGAACGAATGTGTAAAATATGTCAATTTTATTTGAATATATCATTCTTGTATTTTACAAACGCAATTTAGAAAGATTTTACAACGTATAACCTACACAATGTATCAGGGCTATACATATCTATAAGAATGTATCAGAGCTTTATAATATTACAACAGGTATTGGAGCAAGTACTTATAATTTTGTGTATTTACAGCTAAGAAAAGTACAATGAAGGGGTTCAACAGTTTTCAACGCCTCGACTTCTTCCTTCTTCTCTCTTTATCCTCAGCTTTCCTTCTATCGTCTTCAGCTCTTCTCCGCTTTCTATCTTCTTCCTCCCCCTTCTTCTTCTCATAGGCTCTCTTAGCTGAAAGGTCTTCTTTCCTCTGCCTTTCTTCCCATTCGCGATTGAGCCTTTCATTTTCTTCTTCTTGCCTCATTCTACTCTCTTCATTCTTCATCTCAACTTCAATATTGGCAAGAGTATCTAGCCCAGCCCAGTATTTGATTACCTTCTTCTGCGGATTAACATACCGAACATCTTTTGGTTTTGGTTGTGATGGAGTACCTTTGCTTCTTCCACCACTGCCAAACCTTCCCCTTCCTTGCTATGACTCAACTCCTTCTCTTGGGGTGTACTGTATGGGTGCTTTGGTAGTCGGTTGACTGCTCGAACTCTGTTGTCTATCAGCTGGTTTATATAAGTTGAGCATTTTCTCCCAATACATATCCCACGCCTGGGTAGAGTCATATTCTTGAAGTATCCTTTAGCAGTTAGAGTTTGAAACTCCTCTAGGGATCTTGGCTCAGATCCTGCATGAGGCAATGTAAGCTCATGATAGGGTCTTACAACTGGGAAATCCTTTAACAGTCCAGCTGGGGGGCCTTCATACTTTGCCTTTATATTTTCAATTCTTCCATGTTGTTTGTCAGCTACCTTTTCAAATGCAGCTTCAATGGCCTCTCGAGACTACTTAAAGACTGTTGGGAAATTTATTGTTTAGATTTTGATGAATGCCATGTAAAACTTAGACTAGAAAGTTGGTAACCCATTTTCCTTGTAATTCTTATTATAATAGATAGGGTTGTATAAGCTGAGTCAAGTCAGCTATGCCTGGAAATACAAGAAGTCAACCGAAGATGTGAAGTGAAGACTCCGCTGAGGAACAACTGAGTATGGCCAAGAGAGAAGATCAAGGACTCGACTGAAGGAGTATTGGGCGTGAGACAACTGACTATGAGAAGAGTCGATTAAGTCAACCCAAGAAGCCAAGTCAAGTTGAAGTGCCAGATGAGTCTTTCAATCATTGGAGCAGACTCAAGTCACCTGGGGAAAAGGCAGCTGCAAAGAGGAATTAACTGAAAAGGATCCGTTGCACAAAAGTCAAGAATATTACTTAAATAAGTAATACTTCCATGTTGCCATGTCTTAAAGTGCTCAGTCCCAGAAGCGTGCAAAAGGAATAGAACAATGGGAAGCACTGCACCTCGTGTCAGACTCTGAAAAGCTGAACATTCAGTTAATACGAGGAAAGGTCTACATCTCAAGATTGAAGACCAAGAAAAGACAAGCCAACGAACACTAGTGACTTTTGAAAATCAGCTTATCTCTTCAACGGGCAGATTTTTGAAATGCTCACTATAAAAGGCTGAGGAATCACATTGAGAAGAGGAAACCTTGCACACTTGAGAAAACAAGCAATATTCAAACTGTAATCTACAAAATATTCTCAAGTTATTCAAGCAAAATCCTCAAGCCTAAATCTCGAAGAAAATCGATCCAACACTAAGCTGTGAAGGAAAGACAACCTCAAACTGTTGAAGAGGAAAATTTTGAAGAATCAAAAGGGGTCTACTTTCCAAGAAGGATTGTAGGAAGGTTCAAGGTCGAACCAATCTCAAGTTATTGGAGGGCTTCGTGATCAAATCCATGAAGCTTGAGAAAGTAAGCTGAAGTAGCAAGGCAGCCACCTTGTGAAGAAGCTGAGTCTGACGAGAAGCCAGCTGTGTGATCAAGGCATCTCCAGACTGAGTCCCAACAGAACAAGTCAGCTGTGTGATCAAGACTTGTATCTGGACGGATAACCACTTTGTGAATTGATCATTACTTAGTGGATTCCTCCAGGAGTTGGAGAAGAGAGGAGTAGAAGAATTACCCCATCTTCGAACCTCTATAAAAATTATTGTGTCATTTACATTTCAGCATTTTATTTCTGCATACTCATTTCATATTTGCTGATAATTTGCTATCCAACTGATAATTAACAAAATGCTAAAACCAAGTGTTAAAATAAAGTTAAATCAAATTCAAGGGTGTTAAGTCTTTCGCTGAAAAAGTCATCACAGCCAAGTTAAAGTTTAGTCTAAACAGCTGAGTTATTCTATCAACAGCTCTTTCGAGTCTGTTGAGTGGCTAACTCTGCTGATTAACTAACTTAGTTGTCCCTCAAGGACTTAGCTGTGTAATTAACTCTGTAATATTTTAAAAGGACTAAAATCGAAAAGTTGGTAAGGTTTATTCAACCCCCCTTCTAAACCTTACTCACACTCCTTGGAACCTACAAGTGGTATCAGAGCGGTTGGTTCATTGAGCCTTCCGCACTGGTTACTGAACTAGATCCCCAATCTTTCAAAGAAATTTTTAACACTTGTTTTTTCAAAAGCTATTTTTTATTCAGCAAAGTTATTATCATGGAAGCAAATTTGACACGCATTCCTATGTTCACTATTGAGGAGTTTGATGACTGAAAAATTCGTATGCAGGCTCATCTATTTGCTTTACATGACGAAATGTGGCTAGTGATCGAGGATGGGCCATTGCAAATATTGAAAGTGAACACAGCCACAACGAGAGCAGCTGCAGCTGAAGGAGAAGAAGTTGTGGCTGAGGCAAGACCAGCCTTAGTTGAAAAACCAAGGACTGAATGGACCAATGATGACAGAAAGAGATACAACTTGGACAATGTGGCCAAGGATATTCTCTACAAGACTCTGGACAAAGCAATGTTCAATAAAGTAAAGTCATGCAATACAACAAAAGAAATCTGGGATAAACTAACTTTAATTTGTGAAGGATCAGAGCAAATTAAAGAAAACAAATTATCTGTTGTTGTTCAAAAGTTTGAAAACTTTAAAATGCTTGCAGGTGAGACAATGGATCAGCTGGATGCTACATTCACTGAAATTACAAATGAGCTCTCAGCATTTGGAAAGGAATACACACAAAAGGAGATGTGTATCAAGATCCTAAGGAGCCTCCCAACTGAATGGGAAATGAAGACCATGGCTCTAAGGCACTCGATGGACCTATAAAAAATATCCAATCATGAACTATTCTTAGACCTCAAAGCTTATGAATTTGAGCTGAGAAGAAAAGATCAAGAGGAGACAGTTGTACCCAAAACAGCTGCACTTATAGCCAATGATTGGAAGAGAACTGAGATCAAGGAAGCCATTGACCAGGAGGAAATTGCCCTAATGGTTAAAAGATTCAACAAGTTCTTCAACAAGAATCATAAAAGAAACAAATGCGAATCCTCCAGGAGACATTCAGCTCCCTCCAAGTCAAGGGAAGATAGGCCACCCAAGAGAGTTGAGCATCAAAAGGTTGAACATCAGAAAGTTGATAACCCAAGAACGGAAAGAGCTGATCAAAGGGCTGAGAACCTATGTTAGAATTGTAGACAACCAGGATACTTTGCTTTTGACTGTCCATATCCAGTAGTCAATAAGTACAGGAATGAAGAAGGAAAAAGAATCTTCAGAGAAAGAAGACAGGAAAAGAAAAGGGTTATGTTGGCTGCAGAGACTACTGAGTCAGCTAAGTCTAAAGAAGCAGTAGACTCAGAGAGTAGTGAAACTGACTACTCAAGTGATTCTGAAGAAGAAGCAATGATCTATCTAATGGCTAAAGAACAAGATCAACTTGACCAAGAAGATGAGGTGCACTCTAACTCATCTCACTCAGATTCTAGTGATAGTGATTGTGACACACACACTTCATCACCCACTCGATCTTTATGATTCATTAGGCAAAATGATGAAAGACTTTGAGCACATTAAATCCTCACACACACTACTAAACGAGGAAAACAATGCAAAATTCAAGCCAAAACTCACAAAACTAAGGAGCCGAGTACCCGAGTCATATAGTTTGATGAGAACAAAGAGTCAAGGCCGAGAATGCAAAACTAACAAAAATAGAAATAATCTACGAAAAGAGGGAAAATGATCTCAAAAATGTGATTGCCTCATTTACAAAGGCATCTAAATCATTGGATGACCTTATTATGAGCCAAAAGAATGTGGAGATAAGACAGCATAGGATTCAATTCCTTTGTGCACAACAAACTCCCAGTGATTTTGGAAAAAGGATCTTCAAGTAATGAAGCATCTAAAAATCCAAGACACCAAATGTTACACCCACATTCACTCCAAAACACAATCACAAACAAACTGGTCTTGGATATAAAGGAAAAGGAAAACAAATTAATGAGTATCTTTGAGAGGACAAACAGAAGAAATCCAAACAGAGTTCCTCAAAAACTCCAAATCGGAGTACTGTGAAGAATAAACAGAGCTACCAAAACCCTAGAAGTTTTATCAAAGAAACATATATGATGGGAATGGTAGAAACTACCCAAGCCAAGCCGATTGGAATAATGTGAAAAAACAAAGAAAGACCTATGGAATATAAGCCCAAATGGCAAAGGCCTAGAACTCAAGAAAGGTCATTCCAAAGACAAAAGAGCTATCATCAAGACACATAATCACCTGTGCACTACACTCGAAATATCACAACTATCCAAAGAAGGCAATTGCTAAAACACAAACACAGCATACGAGACAAAAGAGACAAATTGTATGAACCTAAAGCCCCAAAGCAATTTGCTAAAGTAAGCTATGATTATGGCACAAATAGATGGCAACCTCTTAGAGTCGATCATTTGGCTATAGGTTGGTTGGATCATCTTACAAAGACTAACCCCTCAGGACCTGAAAAGTATGGGTACCTAAAAACTAATTTCCTTGATTGCGGGTTCAAGGAATAAATGAGTGCCAAGGAACCTAGTACATGGATAGTGGCTATTCCAGACACATGGCAGGAACCAAGAAATATCTGTCAAAATCCAAGGAGATTAGAGGCGCAAAAGTCATATTTAGAGGAAATGAAGCTCTAGGGGAAATAAGAGGCACTTGATCCATCAAGAAAAATGGATTAGAAATCACAGATGTTGCATATGTTGAAGGCCTCAACTTCAACCTGTTAAGCATCAGCCAACTCTGTGACAAGGGATATAATGTTGGATTAAATATGGGAGTGTGCCAAATTAAAGATACTGAATCAAATGAAATAGTGTTGCAAGGATCCAAACAAAAGAACATGTATGTGGTAGACTGGTCAACTGCCACACCAAACACTTGTCTGTTAGCAAAGAGTATAGCCGAATCAAGTTGGTTGTGGCACAAAAAGCTTAGTCATCTGAACTTCAAGACAATCAACAAGCTTGCAAGGAGTCATCTTGTAGAATGACTGGCAGACTCAGTGCACAAGAAGGAAAGTGTTTGTGATGCATGCCAGATGGGAAAGCATATCAAATCATCATTCAAAGAGAAGTCTAGTCCATCTTCAACAAGGATACTGCATCTGTTGCATATGAATTTATTTGGACCTATTGAACCAGCCAACATAAGTGGAAAGAAATACACTTTAGCGGTGGTGGATGATTATTCAAGATATACATGGACAATCTTTATGTGTAAAAAGAAGAAAAACTTGCAAAGATTACCTCAGCTGATGAGAAGAGTTCAAAATGAGAAGAGTCAAACCATTATAAAGATAAGGTCTGATAGAGGAACTGAGTTTGTCAATGGGATAATAACTCAGTATTGTGTTGAAAATGGTATTGCTCATGAATTATCTGCAGCAAGGATTCCACAGCAAAATGGAGTAGCAGAAAGAAGAAACAGAACTCTCAAGGAAGTTGCAAGGACCATGTTAGCTGAAGCCGGACTGCTAAAAGATTTTGGGCTGAAGCCATCAACACTGCATGCTATACTCAAAATAGATGTATGATTAATAGACAGCTGATAAAGACTCTCTATGAAATTTGGACAGGAAGAAAGCCAAATATTGGGTACTTTAGAATATTTGGATGTAAATGCTTTATCCACAACAATGGCAAGGATAATCTAAAGGTTTTGATGCTAAAGCTGATGAAGGTATTTTTTTGGGATACTCAGCTGAAAGCAAAGCCTATAGAGTGCTGAACAAGAGGACTATGGTCACAGAAGAATCTATCCATGTGGTTTTTTATGAACCTAATGTGAATGGAGAAGATATTGAATAGTTAGCTGATAAGCTGAATCAGCCAACTATGCAGAAGAGTCCCTATGTTGAAGTTGAAGCTGGAGCAATCAATCAAGATGAAGATGAGACAGCTGAGTCTCAAAGACAGCTGGAAAATCTGCAGCTAAATGATAATGAAGGAGCTTCTCAAGACAACACAACTGCAAGACGACTGAACCCAGCTGATTTACTTCAACCTGATGTGAGATGGCTGAGAGACCATCCACCAGAGCTTGTCATTGGAGATGTGAGAGATGGTATGAGAATCAGATCCAGAGCTCAGTAAGAAGCAATGTTTACTTGTTTTATTTCCCAAATAGAGCCAAAAGATGTGTCACAAGCATTGGATGACACACATTGGATTCAAGTCATGCAAGAAGAGCTTAATCAATTTGAAAGAAACAAAGTATGGGAATTGGTGCAAAGACCAACCCATCAAAATGTTATTGGCAGAAAATGGGTTTTCAGAAACAGGATGAATAAAGAAGGTTCTGTGGTAAGAAACAAAGCAAGATTGGTAGCCAAAGGGTATTGCCAAGAAGAAAGAATGGATTTTGATGAAATATTTGCTCATGTTGCAAGATTAGAAGCAATAAGGATGTTTCTTGCCTATGCTGCACACAAAAACTTCATTGTATATCAAATGGATGTGAAAAGTGCATTTTTAAATGGATTGTTGGAAGAAGAAGTCTATGTTGAGCAACCTCCAGGCTTTGAGCAAAAGACCATTGGAGATAAGGTGTACAAGCTCAAGAAAGCTCTTTATGGATTGAAACAAGCACCTACAGCATGGTATGACACATTGTCTCAATTTCTAACTGACAATGGATTCACCAAAGGCAAAGTGGATAGAACACTCTTCAGAATTCAAGATGGGTAGAGCATATTGCTTGTTCAAATATATGTGGATGATATCATTCTTGGATCTACAAACAAAGAGCTGTGTGATAAGTTCTCAAACCTTATACAAAACAAGTTTGAAATGAACATGATGGGAGAGCTGACATTCTTCTTAGGACTTCAAGTAAAACAACTGAAGGATGGAACTTTCATAAGTCAAACAAAGTACACCAGAGATTTAATGAAGAAATTTGGTATGGAAGAGAAGACTTCTGTGAAAATACCAATGAACACATCAGTCAAGATGGACATGGATGCAGATGGCAAGCCTGTGGATCAAACAAGATACAGAGCATTAGTGGATCACTGCTCTATTTAACAACAAGCAGACCAGACATGACCTTTGTAGTAGGGTTATGTGCAAGATTCCAATCTGCTCCAAAAGAAAGCCATATGACTGCAGCTAAGAGAATCCTAAGATATTTGAAGGGATGCCAAGAAGTTAGCTTATGGTATCCAAAGAAAGGTGGTTTCAAGCTTATTGGTTATTCAGACTCTGATTATGCTGGATGTAGAGTTGACAGGAAATGTACTTCAGCAACTTGTCAAATGTTTGGATACAGATTGGTTTCCTGGTTTAGCAAGAAGCAAAACTCAATAGCCACATCCACAAATTTCAAGCTATACATAGTTGCAAAATTTGTGCCCAAGTCTTATGGATGAGACAACAAATGAGAGATTATGAAATTGAAGAAAAAGAGATTCCAATTATGTGTGATAACACAAGTGCTATTGCAATCACTCAGAATCCTGTGTTGCATTCAAGAACAAAGCACATTGATGTCAGATATCATTTTATAAGAGATCATGTTGAAAAGAAAGACATTACTTTGGAATATATCTCAACTGATAAATAGTTAGCTGACATATTCACCAAATCCTTATGTGAATCAAGATTTCAAGAGCTTAAGCATGAGCTTGGGTTAATTGAGTTGAGTTGACACTTAGAAGATTTAATGAGAAAAGATGGAACGTGAAAAGATGAAAATAGAACATATCGCATGAATCACCAAGTGAATCACCAGATCGGAAAGTCACCAGACGAGTTAGGTGACAAATTTGAGTCACTATACGAAAAGAGAGAAGAAGAGTTGAGTCATTTGTTGAGTAAAATTTGAGTCATTTATGAGCTAAGTGACAAAAACACAATCGTTTTAATAAGCGTGAATGTTTTAAGGATGACGTCAAAGATAATAATGACGGCATGCAGTCAAAAGTCGCACAATAAGCATATGATTGGATATAAATTCTGTCGCATTAAATGCGAGAAATTAAATGCAATGTGACGTGCTAAATCTGAGCCATTGATCTTGATCAAATTTGAAAATAAAAAAACTCGTCCTTTCATAACCTTTATATACGGTTTTCAATCCTCTCTCTCTCTCACTTTTTCCTAAATTGTTCATCTTCCCAAGCAAAAGAAAGCAAAATTTTCTCTCAAAAACCCTACCAGTTCTCAAGTCGGTTTACCAGATTTCATGCTGTAAAACTCACTAAAAATGGCACCAACACATGATTTTGCTAAGCTCGGCAAGTAAATCCACACAGGATCAACTGTGGACTTTGAGGGGATGATAAAGCAGGGTTCCGATGAAACCCTTGTGAAGAAAATAGCAGACAAAATCGAGAAATCATGACTCAAACCTTTTCTCACAATGGAATATCATATGACGTACGTTGAAGAAGTTGCCCAGTTCTATGTTAACGCCGAGGTGCAGGACGAAGGGATTAAGTCCTCCGTCCACCGCAAGGACATATTAATCACTGCTAAGGACCTTGCAGAGCACTGTTTAATGCCGTCGGAAGGCATGCCGGAGATATATGAAGCCGATGTCAACTTGGCTGCTACATGGAAGGAAGTAGCCAAACCCGAGTGTGCTGCGAAAGTGATCTACACAACTGAGAAGAAGCTGCTGAAGGACGATTATCATAAACTATGGATATCGTCGCCAAGAGTGTAGACATGAAGTTTGGAAGCTTCAACCAGCTGTCCAAGACCAAGATGATCGTCATGGCTGCGATCATGGAAGAAAAGAAGATCAATTGGGCTGAGTTCGTGTACAGCAGACTCTGCCAGAACATTGTGAATAAATCATTCAAGGAAGATGGATCCTTTGGAGGATCACTTGGTTATGGCCTAGTTATTGGCCATCTGATGGAGGTTAAGGGCATTCCCCTTAGACATGGAAAGTCTTTCCATGTAAAGAAGAAGATGTTCAGAGCCAACCCGTCCGACGCCTTAAGAGAGCCTATGCCAAGAGGATGATATATACAGTGAGGGGAATCACTCACCCCTGTTGATACAAACGCTTCCTCCTCCCAAGAAGAGAGCTGCCCCTGCAGCTGCGAAGAAGAAGGTTGCCCCTGCAGCAAAGAAGAAAGACGCACCTTCCCCTCCAGCCGTGTCTCCTACCCCTGCAGCCGCGGTGGAGAAGGAACTCTTAATACCTTCTCCAGGAATTATGAAGAAGAGGACTGCCAAGGTGAGAAGGGCACCTGCCTCTAAGGCAACTCCAAAGGCCTTTACCTTCGAAGAACCGGAAGAAGTAGAACCAGACATTCCTCTTGTGAAAACCAATAGAAAGAGAAGACTCACCAAGCTCTCAGACCTTGAGAAGACAGCTGAGTCTGCCACTCAACTGGAGAAAATCTGTGAGACTGCTGAAGAAATGCAGTATCTAGAAGTTATTGAAGAAACAACCAAGTCTGCTGAGGATAGTCAGCAGAGGCAAGTCGAAGACCCAACTGTGGATAGAACAGCTGAGGATGAAGAAGTGGCAGAGACAGCAGAATCCCCTGCTGAATGGACTGTATCTCCACCTGCCCCAGATGCTACTGAAGGAGAAGAGCAGCAGAGTTTGTTACCGTCCATCCTGAAACGGAAAAACAGGAAGATGATGAAGATGATGATGTGATTTGTTGTTTCTCCTGTGTACCCAGACATTCAGCGTCGTCTGTGTTGGGAAATTTATTGTTTAGATTTTGATGAATGCCATGTAAAACTTAGAATAGGAAGTTGGCACCCCATTTTTTGTTGTAAACCGCATTGTAATAAATAGGGCTGGTCAAGCCGAGTTAAGTCGCCTATGCCCAAACATGCAAGAAGACAACCGGAGACTAGTAGGAAGACTCACCGAGACAAAGTTTGGCAAAAGAAAAGAAGACGAACTCGATCAAGGTGCAAATGAGATGCAACAGTAAAGCATCACAAGTCAACTCAAGATAGTCAAGTCTCTAGTTGAAGTGACAAGAGTCATTTAATGATTGGAAGTCGACTCTAAGTCACCTGGGGAAAGCAAGGAAATGTAGTCAAGTCGAGATAATCGAAAGAGATCCGTTGCCGAAATCAAGAGAATTACTTAAACAAGTAATATCTCCATACTACCTTTCTCGAGTGCTCATCACTAAGCGTGCAAGGAAATAAACCAATGGAAAGCACTACACCGTGTCGATGCTCAAAAAGTCAAGAATAATTCATACGAGGAAGTGGCAATTCCAAGGATCGCAACAAGACAAGCCAACGACCACAAGTGACTTTCAAAAATAAGCCTATCTCTTCAACGGGCAAATTTTTGAAAGATCACTATAAAAGGCTGAGGAATGAAAAGATAGAATTGATTACCTGAACCAAAAGACATTCAAGCTAATATCTGAACTGTAATCAAAATATTCTCAAAATCATTCAAGTTTAATCCTCAAGCCTACACTACGAAGAAAATCAATCCAACACTCACCGTGAAGGAAAGATAGCTTCAATCAGTTGAAGAGGAAACTTTAGAAGAAAAGGGGTCTACATTCCACGAAGGATTGTAGGAAGGTTCAAGGTCGAACCGGTCTCGAGTTTTTGGAGAGCTTCGTGATCAAATCCTAAGAGCTTGAGCAAGTGAGTCGAGTAGCAAGCACCGCCATGTGAAGAAGTTTCGAGCCGGACGAGAAGCCACCAGTGACCAAGGCATCTCCGATCGAGTCCCAAAGGATCAAGTCCGTTGTGTGATCAAGACTTGTATCCGGGACTGCTACCACTCAGATACCGATCAATACTTAGTGGATTCCTCCAGGAGTTGGAGAAGAGAGGAGTAGAAGAATTACCCCATCTTCGAACCTCTATAAAAACTTATCGTGTCATTTACATTTCAAAGACTTTAATTCCCCGCATCTTATTTGTTTAATTCTCACTGACATATTTGCTATCCAACTGATAATATCTAAGTACTACAACCCATTATTAAATCATAACTTAACCAAACTTAACGGTGTTAAGTCTTCCATTGAAAACAAACCACGCTTGAGCTAATTCAGGTCTTAAAAATTTGAGTTATTCTATCAACAAATCGGGCCGAGTCTCATTGAGTGACTAACTCTAACTCGATTAACTAAATTAGTTGTCCACCAAGGACACAAATTGTATAGTGTCAACTCGAATTTTAAAAAGGACCAAAAGTGAAAAGTTGGTAAGGTTTATTCAACCCCCCTTCTAAACCTTACACTCACACCCCTTGGGACCTACAAGTGGTATCGAGCGGTTGGTTCATTGAGCCTTCCGACTTTCTCGAACTAGATCTCCAAACTTTTCAAAGTCCTGTTTTAGTACTTAAGTTTTCAAAACTCCTTTTATCATTAAAAGTTATTATCATGGAAGCAAATTTGACACGCATCCCTATGTTCACAATTGAAGAATTTGATGATTGGAAAATTCGTATGCGAGCTCATCTATCAAAGATTATATGATGAGATGTGGATAGTGATAGAGGATGGGCCACTGCAAATCTTAAAAGTGAACACACATGTAAGAAGAGCTACAAATGAAGGTGAAGAGGATGTTGCCCCTAGACCAGCTATGGTTGAAAACCAAGAACCGAATGGACAAATGATGACAAAAAGATACAACCTGGACAATGTAGCCAAGGACATCCTTTACAAAACCTTGACAAAGCCATGTTCAATAAAGTCAAATCATGCAAAACGGCTAAAGAAATCTGGGACAAGCTAACATTGATTTGTGAAGGCTCGTAACAAATCAAGGAAAATAAATTATCGGTGGTGGACAAAAATTTGAGAATTTCAAAATGATCGCAGAGAAAACCTGGATCAACCGGATGCTCGGTTCACGTAAATCACCAACGAGCTATCTCGCACTTGGAAATGAATATACATAGAAGGAAATGTGTATAAAGATCCTAAAAGGTCTCCCCTAATGAATGGGAAATGAAGGTCATGGCACGAGACATTCCATGGACCTATCGAAAACCTCCAACCATGAACTATTCTCGGATCTCAAAGCCTACGAATTTGAGCCGAGAAGAAAAGATCGTGAAGAGACACTGTACCCAAAATAGCTGCTCTAATTGTTAAGGATGGAAAGAGAGTCGAGGTCAAAGAAGTCATTGATCCGAAGAAATAGCCCGATGGTTAAAAGGTTCAACAAGTTCTTCAATAAGAACTACAAGAGAGGCAAGGGCGAATCTTCCGAAGACACTCGGCTCCTCCAAGTCAAGGGAAGATAGGCCAACCAAGAGAACAGATCATCAAAAAGTCAATATCAAAGGGTCGACAATCCAAGAATGGAAAGAGTCGATCAAAAGGTTGAATATCTATACTGCATCGTAGAGGGCAACCAGGTCACTATGCCATTGATTGTCCATATCCAATAGTCAACAAATACATGAATGAAGAAGAAAGAAAGGTCTTGAGAGAAAGAAGACAAGAAAAGAAAAAGGCAATGTTGGCTGCCGAGATCACGAGAGACAAAATGCAAGTCAAGAGAGACAATGATTGAGAGCAAGAAGCCGACTACTCAAGTGACTCAAAGAAGAAGCCCTGATCCGTTTGATGGCCAAGGAACAAGATCAACTGACCAAGAAGATGAGGTACACTCTAACTCATCAAACTCGATTCTAGTGATAGTGACTGTGATACACACACTTCATCGCCCACTCGATCTTTATGATTCATTAGGCAAAATAATGAAAGATTTTGAACACATTAAATCCTCACACACACTACTAAATGAGGAAAACAGCCTACTTAGAGCCAAAACTCACAAAGTGACTAAGGAGCCGAGTACTCTAAGTCAAATAGCCGATGAGAATAAGAGTTTAAAGGTGAAAATGCCAAGCTAATAGTAGAAATAGTCTGCCGAGAAAAGAGGGAGAATGACCTCAAAATGTGATTGCCTCATTCACTAAGGCATCTAAATCATTGGATGATCTTATTATGAGTCAAAGAGAATGTGGAGACAAGACAAAGCTTAGGATTTAATTCCTCTGTGCTATGTCAAACTCCAAAAGTAACTTTGGAAAAAGGATCTTCAAGCAATGAAGTGTCTCAAAATCCAAAACTCCAAATGGTGCACACACAATCACTCCAAAGCACAATTACAAGCAAACGGCCTTGGTTATAAAGGAAAAGGAAAATAGCCATTGGGTGCATTGAGAGGACAAGTGAGAAGAAATTCAGCCAAGTTCCTCAGCAAACTCCAAACAGGAATTACTCTGTAAAGAAGAAACAGAGCTACCAAAAATCCCAAAAGTTCTATCAAAGAAACACATATGATGGGAATGGTAGAAAATATCCAAGCCAAGTCCGATTGGAACGATGTGAACTATCGGATAGACTTATGGAATATAAGCCCAAATGGCAAAGATCTAGAACTCAGCAAAGGCCATTCCAAAGAATGCAATTGCTAAAACACATATACATGCATACAGACAAAAGAGACAAATGTATGAACCTAGAATCCCCAAGCAATTTGCCAAAATTAATTATGATTATGGCACCGATAGATGGCAACCCCCTTAGAGTCGATCATTTGGCTATAGGCTGGTTGGATCATCTTACAATACTAACCCCTCGGGACCTGCACAAGTATGGGTACCTAAAACTTAATTTCCTTGATTGCGGTTCAAGGAATGAAAGTGCCAAGGAACCTGGTACATGGATAGTGGTCGCCCCGGACATATGACAGAAACAAGAAAAATCATCAAAATTCAAGGAAGTTAAAGGAGCAAAAGTCATATTTGGAGGAAATGAAGCTCCAGGAGAAATAAGAGGCATTGGATCCATCAAGAAGAACGGATTAGAAATCACGATGATGTTGCATACGTTGAAGGACTCAACTTCAACTTGCTAAGATCACCAACTCGTGACAAGGGCTATAATGTTGGTTTTAACATGGGTATATGCCAAATCAAGGATATTGAATCAAATGAAGTTGTGTTGCAAGGATGCGCAAAAGAACATGTATGTAGTAGATTGGTCAACCGCTACACCCAAAGACTGTCTATTAGCAAAGAGCACAAATTAATCAAGTTGGTTGTAGCACAAAAAGCCGAGTCACCCGAATTTCAAAACACTTAACAAGCTTGCCGAAGTAATCTTGTGGTAGGCCTTCCGACTCGATGATGAAGGAGAGTATATGTTACGCATGCCGAAGGGAAAATAGATCAAATAATCATTCAAGGAAAAGACATGCCCATCTTCAACAAGGATATTGCACCGCTACATACGGATCTATTTGGTCCATTGAACCTGCTAGCATAAGTGGGGAGAAATATACCTTGGTGGTAGTAGATGACTAGTCAAGATATACATGGACAATATTCATGTGTAAGAAGAAAGAAACTCTACTGAAAACTACCACAAATGACTTAAAGAGGATTCAAAATGAGAAGAGCCAAACCATTATCAAAATAAGATCGAGACAGAGAACCGAGTTTGTCAATGGTATAATAACTCAATATTATATTGAAAATGGCATTGGTCATGAATTATTCTGCAGCAAGGACTCCATAAAGAATGGAGTTGCGAGAAAGAAGGAATAGAACACTCAAAGAAGCAAAGAAGGACCATGTTAGTCAAGGGGTTACCAAAGAGATTTTGGGGTCAAGCAATCAACACAACTTGCTACACTCAAAACAAGATGTATGATAAAAGCAGACAAATGACAAAGACTCCTATGAAATTTGGACAGGAGAAAACCAAATGTTGCATATTTTAGAATATTTGGATGTAAATGCTTCATCCATAACAATGGCAAAGACAATCTAAAGGCTTTCGATGCTAAAGTCGATGAAGGTATCTTCTTGGGATACTCACCAAAAGCAAAGCCTACAGAGTACCCAACAAAAGGACTATGGTTGCAGAGGAATCCATTCATGTGGTATTCGATGAGCCAAATGTAAATGGAGAAGACATTGAAGAGTCACCGATAAGTCAATCATCCAACCATACGAGAAAAGTCCCTATGTCAAGTCAAGTCGAATTATAAACTCGGATGAAGATGAGATAGCCGAGTCTCATAAAATGCTTTGGAAAATTTGCGCTAAGTGATTGCGAGAGAGCTGATCAAAGCAACACAACACCGCTAGACAATCAATCCAAATAACTTACTTCAACCTCGATGTAAGATGGTGAAAGACCATCCACCGAATTTGTCATTGGAGATATAAGAAAAGGTGTCAAAACAAGATCCGAACTCAACAAGAAGCTATGTTCACATGCTTTATCTCACAAATAGAGCCTAAAGATGTGTTACAAGCATTGATGACACACATTGGATTCAAGCTATGCAAGAAGAGTCAATCGCTTTGAAAGAAATAAAGTATGGGAGTTAGTTCAAAGACCCACCCATCAAAATGTTATTGGTACTAAATGGGTGCTCAGAAACAAGATTAACGAGGAGGGTTCTGTGGTAAGAAACAAAGCAAGACTAGTAGCCAAAGGAATAGATTTTGATGAAACATTTGCTCCTGTAGCAAGATTGGAAGCTATAAGGATGTTTCTTGCCTATGCAGCTCACAAGAATTTTATTGTATATCAGATGGATGTAAAAAGTGCATTCCTAAATGGTTTATTGGAAGAAGAAGTGTATGTTGAACAACCTCCAGGATTTGAGCAGAAGACTCTTGGAGATAAGGTATACAAACTCAACAAAGCTCTGTATGGATTGAAATAGGCACCGAGAGCATGGTATGATACTTTGTCACAATTCCTAACTGAGAATGGATTCACAAAAGGAAAAATAGATAGAACACTTTTCAGAATTCAAGACAAGAAGAGCATACTCTTTTGTTCAAATATATGTGGATGACATCATTTTTGGATCCACAAACAAAGAGCTATGTGAAAAATTTTCAAACCTCATGAAAAGCAAATTAGAAATGAGCATGATGGGAGAGCTGACATTCTTTCTTGGACTCCAAGTAAAACAGCTGAAGGATGGAACCTTCATAAGTCAAACAAAATACACCAGAGATTTAATGAAGAAATTTGGTATGGAGGAGAAGTCTTCTGTGAAAATACCAATGAATACATCGATCAAAATGGACATGGATGCGGATGGCAAGCCTCGTAGATCAAACAAGATACGAGCACTTATCGGATCATTGCTTTATCTCACGGCAAGCAAAGCGGACATCACCTTTGTTTGTAGGTGTATGTGCGAGATTTCAATCTGCTCCAAAAGAGAGCCATATGACTACAAACTAAAGAGAATTTTGAGATATTTGAAAGGAAGCCAAGAAGTTGGCTTATGGTATCCAAAGGAAGGTGGATTCAAGCTAATTGGCTATTCGACTGGACTATCTTTGGATGCAGAGTTGACAGAAGAGCACTTCAGGCACATGTCAAATGCTTGGAAATATGCTAATTTCCTGGTTTAGCAAAAAGCAAAATTCAATAGCCACCTCTACAAATGAAGCGAGAATACATAGTCACGGCAAATTGTAGCCCAAATCCTATGGATGAGGCAAAGAAGTTGAGAGACTATGAAGTTGAAGAAAAGGAAATTCCAATCATGTGTGATAACACAAGTGAAATTGCAATCACTCGTAATCCTCGTGTTGCACTCAAGAACAAAGCATATCGATGTCGATATCACTTCATAAGAGATCATGTTGAAAAGAAGGACATCATCCTGGAATATATTTCAACCGATAAACAGGTTGGCGACATATTCACAAAACCATTATGTGAGTCAAGATTTGAAGAACTCAAGCATGAGTTAGGGTTAATTGAGCCGAGCCGACACTCGGAAGACTCAAAGAAAATAAATGAAACACAAAAAGAGAAAAAGGATCAAATTCTCAAAATCACTAAATAAATCACCATGTCGGAAAGACAATTATACCGAATTAGCTGATAAATGAGTCACCGAGAGAACTCGTGACTGAGAAGAGTTAAATCACTAAGGGATAAGTTTAGTCATTTATGAGCAAAGTGACAAAAACGCAATGCTTTTACTAAGCGGGAATGTTTTTAAATGACGTCGGATAATGATGATGTGTACAGCAAAAAGCGCACACCAAGCTTATGATTGGATATAAATGCTGCCGCATTAAATTCGAGACATTAAATGCTAATCGGCGTGCAAAATCTAAGCCGTTGATTTCGATCACATTTCAAAACCACCCGCACGCCTTTGAGAAACCATACTTAAACCATTTTCGCCCTGCTTTCTCTCACATATTACCAAAACGGTTCATTTCTATCTCGGAAAAGGCAAAACTCTCTCAAAACCTTATCAATATTCAAATCAACTTCTAAGTTTCTTTTCGTGAAATACTTGAAAAATGGCATCAACTTATGATTTCGCAAGCTAGGGAAGCAAATCCACACTGGGTCTACTGTGGATTTCGAGGAATGGTCAAACAGGGTCCGATGACGCCCTCATAAAGAAAATCGCCGAAAAGCTCAAACGTCCGGCCGAAACCATTTCTCGACGATGGAGTTCTCGATGACCTATGTGGAAGAGGTCGCACGCCGCTCTACGTGAACGCCGAGATTCACGATGAGGGGATCAAATCCTCTGCTTCACGGGAAGGAGTTCATCATCTCTCGCCAAGACCTGGCCGAACACCGCTCACTACCGCGGAAGGAGCACCAAAATCAATGAAGCCGACGTAGACTTGGTCGCCGCTTGGAAGGAAGTAGCCAAGACCGACTATGCTTTGAAAAGATAGTCTACACACCAAAAAAGGGGCCAAGGAGACTACCACAAACCGTTGGACATAGTTGCCAAATGCATAGACATCAAATTTGGCAAATTTGACCAATCGTTTAAAGCAAAACGATCGTAATGGCTCGATCATTGAAGAAAAGCAAGTAAATCGGGTTGAGTTTGTCTCAAAGCAGACTCTGCGCAATGTAGGAACAAATCCTTCAAGGAGAATGGTGCATTTGGAGGATCCTGGGGTATGGCCTGTGATTGGGTCGGGTCGATGGGGGTGAAAGGAGTCCCTCTTCGACATGGAAAGGCGTTCCATGTAAACAAGAGGATGTTCAGATCAAACCTCTCTCCGCGCACTGAAGAGAGCCCACGCCAAGAGAGTGATACAAGTGAGGGGAATCACCACCTCAAGATACATTGTTTCCTCTCCACCAAAGAAGAAAGTCGCCCCTCGCAAATGCCAAGAAAACTCACGCCCCTAGCCTAAGAAAAACAAATCTGCTCCTACCCCTGTAGCCGAGTCGCCGCTCCCGCAGCCTCGTGTCTCCCGCCCAAAGAGCAGCTGCGGCTAAGAAGGAACCTCAAATACCTTCTCCGGTCGTCAAAAAGAGGAGAACTGATAAGCCAAGACGGCTGCTCCTCGGAAGAAAACACCAAAGACGCCCCCGCCGCCCAGGACTCGAAAGACACTCTCTCCGAACCGTAAATCCCTTTGGTACGAACTAAGAGACGAAGAAGAATCATCAAGCAATCCAAACTTGAAAAACCGGGAGAGCGTCACTCACCAAAAACAGATCTGAGATCTTCTGGAGAAGTAGAGTCTCCGATATTATTGATGAAATGAACCAAGTCTCGTGAAGGCGATCAACAGAGGCAAATCAAGACCAGTTTGTAGTTCGAACAATTTGAGACACAAGAAGTAGCCGAGAAATCTAACTCGCTTTGTTGACGAATCGTATCCCCTCCCCGCAATGCACGCAAATCGACGAATAGAGCACCAAAACTTACTACCTTCTATCCCCGAAAAATGAGGGACAAGAAGAAGAAGCTGAAAGAGATGATGATGTGATGATCCTATCCCTACCTTATCCAGACATCCAAAATCGCCTGCGAGAGTGGAGGAAGTGGAAATTGAGTTGATCCAGGAATAGTTCCAACGGCCTGAGTTTATCGAAGAAGAAGAGGAACTCGATGAACTTTCTTGGAGTGACCACTGTGGTCCAAGCATTGGATGAAGAAAATCACTGCAGATATCTTGCGATCTTCAAGGACAAGGAGAATGAGAGACAGACAGAGGAAGTCGAGGCACGTGAGAAGGCCAAGATCATCCGCCCTATCACCGCACCACGAACACACATCATCTCCTTGACGTCTTATCGATAGTGATGAGGATCTGGACCCCGCCGCTACTACGTAAGAAGAGTTGCAAATGCAAAGCAAGTAATGCACGAATCCATAATTCTTCATGAGAAAAGAATGATGGATGGACCAGGAGAGTCCTCCAAAACACAAATGAGTTGGACCCAATAGGAGTGGTGCAAAGATATTGCCACGCTTGTTGTTGCCGCCACCACTTCCCAACTCACTCGGAAGAATGAATTAAGGAACTGGCGATGAAATCGGGTTAGTGGGGACCCAGTCAGAGCCAACCCCTAATGAAGGTGTCTTACCACATTCTCCAACGGCTGAACACTCGGTGAGACACAAATGGGAGTTTGGAGACGAGTGAACCCATTCCAAGTCACTCACCGGGTGCGCCACCCGGGGAAACTCCTCCACCGCAGCAAGGTCGGAGGATGTTTGCAGATGACTCCACAACGAATCTAGGAGGCGAAGTGGAGAAAGTACAAACACAAAATACACAAAGAAGTTGCCATCAACGAAGCTCGGCGATTGAGACTGTCTCACTGAGGTGCCAACCGCTCACGAAGGCTAATGACGCCGCCGATCGAAGGCACGAGGAAGGAACAGCCACAGGGAGCTAACACTGGGCGATGAAAGTGCAATCCATGGGGTTGACACTCCAATGGATGCCACCACGAAGACCCTAAGACAAATGACACATGTCGAAAGGGAGGTCCAAGGCCTCGCCGTAGTTGAGACTCGGGAGGTAATGAAGGCCAACGGAGGTTGAGACTTCCCTGGTCAAGAAGTCAAGTAGAGAACATCCTTCCCGCTATCATGGATCCATCTCGAAAAGGAGATTAGCGCACTTCACGACTCCCGGATAATCCCGATGTAACCTTCTCGGGATTGGAAGAAGACGATGCCGAGTCATCCCCCGTGATCGATCCAAAAGACTCACCGGATGTTCCAACCACGAGCAAGTCGACCTTAAGACTACTCACAAACTTTCAACTTTGATGATGAGCCATTCATGGAAGTCTCATCATCGTCCGATGACGCTCGATAAGGCCGAGGACCGATCCAACTCAATTGAAGAAACCAAATTGAGACCGACGAGGTCGTTGAGATACAACGAGGCTCAACAAGTCGGGTCAACTTCACAACAAACCCCACCGCAACAGAGTCCACCGCGCAGCTCCCAAGCCGCAGGTTCGACTCAAAGGGAACTTCACGTGCACCACTCATCATTGAACAAATCCCGATTGCCCGTGATGATTCCTTTGTAGAATCATTTCCTTCTCTCTGGAGGTACCCGACCTCCCGAAGAGTCGAAAAAAATGATCTCGTGCGCTCCACGACTGCATCCTCGTCATTCCATCGATACCATCGTTCCGGTGACTATGATTTTGACGCTGGGCCATCACCGCAATGAGGGAACATCCGAAGTTCGGGAGGTGTTCAAAGTATTATTTGCGAAATTGAACGGATGGAGATGCACCAGGCCTCGATGGACATGAGATCGATAACGGAGATGCCAACCTTATCACGACTTGAGAGGCATAATAGTCGAAATCCGGGAGTGGTGGCAACAAAGAAGAAACAATGCGCGTGGAACAAGCTAGATATTTTAGAACATTGTTCAACAAGTCTGTCCGGAGAGCCGAGAACGCCGATGCAAAGACAAAATTGAGAGAACACATTGAGCACATGCATGAATCTCACACTTTCTTTGAGATAAAGTCATTGTGTGAGCAAAATAAGAATGAGCTCCTGCGTATGGAAGAAAACATGGATAGAAAATTCAGCCTTCTTATGGCCGAGATGAAGTTGCTTAAAGTCAATCCAACGCTACTCGTTATGAGTTTAATGCGATACACCACAAATAGACTCGGCTATCAGCCACTTCGACTTCCGCTTGCTAGTATGTTTCGAGGGTTCCTCTCTCCTTTGATGATGCCAAAAAGGGGACGAGGAATACCTTAAAGCGCTAAAGAGATCCTCAAGGCGAGAAGGAGGGAGAGCATTTGTGAAGGGAAAGACAAAATTGAGTGAAAGTTTCAAGGGAAAAAGAAAGGAAAGTCTGGGGGGAAGGATCGAGAGATATGACCTTAATGATTGCACAAACCCCCAACAAGGTCTTGTCACGAGATGATATTATCGGAAAACTCCCAAAGGATTTCGCCACTCCAACACTCTGCGCATCTATGGTCAAAAGAGAAAGACATTGAAGCGAGGGATGGAGGAAGTGGAAGGAAGGTTGAATGCCCGAGTTACTTGGACATCTTGAAACAACATGGAGGCATTCCAAAGAGATGAGACACTTATGCCATCTCGGATGTCGGGACCGAGCCAAGATCGCTTGATGAATTTAAAACGCCGCATCCAAGGATACTTCGCAAACATGTCTACATGGCTCAAGCCGGGACTTGTCTTGGGAAAAGGGTCTCACGTTATGTGAAGAAGGCGACGCAGCGACGGACTCATCGGCGATCACTCTGCTTTGGTCACTCTCTTTGGTCACTCACCGAAGAAGAAGACCCCAATACACGCCCGAGGAAGAAGAGGTAGAGGAAGAAGCGATGGTAAAGGAAGAAGTTTCAGACCTAGGCCTTTGCCCAAAAATATTGAGTACATAGATCCGGCAAGAAAGGAGGGATCTCTTTGGGCCGGGTCTTGACCAAGTAGCCAAACTGCAAGTGGCTAAAAACAATGCCGAGTATGTGAAAAGAATCGAAGAAGAAAATAAAAGACAAACTCAGCTATGGGAGGAGAGACAAGAGAGATTAAGAAGAGATGAAGTCATTTTGGAAGGCATATGAAAAGAAGAAGAAGGCGCCAAGATGAGAAAAAGAGAAGAAGACCAAGATGACAAAATCGAAGAAGATGAAAGAAGGAGGCGTGAAGGAGATGAAGTGTTCTTTGTCCACCCCTTCATGTATTTTACTATGTAAATACATACTATGTAAATCTTCGTAATAAATCAGAAATTCTCTATTTTTTTTTGCGTAGACATAAATGTTTGCTTTGATACACCGTGTAAACAAATTGTGTAAAAGAACAAGAATGTTATGATCAATAAAAGGATTGATTCTACGCATACATTCTCTCGTAATGCACTATCTGTATGTATCTTTGCTATTTACATTTTGAATGTTTTAAGTTTTGGCATCATCAAAAAGGGGGAAATTGTTGGGAAATTTATTGTTTAGATTTTGATGAATGCCATGTAAAACTTAGAATAGGAAGTTGCACCCCATTTTTGTTGTAAACTCGCATTGTAATAA
This sequence comes from Rehmannia glutinosa, assembly GCA_016081115.2. Lineage (NCBI taxonomy): Eukaryota > Viridiplantae > Streptophyta > Magnoliopsida > Lamiales > Orobanchaceae > Rehmannia > Rehmannia glutinosa. The sequence goes on along the minus strand of CM071924.1, from coordinate 83,774,807 downwards.
ATAGGGCTGGTCAAGTGAGTTAAGTCGGCTATGCCCAAACATGCAAGAAGACAACGGAGACTAGTAGGAAGACTCACATGCGAGACAGTGAGTTTGGCGAAAGAAGAGAAGACGGAACTCGATCAAGGTGCAAACAGATGCACTTGAGTAAAGCATCAGTCAAGTCAACTCAAGATAGTCAAGTCTCTAGTTGAAGTGACATAAGAGTCATTTAATGATTGGAAGCTGACTCTAAGTCACCTGGGGAAAGCAAGGAAATGCAGTCAAGTCGAGATAACTGAAAGAGATCCGTTGCACAGAAATCAAGAGAATTACTTAAACAAGTAATATCTCCATACTACCTTTCTCGGAGTGCTCAGTCACATAAGCGTGCAAGGGAAATAAACCAATGGGAAGCACTACACCGTGTCAGTGCTCTGAAAAGCTGAAGAATAATTCATACGAGGAAGTGGCAATTCCAAGGACTGCAACAAGACAAGCCAACGACCACAAGTGACTTTCAAAAATAAGCTTATCTCTTCAACGGGCAAATTTTTGAAAGATCACTATAAAAGGCTGAGGAATGAAAAGATAGAATTGATTACCTGAACCAAAAGACATTCAAGCTAATATCTGAACTGTAATCAAAATATTCTCAAAATCATTCAAGTTTAATCCTCAACCCTACACTACGAAGAAAATCAATCCAACACTCACCTGTGAAGGAAAGATAGCTTCAATCAGTTGAAGAGGAACTTTAGAAGAAAAAGGGGTCTACATTCCACGAAGGATTGTAGGAAGGTTCAAGGTCGAACCAGTCTCGAGTTTTTGGTGGGCTTCGTGATCAAATCCTAAGAGCTTGAGCAAGTGAGTGGAGTAGCAAGGCAAATTTACTGTGAAGAAGGCGAGTTGGACGAGAAGCCACCGAGTGACCAAGGCATCTCCGGATCGAGTCCCAAAGGATCAAGTCACCGTGTGATCAAGACTTGTATATGGACTCTGTTACCACTCAGTATCGATCAATACTTAGTGGATTCCTCCGGGAGTTGGAGAAGAGAGGAGTAGAAGAATTACCCCATCTTCGAACCTCTATAAAAACTTATCATGTCATTTACATTTCAACACTTTAATTCCTGCATCTTATTTGTTTAATTCTGCTGAGATATTTGCTATCCAACTGATAATCTCTAAGTACTAAAACCCAGTATTAAATCATAACTTACCCAAACTTAAGGGTGTTAACTCTTCCAATGAAAACAAACCACAATTGAGCTAATTCATCTTAACATCCGAGTTATTCTATCAACAAATCGGTCAGTCCGTGAGTGACTAACTCTACTGATTAACTAAATTAGTCATCCACCAAGGACACAAACAGTATAGTGTCAACTCAATTTTAAAAAGGACCAAAAGTGAAAAGTTGGTAAGGTTTATTCAACCCCCCCTTCTAAACCTTACACTCACACCCCTTGGGACCTACAGTCTGCGTGAATGCCGAGCATGGAAGCTGAGTCGCTCGAGGGTACAGTTTGAATGCCCTAAATTCATTGAGGAAGAGGAAGAATTGTTGAAATTCCTTGGATTGACTACAGTGCTTCAGGCACTTGATAAAGATAACTACCTGGATATCCTGCATATCTTCAAGGAGAAAGAAAAGGAGAGGTTAGCAGAAGAAGCTGAAGCTCGTGAGAAGGCGAATATATGCCCTCTCACTGGAACCAGTGATCATACTCATCCTCACATTGACATGCTCTCGGGAAGTGATGAGGACATGGATCCGATTGCTGCAAAGGAGAAGTTGGACATGCAGCAAGCCATGCGGGAATCCATATTAATACATGAGCAACAGATAATGGAAGGACCAGGAGAGTCCTCCAAATCACTCCTGGAAATTGATCCGTTGGGAGTAGTACAGCAGATTGCCACAGTTATTGCTGCAACCTCTTCCCCAGTTCACTCAGAGGACGGATCCAAGGGATATGGCGATGACACTGGGAACTTGGGCACCCAAGTTGAGCCAACCCCTGTTGAAGGCGTCTTACCACCTGCCCCCATGGCTGAGCACTCAATGGAAGTAGCCGGGAGTCTAGAGCAGAGTGACCCCACCATTAGTCACTCAGCTGGTGCGCCAGCTAAGGGGGAAACCCACTCCACTGCAGCTAGGTCGGAGGATGTTACGGATGACTCCACAATGACGCAAGGAGGCAAAGTGGAAAAAGCACAAGAAAAAGAACAACAACAAGTTGGCACTAACGAAGCTCGGGTAGTTGAGTCTGTCCCAGCTGAGGTGCCAACAGCTTCGCAGGCTGAGGACGCTGATGTTGCAGTCGAGGCACAAGATGGATCTGTCCTGGGAGTTAACACTCTGGGCAATGAAAGTGCAATCCAAGGAGTTGAGACTCCTGTGGATGCCACTGCAGAAGACCCTAAGACACGATTGTGTGTCTGTCAAGGACCGCATAAAGGCCCCGCTATAGTTGAGACTGTAGGAGGTAACGAAGGCCCAAGGGAGGTTGAGACTTCCCTGGGTAAAAATCAAGGAGAAAAGAGCATTCCTCAAGTCATCATTGCTGAACCAGAAGTGGAAATAAGCGCTCTTCATGATTCCCAGGATAATCCTGTACAACATTCTTGGGATCTAAAGACGAAGTTGAGTCAACCCTTGCTGTAAAGGACTCAGCTTAGGATGTTCTTCCAAGTTCGAGCAAGCCAGAATTCAAAGCTGCTCGTTAACCTTTTAAATTCAATGATGAACCTAACCCCCAGGTTCAATCATCCTCCGATGATGCTAAAAAAACAGCTGAGGACAAGCAAATTCATTTAGCGAGAATCTCATCGAGGCCGACGGTTAAGTTAAGACAGTGAGGCTCGATCCACCGCCAATCTACTCAACAAGGCCCAGCTGAGAACGAGTCATCTGCGCAGGCTCCCAAAGCTGCAGCAGGCTCGACTCAACCAGGCACATCACATGCACGACCAAGTGTAGAATCAATTCCATATGTACGTGATGATGCTTTCAAAGAAACTTTCCCTTTCTCGATTGAGCTACCTGATCTTGAAGAAGAAACAACTCGTGAGTAGAGACGCTTCAACATAAGAGCTGATCCAATAATTCCCTCTGATTCAATTGTTCCAGCAGATTTTGATTTTGATGCTGCTTGGCCGCCAGCTGAAACCGCGGTAACAACTGAGGTACGTTAAGTCTTCAAGACAATCCTTGGTGAGATAGAGAAGATTGAACGGCACCAGGCCTCATTGGATATGCGACTGGACAATAGGGATGCCAACCTCACAGCAAACTTGCGAGGGATAGTGGCCAGAATCAGGGAATGGTGTTAGCAGCAGAGTACAATGCGATTCAAGCAAGTCATATATGTTAAAGCATTGGACAACAAAATCTTTGTCCGGGAGCGATAATGCGACATGAAGCGGAGGATGCATAAAAATATTGACCGAGAATGCATGCCTCTCATACAACGAGAGATGGAGTCTGCTGCGTGAATTTCACGCGAAAAGAACTTCTGCGCGTTGAAGAGAATATGAATGCCAAATTCAGCCTTTCTCATGGCTGAAATGAAACTGTGACAATGACCAGTCCAATGCCACCCGCTCGAGAATTTCGAACAAAGATACTCCGCACTCTAAGCAAAATTCGAGGCGACGGACTTCATGCTTGTTTGGGATGTTTCCAGGGTTCTCTCTCCTTTGATGATGCCAAAAGGGGAAAGAGGAATACGAAGATGTTGAAGGAGATAGTCATGAGAAGAAGAAGGAGACAAATCTGTTGAAGAGAAGAAAGGGACAAAATGATGAGAAGAGGAATGAGAAGGAAAAGTCATTGAGGGGGAAAGGTAAAAAGATGTGACCTTAATGCTTGGCCAAAACCCTCAAAATGTCATGTCACATCATCGATAATCAAGAAAACTTCCCGCGTGACTCTGCCGCTCCATCACTCGATGTGCCTATGTCTCAAAAGAGAAAAATTGTAGAAGCGAGAGATGGAGGATTTCGACAAGAGAACGGATGTCCGTGTTGAAGAAATGTTGAAACAATTCGGAGGCATTCCGGCAGAAATGATCTGATGCCATTCCAAATGATGGACAAGAGCCAAGATCGATTGAAGAGTTCAAAACGCCGAGTATGAAGGATACTTCAAAAATATGTCCATAGCCCAAGCCTGGGACTTGTATCTTGGGAGAAAGGTCCAAGTCGTGCGAAGAAGTTGATAGACAATGCAGACTACTAGCATCACTCACCGGTGAAGAAGACTCCGTCTGACAATATACGCCCGGAGGAGGAGGAAGAAGTGGTGGAGGTGGAGGCTTTAAACTTAGACCTCTACCCAAAAATATTGAATATATAGATCCAGGCAAGAAGGGAAGGATCTACTGGGCTGGATACGATGAAGTAGCCAATCTGGAGGTGGAGAGGAAAAATGTTGAATATGTCAAAAGAATCGAAGAAGAAAATAAGAGGCAAACTCAGCTGTGGCAAGAAAGACAAGAAAGAAAAAGAAAAGATAAAGCTGCGAAGAGAGCTTACGAAAATAAAAGAAAGAAAGCTGACGAAGACAGAGCTGAAGAAGAAATAAGGAGGCAGCGAAGGCGATGAAGTGTTGCTGCTAACCCCTTCATGTATTTTACTTTTGTAAATACACATGCATGTAAGTCTTCTGTACGTTCAATGAAAAATTTCATAATTTGCATAGACATGTATATGCTCTGATTGCTCTGATACACATTGTAAACAGCTGTGTAAAGGACAAGAATGTTATGATCAAAAAAAAGATTGATTCTACGCATACATTCTTTGTTACTGCATTTGTTTGTATGTATCTTTGCTGTTTGCATATTGTTTGTATGTATTTAAGTTTTGGCATCATCAAAAAGGGGGAAATTGTTGGGAAATTTATTGTTTAGATTTTGATGAATGCCATGTAAAACTTAGACTAGAAAGTTGGCACCCCATTTTCCTTGTAATTCTTATTATAATAGATAGGGTTGTATAAGCTGAGTCAAGTCAGCTATGCCTGGAAATACAAGAAGTCAACTGAAGATTTGAAAGGAAGACTCCGCTGAGGAACAACTGAGTATGGCCAAGAGAGAAGTTCAAGGACTCGACTGAAGGAGTATCGGCTGTGAGACAGCTGTGAGAAGAGTCAGTTAAGTCAACCCAAGAAGCTAAGTCAAGTTGAAGTGACAGATGAGTCTTTCAATCATTGGAGCAGACTTAAGTCACCTGGGGAAAATGCAGCTGCAAAGAGGAATTAACTGAAAAAGGATCCGTTGCACAAACGTTAAGAATATTACTTAAATAAGTAATACTTCCATGTTGCCATGTCTTAAAGTGCTCAGTCCCAGAACCGTGCAAAAGGAATAAACCAATGGGAAGCACTGCACCTCGTGTCAGACTCTGAAAAGCTGAACAATCATTTAATACGAGGAAAGGTCTACATCTCAAGATTGAAGACCAAGAAAAGACAATCCAATGAACACTAGTGACTTTTGAAAATCAGCCTATCTCTTCAATGGGCAGATATTTGAAAGGCTCACTATAAAAGGCTGAGGAATCACATTCAGAAGAGGAAACTTTGCACACCTGAGAAAACAAGCAATATTCAAACTGTAATCTGCAAAATATTCTCAAGTTATTCAAGCAAAATCCTCAAGCCTAAATCTCGAAGGAAATCAATCCAACACTAAGCTGTGAAGGAAAGACAACCTCAAACTGTTGAAGAGGAAACTTTTGAAGAATCAAAAGGGGTCTACTTTCCAAGGAGGATTGTAAGAAGGTTCAAGGTCGAACCAATCTCAAGTTATTGAAGGGCTTCGTGATCAAATCAAAGAAGCTTGAGAAAGTAAGCTGAAGTAGCAAGCGCAGCCACCGCCCGAAGAAGCTTCGAGTCGGACGAGAAGCCACTGCGTGATCAAGGCATCTCCAGACTGAGTCCCAAAGGAGCAAGTCAGCTGTGTTATCAAGACTTGTATCTGGACTGATAACCACTTTGTGAATTGATCATTACTTAGTGGATTCCTCCAGGAGTTGGAGAAGAGAGGAGTAGAAGAATTACCCCATCTTCGAACCTCTATAAAAATTATTTTGTCATTTACATTTCAAAGATTTTATTTCGTCGCATACTCATTTCATATCTCACGATAATTTGCTATCCAACCGATAATTAACAAAGTGCTAAAACCAAGTGTTAAAATAAAGTTAAATCAAATTCAAGGGTGTTAAGTCTTTCATTAAAAACTCATCACAAAACCAAGTTAAGGTTTAGTCTAAACAAATTGAGTTATTCTATCAACACTCTTTCGAAATCATGAGTGTCTAACTCGCTAATTAACTAACTTAGTCGTCCTCAAGGACTTAGGCCGTAATTAACTCGTAATATTTTAAAAGGACTAAAATTGAAAAGTTGGTAAGGTTTATTCAACCTCCCCCTTCTAAACCTTACTCACACCCCTTGGGACCTACAAAGGCCAAATCGCTTTTCTCTTCAACATTCAGATTTTTAGGCGGTGACGAGGATTGAAGTCGTCACTTCACCTTTCGAGGGGTATTCGCAAGCATGATTTTCAGAGGTGGCTTCTTCATTTCACGCTTCCCCCTTACTTGTTTCCCCTTACTTCCATTGCCATACTTATTACTCTCTTGCATTCTACTTTTATCTTCCCCCTTTTTGGTATCATCACCAATGGATAGAGCGAGTTGAGAGAATACTCCCCTAAGAAGTAGATCAATCTTGATATTGGTCATGTCCTATTTTTCATGACCCTTGAAGTATGTTGCTCGAAATTCGAATCGCAGAGCCTTCATCTCAGCTGCCTTTAGCTTCATTTCTGATTGGAGCATCATTACCTCCGCACATATGTTGGCCTCTATTTTCTGAAGTTCTGCCTTGGTTGTGCTTTAAGCAACTCCATGTCTCTTTTGTGAGACTGATCCATCCTGAAGATATGGTCCCTTTGACGCTACTGAAATTTGGCATTTTTTGAGCTCCAGATCACCATTTTTGCAAAGAGAAGTTTAAAGTATGTGACATGCTCACGCCCGAGTGCTTTAGTTTGCCCAATCCATTCCCTTATCCTTAAAACCATTCCTCAGATGTCTCCTGTGATGTTTGCATCTCTGTTATCAAGCCGTTGGTTAAGTGTTGCAAATCCATGTTCCATATTCTCAATTTCTGTACAAATGTCCTTGAAGGTTTTGCGAAAGTCGGCTGCATCAGCGGACATCTTTTCTGGACATAAAACATCAAAGTCAAATCGAATTGGCACCATTGTTGTTTCAGCAGGAGTTCCAAGTTCTTCAGCTGGGACTTGGGCGGTGTACTTCGCACTTTCAGCAGCTGACTCAGCTTCCATGGGTACACGAGCCTGAAATTGAAAGTAGTTAGCAAATAGATCCTCTGAAAAAATATGAATTTCCACATCCTCAATCTGTGGAGCCTTTCGCTTTTGCTTCAAAATTTCTTCAGCTCTTTGTGCCTCGGCTGTCTCAGCGTCATTGGCATCTTGTGCAGCTGTGTTAGCCTACTGAGCGCACTGATCCTCAGCTGTCTTAACAATTTCATTGGCATCAGTGGTATATTCCTTTTGAATTGATTTTTCCTCAGCTGACTCATTAGCGTCATTGAAAGGTGATGGCACCATGGGAAGTGGGCCATCAACCATTGTAAAGTTGATCGGAGTAGCTTTGTCACTTGCTTGCCTCCGTTTTGCCAGTGCCTCCTCAGCAGCTTTGTCCTTGGAAGATTTGTCAATAGGACTAGACTCAGCTTCGTCATCGGTTCTCAAAATTCAACATCGACATTTTCTTGGAAATCATGAAGAGCACTTATTTCCTCTTCTTCCATAATTTCTTCTTGAGGGGCTGGCACTTGTTCTTCGACCTTATTACCCAGGGAAGTCTCAACCTCCTCCGAGCCTTCTTACCCTTAGTAGTCTCAACCACTGATGGGCCTTCAGCCATCCCTATTGTAGTCTCAATTGCAGCAAGGTCTTCAACAAAAATCCCTTCAGCAGACGAAGCTGCTTTGGGGTTTTCAGTGGCATCCATCGGAGTCTCAACTCCTTGGATTGCACTTTCATGGCCAAGAGTCTCAACTCCCGTGGCCTCAATACCATCATTTGCCTTGGCATAAGCAACTTCATTGGCCTGCATGGCAGTTGAAGTTTCAGCTGAGACAGTCAAAACCGCCTGAGTCTCGTTAACCTCAGTTTGTTATACATCAGTTATTACACATTGCCACCAAACTTTACTTTTGTTTGATCTCCCACAGCCTCCTCTGACGCGACTGTGGTGGTTTGAGTTTCCTCCTCAGCTGGTGCACCATCTGAGTCTTGAGTAGTGGGGTCACTCTAAACCTGAGACATGGTTGTGTTTCCTTCGAGTTATCAGCCGTTTGGTCAGGTGTCTCAACAACTTCTTTAGGGAGCGGCTTGGCTAAGGTGCCCTTTGCTTCACCTTCCTTATCTTCATCACCATTCTTCCTGGTAGTTCATCCTCGGAGTGCACTAGAGATGTGGTGGCACCAATTGTTCTGACCACCTCCATGATATCTGGGCTAGGAGTAATCATTATATATAAAGACTCTTCTTGCCCCTTATGCAATTCTTGCTCATGCATCTTCTTGGATTCTTTCAAAGCTTGCCTCAGTTCAGCCTTTCCACTGCATCAGCAGGGTTGATTTCTTCAACATCCTTGTCACTGTTGGTTGTCTGTTGGGCATGCTCTGGAAATTCTATAAGGAAACAGGTGTGAGGTTTTAGAGATTCCTCCACAAACTTTGCCTTAGCCTTCTCCTTAGCTTTCTCCTCATCCTTCTTCTCATATAGAATAGACGTGCAACAATCAGGGTCGAGGATGGAGCTAACAGAGATAATCGTCAAGGTATGAAGCTCTTCTACAAATTCGGGACTCTGGTGGTGCCTGCATAGCTTAACTTCTAGTGTCTCCATATCATTAGCCTCTCTTAAATGTCGGGGGTAGGGTCAACATCACAAGATAATTGCCATCCTCCTCGTATTGGCTTAAGGGGAGCCCTCTCTTCTTAATGGTTCTTGCATCAGTTTGAGGAGAGTTAACAACCAACTCCTTAGATTGGTTAGTTGTTTCTACTTCTCGTTCTTCAGCTGTGTCAGGAACAGTTGTCTCTTCCACAGTCTGTTGATCTTCATTAGTAGTCTTCTTGACTACAACAGTGGTTTCCCCACCATCTTTAGCCTGCTTAGACTGCTGATCCTCTATATCAGTAGTCTCTTTTTCAATTTGAGTGTCGGACTCAGCTGGCTTTTCTAAGGCGGACTTCTTCATCAATCGTCTTCTTTTGGTTTTGACAAGAGGAATCTCTTCCTCGTCTGCTTGTTTGATGGAAGCTGGCTCCACCATCTTTATCTTCTTGGCTGCAGCTGGTTTTGAGGCACGCTTGAGCTTTTTTTCTTGATGACTGGAGAAGGTGCAGGAGAATCCTTCTCGATCCCCTACCTTTGGCACGGTGTGCTTGTAGTTGACTACATGCGAGGGCATGGGTAGGCTTTGCTGCAACATCTTTCTTTTTCTTCTGCACAGGCTTTGGAGAGGTAGCCTTGCAGTTGCAACAGTGCTCTTGGGGACAGGGTCAGCTAACTCACCTTCGCTGGTGTCAGTCTTTCTTGCATGGGCTTGCCTTTGAGCAACTGAGAGGTTTTCCTTGAACATCTTCTTAATTACATGGAAGGGTTTCCCATTCCTGAGAGAACTGCCCTTCACCTCCATCAAATGGTCAATCACAAGGCTATACCCCAACGAACTAACCAACAACCCATCATCATTAATTGTCTTGTTCATTACGTTACGCAGATTAATGAAGATGAACTCAGCCCAGTTCACTTTCTTTTCCTCCATAATAGCAGCCATGACAGTCAGCTTCGTCCTACACAGCTGATTGAAGCTGCTAAACTTCATATATACACACTTGGACACCACGTCCATCAACTTATGATAATTGTTCTTAATGAGCAACAACTTGGCCGTGTAAAAATAGCCTTAGTAGTGACTCTGGCTTGGCGATCTCCTTCCACGCCGCAACCAAGTTGATATCTTTTTCAAAGAATCTCCTTCAAATTTGATTGAAGGAAGGTGACAATGAGTAGCCAAATCCGCGACAGTTATCTTTATATCGGTGTTGCGGATGGGTGAATGGATTTCTCCATCATGAACCTCAGCATTCACGTAGAACATGGCTACCGCTTCAAGGTACGTGTGCGAAAACTCCATAGTGAGAAATCCCTTAAGGCCGGATTTATCCAATTTTTCAGCAATCTTCTTAGCAAGGGTTTTATGAACCCCTTGCTTCACCAGTCCATCAAAATCCACCATAGAACTGGGGTGGATCTTCTCGGCCATCTTCACAAAGTTGTAACTTGGAGCCATTTTAGAAAATGAAACTTGAAAAACTTGAACTTGAACGACGTACGAACTAGGGTTTTGCTTGGTTTGTAGAGATAACTTGTCTTTGCTTTGAGAGAGATGAGTGTAATGTGAGGAGGGAGAAAATGAATTTCAGTATATAAGGGATGTAAGAAGATGGTTTTTTTTAGAATTCAAAGAGGTTGATTATGATCAACAGTTGAGATTAAAAGCTTGAAATTGCATTAATTTTCCCGCATTAAATGCATTAACATTTATATCCAATCATAGGCTAAATGGGTACATGATTTATACTGACACCATAATTACTATTGATGTCATGCCCAAAAACATTCTCTCTCGCAAAAATGACTGCATTTTGTCACTTAGTTCATAAATAACTCAGCTATCTTCCAAAAGTGACTTAACTATGCTTCTCTCTTCACATAATGATCACTCAGCTGTCAGCTAACTCGATACAACTGACTAGTTGTCTTGATTGTTTCACTTGGCTAAAAAATAAAACTTTGTTGATTTCCAATTCTCTCTTCTTTGACTCTGTTGATTGAGTCTTCCGAGTCTCCTAACTCAGCGCAATCAATCCTAGCTCATTTTTAAGATCTTTAAACCTTGATTCACATAATGGCTTAGTGAATATATCAGATAACTGCTTGTCAGTTGATATGTATTCCACAATGATGTCTTTCTGCTCAACATGATCTCTTATGAAATGATATATGGCATCAATGTGCTTGGTTCTTGAGTGCAATATAGGATTTTGGGTTATTGTAAAAAATTATGTGTTATCACACATAATTGGGATCTTCTTTTCTTCTATATCATAATATCTCAATTGTTGCCTCATCCATAATACTTGGGCACAACAGTTGCCAGCAGCTATGCACTCTCTTCAACTGTGGATGTAGCAATTGAATTTTGTTTCTTGCTGAAACAAGAAACTAATCCATTTCCAAACATGCATTTGATAGGTACCTGGTGTACTTTTCCTACCTACTCTGCATCCAACATAGTCTGAGTCTGAGTAGCCAACTAGCTTGAATCCTCAATCCTTTGGATACCATATGCCAACTTCTTGGCATCCCTTCAAATACCTTAGGATTCTCTTGGCTGCAATCATGTGACTCTCGTTTGTTGCAAATTGAAATCTAGCACATAAACTATATCAAAGGTGATGTCTGGAGCTACTTGTTGTTAAATAGAGCAATGATCCAATAAGGGCTCTATACCTGGTTTGATCTACAGCTTTGCTATCTGCATCTATATCTATCTTAATTGATGTATTCATGGGAATCTTCACTAATGACTTCTCTTACATACCAAATTTCTTCATTAAATCTTTGGTATATTTGGTTTGACTTATGAAGGTTCCATCCTTCATTTGTTTGACTTTAAGACCTAGAAAGAAAGTCAGCTCTCCCATCATGCTCATTTCAAACTTTTCTTGCATGAGGTTTGAAAACTTGTCACACAACTCTTGTTTGTGGATCCAAATATGATATCATCCATATAAATTTGAACAAGCAATATACTTTCTCCATCTTGAATCCTGAAGAGTGTTCTATCAACCTTGCCTTTGGTGAATCCATTGTCAATGAGATACTGAGACAATGTATCATACCAAGCTCTTGGTGCTTGTTTCAATCCATACAAAGCTTTCTTGATCTTGTTGACTTTGTCTCCAATAGTTTTCTACTCAAAACATAGAGGTTTCTCAACATAGACTTCTTCTTTAAAAAGCCCATTTAAAAATGCACTCTTCACATCCATTTGATATACAGTGAAGTTCTTATAGGAGAACTAAGTACGTACAATAGTTAATGAAATAATAGACAACAAAACATTTGGCAACAATAATTTTATGGATATGTTCTCCTTGATTTTTAATTTGTTTAGTACAATGGGGGATAATAGGAGAGGGGATACACACCATCGGGTGGGATCAAACCTAGGTTGATCGGTCTGAAAACACAAGTCTAAACCTCTAGAGCACATAGTTGATCCCCTCCTTGATTTTCAATTTGGTCCTTCAACAAACACTACAAGAAAATTTCAGTTTACCGACATAATTTACCGATAGAAATGCTTTTGTCACTAAATAATACAATTACCTACAGAATAAAAAATATCATTTTTTCCCAAATTATATATACCGACAATTTGCCGACATATTACAGACGGTTTTTCAATTACCAACAGATTTTATGTTTGTATTTACCAACAATTTTATATTTTGTAGGTAAATATTTTACCTACAATTACTTACACTTTACAACTTTCTTAATACTTACCTACAGAATTTTCTGTAGGTAAACTGGTTTTTTTCTTGTAGTGAAATGAAAATCTCCCAATAGTAAATACACATTTAATTCCATGATAATTTGATACATTTTTAATCAAAAATTAAAATTTTAGTAGATTATTTTAATTTAATTATACATTAAGACAACTATTGATCATATTTAATTAGCATATGTATGTCCAAATCAAATTATATTTCCAACCAAAATTTCTACCAGAGACCAGAGCACACAAAATTGAACTACTAACAAACAAGTGATCAGGCCAGTTTGTCAAATAGTTTAATTTATAGAGCAAATAGGGCAAATTACCCACTTGGGATAGGTGATAGATTCTTTTGACATGTAGGATAAAAAACATAGTTTTCTACCCATTTTTAAGGTTCTTTTACCACAATACCCTTGAGGCTTTAAATGCAAGCCTTTAAAGTAGGTAGGTGTGTATTTATCTCTCTTGCAAGTAAATACGCCCATACATACGTTTGCCCTTCTATTTTGCTCTTCATTTTTTCTCTCTCTCTCTCTCTCTTCTTCTTCTTCTGCACAAAATATCAAGAAGTTCTTTTTGTGGTCTTTCATAACCAAAATCGCACCAAAAAATCGAATAACAAGGTAATGTTGCTTCTCCTCTTAGTTACTTAACCTTGTTTAAATTGTTCAAGACCAATATATTTACAAAATATGTGAAATGTATTGTGAAAGGAAAAAATTTCTGCATCTATGAAGCACAGTGCACGATATATCGTGCCTATTTTGTAGTGAGGCACGATATATCGTGCCTAATATAGGGCACGATATCGTGCCTCAGTACAAAATACGCACGATATATCGTGCCTCAATGAAAAATAGGCACGATATCGTGCCTATTTTAAAATTGGGCACGATATATCATGCCCCAGTAAAAAATAGGCGCTTTTTTATGTATGCTTGCATATCTTTAATATTTTTTCTGTATTTCTTGTATATAGATGAACTGGCTATGTTGTTGTTCGATTTGGTGGTCATTGGGAAGGTTTAGAATATAAAAATGGTGAAGAAGAAGTTGTATATATTAAACCGGGCAAAATGAATTATAGTGAAATATTGGAGGAGGTTTATGGTGTTGTTGAAGTTTGATAGGGTGTATACGATTGTGTAATGCATGCTATTGTAGATATTTAAAACAAACTTGGGAAGTTAAAGTTGAAAAACGACGATGACATTGAAAGTGCGTTTGAGAACACCGAGTTACCAGTTGTTTTTGTAACACTGAAAAGAAAAAGGATGGGTGAGACTAGTTCGCATAATGTATTGGGAAGTCAGTCTGGGCATAATCGAGTTGAGAACGTTGAAGGTCAACAAGGTGTTGGTGGAAGTTTTATGCAACTAATGGCTACTCAGTATGATTTTTCAACAGTCATTGGGCCTAATTACAACTACATGCACCATCTTGGTTTTCAACAATACGGTGTACCGCACATCAATCTATATAGTCATGCAGTAAGGCCCAGTGGAGCACCTTTTATGCATATAAACAATGTTCCAATTATTGATCATCCGCGTCCACTATCACCTACAGTTAATGTTCCAAATATCAATTGTCCGGGACCTAGTATAATGTTCCAATTATTAATGTTCCAATTATATACTTTGTTACCTGTTTGTTCTGTGCTTGAGTGTGCTCGGACTATTATTGAAAAGTGGTTTTATGAACGACGCACTGCTGCTAATGAAAGAGATCAAGAGCTAACACTTGAAGCAACCAAAAGATTAAGTGATGCAATTGAGATAGGTCATAGAATGGATGTACAATGTCTTAGTAATGTGAAGTACAAAGTGAAAGATGGAACAAAGACCTATTTGGTTGACTTATCCCGAAGAACGTGCAGCTGTCGAGAATTTGAATATGAATTGATGCCTTGCGCCCATGCATCTGCAGCAATTAGGTATAAACAAATTTAAAATTTATATCAATATTTTCACATAATTCGTTCAATATTTTTACATAATTGTTTGTTTATTTGTGCAGAAAGGCGAACCTCAATATCTATTCATTTGTTGCCCATTATTATAATAATGAAAATGTTCAACAAATGTGGGCGGATAAAGTTTTACCAATTCCTGATCCGAGTGAATGGGTTCTGCCACAAGAGGTACGAGAATTAGTATGCAACCCTTCAAATAACCCGAGACAAGCAGGTCGTCCTAGACAAAGTAGAGTTCACTCTGTTGTTGAATCATCAAGTAATCGTTCACGTAAGAGTTAAATTTGTTCAAGGTGTGGGGGTGCTGGCCACATTTGCGTCAAATGCACTATGTCATTGCCGCTTGATGAGCGCAAAAGTGCCTCAGTGACACAGTCGGGTCCTTCGAGACAAGTGCATAGTAAGAATAAATGTGGAATATGCTGAGCAGATGATCATACCCGTAGAAGATGCCCGAGACGTCCGGATGATGAAAATTAGGCAAAAATTATTTCAACTGTAACACTATGTTAGAAAAACACACTAAGAGCAGAAACTCAGTAGTCATTTAAATATATGGTAATCAAGTCAGTAGTCATTTGTGCCCCAATATAAGAGGGGCACGATATATATTGGGGCACGATATCGTGCCCAATATAATTAGGCACGATATATCTTGCCTAATTATATTGGGCACGATATATCGTGCCTATAATTTTTTTGTAATTTTTTGTGGATTTCTTATCTGCTAATTGTAACTCTCTTAATTTAAAGTAAACAAATTCTTGTTTTTTTACACAAATTAAGAAAAATCATGCAAAATGAATATTTAATTTAAATAACTCAAAATATTTACAAGATATATAATAAAAATGTACTACAACTCCAAAGTACTACTATATGTACTATACTGGTAAACCTTTTGTGCCATCGTCTTCCTTATCTCGGGAATCGACTCCTGCACATGCTTCCTATTAATCTTCTTCGTGATACAATTAATGATGGAATATATGGCAAATACACCACAATTGGTGGTGTCGTTCTGCAAATAACAATCTTTCGCCAGCACAGGGACAAGGTCCCACTCGCGGCGGACGGGCTCCATACGTATGTCATCGTAGTAGCCAACGCGAATGAGTACACATGGGAGCATGTGACGGAGTGGACGTGTGCCGGCTACCCGATTGGCAAAAGTTTCATCTGTGTATCGGGCATGTACAGAGTCGTACATATATACTTTACCTCTACAGAGATCCAGTCTGCACACGATAGTGTTTGAAAATAGAATCAAAAGCTGAAAATCTCGGAATTTGGGAGAATTTGATGAAAAAATTGTAAAAAATACTTATATTTATTTGTAAAAGTCAAACCAACACTCATCTTTCTGTTTTTAGATTCTATTAAATGAAGTAGAATTGAAAACAGAATTTGGCCCCTGCAAACACTAAAATGTGTTTTTTTATCCCAAAAAATGGGAAGCACTTTTTTTGGTGATTGCTTATATAAACAATGTACATATATAATGAAATTAATTAAAGAAGATTATACCCAAACTCTTTTCAGCGGTCATAAGCAAAACCATGGCCATGCAAACAAGCAGTCCAACTAGAGGTTTTCTGAAAGAAGCCATCGTTAATTCCTGCCAAAGCCAAAGGTATAATGAATCCAGAATCCCCAGCCCCATTATTTATACTAACTATAGCATGCGATTGTACCCTTTGATATATATTACTGTAATCATATTTGGAAAATTTTGTTACATGCAGCATTGGATTACATTATTATTAAAATCATGTCTGGAAAATTATATTACATGCAGAATTATATTACAACAATCTGTATACGTTTCATTTGATATTTTGGTGTTATCGAGGCTAGAAGGCTTTTTTAACAGAATATTATGTTTTTTATTCGAGTTACAAAAATGAATCGAAAAAAAAATGGCTTAATATTTTAGGCAAAAACGCCATTCTCCTCACCGTTTTTAACAAAAATCGTCACCTACAAGGCCGTTTTTATTAAAGTTTTTTTTTTATTTTTTTAAAATTAAAAACAGCCATAACATGACCGTTTTTAGTAAAGTTTTTTTTTTAAAAAAAATGTCTAATTAAAAACGCCATCACATGGCCGCTTTTTATTTTTTATTTTTTAAAGACTATTTCTAATTAAAAACGTTTTTTTATTAAAGTTTGTATTGTTAAAAATGATTAGTCCTTTAATTACATAATTATTTGATATATTAGCATATAATAATACTAAAATCCTATTATACTATATTATTAGATACATAATTAATATGTATACTAAATAATTATTATATATAATACATAGTTAAATAATTTTATAAATATATTTATTATATTTATAAATTATTTATTATTTTCAATGTTTATATAATATTCATTGTTTTAAAAATCTCCGTCTAACTTCTATTAGTTTTTGCCTTCAGCGCTAGACTTCTCCTGACAAGGCGCACGGCCCATGCGTCCTTCAGCTAAGAGAATATTAAGGTACAAAACTTGAAGTGATGGTTGAAAGAAGAAGTCCTTGCGATAGGAGGATATGCCAAGGAGGCCTTTTATCCACCACCACCCGCACAGTGAATCAGGTAAATCCACACAGTTTTTTATTGAAATTCTATCTTCTCTTACGTGCGATATGATATCAGGAGAGTCTAGCGCCTAGGTGAAGACTAATAGGAGTTAGGCGAAGATTTTTAAAACAATGAATATTATATAAACATTGAAAATAACAAATAATTTATAAATATAACAAATATATTTATAAAATTATAATTATGTATTATATATAATAATTATTTAGTATACATATTAATTATGTATCTAATAATATAGTATAATAGGATTTTAGTATTATTATATGCTAATATATCAAATAATTATGTAATTAAAGGACTAATCATTTTTAACAATACAAACTTTAATAAAAAAACGTTTTTAATTAGAAATAGTCTTTAAAAAAATAGAAAAATAAAAACGGCCATGTGATGGCCGTTTTTAATTAGACATTTTTTAAAGAAAAAAACTTTACTAAAAACGGTCATGCTATGGCGTTTTAATTTTAAAAAATTAAAAAACTTTAATAAAAAACGCCTACAAATGACGATTTTTGTTAAAAACGGAGGGGAATGGCGTTTTTGCCTAAAATATTAAGCTATTTTTTTTTCGATTTATTTGTGTAACTCGAAAAAAAAAACGTAATATTCTGTTAAAAAAGCCGAGGCTAGAATAGAAAAAGCTCTTTAATTTGCAACAAAAGTATTTGCCACATCGTCCGAGAAAACAAACAATTGAGATCAGGGGCGGAACTTCCCATACCCCCCAAAAAAATATTTTGGTACATATATATATATATATATATATTAATATATGTATGTATATATAATGTTTTAGTATTTTTCTCCTCCTAATCCAAACTATTTGGTAATAAAATTTTTTATGAACCAAACAAGTGCATGAAAATTACTTTTCATTTTGAATGAATTATTGTGTGAATCTTGGTATATATCACAATATTTAAAATAGTGAAATACACATCTTAGATTAGGATTTGATGATTTTGAAATAATTAGCAATGAACATTGACGTAGTTTTTTTTATGCAAATATAACATATTTAAATTTATATATATATATATATATATATATATAGGATTTGATCCATTAATGAGTCTACATGTGTTATGTGATCGGTATGTGAGACTAAATGCGAACGTTGAATTATTTTTTAAACGGTCTAAATTAAAACAGTTTTATCATTTTTAATGGTTAATTTATTGGACAAAAGGACTTTTTGGTAAATCTATCTTATATCAGTTATTAGAAAAGAAGTTATATTTGGTAGTGGCTATAATTAAGGGATCCGTTTCAACCGTGATTCTCTTCCAAATCTCCCCCATTGGATAACTGAAAAAGCTCAAAGTCTTCTCACTCCAAGAAACTCCATCTCGTTCGAAAATCAGAAGAAGGTCGGTCGGTCTTCGATTGGTCTGAACGACACTATCTCCAATTGGTCTCCGATTGGTCTGAACGGCACCATCTCCGACGTCACCATCTCTTTTGAGTCTTCTTCACCGTGTCAACACCCACACTGTGGAAAAAGGTTTTTTTGTTTTCTTCTTCGTTTGGAATCATTTTCAAGAATTTTCAGGTTAAGACTTTTGTGGTTTCTGTTTTCATTGTGATTTCTATGATAAATAATCACAATCCATACATGGCTAAAAATTCAAAGAGGTAATCATAATCCATACATTCAGTTTTCATTGTGAATTTTTGGAGAATTTTTTGATTTGTGTGATATTAGATGCCAGCAAGCACATCTAATATTGCATAGATAGGTTCTTTGAATTCACATCTAATTTTCGAAATTGTGATTATCTCTTTGAATTCACATCTAATTTGTTGACATCTAATATCACACAAATTCACAGATTACATTGTGATTACCTCACCGTGATTAAAAAAATTCGAAATTGCGATTACCTCTTTGAATGATCGAATGATGTAATTGCTTATTGATATTCTGAATATTGCTTATCTATGTTTTTCTCACTGCTTAGGTTGGCTCTGTTTACCGTTTTTAAGTTAATAGAGTTTTTAATTTAAAAATAAATTGGGGAAATAGGGATTAATTAGGAGTGTTTTGTTTTTACTGAAAAAACAAAGTGGGAAAATAGGTTAGGATTGCTACGTTTTTTATGTGTTGGAAACTGCTTATTGAGGATTTTAGCAATGTTTATTCAAGTTTGTTTAATTGCTTATGTATTCTTTATATTCTGCTTAAAATAATTGGTGAAACATGGGTTAAATATGCTTGCTCTTTCTCTTATATTCACTGCTTATATATGGTTGTTTTACTGCTTATATATGCTTTATATTTTGCTTATATTAATTGGTGAAAATATGGTTAAACTTGGATTAGTCTTTTTTTATATATATTTTAAACTTGTTTTTTGACTGCTCATTGATTCTTGTATTTATGCTTATATATGCTTGTTTTAATGCTCATGTATGCTTTATATTCTGCTTATTTTATCATATAGTTGACTGGTGTTTTTTCTTTTTTTTTTTGATAGATTTTGGTTTGAAAATGGCAAAAGATAGTAGGAAAATGAAGGCTGCAAGGAAGTATGGAAATGCAATTTGTTTGGATGATATGAATGAGCATAGGGAGTTGAATTTGGGAGAGGCGAAGAAGTTTCCTGGAATGACGTGGGATCATAACAAAACGATTATGCTTTTTTTTTTATTTTTGATCAACTGGTTGAATTTTGTAGTATTTTTTTTTGAATTTATATTTATGGTTAGTTTTGAGTACTTAGCGTACATGCTTAGTTTGCTATAGGAATGTTTTCAGTTAGGTGCGTATTTTCTTTGATGAATGTTCAGTTTTTTGGTATAACATACGTTGTGTTATTCATAGTTGAGTACATGGACATCCTTTTTTTTTTGTTTGGTATCATGACAAATTTGATCAAAAAACAATAAAACAAGCATACATAAGCAATATTTAATACGTCAATAAGCAGTAAAATATATGGACCAAATAAATTTGCTTGATTCTTTGAAAAATTTGCTCAAAAAGCAAAAAACAAGCTTACATAAAGCGAGATCTAATGCGTCAACAAGCAGTAAAATATGTGGACTAAAATAAACAATTTGTTTGATTCCTGAACAATTTGCTAAAAAAACAGTTAAACAAACACACATAAGCAGTACCTAATACATCAATAAGCAGCCCACAAATTGTTCTCCCTTAAATCCAGACACACATTAGTGGTGTTCTAGATGCAACAATTACTCGATATAAGCATATTATTTTTTTTGCATAACATCACGCTTTCTATTCAAAGAAACTATATTTAATGTGAGAACGCAAAATACAGTAAATAAATAAGCAACATTTTTCATATTCACAAAAAAGTATTTATGCACAACTAAGCAACATTCTAAACAATCGCGGATAACTGCTTCTATTATGGGTAACTGCTCCTATTTTCATGGGATTTAATTGATTTATCAAGATTAATATCATAATCCGTAAGGTAAGATAAAACTAATTATGGGTAACTGCTCCTATTTTCATGGGATTACTAGATTTAGTCAACCCATCTATTTTTTACATGGACTAACTTGCCCATTTCGATTTTATTAAATATTTTATAAACATTAAATAGATTTTAATACTAGCCATCGAATTAGGTAGATTTGTGGTCTAGATTTGGTCCTATGTACTCATATAATGCTTGAGTCCTATATAACCATCCCCTATATATATATATATATATATATATATGTGTGTGTGTGTGTGTGTGTGTGTGTGTGCAGGGGCGGATCTATGTTAGGATTGCACTGGGCTCAAGCCCAGTGCATAACTTTAGTAAATTCATTTTTAGCACTATAATTTATATATTATTCATGATTAACCCACCACAAAATTTAACTCAAAACTCAAGTCCACCCCAAAATTTAAATTCACTTAAAAATCAAGAATAAAGAATTAAAACTTTTGTGTTATCATGATGACTTTGATGCTATAAAAATATACTTTTGATCTCTTTAGACTATTTTTTTGATCCTTAATTTATAATTAGTACATCTATTTTTTTGTGACAACATAATTAGCACATTTATCATGTCATTATTTTTGTTACTTTTGAATTGTACTTGACTATTTGTATTGCTAAGTACCAAATATGTTTAAAAAAATCATTGTTTCTGTTCTTTATTGAGAAATAATGTAGTATTATAATTATTTGTTTTAATATATATATATATATATATATATCTATAAAATATTTTTTCTATACACATATATATAATTTTTTTTAGTAAAATTTTTAGCCCACCCTATTACCAATTCCTGGATCCGCCACTGTGTGTGTGTATTTGATAATCCGTTCTTTAACTGTTGGCACTATGATATATCTCTACCAAAATTCTATGATATTAATACTACTTTTACCCATCTCAAACCCGGTTAAGAAATCGCACTTGTTTCCCATAATTGTCCAAAACCTAGGAAAAATTACTCATACCGGTCTCATTAAGGTAAAAACGGGTGAGAGTACCCGTATCTATCCATCCCCTGCAATTCTTAATTGGCCCTCATCGGTCACAAAATCTGGGTCCGCCCCTTGATTGAGATCTAAAATATATCCTAGAGGCTTCGTCTGGTTAGAGTACTTTGATGAGATTAGGCTTGATTCTTAACCAAGGGATATATCAGACATATAATCAGATCAAACCAGGTCATTAGCATGCATGTTTGGTTTCAAAATATTGAAGATTTGGTATCTCATTTTCAAGTTTATTAATATGATTGGTCGGGCTTGATAATCTACAGTGGCGTAGCTAAGAATAATACGGGGTGAGCTGATACACGAAACTCAAAAAGGGCCAAATAAAAATTAAAAAAAAAACACATAAATATTAACAAAAAAAACAATTTAAAATATTTTACCTAGTAAAAAAAATAAAAAAGGGCCCCGGGCCAGGGCCCGGGATAGCCCTACCTCCGCCATTGATAGTCTAGTGATATATAGTAATTTTATATATATGCCCTTATTCGTGTTTCAAAATTCCTCTTTTAACCCCTTTGAAAGAAATGGCTATTAAGGGATTCGACAAATTTGTCTGAATGTGAGATTAATGAAAATTTTGAATTATCTATTTATATACCAATTTTCTTTTGTCTCATGTTTCTTGCTCCCATTTTAATTCATGAAATTTTTTAGGTTCCATATCTAAACAAACAAAAAATTATTTCTAACCCCATTACTGAGATTTTATTTCATTCATATTTTCTTTTTTCTGTCGAGTTTCATAGAAAATTTTAGCAATATCAAGTGGATTACCGTCTCGACCTCCCTGAACAATGTAAAGAGAAAAATAAAATATATGTCGGATAAGAAACAAAACCAAAAATACAAAAGATATGTAAGAATCAAACTTTTACAACCATCTCATATATAAGTTGTCGATGCTGTTTGCTCCCGGTTCAATGAGGCATCACTCCATTCACCGGATTGTTGGCATTCTGATTACTGGTTTTCTATATAAATCAGTAACCAACATCACAATCTTTATCTTCATAAGTACATTTTACCAAACTAAAGAATGAAATAATTTCCTCTAAAGCTTACAATGTACAGTAGCATACCTGAAACTCGTCACTCAAGAATTTATTGTTTACAAGCCATTCCCAATCTTTAGCATTCATCCCTGGTGGTACATTTTTTAAAACCTCGGTTTTTGTTTTGCAAGGTCTCACGTAATCTACATTCAAAGATGTCCTCCATGCCATCCACAACGCACCCATGTGGTCCAAAGTAGTCTCACGATATAATTCTATCTTGAGATTAAAAAAACATTCCTGAAAAAATTTAACATGATAAGTTATAGCAAATAACAAATTCCTGCTTTACAATTTTCCAAATTGAAGAGCAGGATATAAATTGGACGAAGATAAACGTAGTTGTAATGATAAATTAATTTCTTTATTCTACTTAATTATGTATTTTGATCTTATCATATGTACGCCATAATAATAAACAGTACTATGTTCGGTTAAACTAAACTCATTTACACTTTACACCCCTATTTGCAATGCTATTTTTATTCGTGAACTTGTTAACCATGATTGATGAATTGATGCAGGTGTGGTACTACTTGTGTATGGAACTTACTCTGTCCCATCACATGTTATAATTGAAACACATTTCAAATAAATCCCTTTTTCTCCAAAGTTTGCCACAAAAATGCAAGTATAAATATACAAATTATCTACCAAAATAGGAAAAATATTCATCACATATCTACACAAAAAGTAAACTTGAACATGGGAACCCTTTACAAAGCATCCCCTGAACCTACCATCCAAGACCTGAAAGTGGCAATCCAAGAGGACCAAAACTCTGCCCTAATATTACCCTCCCAAGTAGAAACTGAAAATAAGTCCCTTTTCTTCACTATGATAAAACTAGGATTCAGAATAACTAAAGTTGATACTCTCCATTTCAGACAACACAATCTTGTAAGCCATGAAACACAAAGTGAATTTCTAACAGATGAAATTATAACAGAATTCGAAATTTGGGAATTAAATTCGAAATTATAACGAAATATCAATTCCAAGCCACAAAACTATTTAATACTTGTGAACCAGATATCCAATTTTCGCATCAAAACTAGAATCTAATTTATTTCATGAGAAGAAATCGAAATTTAGGAATTAAAAACTAGTTGAAATTTAAGAGTTTACCTTTGAATGATAATTTTTGCGTCAAAAACCAACAGTGGCAGACGAAATCGGGGCTTTTCTAGTCGAGGAGAGAAGATGAAATTGGGGTTGCCTTCTCTTATTGTTGTCGATTAGCGCGAGTGATGGAGTACGTGAGAAAGAGGGAGGGAGACGTGAGAGAATTGGAGTGGAAATTGTATCATTTGGGTTCTTTTGTTTTTGATAAGACGCAGAGGCCTTCGAGAATCAGAAGGTTTAGTTTTGTTAAGGTTTCGAGAATTAATAAGGTTTAGATTTGATTTCTTTAATAATAAAAGGTTTTGTTTAATTTTGATATGGTTTCGAGAATTGGTACGGTTTAGTTTTGATTTCTTTAATAATAAAAAGGTTTTGTAATTAATAAAAGGTGTTATTCTATGTTATTAACAAATAATATTTTTAATTGGTGGGACATATTTGGTATCTTATTTTTTATAATTAATAATGAGGGGAGTTTTTTATCATGCAAATAGTGAGGGGATTAGTTATTAATAACTATGAAATTAGGAACTTCTCATTAATAATTCTAATTTTTAACTAGGAGTTTTTTTACCCTCATAAAAACTTCACAAATCCATCTTTTAGTGAGGAATTTTTCATCCCGTCATTAAATTTTGGTCACTAAAAGCTGAAATTCTTGTAGTGAAAATATTTGGATTTTTATACTGCAAGTGTACAATGTAGTGTATAGGATAATGTCAAGCAAGGTTGTATTCAAATTTTATTGAAGCGACCGAATCTCAAGTTTTATAAAAATCAAAATTAAAAAGAAAAAAATAAATTAATTTGCGAATCCCACAAGTATTTCAACAACTATGGAAGCAACTTTAGGCGCATAATCTCAACATGTTTCTTCAATATTATATCCAATTAAAGTTTCAATAACCAATTCATGCAATTCTATGAGTTCAATTCCTAAAATAGTTTATTCCTCCTCCCGGGTGGCGCATAAGCAGTAGATTAATAATAATTAAGGTCTCTCGGTCCATCATAACTATTATTAACTCCCAAAAGATCTTTGAATTGAAATACTCCCCATAAACAGAAGTAGTCTCCCGATACATTATCATGTTTATGTCTGATTCACCTCCCGAATTATGGACTAACAAGTATGACATGCAAATTATTGATCACATAATCGGCAATTAAGAATAATCAGTCAAATTCATAAAATAGAACACATGAATCAATTAAGAAATAATTAGTCAAGATTTAACATAAATCCACGGTTTTGATTATGCTCCAAGATCCGAAATATTAGCCAAACATTGATAACAAATCCATACAAAAACTTGTAATCAACATTGTGACATCGTTTAAGCACAGATAAGAGATCTAAACTAAGAAAGAAAATCCCTTTTTGTCAGGATGAATTCTCCTTCCAAGCCTTTGAAGTTCTTGTGCTTCCATAGAGGCGAAAGGCCTTGTGGTGTTCTTCGTAACATAGCTCTCCTCTCTCAGAAGACCTTTGATCTTTTGTTCCTGTGTATTTTGGTGTGTTGTATGTGGTATGGATGTTATAATTTTCGTGCAGCCCTTGGGTCCCTTATATAGGTGTTTAGGGAGATCACTTGTAGAGTTTGAGTGGGAAAATGACACAAAAATCCGAAAAAGTGCGTAACATAGTCCGGCCATGCAGCTTCACACGGCCACTTCACACGACCACGTGGCTCTCACACGGTCCGGCCGTGCGGCTTAATTTCATCCCATGTTTCTTCCCAACTTCACACGAACATGTCTTCATCGCACGGGCAGGTCACACGGCCGTGTGGTCCTACACGGTCCGGCCGTGTGACATATTTTTATCCAGTTTCTTCGTCTTTTCGATCTTCTCTTTGCACTCATCAATCTTATCCGGGTTTTCCAACTGATATCTTCTCAATTAAGCTCATTTTCCTGTAAAATGTTACAAGAATACTCAGTATCATGCTCGTCTAAGATAAATAAAGTAAAACACACTAAATATACATGCAAATGTATCAATTATATATCATTTTAAGCCCCTAAAGGCACGTATATTTTATACATATCAACCTCATTTGTGTACAGTAGCACCACTGACACCAAAGTACCTTTTGAACTTGAAGGAGCGAGAACAAAGTGTTCTTGGAAGTGTTCTTCGAAATGTTACAACACTTTTAATGACACCTTTGAAATATGTAGAGAGATGCGATTTTTTTATGTTAAATATGCAATGCAAACCATGCTATATATAGGCAACAAAATCTAACCTGCATGGAATTAATTCTGGTAAGTTAGTGGTCATTAACCTTCCTTGTAACAGCTAGGTGTTACAACCACAATGATGACCACTATCTGGGGAGTTACAACCCCATCAATGCCACTATTTGAGGAGTTACATACTCCAATAGACACTTACAAATCTGGACACCTGCAATGTCCAGGTTCATCCGGCGGCCCAACAGTCACTTGAATCGGGACCAAGCCCATTTTTGAGTGACAAAAGTGTAGTGGACCAGGACTGGGCGGGCGCCCACGTCCGCATGTGGCCCACTTGTGATCATCCACTTATGTTATAGTATATCCAACTAATAACATCTTCTAGTATTTAAACTAGGATAAACAAAACTCATCATCTATGTGGGATGAAGAAAAAACCTTTCAACTCCCTTTACATAATGTCCATTCATGTGGCCAACTTCGTGTATTAATATCTCACTCACCAAAATTTAGTTTTGAGAAATGAAAGATACTACGAATATCTACTCGGAACGTAAATTAATAATTTATAATTTAATTTCTCTGAAATTAAATTATTAGCCAAACGAAAATTTGGCCAAAGGAAGATCGTAGCCTCTTTCTCAGAATCACTTGAGTAGTCTGCTTCACTACTATCTGAGTCTGCTGCTTCATTGGACTTGACTGTCTCAGTAGTCTCAGCTAACATGGCTTTCTTCTTTTCCTCTCTTCTTTCCCTAAAGACTTTTCTTTCTTATTCATTCATGTACTTGTTGACTGGTGGATAGGAACAGTCAACAGCAAAGTGTCCTTGTTGTATGCAGTTCCAACACAGGTTCTCAGCCCTCTGATCAGCTCTATCTGCCCTTGAATTATCAGCTCTCTGATAGTCAACCCTTTGATGCTCATCTCTCTTGGGAGGCCTATCTTCCCTTGACTTTGAAGGTGTTGAATGTCTTCTGGAGGTTTCACCCTTGTTTCTTTTATAGTTCTTAAAGAACTTGTGCAATATTTTGACCATCAGAGCAATCTCCTCTTGGTCTATGGCTTCATTTGGCTCAGCTTTTTTCCCTTTACTGGCCAAAACTGTCTTGGGCACAACTTCTCCTCTTGCTCTTTTCGTCTCAGCTCAAATTCGTAGGCTTTGAGGTCTGAGAATAGCTCATGGTTGGATATTTTTGAGAGGTCCATAGAATGTCTCAGTGCCATGACTTTGATTTCCCATTCAGCTGGGGGGCTTCTTAAAATCTTCATACACATTTCCTTCTGTGTATATTCTTTCCTAATAGCTGAAAGCTCATCTGTAATCTCAGTAAATCTAGCATCCAGCTGATCCAGAGTTTCACCTGCAAGCATTTTGAAATTTTCAAATTTTTGAACAGCAACATATAGTTTATTTTCTTTAATTTGCTTTGATCCTTCACAAATTAAAGTTAGCTTTTCCCAAATCTCTTTGGCTGATTTGCAAGATTTGACTTTATTGAACGTGACTTTATCCAATGTCTTGTAGAGAATATCCTTGGCCACATTGTCTAGGTTGTAAGTCCACTCTGTCCTAGGGTTTTCAACCATGGTTGGTCTTACTTGATGCGAGAACTTCTTTTCTTCAAATTGCAAATGCTCTTCACGTGTGTTCACTTGAGTATTTGCAGTGGTCCATCCTCTATCACAAGCCACATTTCATCATGTAATGCAGATAGATGAGCCTGTATACGAATTTTCCAATCATCAAATTCTTCAACAGAGAACATAGGAATACGTGTTAGATTTGCTTCCATGATAATAACTTTGCTTAAAAGTGAAATACTTTGAAACACAAGTGTTTAAAAACTTTTTGAAAAGATAGAGATCTAGTTCAGTAACCAGTGTAGAAGGCTCAATGAACCAACCGCTCTGATACCACTTGTAGGTCCCAAGGGGTGTGAAGTAAGGTTTAGAAGAGGGGTTGAATAAACCTTACCAAATTTTCGATTTTAGTCCTTTAAAAATTATTCAACAGAGTTGACTCAAGCGATTGTGTCCTTGATGGACAACTAAGTTAGCTTTTTAGTTAAGTTACCCACTCAACGACTTCGATAGAGCTGTTGATAGTTTAACTCATTTTGCTCAA
Source organism: Rehmannia glutinosa (assembly GCA_016081115.2). NCBI lineage: Eukaryota > Viridiplantae > Streptophyta > Magnoliopsida > Lamiales > Orobanchaceae > Rehmannia > Rehmannia glutinosa. The sequence continues at coordinate 83,746,567 of CM071924.1, read as the reverse complement.
GCCTACTTAACTTAGGCTGATTATTTTTAACAAAAAGACTTAACACCCTTTGTTTAGACATAGCTTGTTTTAAACACTTGATTCTTAGCCCTTGGTTAGTTATCAATTGGATAGTAAATATAATACTAATAGCAAATATAACGTAAATATGCAGGAAAGTAAGTTTGCTGAAAGTAAATGACACAAATATTTTATAGAGGTTTGAAGATGGGGTAATTTTTCTAATACTCTGTTCTCTAACTCTTGGAGGAATCCACTATGTAACAGATCAGTTTACAAAGTTGTGAACAGTCTGGAGACAACTTTGACCAAACAGTTGGCTTCTCTTGCGACTCAACTTCTTCACGCAGGGGTAATCGCTACTTGACTCACTTCTCAAAGTTTTTGGATTTGATCACGTAGCCCTCCAAAAAACTTGATAATGGTTCGACTTGGAACCTTTCTACAGTCCTGACTTGGAAAGTAGACCCCTTTAGTTTCTTCAAAAGTTTCCTCTTCAACAGATTTGAAGTTGTATTTCCTTCACAACTTGTGTTGTATCGATTTCCTTCAAGTTTCAAGCTTGAGGAATTTGCTTGAATGTCTGTGAGAATATTGCAGGTTAAATACTTGAATATTGCTTGCTTGATCGTGGTTCAGGTAACCTTTTCTCAATGGCTTCCTCAGCCTTTTATAGTGCCCTTTTGAAATTTTGCTCGTTGAAAAGATATGCTAATTTCAAAATTTCACTTTGTGTTAGTTGGCTTGTCTTTTCTTGGTTTGCAGCACTTGTGATTTTGACCCTTCCTCGTATTAAATGACTTTGCAGCTTTGCAGGTTCTGACACAAGATGCAGTGCTTCCCATTGGCTTATTCCTTTTGCACGCTTCTGGGACGAGCACTTTAAGACCTGGCAGCATGGAAATATTAATAATTTAAGTAATATTCTTGACTTCCATGCAAAGGGTTAATCTCAGTTGTCTTTACAATACTGCTACTTTTACCCTAGGTGACTTGAGTCTGCTCTAATCATTGGATTGACTCAACTATCACTTCAACTTGTGGACTTGGCTTCTTGAGTTGACTTGACTGACACTTCACATAACTATTCCTTCGCTGGCCCTTCTTTAGTCGAGTCATTGTCTTCCTTCATGGCCTTACTCTGCTGACACTCAGTAGAGTCTTCACACAGTCCGCAGTTGACTTCTTGTAATCCTTGACATAACTGACTTGACTCGGCTTTTTTCATTGATAAACGTCTACGAGATCATCAAAAGAAAATGGGGTGCCAACATCCTAGTTTAAGTTTTACATGGTATCATCAAAATCTAACAAATAAATTTCCTAACATACTCCGCTGGTTGAGCTTCTTAGTAACTAGGAGCATTCATGAGCCCCATGTTTGACTTTTACGTAAAACGGCAGCTAAAACATTAGTATGGGAAACCACCCTAGGAGCCATTGGAAAACATCCGAAGTTTATACCTAGTGGAATAATATCTCGGGAGTTCTAGCAAAAAAAACATCATGGCTAGGAATTGCGTGATTTGTTGTGTGAGTAAAAAGGGTTGCAACTTTTGACACAAATTTGAAATTTAGTAAGGAAGGCCAAACACTTTGATTGATGTTTAACTTTAGTCGAGTGAGTTTATTGCGAAAGTTGAGGATCGATGAGGAATAATCCAAATTAGATGGAACATAGTGTTATGGATTAATTGATTCTCAAATTGGACATAATATTTTTCGTTGGGTTTATTGACATTATTATTTGCTTGAGAACAAGCAAAAGGTTAATTGAGGGGGAGTTGTTTTGCATGTTTTTATGTGTGTTTTGTGTCATGATTTATACATATTTTTGGTGTGTTTCATTTGCATTTGCATGTTTTAATGTTACGTTGTGTTATTTTATTGATTTTTTAGGATTTGGTGGAAAAAAAAAACAAGTTTTGAAGCAAAAAACGTTAAAAAGTCATGAGAAACCCACTTCCTATCATAGAAAGACGAGAAAGAAGAACTCTCAAATTCTTTACCATGGTCCGATCTAATTCTGGCAACAGTTATATTGTACAAATTACAATTCTTTTTATGCCAGCTTCTAAAGAAATCACATGTTTTAGATTTCTCGCACAGAAAGTATGTCCACGTGTAAAGTGGAAAATCAACAACAATCACATAGGATTACTTCCAACCATCCACACTTTTAGTTTCAATAGGACCCATTAGATCCTTATGAACTAACTCTAGACATCTAGTAGTGTGAAAATGTGATGTAATTTGATGTGACACTCTATTTTGTTTTCTCTTTTGACAACTCCCACACACATCGACGCTCTTCATGGATAATTTAGGAAAGCCTAAAACAACTTCAAATTTCACTAGTTCCATTAGCTTTTTAGGGCTAACATGACTTAACTATTGATGCCATAGATCAGTTTCATTAGTGTGTGCACTATGACAAATTTGCTCATTACAATACTGATAACAGTTGTCAGATGACCTCGAGCAAGTAAGGATACATGTGTCAGACCCATCGAACACTTCACAAGAGTTTTTATTGAACTTTACATAAAGATCATTATCACACAGTAGGCTTATGTTGATTAGATTAGCATTAAGACCAATTACATGAAGCATATTATGTAGCCTAGGCAGACCTTCAATGTTCAACGTCCCTTTTCCAATTATTTTCCCTTTGGCTCCATCTCCATAGGTCACATTGCCACCATTGTATTCCTCATAATCAGTTAAATACTCCAAGGTTCCTGTCATATGTCATGAGCATCCACTATCGAATTACCATGATCCTGTAACGTTATATCTCAAAGAAGTATAGATAATATGACATTAAATACAAGATTTCATAACTCAGACATATTTAGAAAAATTTGAAATGTGATTATGAGGATGTCGTAACATTTTAGGTAACATCAGATGTCCAGATTTTAAATCCGATTTTATTTTATAATAGAATGGCCTAATGTATCCAGAAGCATGACAATAATGATGAATAAAGTGGTGTTTACGAGGTTTAGACTTCTCTGAAAAACTCGTTTTATTATTGGAGGAATCTGAGGATTCTCCATTTTATTTTGCTTTAATAAATACAGGAGTTTTATAACCAATGCAGCTGTATCATCACTACCCAAAGGAAGAATATCATCCAGTTTTGCTTTCTCAGAATTGAACTTCTTCATGGTTTTAAGAGAATCTTCAAGTTTAGAATTTACCTTTTCAAAGTCAAGATTCTTCTTGGTAAGGGCAACCTCTAACCTTGTAATTACTTCCTTCTGTTCATCATTTTCCTTCTTGAGTCGATCATTCTCTTTCCTGAGGATTTCATTTAGTTGAATCCTCTTGAGCCAATCCTTATACAGATTTGTGTACGTCTCTTCCAAGCTTTCACCATCTGAATCGTCATCTTGTTCAACATCATCAGGAACAAAGGTAGAGTTGAAACAAAAAAAGTCAGAAGCAGTTAAGGTACCATGTGCTTCAGATGTGAGTCCAGATGTGATCAGTGAAGGTGTGATCACATATCGGGCCACACCTCGGGCAACACCTGAAGGATTTATTTGGAGAGATTTCCTATCTTTCACTAAGGTTGTCAGAACCTTGTGATCCTCTTCATGTTCATTCTTCTCATTGTCAGATTCATTGTCACTCAAAGTCACACTAAAACTCATTCCCTTTCATTAGAGTATTAGCACATTGGGCAGCACAATGACCATACGATGTGCATGCCCTACACCTAATAGAATCAAGAGTTTTAGTATCAAACTTGTTTGATTTTTCTTCAGAAAAACGATCTTGGTTTTTATTAAAGGTGTTCTTTTGGGGAAACTTGCTGGGTTTAGGTTTAAAAGATTTTTTAAAATTTGGAGACTTTTTCTGACTTTTGAGTTTAAGAATTCTATCAAATTTCTTCAAATACATCGCCATTGACTCATCACCTAAATCGGAATTTTCGACCTCATTGATGAATTCAGCAAAGTCATCAGTAATTTTGGATTTAATTTGGTAAGCAACCTTTTGACCCAAGCTATCCATTTGTTGAGTCATATTCATCTCATAGGTTTGTAAAATACCAACAGGTTTTTCAAGATCTAAAATAGCAGTGTTATAGTCTTTTTCTACATATGAGATTTTGATATTGTACCTAACTGGAAGTGATCTCGTCACTTAGCTTAGAAGATTTGCATTAGAGATGGGTTCACCTAAAGCATGCGCTTCATTGGTAATACCGCACAATTTGACATTGTATGTGGCAATATTCTCATTTTCTTGCGTTCTTAGGTTTTCAAACCTATTGGTCAGTAACCTAAGTTTGGTTTGTGGCACACTGGTCCCTCACAGTGACTTTGAAGGGTATCCCAAGCATCTTTGGCAGAGGTAAAATTGGCTATGATTTTGAACATATTTTGATCCACAGTACCAAAGATGGTATTCGATGCCTTCGAATTGTGATTTGCTAAAGATAATTCATCATTAGCCCAATCAATTTCTCCTTTAGCCTGGTAATCACCTTCTCGTATCCATGAGTTTCGGAGGTGACCACCCAGAAAAAATTGCACGTGAGGCCCTTTCATCAATGGATTTGATGTAGACCCATACTTTGACTTTCCAAATAGAATAATTGGAGCCATCTAGAATAGGGGGACAAAAAGTGGGGTTATTTTGAATATATATATTAACGAATACACAAGATCAACATTTAGTGTCTTTAAGTGTTGTCTTTGATAAAAATTGAAAGAATTATAGCACGGGAATATTCCAAAAGTTTCGCAGAGTATAGATGTGATTGCAGATGTGGTTACATTCACAATCACATGCAGTGGAATAGAGTAAATAGAATTAAGACACAAGTTATAAAATTTATCTACAAACAAACTAACTTGTAGATGTGCCAATATGACGAAAATTTTGACTTGTAAAACTGTTTTATTTTGTGTACAAAGAATACTAAAATCAACTAGTAGAAAATCAATAAAAAAAAACTCCTATCTAGAGTAGATCTGATCTATATAATTAAACTCCTCCAACTTAGACATGTATGGACTTTATTTTATCACAATACAAAAAACTATGGATGAAAAAGCTAACAAATACAACTGCATGACTAAATGTTATCTCTGATGTAGTCACATTTGAGATCGTATTTAGTACGATGAGGTTCCTTGTGCTTGAATGACTCTAAACTCTCAATACCCTTATATCTCTGGTGTATTTCTTATGTAATCATTATGCACGTCCTCCTCTCTTTATATAGGTGTCCAAGTCCTTCAAGAGTCTTAGTAAACAAGGAAAGAAGATTTATAGAAATATATGACAACTATGTTAGGAAACCAGATAAAAATGAAGGAATCCTAATATATCTATACCATATCAATATTAAGATCTTTCCTAATCAATTTCCAACTCAATTTTACCATAAGTCTAGAAAGGCAAAACAAATCAAAACACAATCCTTTAGTTTAGTAAATTACTTGGTCGAAAGAATACGCCCTATCAAGGGTGATGTTGATGGTCCGGGTAAGACCCAGTTGACCCGTCCCATTTGGGGTGAGTTTTAACATTGTAAATGGGTCTGGTATTTCATTTCATACCAAGGCTCAACCCATTTAATATTCTATCAATTAAAAAGTTATTATATATATCTTTAATGATATTTTATTAAAAAAATATTTTATAGTTTTTTATCTGAAACATAATTGTAATATTTTTAAATTATTAATGGGGTCTAACAGGTCTATCCATTTTATTTGGGTTTGGGGATTATAAATCTCAGATCCAAACAAACCTGACCGAGAGCTAACACAGACAGCCTTCGGCGCCAATGCGTCTTGTTTTCTTTATGGAACTTTTTGAAGTATAATTAAGTAAATCGGGTTGAGGCGACTAATTTACTGAAGTACGGTTTGGATTAATTTTTATTGAATTTGAAATTACATGTAATCTTGATCTAATTGTTAATTACCTGAAGCTTCTTAAGTAAACTTTAATCAATTTAACCATGGTCAGTTTAGTACAAGGGCGGATCTGGGGCCTCTCCTACCCAGCGCACCCAAAATTCTTTTTGTCCCACTTTTCTATGGGAAATAAAATATATGTTTTTTGTAAGGGAAAAAAATAGTTGGGCTAGGGAAAAATAATTGGGCTAAGGGTAGCCAATCTGGCTGGCTACGCCCCTTTTTTAGTGATCTCTCACACATACATGCATGCAAATGACAGACAAAAACTCATATGAGGCGGTCTCACGGATTAATTTCGTGAGACGGATCATAATAGACTCATATTATGTGTAACTCATTTGGATTTGGATCTAATTGCTTTGATTATAAAATGGGTTGGATCCATTTCATAAATTTAAACCCTTGAGACGGTGTCACATGAGACTTACTCAATGACATAATGGTCCAATTTACACGCCTATTCATGAAATGCTCGTGATGCTACTATAGATAACTAGGTATTACATATAGTAATTTAATATGGTATCACATTATTCTTCAAGCCTCTGAGCTGGAAGTCAACGATTAAGATGGACCACTGAATGCAACACAACTAGTAGTTAGAGAGTCAGGATTGTCCCGGCAAGAACCTTCCAATGCTCAAATTAGATTAGAGAACCAAAGAATAATCAGAGTTCACAATGCTAGATAATTAGAATGAATTTCATCCCTTTGTAATAGGATTGGTTAGGGGTTACGGCATGATTGGTATGAATGAATGGAATTAGGTTGGAATGGAATGAATTTAGGAATGGAATAACATTAGGAATCGAATGATGTAGTATTACTATTCCTATGATTGGTATGTACAAGGAATGTAGAAATGAATGGATGACGATTTTTTTACTTGATTTAAATATCTTGATTGGTAATTATAAATTAATGATAGTAATTGAGAAAAATAATTTTAAAAGTATCAAAATAAGATTTTTTAAATAAATTTTATTAAATATGTTATTCGTAAATTGATATAAGATTATTTTAATGTGTGCTAAATAATATATATAGAGATAGAGATTTATATCTATGATATCAAAAATATTTTATATAATGTTTTTATGGATAATTACAGAAACAACCCTGAGATTTGGGCTAATTACAAAAAAATCCAGAGATATTTTAAAATTACAAAAAACCCACCAGGTTTGATTATGTGTTAAATTTAAGGGGGTAACTATAGTATTTTTATAAATATCGGGAGGTATTAATATGTTTTTTCTTATGAAGGGGGAAAATGTAAAACATAATCAAACCTCAAGGGGTTTTTTGTAATTTTAAAAAAATTCTGAGTTTTTATGTAATTATCCCAAACCTTAGGGGTATTTTTGTAATTATCTCTATTTTATAATAAAATATAGAAAATCAACAAAAGAATTCTATATCAAAATTTTGATTTAATTATTGAATATTGATAGAAATTGACTATGATTTATTAAAAGATTAAATATAACTTATATTTAAATTATAAATAATTTTTTTATTTATAACACTACTTTTCGAAAATATAGATTATATCCAACATTTTATTCATTTATAGAAAGATAATTTTATTAAAAATAAAATTTGATTCATTCTTGTTGATTGGGAATAGCTAAACCCACGGGGGAGAAGAGGAATGGTCATTCCCTTACTTTTGGGAATATTCCCATGGAATGAGTATTCACATTACTAAAGCATACCAAACATGTGAATGGGAATGAAACAAAGAATGCTCATTCCATTCCTACCTCATTCCTACATACCAATCATGCCGTAAGGGTATTTATTATGGATGACAATTTTGGCCTGACCCGCCATTAGAGCTGTCAATTCCGGCCCGGCCCGACGGGCTGGCCCAAACCAGCCCGATTTTCCAATGGACTGGCTCTATTTTTCAAGGCCCAAAAAATGTCGGGCCTCAAAAGCCCGACCCGATCGGCCCGGCCCGGCGGGCTAGCCCGAAAAGCCCGACTTTTCCAGTGTATTTTTCGTTTTTAGACCGGACTGAGTTCCCCATTTTTGCGGCCAGGGGGTACTGTTTGGCCCGGCCCGGCCCAGCCCGATTGACAGCTCTATCCGCCATGTTTGGGTCGCCCGTACGTGACTCCCAACGAGCGAGGCAGACATGCATGGGTATCACTTCCGCTGCGCGAGTATCTCTCCGAACTACGTAATTTATATTTTTTAAATATATATTTAATATATGTTTTACATATAATATATATGACAATGTAATTTTTATGTACTTAATATTATATTTAACATATATATATATATATAGGGATTGGTTCAAATGAGACCAATCCCTTTAGGTTAGTCCATAAGAACACATATGGACTCTTGATTTAATATTTTGGATGGTGTAGATCATCTTAGTTAATTTAGGCAAATAAGGGTATAATTGTACTTTTATATTTAATTAATTATGTTAATTAGACGGTTATTAGCTATTTTTAAGGAAACATAATCCTACCTTTTCAGTTACTCGATTTTTAGAGAGGAAAAATCATCAACTTCAAGTGTTTTTTAGAAATTGATACTTCTTTCCGCCATATTTATGAACAGTCGTTTTATTGTATACTTAGTTCAATAGACTTGTATACTTAGTCATGTTTTATTGTATATTTAGTTCAATGGATTTGTATACTTGGTTCAGTGGAATCATATTCTTAGTTATATAAGTAGTTTAGTAAGTAGTTTAGTGAATTTGTATACTTAGTTATGTGGATTTGTATACTTAGTTCAATGGAATTGTATACTTAGTTATATAAGTAATTCAGTGTAATTGTATACTTAGTTAAATGTTTCTGTATACTTAGTATTATTTTAATGTATAGTTAGTTCAATGTAATTGTATACTTACTTAAATGGTTTTGTATACTTAGTAAAATTTTAATGTACAGGTAGTTTAGTGTAATTGTATACTTAGTTAACTGTTTATGTATACTTAGTAATATTTTAATGTATAGTTAGTTTAGTGTAATTGTATATTTTTTATTAATTGTTGCACGATTTTGTTGCCATATTTGAATAATTTGCAGATTCGAATGGGATGGGAGAGAGAGGAAAGTAAATCGCTTGATTATGGGGACGTGATCAATACAAAATCACGTCCCTAATTTTTAGGAAGCGGTTACTATATTTAATTTTCTGGATTCCTATTTTATCCTTCTGTTGTATACTTACTTATGAAATGTTGTATATATTATAATATATCTTGGCCATTGATTTACTATTTGGATGGTGTAGATTTAGTCTTATGGAGTAACCTAGGAGGGTGGTCTCACAGGATCATATATATTTATATTAAAAATGATAATTTTCATAAATAATATGCATCAAGAAAACAAAATACACGAAAAAAACTTATAAATATGCTTATAAATATATTACAAGTTTATAATAATTTAGTTTTCTTGATTCTTGTTCCTTTTTATTTCATTTTTTTTTGTGGTATGAATGAAGCGGGCATTGGTCTTCAAATACCCGCCGCGCCCCGTTGTCATCCCTATTACTTATAAGTGTGTGAGAACGGGTTACTATCCAGCATAAATTGGTTTATGCACCATTTAGGCCGGTTAGGACTAAGAAAAAAAATGTTATTGGGCCTTTATTAAATGGGCTATATCTCATCATATTTATTTAGTCCAAAACCATATTTTATTACAAATATATTATCAAACCATTTGATTTTCAACATATATATATTTATATAATGCCCACAGAAATAAAAAAAACACTATTTGTGGGCAAAGTTCTTCTTTCCGGAGTGGGCAAGGACGCCTCCTTGGCGCCCTCCCCGGGCAGCCACAAGGGCACCCCTAGAGGTGGCCCAAGCCCTCCCGGTCTGTTCTTCCTTCCGTGCTTATCCATCTTCTCCTAAGTTTCCACATATTTTGGGTTGAATTTTAGATTTCAATTTCGTTAGTCTGTTTCCACCTTTACCATCGGGCTTCAAGATTCCTCTCTAGCTCTGGAGTTGTGTTATGACGATAATGAGGGAGAAGTAGGGCTTGAGTCAGACTCGAGTCCGGTTGTTGTGTCTTCCAAGGAAGAGTCCAAGATAGATAGTCCAGATGAGGTCCGTCGGCCTAAATATCAGCATAGGCCTCCTTCCGTGTGTCGGACAGTTGTCCCAGGAGAGTTGGTTAGCAGAGTTTCATCTCATTGTCTTTGTAGGTTGAGGGAGCAGCTAGAGCTTCCTTTGGTATTTCGGATGTTGGCCTCGGGCTCAAGCAATAGACTCACTCATCCGCCCGAGGGCTTCATCATGGTGTATCTTTATAGTTTCTCCGTTGGGTTTGTTCTTTCTCCGATTAATTTCTTTGTTGCGATCGTTAGATCCATGGGAGCATGCGTTGGACAAATAGCTCATCAAGCTTATGTATGCATACGGGGATATAAGTATGTTATGCGTAGGTTGGCCATGTGTCCGACTATGGATGGATTTCACTATTTGTTTTATGCCAGGAAGTCTTTTGGTGACAACTTCTTCTACTGCTTCCCTCGTCCCCAGTGTAAGTTCTTTACGAGGCTTCCCTCTCCTGGTAGGTTGTGGAAGGAGAACTTCTTCTATGTGAGGGACAATGGTTGGGAGCTCCCTCACGAATGGGTCTCGAAAGCCATGTCAGCCCGAGACACTCCCACTTCCCGCAAAGAGATGGCGGAAGTTTATAGATTCAAGGGATTGTTCAAGAGTCTTATGAATGTTAGGGATTTCTTGGGTACTCACATTGTTTTACTTCTTTGTATTGTTTCTCGTTTTACATGGATATTTGACTGCTTCCATTATCTGATATCGCTTATTGATTGCTCTTTAGGAAAATAGAGCTATAGTATTGTTGAGTTGATCCTTCAAGAGGGAAAAAAAAAGAGAAAGCCAAAGTCAAGTCTGTTGTTGGCGGGAGCTCAAGCGCCCCACCCCAGAGTGTTGGTGAGAGAGGGTTGCACCCTCTCCAGCCAGATGGAGATCGGCGCCCGGAGTCCCGTCCCAAGGACTGTGCTGATGTTCTTTCTGCTCCTATCTCCTTTCTGACTCTTCCGGAGGGGAAAGGCCAAGGATGGAGCCTGGAGATGTTGCTTCAATCCCAGGGTTATCTTTTCTGGTAGGGTGAACCGACGTGAGGGGATCCAATCCAATTGGGACTTCATGAATTCAAGCATAAGATATGCTAGTATGAGTGGAGCTTTGTCGGTGGATGATCATTCCCCTCTTGGGTCTTTGTCCTTCAAGGACATCGAGACAGACCTTTTTGGGGATGTCACCAGGGTATGCTTCTGTGGTTACTTTGCATTTTCATTATTCATTATTTGTCTATTTTCATTTAGTTAAGAATTGTGCAAATTTTGGTGTAGATTATGAACCTTGCTGCAATATCGAATCATCAGGGCGAGGTGGTGGAGATGGAGAATTGCCAACTCCGGAATAAAGTGAAGAACATGACAGAGGGCACTAGTCAGCACGCGAGCAAGATGTCTGATTCGTCTTAGGAACATGAGTGGGTGAAGGCCCATCTTGACCATGAGTCGAAGATGGGTGATATTTTTCTTCAGTCTTTAGCTAGCGCCCAATTGCTGGCCCGGGAGAGGTCTAGTTTGGTGGAGGCTTACGGGACTTCTAAAGAGTATTGCTCGGAGTTGCTGAGGGAGTCTTTCACTTTCTTTGAAGGGCAGTCTACCACTGCCGGAAACTTCTACGGCAGAGAAGAAAAGCCTCTAACAAGGTGATAGACGTCTTGGACTATAATGTTTCTGATGAGGAGATCGTGGCCTTACAGGATCTTCCCAATGGATCCGACGGTGTGGGCGGTAGAGGCGATAAAAAGGAGACTGGTGGAGCTGATGCTGCATAGGGGGACAGAGCCCCCCATGCCTGAGTAGTGATAGCGTTATTCCCAGCCCAGATGGCTTTTGATTCCAGCCCACCAGTTTAGAATCTGTTTTACGTACTTGGATTGGCTTGAGATGTTTCTTTGCCCCAAGGAACCGGATGATGCTCTGTTATTTTTTATGCTACATTGATGTTCTTGTGTATCCATATTTGCTTTCATTTATCAGGCTCTACTTGTAATATTTGCATGTGACTTGTTATTGTGAAAGATTTGTTCATGTTTAGTGTAGAGATGGATCCTTCCCTTCAGAGGGAAGCCTTAATTCCTCCGGAATGGTTGGAGATACATGTGTTTGATGTTAGGGGACGACGTTCTGCGGCCCATTGAGGGCACCCTTCCGGAGCACGAGGGGTGCCCTTCCATAGCTCGGAGGGGGTGCCCTTCTGGAGCCCATAGGGGGCTACTTTCCTGAGCTTTTCCCATGTTCTTGTTTTATCATTTTAATCTCGTTTCCACGCGTGTTATAATTTCTGCCTTCTTTTTCTTTTACATTCTCGTTGGAAAAGAAAAATTTACGAGAACCCCATTGAGGAGGCCCCTCCCTCCCGGGTCTTAGCGAGAGGAGGAAAATTTACTATGATCCCCTTATGAGGAGGTCCCTTCCATCTGTGGTCTTAGCGGAATGGGGCCTTTTCACCCGAGGTCTTAGCTGGATGAGGTTAGTTACTAGGACCCCCTTATGAGGAGGCCCCTCCCATCTGAGGTCTTAGCCGGAAGGGGTCGTCCCACCCGGGGTCTTAGGCGGGTGAGGTCTTCCCTCAAGGGTCTTAGCCCGAAAAGGTTAATTACTAAGACCCCCGTGATGAGGCCCCTCCCATCTGGGATGTTAGCCAATGTGGTCTTCCCACATGGGGTCTTAGCCGGGTAAGTGTTCACCAAAAATATTTTGGTTCATACAACAACAAGTGTACAGTGTAGTTTATAGGATAATGGCAAGAAAATTCGTATTCCTCAAGGATTGATATTCGAAACACTTGGATTATAATAACATCGCATTCCAATTTTATTGAAGCGGCCGAATATTGAATATTTTTTACTAAAAATGGAAAATAAAGAATAAAAAGATATAAATTTGCGAACCCCACAAGTATTCTCACACGCCTATGTGAGTCCACACGGCCTGGCCGTGTGGCCCTGGTTCCATCCCCAGTTTTTGCCGAACTTCACACGGTTGTGTGGTTTCACGCCAGTATTCACGACCGCACAGTCCGACCATGTGAAGTGGTTTTATCCATTTCTTTTGTCGTTTTGATATTGTCTTCGCATTCGTCAATCTTAGTCGGGCATTCCAATTGATATTTCTTCATTTCAAGCTCTGTTTCCTGTAAGAATTATAAGAATACGCAGTATCATGCCCTTTTAAGGAAATCAAGTAAAAATATAGTAAATATGCGTGCAAATGCATTAAATATATATCATTTTAAGCCCCAAAATGCACGTAAATTAAAAAAATAATATAAGGAATAAAAATGAACGAACACCCAAGAACACTATGAACATTAAATAGCATTTGACTCTATACTTAAGGAAACCATGTAATGCATCATCAAGAAGTCATCATTTATAAACTCGGCATAATGAATTCTCTTTCGGATACTTGACATCACGACTCACGAGTAAATAACGTATCACTCTACACTCAAAAGTGTATGGATAGTATTTACGCTCAAATTCAATTCATTGAAAGTAGAACTACCATAGGTTTGGAAATCGTCTTAACATCTCTACCGCTTTTGTGTGCACAACTTAATAATCAAAAAGGACTTTTATTAGGTTGTAATGTAGGCTCTTTGGTAAGGGTAGGGAATTTACGTGCATAGACTTGCAATTCACCAACCCAATTTCATCATAATACTCATTTTTTCAAGATATGTTTCTTTTTCAACTCAACTCTACCCTTATTTCTCATTTTTCATTCTTAGGTCTTGTTGCCTATTTTTCTTTTTCTTTAGCATCAAGCCCTCATTTTTCATAATTTGTTTTTCAGAATTTTCTTTTGCTCGATTTTCTCTTCTTTTTCAAAGATATTTCTTTCTTTTTCGATCTTCATGTATTTGTTTTTTTCATTTACCCAGATACTGTTCATCCCTCTTTCTTCTGCCAACTTCCTCTCTTTTTCATAAATTTTTCGCCACTTCTTCCCCGAACTTGTTCATTTTCTATAAGCCCAAGAATTTTAGGGATAAAAACATGTTTAAATGTTAAAGATCAATGTGGATCAGAATAAATTGTTTTGGCTCAACTAGGGAATCATGAGTTCATAGGTAGGTTTTTTAGGCTAAGTATGCTAATCAAAGATGGCATTAAATTATTTTCAAAAATTGAACACACACATGGCTTCAATGAAGATACCAGAGCAAGTTCTAGAGTTATATCAATCATAAATGACAAACTCAAGAAAAAATAAGTCTGCATAATATAAATCAGTTGATGGCACAAAAGCTCACATGTTTATTTTTTGCAACATGCTCAAATACTCAATTTTCTTAATAAATGCCAAGCAAATAAATAACTTTCCTCCTAACATATTATCACATTATTCCCACAAGTATGTTATCTTATTCCATGAAATATTCATAGTAATATTATACGGGAGATGGGCATAAAAACTGAATTAAAACCACACACAAAAATAATTAAATGTGCTAAAGTAGTAAATGTGCTAAAAAAATAAAACAAAATAGAAAAAAATTAAACTAAAAATCGATATTTTTTTTAAAATACTAATTGTAGGTCCCAAGGGGTGTGAGTAAGGTTTAGAAAGGTGGGGTTGAATAAACCTTACCAACTTTTCGATTTTAGTCCTTTTAAAATATTACAGAGTTAATTACACAGCTAAGTCCTTGAGGGACAACTAAGTTAGTTAATAAGCTGAGTTAGCCACTCAACAGACTCAAAAGAGCTGTTGATAGAATAACTCAGCTGTTTAAACTAAACCTTAACTTGGTTGTGATGAGATTTTCAGCGGAAGACTTAACACCCTTGAATTTGAATTATCTTTGTTTTAACACTTGGTTTTAGCACTTTGTTATTTATTAGTTGGATAGCAAATTATCAGCAGATATGAAATGAGCGTGCAGAAGTAAAATGCTGAAATGTAAATGACAAAATAGTTTTTATAGAGGTTCGAAGATGGGGTAATTCTTCTACTCCTCTCTTCTCCAACTCCTGGAGGAATCCACTAAGTAATGATCAATTTACAGAATGGTTATCACCCGATACAAGTCTTGGTCACACAAATGACTTGCTCTTTTGGGACTCGATCGAGATGCCTTGATCACACAAATTGGCTTCTCGTCGACTCGACTTCTTCTTCACAGGGCGGTCGCTTTGCTACTTCAAACTACTTTATCAAGCTTCTTGGATTTGATCACGAAGCCCTCCAATAACTTAAGATTGGTTCGACCTTGAACCTTCCTAAAATCGTCCTTGGAAAATAGACCCCTTTAGATTCTTCAAAAGTTTCATCTCAAACAGTTTGAAGTTGTCTTTCCTTCACAACTTAGTGTTGGATCGATTCCTTTGAGATTTAGGCTTGAGGATTTTGCTTGAATAACTTGGGAATATTTTGCAGGTTACAATATAAATGTTGCTTGTTATCTCAGGTGTGCTAGGTTCAGGTAACCTTTCTCAAAGTGATTCCTCAGCTTTTTATACTACACTTTCGAAAATCTGCCCGTTGAAGAGATAGGTTGATTTTCAAAAGTCACTTGTGTTCGTTGGCTTGTCTTTTCTTGGTCTTCAATCTTGAGATGTAGACCTTTCCTCGTATTAAATGAATGTTCAGCTTTTCAGAATCTGACACGAGGTGCAGTGCTTCCCATTGGTTTATTCCTTTTGCACGCTTCTGGGACTGAGCACTTTAAAACATTACTTATTTAAGTAATGTTTTTCTAGACTTTTGTGCAACGGATTCCTTTCAGTTATATCCTCTTTGCAGCTGCCTTTTCCCCAGGTGACTTGAGTCTGCTCTAATGATAGAAAGACTCATCTGTCACTTCAACTTGACTTGGCTTCTTGGATTGACTTAACTGACTCTTCACACAGTTGTCTCACAGCTGATACTCCTTCAGTCGAGTCCTTGGTCTTCTTTCTTGGCCATACTCAGCTGTTCCTCAGTGGAGTCTTCACTTCACATCTTCAGTTGACTTCTTGTATTTCCAGGCATAGCTGACTTGACTCAGCTTATACAACCCTATCTATTATAAAAAGAATTACAAGGAAAATGGGGTGCCAACTTTCTAGTCTAAGTTTTACATGGCATTCATCAAAGTCTAAACAATAAATATCCCAACAATTTTCCCATTTTCGATGATGCCAAAACTTAAAACATACAAACAAAATGCAAATAGCAAAGATACATACAGACAAATGCAGTAACAAAGAATGTATGCGTAGAATCAATCTTTTTATGGATCATAATATTCTTGTCCTTTACACAGCTGTTTACAATATGTATCAGAGCAATCAGAGCATATACTTATATTTACGCAAATTACAGATTTTTCATTAAATGTACAGAAGACTTACATGTATATGTATTTTCAAAAGTAAAATACATGAAGGGGTTGGAAGCAACAGTTCATCGCCTTCGCTGCCTCCTTCTATCTTATTCAGCTCTGTCTTCGTCAACTCTTCTTTTCTTTTCCTCTTCAACTGTTTTCTTCTTTTCGTAAGCTCTCTTCGCAGCTTTATTTTTTCTTTTTCTTTCCTGTCTTTCTTGCCACAGCTGAGTTTGCCTCTTATTTTTTTTTTCGATTCTTTTGACATATTCAAAATGTTTCCTCTCCACTTCCAGATTGGCTATAGCATCATATCCAGCCCAGCTCCTTCCTTTCTTGCCTGAATCTACATATTCAATATTTTTGGGTAGAGGTCTAGGTTTAAAACCTCCACCTCCACCACTTCTTCCTTCTCTTCTAGGCGTATATTGTACTAGAGTTTTCTTCTTACCACCGAAAGGATCGCTAGTAGTCTCGTCCGCTTATCGCCTTCTTCGCACGACCTGACATTTCTCCCAAAGACAAGTCCTGTGCTCAGCTATGGACATGTTTTTGAAATATCCTTCGAACTCGAGCGTTTTGAATTCTTCAACAGATCTTGGCTCTTGTCCGTCACCTGGAATGGCATTTGTATCTTTACCTTCCGAAATGCCTCCAAATTGTTTCAACATTTCTTCAACACGGACATCCGTTCTCTTGTCGAAATCCTCCATCTCTGCTTCGACAATTTTTCTCTTTTCTGACATGGGCATAGTAGAGTGATGAAGCGGCAGAGTTACATGAAGTTTTCTGATTATCGATGTTGTGACAGGACCTTGCTGAGGGGTTTCAGCAAGCATTAAGTTCACATCTTTTGACCTTTCCCCCTCAACAGCTTTTCCCATTTTCTTCCTCTTCTCAACAGCTGTTTGTTTCTTCTCTACAACAGCTGTCTCCTTTTCCTTCTCGACAACCGTCTCCTTCAACATCTTCAGGTATTTCTCTTTCCATTTTTTGGCATCATCAAAGGAGAGAGGAACCCCTGGAAACATCCCATCAAGCATGAAGTCCAGTTGATAGCTGAATTATGCTTGGAGTCTGCTGCGGAGTATGCTATTCGAAATTCTGAGTGGGTGGCTTTGGACTCGGCTGCCACAAGTTTCATTTCAGCCATAAGAAGGCTGAATTTGGCATTCATATTCTCCTCAGCGCGCAGAAGTTCTTTTCGATGAAATTCACGCAACAACTCCATCTCAGTTGTATGGTAGGCATGCAATCTCTCTATATAAGTCTGCATTGTCGCCTTCATGTCAGCATTCTCAGCACTCCAGATTAGTATTCTGTTGTATAGAGCCTTGAAGTAGCGAACTTGCTCGAGACGCATGACACTCTGCTGTTAAGACCATTCCCTTATCCTGACCACCACTCCTCTCAAGTCTGCTGTGAGAGTGGTATCTTTGTTGTCCAGGCGCAAGTCTAGAGAGGCTTGGTGATGTTCAATCTTCTCAATCTCTTCACAAATCTTCTTGAAGATTTCACACATCTCAGTTGTCTGACTTGAGTCAGCTGCCGGCCACTCTGCATCGAAATTGAAATCAGCTAGCATAATTGAATCAGTAGGAATTATGGGGTCTTCTTGGATGGTGTAGAGCTTCTGTTCTCTTATAGTCTCTTCTTCTAGTACGGGCAGTTCGCTATAAAAAGGAAATACATCTTCATATGCATCGTCTCGCACTTGAGATATTGTGCGGGAGGTGGTCACTACTGCAGCTCTGGTAGCCTACGCAGTTGAAGTTGTGGCAGCTGGGGCAGTTGAATGTTTTTGCCCAGCTGACTGAGCCTCAAATGTCTTAACAGCTTCTTCGGTCTCAGTAGGTTTTTCCATTTTAGTAGGCTGGTCCTCGGCTGTATCAACAGCGCCGACGATGATGATGAAACTTGCGGGCTTGGTTCATCATCAAATTTGAATGTTTGACGAGCAGCTTTGAAACTTGATTGACTCGTTTGCGGAAGAATATCCTCAGCTGGGTCCTTGTGATGTGCAACAAGGGTGGTCTCAGCTTCATCTTCAGATCCCAGAAATGATATGTCAGGGTTGTCTTGGGAATCATGAAGTGCACTAATCTCCTTCTCAGATTCTTCAATGTGAACAGGAGGGATGTTCTGCATTTCTTTCTCTTTACCTAGGGAAGTCTCAACCTCCCTTGGGCCTTCAATACCTTTAGTAGTCTCTACTGCAGAAAGGCCTTCAACATTCCCTTCGACAGATGCAATTATCTTAGAGTCTTCTGCGGTGGCATCCACAGGCGTCTCAACTCATTGGATTGCACTTTCATTTCCCAGAGTGTTAACTCCTGGGGCATTTCCAACTTGTGCCTCGATTGCATCAACAAAGTCCTCACCGCAGCGAGCTTGTCACTTCACCGGGACACTCAACTTTCCGAGCTACAAGGTGGCAACTTGATGTTGTTCTTTTTCTATATTTTTTCTTTCTCCACTTCGCCTCCTTCCGTCATTGTGGAGTCATCTGCAGCATCCTACGACCTAGCTGCAGTGGAGTGAGTTTCCCCCTTAGCGCACCACCGAGTGATCGATGGTGGGGTCACTCTTGCTCTGGACTCCCCGCTTCGTTGAGTGCTCGGTCGTGGGGGGGCAGGTGGTAAAACACCTTGAATAGGGATTGGCTCAACTTGGGTGCCCAAAATTCCCGCCATTTCCAAGTCCTTGATCCGTCCTATGAGTAAATCGGGAAGTGGTTGCGGAATAATCGCGGAAATCTTGCCACTCCCCCAACGGATCAATCTCCAAACAGATTTAGAAGACTCTCCTGTCCTTCCCTCACCGCCGCTCATGCATCAATTTGGATTCCATCATGGCTCGCATGTCCAACTTCTCCTTTGCAAAGAACCGGATCCATGTCCTCATCACTCCCTAAAGCATATCGATGTGAGGATAATTATGGTCACTTGTTCCAAAGAGAGGACAAATGTTGGCTTTCTCATGAGCTTCACTTCCTCTCGCTAACCTCTCCTTTTCTTTCTCCTTGAAGATATGCATGATATCCAGGCATTATCTTCATCAAGTGCCTGAAGCACGGTGGTCAATCCTAGGAATTTCACCAATTCTTCCTCTTCCTTACCCTCGAGCGACTCAGCTTCCATGCTCGACATTCACGCAGACGACGCTGAATGTCTGGGTACACAGGAGAAACAATAATCACATCATCATCTTTATCATCTTCCTGTCTTTCAAGCTTTCGAAATGGATGGTAACAAACTCTTCTTTCTTCTCCTTCAAAGAAAGATTCGGGGCGGTGGAGACACGGTCCATTCAGCAGGGGATTCTGCTGTCTCCGCCACTTCTTCATCCGCAGTTGTTCTGTCCACAGCTGGGTCTTCGACTTGCCTCTGCTGATTATCTTCAGCAGACTTGGTTGTTTCTTCAATAACTTCTAGAGACTGCACTTCTTCAGCAGTCTCAGAGATTTTCTCCAGCTGAGTAGCAGACTCAGCTGTCTTTTCAAGCTTTGAGAGCTTGGTGATTCTTCTTCTTCTTTTTGTCCTTACCAGAGGAAGTTCTGGTTCGGATACTTCTTCCTCAGATTCCTTGGCAGCAAGGGCCGGAGCATCTTTCTTTGACGGAGGAGCTGCCTTTCTTGGCTTGGCAGTCCTCTTCTTTATGATGGCCGGAGAAGGTATTTGGGCTTCCTTCTCCACCTCGGATGCGTGGCGGAGACACGATCGCGGGCAGTGCATCTTTTGTCTTTCTTTGCGCAGGGCAACTTTCTTCTTGCAAACGTAGGGGCAGCTTTCTTCTTCGGAGGGGAGGCAACAGTTGTTTCCTCGGGGTCAGCTGATTCCCCCTCACTGGTGTCTACCCTCTTCGCATGGGCTCTCTTCTGGGCTCCTAAAAGGTTTGCCCTAAACATCTTTTTATTTACATGGAAAGGTTTTCCATGCTGAAGGGGAATGCCCTTCACTTCCATCAAGTGGCCAATAAGTAGGCCATAGCCGAGTGATCCTCCAAAGGATTCATCCTCCTTGAATGATTTATTTGCAACGTTAAGCGGCAGTCTGCAGTATACAAACTTCGGCCCGCTTAACTTTTTTCCCTTGCATGATCGCACCATGACGATCGGCAGTCTTTGACAGTTGATTAAAACGCCAAACTTCATATCTACGCATTTTGAGACGACATCCATCGACCTTGTGATAGTCGCCCTTCAAAGAATTTCTTGTCACCGTGTGTAGAGTACTTTCGCGAAGACACTCGGGTTTGGCTACTTCTTTCCATGCAAAGAAATGCTAAGTCCACATCGCCTTCGTATATTTCCTCGCATACCTCGGGCGGTAATAAGCGAAAGTGCTCGCAAGGTCTTTAGCAGTGATCATGATGTCCTTGCGGTGGACGGAGGACTTAATCCCTTTGTCTTGCAGCTCGGCGTTCACATAGAACTGCACCACCTCTTCCAGGGTAGGTGTCGAGTATTCTATCGTCAAAAAAGCTTTAAGCCCAGATTTTTCCAACATATCCGCAATTTTCTTCACAAGGGTTGCATCCGAACCCTGCTTAATCATGCCTTCAAAATCCACTGAGAAACCTGAGTGGATTTGCTTTGATAACTTGACGAAATCAGTCTTTGGTGCCATTTCTAGAAGATTTTACCGATTAAATCTTGATAAACTTGTTTTGAGAACTGGTTGGGTTTTCGAGAGAAAAAATTGACAAAGTTGCTCATCCTGTTGTGCATAAGTGTGAGAGAGAAAGACCGAGAAAATGGATATATAAGGGTTGTGAAAGGACATGTTTTTGGTTTTTGAATTTTGATCAGAATCAACAGCTCAGATTTAGCACGTCACATTGCATTTAATTGCTCGCATTTAATGCAGCAGCATTTATATCCAATCATATGCTTACTGTGCAGCTTTTGACTGTACCCGTCATCATTACGCTGATTTCATCCTTAAAAACATTACCGCACATTAAAAACGACTGCGTTTTTGTCACTTAGCTCATAAATGATTCAGCTTATTCCACAAGTGACTCAACTCTTCTTCTCTCCTTTCGTATAGTGACTCAGCTGTCAGCTAACTCGATACAACTGACTTCTTGATACGGCTAATTCACTTGGCTGATTCATGAAGTTTGTTCTATTTTCATCTTTTCATGTTCCATCTTTTTCTCATTGAGTCTTCTGAGTGTCAACTCAGCTCAATTAACCCTAGCTCATGCTTAAGTTCTTCAAATCTTGATTCACATAGGGGTTTGGTGAATATGTCAGCTAACTGTTTATCAGTTGAGATGTATTCCAAGGTGATGTCTTTCTTTTCAACATGATATCTTATCAAATGATATCTGACATCAATGTGCTTTGTTCTCGAATGCAACACAGGATTCTGAGTGATTGCAATAGCACTTGTGTTATCACACATAATTGGAATCTCTTTTTCTTCAATTTCATAATCTCTCAGCTATTGTCTCATCCATAAGACTTGGGCACAACAAATTTGCCCTGCAGCTATGTACTCGCTTTGTGTGGATGTGGCTATTGAGTTTTGCTTCTTGCTAAACCAGGAAACCAATCTGTTTCCAAGCATTTGACAAGTTCCTGAAGTACTTTTCCTGTCAACTCTACATCCATCATAGTCTGAGTCTGAGTAACCAATAAGCTTGAATCCACCTTCCTTTGGATACCATAAGCCAACTTCTTGGCATCCCTTCAAATATCTTAGGATTCTCTTAGCATCATATGGCTTTCTTTTGGAGAAGATTGGAATCTTGCACATACACCTACCGCAGGTGATATCCGCCTCGCTTTGCCGTTAAATAGAGCGATGATCCAATGAGTGCTCAGATCTTGTTTGATCCACAGGCTTGCCATCCGCATCCATGTCCATCTTGATGATGTGTTCATTGGTATTTGCACGTAAGACTTCTCTTCCATACCAAATTTCTTCATTATATCTCTGGTGTACTTTGTTTGACTTATGAAGGTTCCATCCTTCAGCTGTTTAACTTGGAGTCCTAAGAAGAATGTCAGCTCTCCCATCATGCTCATTTCAAATTTGCCTTGCATGCGGTTTGAGAACTTATCACACATCTCTTTATTTGTGGATCCAAAAATGATATCATCCACATATATTTGAACAAGCAGTATACTCTGCCCATCTTGAATTCTGAAGAGTGTTCTATCCACTTTGTCTTTGGTGAATCCATTATCTGTCAGAAATTGAGATAATGTATCATACCATGCTCTAGGTGCTTGTTTCAGTCCATATAGAGCTTTCTTGAGCTTGTACACTTTATCTCCAATGGTCTTCTGCTCAAAGCCTGCTCAACGTAGACTTCTTCTTCCAACAATCCATTTAAAAATGCACTTTTCACATCCATTTGATATACAATGAAGCTTTTGTGTGCAACATAGGAAAGAAACATCCTTATTGCTTCTAGTCTTGCAACAGGAGCAAATGTTTCATCAAAATCTATTACTTCTTCTTGGCAATACCCGTTGGCTACCAATCATGCTTTGTTTCTTACCACAGAACCTTCTTCATTCATCTTGTTTCTGAATACCCATTTTGTGCCAATGACATTTTGATGGGTTGGTCTTTGCACCAATTCCCATACCTTGTTCCTTTCAAATTGATAAAGTTTTTCTGGCATGGCTTGAATCCAATGTGTGTCATCCAATGCTTGTGACACATCTTTTGGCTCTATTTGGGAAATAATACAAGTGAACATTGCTTCTTGTTGAGCTCTGGATCTGGTTCTTACACCATCTCTCACATCTCCAATGACTAGCTCTGGTGGATGGTCTCTCAGCCATCTCAAATCAGGTTGGAGTAAACCAGTTAGGTTCAGTCATCTTGCAGCTGTGTTGTCTTGAGCAGCTCTTTCGTTTTCATTCAGCTGCAGATTTTCCAGCTGTCTTTGAGACTCAGCTGTCTCATCTTGATCTTGATTGATTGCTCCATCTTCAGCTTCAACATAGGAACTCTTCTTCATAGTTGGCTGATTCAGCTTATCAGCTAACTCTTCAATATCTTCTCCATTCACATTGGGTTCATCAAAAACCATATGTATAGGGACTCTTCTTCATAGTTGGCTGATTCAGCTTATCAGCTAACTCTTCAACATAAGGACTCTTCTTCATAGTTGGCTGATTCAGCTTATCAGGTTGGAGTAAACATTGGGATACTTCGAATAAACTCCATTTGGCATGCATCACAAACACTTTCCTTCTTGTACACTGAGTCTGACAGTCCTTCTACAAGATGACTCCTTGCAAGCTTGTTAATTGTCTTGAAATTCGGATGACTCAGCTTTTTGGGCCACAACCAACTTGATTCGGTTGTACTCTTTGCTAACAGACAAGTGCTTGGTGTGGCAGTCGACCAATCTACCACATACATGTTCTTCTATCTGGATCCTTGCAGCACTATTTCATTTGATTCAGTGTCTTTAATTTGGCACACTCCCATATTGAATCCAACATTATAACCTTTGTCACAGAGTTGGCTGATGCTTAACAGGTTGAAGTTGAGACCTTTAACATATGCAACATCTGTGATTTCTAATCCATTTTTCTTGATTGATCCAGTGCCTCTTATTTCCCCTGGAGCTTCATTTCCTCCAAATATGACTTTTGCGCCTCTAATCTCCTTGAATTTTGACAGATTTTTCTTATTTCCTGTCATATGTCTGGAATAGCCACTATCCATGTACCAGGTTCCTTGGCACCCAACTGTTCTCACCTGTCCTCTCAGCATACTCAACTGGCTGTTTTCCTTTTCCTTTATATCCAAGGCCATCTGTTTGTGATTGTGCTTTGGAGTGAATGTGGGTGCAACATTTGGTGTATTGGATTTTCGAGGTGCTTCATTACTTGAAGATTTTTTTCCAAAATCACTCTGGGAGTTTGACTGTGCACAAAGGAATTGAATCCTATGCATGTCTTATCTCCACACTCTTTTTGGCTCATAATAAGGTCATCCAATGATTTGGATGCCTTTGTAAATGATGCAATCACATTTTTGAGATCATTTTCGCTCTCTATATAGCAGTTATTTCTGCTATTAGTTTAGCATTCTCAGCCTTCAGCTTTTTGTTCTCATCAGCTACGTGACTTAGAGTACTCAACTCCTTAGTCAGCTGTGAGTTTTGGCTTTTGAGCTGGTTGTTTTCCTCGTTTAATAGTGTGTGTGAGGATTTAATGTACTCAAAGTCTTTCATCATTTTGCCTAATGAATCATAAAGATCAGTGGGTGGTGAAGTGTGTGTGTCACAATCACTATCACTAGAATCTGAGTGAGATGAGTTAGAGTGTACATCATCTTCTTGGTCAGGTTGATCTTGTTCTTTAGCCATTAGACATATCATTGCTTCTTATTCAGAATCACTTGAGTAGTCCGCTTCACTACTCTCTGAGTTTGCTGCTTCTTTTGATTTAGTTGTCTCATCAGTCTCAACAGCCAACATAGGTTCTTTTCCTATCTTCTTTCTCTGAAGACTCTTCTTTCTTCTTCATTTCTGTATTATTGACTACTGGGTATGGACAGTCAATAGCAAAGTGTCCTGGTTGTCTACAGTTCCAACACAGGTTCTCAACTCTTTGATCGACTCTTTCCGTTCTTGGGTTATCAGCTCTCTGATATTCAACCTTTTGATGCTCAGCTCTCTTGGGTGATCTTCCCTTGACTTGGAGGGAGTTGAATGTCTTCTGGAGGATTCACCTTTGTTTCTTTGTAGTTCTTGTTGAAGAACTTGTTGAATCCTTTAACCATAAGGGCAATCTCTTCCTGGTCAATGGCTTCCTTGACTTTAGCTCTCTTTCCATCTTTGACTATAAGTGCAGTTGTTTTAGGTACAACTATCTCCCTTAGATCCTTTCTTCTCAGCTCAAATTCATATTGGATGTTTTTGATTGGTCCATCGAGTGCCTTAGAGCCATGGTCTTCATTTCCCATTTAGCTGGGAGGCTCCTTAGAATCTTCATACACATCTCCTTTTGTGTGTATTCCTTTCCAAGTCTTTGAGAGCTCATTTGTGATTTCGAATGAATCTAGCATCCAAAATTGATCCATTGTCTCACCTGCAAGCATTTTAAAGTTTTAAAACTTTTGAACAACAACAGATAATTTGTTTTCTTTAATTTGCTCTGATCCTTCACAAATTAAAGTTAGTTTATCCCAGATTTCTTTTGTTGTTTTGCATGATTTGACTTTGTTGAATATTGATTTGTCCAGAGTCTTGTAGAGAATATCATTGGCCACATTGTCCAATTTGTATCTCTTTCTGTCATCATTGGTCCATTCAGTCCTTGGTTTTTCAACTAAGGCTGGTCTTGCCTCAGCCACAGCTTCTTCTCCTTCAGCTGCAGCTGCTCTCCTTGTAGCTGTGTTCACTTTCAATATTTGCATTGGCCCATCCTCTATTACTAGTCACATTTTGTCATGAAAAGATGATAGATGAGCCTGCATACGAAATTTTCAGTCATCAAACTCCTCAATAGTGAACAAAGGAATGTGTGTCAAATTTGCTTCCATGATAATAACTTTGCTAAATAAGAAAAGCTTTCGAAAAAGAAAGTGTTAAAAAATTTATATGAAAGATTGGAGATCTAGTTCAGTAACCAGTGCGGAAGGCTCAATGAACCAACCGCTCTGATACCACTTGTAGGTCCCAAGGGGTGTGAGTAAGGTTTAAAAGAGGGGGGTTGAATAAACCTTACCAACTTTTCGATTTTAGTCCTTTTAAAATATTACAGAGTTAATTACACAGCTAAGTCGTTAAGGGACAACTAAGTTAGTTAATCAGCAGAGTTAGCCACTCAATAGACTCGAAAGAGCTGTTGATAGAATAACTCAGTTGTTTAAACTAAATCTTAACTTGGGTGTGATGAGATTTTCAGCGGAAGACTTAACACCCTTGAATTTGAATTATCTTTGTTTTAACACTTGGTTTTAGCACTTTGTTATTTATCAGTTGGATAGCAAATTATTAGCAGATATTAAATGAGTGTGCAGAAGTAAAATGCTGAAAGGTAAATGACACAATAGTTTTTATAGAGGTTCGAAGATGGGGTAATTCTTCTACTCCTCTCTTCTCCAACTCCTGGAGGAATCCACTAAGTAATGATCAATTTATAGAGTGGTTATCAGTCCAGATACAAGTCTTGGTCACACAACTGACGTGCTCCTTTGGGACTCAGTCTGGAGATGCCTTGATCACACAGTTGGCTTCTCGTCCGACTCAGCTTCTTCACAGGGCGGCTGCCTTGCTACTTCAGCTTACTTTCTCAAGCTTCTTGAATTTGATCACGAAGCCCTCCAATAACTTAAGATTGGTTCGACCTTTAACCTTCCTACAATCCTCCTTGGAAAGTAGACCCCTTTTGATTCTTCAAAAGTTTCCTCTTCAATAGTTTGAAGTTGTCTTTCCTTCACAGCTTAGTGTTGGATCGATTTCCTTCGAGATTTAGGCTTGAGGATTTTGCATGAATAACTTGAGAATATTTTACAGGTTACAGTATAAATGTTGCTTGTTATCTCAGGTGTGCTAGGTTCAGGTAACCTTTTCTCAAGTGATTCCTCAGCCTTTTATAGTGCACTTTCGAAAATCTGCCCATTGAAGAGATAGGCTGATTTTCAAAAGTCACTTGTGTTCGTTGGCTTGTCTTTTCTTGGTCTTCAATCTTGAGATGTAGACTTTTCCTCGTATTAAATGAATGTTCAGCTTTTCAGAATCTGACACGAGGTGCAGTGCTTCCCATTGGTTTATTCCTTTTGCACGCTTCTGGGACTGAGCACTTTAAGACATGGTACCATGGAAGTATACTTATTTAAGTAATGTTCTTTACTTTTGTGCAACGAATTCCTTTCAGTTAACTCCTCTTTGCAGTTGCCTTTTCCCCAGGTGACTTGAGTCTGCTCCAATGATTGAATGACTCATCTATCACTTCAACTTGACTTGGCTTCTTGGATTGACTTAACTGACTCTTCTCACAACTGTCTTACAACCGATACTCCTTCAGTAGAGTCCTTGGTCTTCTTTCTTGGCCATACTCAGTTGTTCCTCAGTGGAGTCTTCACTTCACATCTTCAGTTGACTTCTTGTATTTCCAGGCATAGCTGACTTGACTCAGCTTATACAGCCCTATCTGTTATAATAAGAATTACAAGGAAAATGGGGTGCCAACTTTCTATTCTAAGTATTACATGGCATTCATGAAAATCTAAACAATAAATTTCCCAACACTAATGCAATGTGCTCTACATGCAGTCCTAAATGCAATGCAAAATGCAGGAAAGTACTAAATTACACATTATTGACAACCCCCCCAAACTTAAAATATGTTTCATCCCGAACATATGAGAAAATTATCAAAAGAAAGAGGAATGCGTAATAAGTACTTACAAGGATTGTTCACAGCAAGAAGATGGTCGAAATTTCTTGCGAAGTTTCTGGCCTATAGTAGTGTTTAATTCTTTGCCCATTTACGATGAAAGTTCGACCATTATTTGCTAATAATTAAATGGCTCCTCCTAGTGATAGTACCTTTTTGATTACGAAAGGACCGGACCACCTTGATTTAAGCTTACTCGGGATTAACCTCAATCTCGAGTTGTATAGCGATTACTTGCCCGGATAGGAATTCTCGTCTCAGAATCTTTTTGTCATGCCATCTCTTTGTGCGATCTTGTTGATTTAGGCATTTTCGTATGCATATTGACGAAACTCTTCCAGTTCGCTTATTTGCAGTTTTCTCTTTTTGCCTACTGCAGTCATGTCTAACTTAAGCTTTTTCACTGCCCAAAATGCTTTATGTTCTAATTCCACCGGAAGGTGGCTTGATTTTCCAAAAACTAATCGATACGGGAACATATCTAGAGGTGTTTTGTATGCCGTACGATAAGACCATAAAGCATCATCGAGCTTTAAAGCCCAATCTTTTCAATTTATGCTAACCGTTTTTTCTAAGATCTGATTAATTTCCCTATTAAA
The DNA here is from genome assembly GCA_016081115.2 of Rehmannia glutinosa. Lineage (NCBI taxonomy): Eukaryota > Viridiplantae > Streptophyta > Magnoliopsida > Lamiales > Orobanchaceae > Rehmannia > Rehmannia glutinosa. Next base: position 83,718,226 of record CM071924.1, on the reverse strand, counting down.
TACCTCGGCTAGCCCATTTGACTGTGGATGGTAACCGGCGGCTACTCAATGTTTTACTCCATATTTCTCTATCATATTATTGAACAATTTATTGCAGAAGTGCAACCCTCCATCACTAATTAGGGCCCGTGGTGTGCCAAACCTAGTGAAAATATTTTGCAAAAAAATTAACACTATTCTGGCATCATTTGTTTTAGTAGGCATAGCTTCTACCCATTTGGATACATAATCCACTGCAAGAAGAATGTATAAGTATCCATTTGATGCTGGAAATGGTCCCATGAAGTCTATACCCCAAACGTCGAATAATTCGACTTCCATTATTGGAGTTAATGGCATCTCATGTCGCCTTGAAATATTTCCCATACGTTGACACCTATCACACTGCAAAATAAACTTATAGCAATCTTTGAAAATAGAAGGCGAAAAGAAATCGGACTGTAATACCTTAGCCGCAGTGCGTGTTGGTCCAAAGTGGCTACCACATGGTGATGAATGGAATTGCTCCAGAATGCTTTCCCATTCTTTTTAAGGTACATATCTCCTAATGACTGAATCTGCACATCTTTTAAATAATTGAGTTCGTCCGATAGAAAATATCTCACATCATGAAGAAATTTCTTTTTAGCATGATATGTGATATCTAGTGGCAAAACCCCGCTTACTAAGTAATTTACAAAATCAGCGTACCAGGGGATGGTCATTTCGGCCAGACGGATTAATTCGTCCAGAAATGTTTCTTTGATTATTGTGCCCTTTGTGTTTTCCTCAGTTGTTTGTTCAAGTCGTGAGAGATGATCAGCTACCAGTTCTCACACCCTTTTCTATCTCGAATTTTGATATCAAACTCTTGTAGCAAGAGTATCCATCGAATGAGCCTAGGTTTGGCATCTTTCTTTGCGAATAGGTATTTGACCGCAGCGTGGTCCGTATGGACTATTGTCTTTATTCCAATCAAGTAAGCCCGAAACTTGTCAAATGTAAACACCACTACCAAAGAATTCTTTTTCATTTGTGGTGTAATTTTGTTGTGCCGGATCCAATGTTCGATTTGTGTAGTAAATAACACAAAACAAAGCTTTTTTGTGTTTTTGTCCCAAAGGCGGCCCCTCTTTGCATAGTCGCTGCGTTAAACATTATCTCGAAAGGTTGACTCGATCTGTGTGATCAAAATTGGTGCAAACCAGAGCCTTCTTCAAGATTTTCAAATGCCCGTAAACAATCGTTGGTAAAAGCAAAAGGTACAAGTAAGTGGGAAAGGGGTTTGGTTATTTTGGAAAAATCTCTAATAAAGCGTCTATAAAAACCCGCATGTCCCAAAAAGCTCCTTACTGCTTTCTCGTTCTTTGGAGATTGAAGTTTTTCGATTGCCACCACCTTTGCTCGGTCAACTTATAAACCTGCAGAAGAAATAAGATGACCGAGTACAATGCCATCTTCAATGCCATCTTTTATCATAAAATGGTATTTTTCCGATTTAGTACTAAGTTCGTCTCCTCACATCTCTACAAAACAAGGGTTAGATTATGGAAGCAATGATCAAACGAACTACCAGAAACTGAGAAATCATCCATGCAAATTTCCATGATGTTTCTATTCATTCCATGGAATATCACCATCATACATCTTTGAAATGTTGCAGGTGCATTACATAACCCAAATGGTAACCTACGAAATGCAAACACACCATAAGGGCATGTAAATACTGTCTTTTCTTGGTCCTCTGGAGCAATCACAATCTAATTATACCCCGAGTATCCATCCAGGAAACAATAGTATTCATAACCTGCAAGGCGATCTAAAATTTGATCCATAAAGGGGAGGAGAAAGTGATCTTTGCGTGTTGTGGCATTTAACTTTCGATAATCAATGCAAATACGACATCCTGTAACAACTCTAGTAGCTAAAATTTCATTGTTTTCACTTTTTGTTATCGTCATTCCTCCCATTTTTGGTACGATTTGTACTGGACTTACCCAATTACTGTCAGATATAGCAAAAATTATTCCATTATCTAACCATTTAAGTACTTCATTCTTGACGACCTCCTGCATAATTGGGTTAAGTCTTCATTAATGTTCCACATAAGGTTTACAATCATCTTCCATTCTTATTTTATGCATGCAAATTGAAGGGCTTATACCTGTTAAATCAAAAATTGACCATCCAATTGAAGTTTTATGTTCCCTTAAGACATGCAGTAGTTTTTCCAATTGATTTTCAGTAAGGGAAGAAGAAACTATTATCGGATAGGTTTCATTGTCGCCTAAGAATGCATATTTGAGATGGTGCAGAAGAGGTTTAAGTTTTGGAGAGCCCGACAGTTTGCTTTTCGAATTTTTAGCTGAAAACACTTGTCGCACGGTCGGGTTGTGTGAAACCACACGGCCATGTGGAATTGGGACAATGGAGACTGATCGCATGGGCTGGCCGTGTGAGATCAAACGGCCGTGTGAGAAGTTGTCCCTTGGTCGCACGGGCTAGGTGTGACTGAAGGTCTTCGAATACAGCGTACCGCACGGCCTGACCGTGTTGCTCCACACGGGCGTGTGCGTTTGGAAGCATGCTTGGCACGACCGGGCCGTGTTGCTCCACACGGGCGTGTGAGTGTTTAGAACACCGTTTTCTGAATTTTTCTCTTTTGTTGAATCTAAGGCAAGCACAAAATCAATAACCTCATTGTTAGTAATATCCAAACACATACCTTGGGATTCCACTGAGTGACTTAAGCACCATTCCAATACGTCTTTCATCACAACTTGTTCAAACTCAGCTTCCATGCATGGGGTTAGCACATTAAGCATGTTGCAATGTTCGACGTTTTCATGAAATTGCATAACTTTGTAAATCAAAAATAATATGTGTTCATCATTTACTCGCAATATTAGTTGACCTTTTTGCAAATCAATTAGTGCTCTACTGTAGCCAAGAATGGTCTTCCCAAAATTAATGGAACCTCTCGGTTTTCTTCCATCTCCAACACAATGAAGTCTGCTGGAAAGATGAATTTGTTTACCTTCACTAACGTCTTCAATCACCCCTTTCAGATATGTTACCAAGCGATCTGCTAATTGTATGGTAATTGTCGTAGGCTTTATTTTGCCTAATCCCACTTTTCAAAATATTGATAACGGCATCAAGTTAATGCTTTCCCTAAGCCGCATAGTGCTTTATTAAAGGTTGTTCCCCCTATTAAAACTCTTGGGATCCTTGCATTTTTGAGGTAACTTCATTTGAATAATTGCACTACACTCCTCTGTCAGTTTCACCATTTCATATTCCGATTTTTTTTTCTTTGCCATGATATCTTTAAGAAATTTTGCATAGTTTGACATTTGTTCTAGTGCATCCGCAAAAGGTATATTGATTTGAATTTTCTTTAAAAATTTCCAAAAATTTTAGAAATTGATCATATAATTTCTTTTTTTGAAACCTTTGCGAGAAAGGAATAGGTACCTCAGTTCTTGCAATAGTTGGAGCAGATTTTACCTTTTCTCTTACCACAAGGGGTGGCACCACCTCCTCTATCGTTTTCTGCTCCCCGATTGCTTCTATTTCTTGATCAATTGGCCTTTTTGGACCTTCATAACTTGTTCCACTCCTCAGAAGAATGGATTGGCACTATTCTTCCGGATATGTCCTTGTATCTTTTGGGAATTTGCCTTTTTTGTGTTGGCTATGTATTGATATAGCAATCTGCCCCACCTGTTTTTCCAAAGATTTCAATCTATCATTCATGTTAGTATTTAATTAAGTTACCTGATCCTCGATTTTGTCTATCTTGGCTTCATCCTGGTTTAATCGAGCTCGAGTTTCGCCAATGAATGAAGCTTGCATCTCTTCTAGAGATGGTTTCTGTTCCTTTGGTAGCCCCAGATTATAGTAAGGTTGTGTCTGATTATTTCTGTAGTTGTTATAGCCTTGCTGTCCTACAAACTTTGCTTCCTCCACAACCACTGCTACCTCTCTTGAATCTACTTGCTACATCGCATCCAGTTTCATACTTAGCATGGATATTTGTTCTATGATTATGGTGATTGTATCCTAATCTTGAATTTCCGTGATACATCTATCCTCGGATCTCTCGGATGGCCATTGGTAACTATTGTTCTCCATCTCTTCTAACAAGTCCAGTGTCGCCTCAGGATATTTCCCTAGTAGTGCACCTCGAGATGAAGCATCTATAATTGTTCTTGTGTTTTCACTCAAACCATTATAAACGTACTGTATCTATCAGTAGTCGGGATATCCGTGTTGACTGCACTTCCTAGCAATCCCTAAATCTATCTCATGCTTCATATAGTGGCTCAGCATCTAATTGCCTAAACATGGTGATCTCGGATTTCAGTTGCAGCAATTTACTGGGGGAAAGTATTTGGCTAGAAACCATTGACTTAGTTCTGCCGAATTTGATGCTGGTGGTGTTAGAGAGTCTAACCATCCTTTAGCATTATCGCATAGAGAAAATGCGAAAAGGCGACATCGAATGATATCCTCAGAAACACCATTTATTTTAAGAGTATCGCAAATTTCTAAAAAGTGCGCCAGATGCGCGTTTGGATCCTCAATGGCTCTACCCCCAAATTGGTTTTTTGACACAATCTTGATCAATGCTGGTTTTCGTTCAAAATTATTTGCTTTGATCGGCGACAAGCCACAACCCCATAATTTTGACTTACCTCTAGCCGGGAAGTAGTCCCTAATCGCTTCTTCTTAAGCGAGCTTTTCCACAATTCGGTCTCGACGCCGCCCTGGTGGTGCTCCTCATTGTTTTTATTTTTCACTGCATTCGGATTTGTCCCATCCGCCATTGCTTTGGCTCTTTTCCTTAGTTGCTTCGTTGTCTTTTCAAATTTCCAAATCAATGGGTATTGGCTGACTCGATCTGGAATTCGTGATCATGCACTATCTGCACTTAACAAAAATAATGTTAGAACCGAACAAAATAAAAATAAAAATAAAATAATTTCAAAATTTTTCAAAATATTAAAAAATATAAAAATATGCTTCAATTAAGATTGAACAACTAGTACTATATCTAAGTAGAATCTAATCAATCCCCGGCAACGGCGCTAAAATCTTGTTTGCCAAAAATTTTTTGGTTTATACAACTGCAAGTGAATAATGTATTTTATAGGATAATGACAAGCAAGGTCATATTCCTCAAGGATTGATATTCGAAACACTTAGTCTATAATAACATTGTATTCCAATTTTATTGAAGCGACCGAATATTGAATAACGTTTTACTAAAAATCGAAAATAAAGAATAAAAAGGAATACATTTGCGAACCTTAGACACATAATCTCAACATGTTTCTTCAATATTAAATGCAAATAAAGTTTTAAGAATCAATTCATGCAATTCTATGGGTTCAATTCCTAAGTTAGTCTATTTTCCCTCTCGGGCGGTGCATAAACAATTGATTAATAACAAATGTAGGTCTCCCGACTCGATACAATTATTATTAACTCCCAAAAGATCTATGAATTGAATGACTCCCCACAAATAGTTGTAGGTCTCCCGACTCGACACACCCGTTTATGTCTGAATTCGATTTTCATCTTTGTTAGAACTCATCTCCCGAATTTCGCACTAACAAATATGACATGCAATTTATTCTCGGCAATAAAAGCAATTATAAATAAGCACTCAAATTCATAAAATAGAAAGCATGAATTAATTAAGAAAATAAATAATCATATTTAACATGAATCCACAGTTTCGATTATGCCCCTAAGATCCGAAAGATATACCAAATATTAATTATAAACTCATAGACAAATTTGAATCAATATTATGACATCGTATAAGCATAGACAAGAGTTCTTAGACATAGAAAGAAAACCCCTTCTTGTCAGGATGGATTCTCCTTCCAAGCTCTCGAAGCTCTTGTGCTCCCGTAGATGCGAAAGCCTTGTGGTGTTCTTCGCGACCTAGCCTTCTTCTCTCAGAAGATCTTCGATTCTTGCATTCCTGTGTTATTTGATGTGTTTTCTCTGTATGAAGTTGTATATTTTCGTGCAAGCCTTGGGTCCCTTTTATAGATGCTTGGAGAGATCACTTGTATAGTTGGAACGGGAAGAAAACACTGAAAAATGCGTCTTGGCATGGCACCACATGGCCTGGCAGTGTGGCACCACATATCCATGTGGTCTTAGTCTCAGCCCTACTTCACACGGCCATATGATCTCACACGGCCTGGTCGTGCGATGCGTGCCCTTTCTCACACGCTCGTGTAAGTCCACACGGCCTGGCCGTGTGGCCCTAGTTCCATCCCCTGTTTTTGCCCAACTTCACACGATTGTGTGGTTTCACACCAGTATTCCCACTCGGCCGAGTGACACCACATGGTCCGACCATTTCTTTCGTCGTTTTGATATTCTCTTTGCATTCGTCAATCTTAACCGCGCATTCCAACTGATATTTCTTCATTTCAAGCTCCATTTCCTATAAGAATTACAAGAATATGTAGTATCATGCCCTTTTAAGGAAACCAGGTAAAAACATAGTAAAAATGCATTAAATATATATCATTTTAAGCCCCAAAATGCACGTATATTTTACACACATCAGTAAGGTATTCCCCTCCAGGTCTTAGCCGAATGAGGTTATTTGTGATGACCACCCATGAGGAGGCCCCTCCCATCCGAGGTCTTAGCCGGATGGATGGGGTTTGCTAAGGAAAGTGCCCAAATTGTCATTGATCGCGGCCATATTTGGAAATTAATTGCATTTACAATATCAGAGTAGAAATGTGAAAGTACTTTTATTCATTATTTGAATATGTCAAAATTTTACACCCCACATGCGGAAATAATGCTAAAATGACAACAATAATTTGTGACACTCTGGGGCGAGAATATACTGAAAAAAATAAAAATACTAAGGCCTCTGGGAGACAAGGAAGAACTGATATATGCGGGAGCTAGGGAGATCTGTGACTCCCATGGAGGTGTGGTGCTCTTGATGTCTTGATGGGAGAGTTCACTTCATCTTCATTGTCATTGCTTAGTGTCTCTAGATAACCTTGATGTCCCTGACAATCATGCCCACCGCCTATTCTTTGTTGAGCCTCATTTAGAGGTGAGATGTAGAGGAAACGGCCCGGCACTATTCCAAGAGGTGCTTTTCTGAGGTTTGTGTTGTGGGGATAAGGAATTCCCATGGTGATGAACAGGAATGTCTCCGCGGTGCGATGAGGGGCGTCTCATGCTACTTTCACCCCCAGTATGATCATGGTGTTGGTGCAAATCTCGGTATTTCATGTACTCTTGCAGGTCACTTTTCCGAATGAGCCTTTCAATTTCTCTCTTCAACTAGAAGTAAGTTTCAGCAGTATGTCTTTGGTCGTAGTGGTAGCAACAGTTATATGTCTAAATTTACTATGCTCGGGTTGTTTGTCATTGGAGGGGGAGATTCAATGATCCTTTCTTCCATGTGGCGGTTAATATCTCAGTCAACAGTGCAATTAAGGGAATTGGTGTGTGCCTATCATTTCGTTTGCATCTTCGAGGCTGGTTATTGCCGCCATGCTTATTCTTTCGCAGGGATCCCATGGTTTCATCCGGTCGGGCGGATGCTCTAGCATGGTTTGTGAACATATCTGGAATGGCAAGAAGTCCTTCTTCCAATGGTTCCACCAAACGTTCTCAAGTAGTGACACGTTGTTGAATCCTAGTCACAGTCTCTCATCGGACGTTGGTGACTTCGTTCATGGCTTCTATGAGTTGTCCCATAAAGTATCCAAAAGCTCTACCACCTTGAGTCAAAACAATTGGGCGATGGTCTCGTGGTTTGCCTTGTTGGTGGAGAAGTATTGTGTGAAACCCTCAACGAATTCATGCATCATGGTGATGGATACTTCCTGGAGCTAATTGAACCAAGTCAGGACTATGCTTGGTAAAGGTGGTTAGGAATGCCTTACAATAGGCAGCGTCAGTCATACCATCATTGAGATCCTCTTTGGCGTAAAATGTATCCAAATGCTCCTGAGGGGCTCTAATTCCATCGTAATCTGGGAGATTAGCAGTCTTGATTCCCGAAAGTAGTGGCTCGGATAGGATGTAGGGGGCCAACGAGCTCGTCTTCCATGAGATATAGACTGGTGAGTCGATATGGTTGGGTTGTATTGCTTGGGATTCTTCAACTGGCAACGGCTCTTCACGGTTTTTTCCGCGGCTTTCTTCTCTTTCTCCTCGAGCTCTAAGGTCAAGGTCTTCAGCAATAAGTGGAGACTGAGGTGATATTCCTGTGGCATCAACAATAGCCTGGTGCCTCAAAGGGTTCCAGTCAACTTCATTCAACAGAGCCTGGAGGGCTTCCCGAGATAGGCGAATTTCTTCGGCGGGTGGAGCCCCCCTAGGAAGAGGGAGCGATGCCCCTCTTGAAAACGGAGGATGGGGCAACACTGCTCCAAGGGGAGGAGGGCTGGCCCCTCGTCTTCCTGGCGGCCATTCTTCTTGATGGTTCCACGGCCAGCAGCTTGAGACCCGGCTTTATGTGCTTGTGACTGAGTTTTCATATTCGTGTGCTTCGGCTGATTTCCCATAGATGACGCCAAAATAATGCTGCTTTTTAGGGCAGATCACTTCAAAGCTAAGGTTTCTAACAAAGTTCTTCTTCTGAATGGGGAAGTCTTCAAGTTTTCTTATACGGGAGCTGGAAGTTCTTGAAACGGGAACTTGCATGCACACAAGCAAATGTTATGGGGGTCCCTGGGGGTGGTCGAATGAGACCCATCTGACGCTCAAGTTAGCATGATGATCAAGATAGAATAAACAATAATCGAATTTTGAATTAAATGCGTAGGAGTAATTATGAGTTAGATAACTTACAGATGAAGAGGATGGACTTTTTCATACCTGAGTAGCGGGCCTCATTGGCCGCATAGGAGAAATTGGTCTATGGGCTAGTCCGGGACTCCTTTGGGTCGGGTTATTCCATTAATAGATTAGGCAATTAATATTTAATTAATATATAAATTAAATTATATATTTAATTATTAAATGTCATTTTTGACCCCCAGCAAAGATGAATGAATAAGAAGAACGAAGAAGAAGAGGAATTTAGTTCATTTGAATACGGATTGATTGTGTGTGTGTGTATATATATATATATATATATATATAAATTGTGCAATCATCCCTTTTGTAGGTTGTTATCTATTTGTTGTCATTTACAAATTTACGTTTATTGTTAATAATTTAATTAAACAATAACTATTTATGTAGTTTAATCTTGGCTATTGGCTAATTTCTATTAATAGCTACGATTAGTCTCTATGGACTCACCTTAGATATATACAATAAGCGAGTCACTTATAAATAGTATGCCAAAAAACATTCCACCTAAACCACCCCTCAAAATAGTAAAATATACTTATAACATTTAACATTAATTTTGGTAATTTGTGAATTAATTATGGATATATATATATATATATATATATAATTACAAAGCATTATATAAAAATTAGTTTTTCAAAATATGTGTGTGCATTGCATTGGTTTCTATACTTGTCTTTTTCTATTTTTTAAATTTAAATTTTTTTTTGGGTTAGGGATGGCAGTGAGGCGGGGCGGGGTAACACACCATGGGTCACGGGGCATGGGGGACCTCGTGTTGGAAATGTTTTTATTTTTTTAATATTTTTATCTTGTATGTTATATTATTAATAATTTTTAATCTTATATTTTGTATTATAGGTGCATATTAATTATAACATTTGTCATTATATATGTTAAATATAATATTAAATACATAAAACTATATTATCTCATATAGTATACATGTAAAATATATATTAAATATATTAAAATAAATCAAAATATTTGCATAGGTTGGGCACTCACGGGGCAGAGGTGATACCCAAACCCGACCCACCTCGCCCTGCCATGGGTCACAGGGCGGGACGACCCAAACAGGATGGGGCGGGGTGGATTTTGATCGGGGCTGGGCGAATTGCCATCCCTATTATGGATCCATTTTTAACATATAATATATCAAATTAACAACAACAAACTAAGCCTTAATCGCAGGGAATGGGGTCCGTTATACGGATCATGTCGCGTCATCGTTTGCGGTCATAAGCCATATTTTCATTTATTTCAAGATATAATATGTCTTTTTAATAGTTTATTTCAAAGTCTTTTTATGTATTCCTCTGCCTCTTTTATTTTGTGTGAGTGATTCTCTGTCTTCTACACGTCACACAGGTGCATGTAAAGGTCTCCTATAAACATGTTCAAACCATCTTAATCGTGTTTCTCTAATCTTCTCATCTATTGGTGCTACTCTCACTTTGTTTCTAATGCGTTCATTTCTTATTCTATCTAATCTAGTGTGTTTGCACATCCATCTAAGCATTCTCATCTTTGCTACCCTCATTTTTTATTCGTTTTCACATTTAGTCGCCCAACATTCTGCTCCATAAAGCATTTCGGACCTTATGACTATTTTATAAAAATTTCCTTCCAATTTTAATTGTATTTTACGGTGACAAATGATAGAAGATACACTCCTCCATTTTTTCCAACCCGCTTGGATCCTATGTGTGGCATCCTTATTGATTTTCCCGTTCTCTTCAATTATAGATCCCAAATATCTAAAACTCTTTGATACTCACTTCATGTCCATCAATTTTAACCTTAGTCTCATTGTTACTTTTGTTTTTACTAAAATGACATTCCATGTATTCTGTTTTAGCCCTACTTATAGTAAATCCATTTGATTCTAGTGCTTCTCTCCAAGCTTCCAATTTTGCATTTACTTCTTCCCTCATTCCATCAATTACGACTATATCGTCCCCAAAAAGCATGCATTCAGTGATGGATTTTTGTAAGTGTTTAGTGATTTCATCAATTATTAGGATAAAAAGGTATGAGCTTAAAGCGGATCCCAAGTGTAAACCAATAGTGTTTGGGAAGTCACTGGATACTCCTATTGGTGGCCCAAATCCCTGATACATGTTGTTATATCATTATACATATATTTTATGGCATCAATTTGAGCTATTTTTATTCTTTTTTTTCCAATAAGTGCCACATTAAATCCTGATTGACTCTATCGTATGCCTTTTCAAGGACAATAATAACCAAATATAAATCTTTTTTTCTCTCGTTGTATTATTCACATAATCGTCTAATTAAGTGTATAGATTCAATTGTGGATATACTTAATATATCAAATTAATCATAAAATATACTTACTCAAATTTTATTTTGTAATGGGTTTTAAAAATTATGTATTTGGGTATTGATGAACCCGAGTTGAGCTGGCAACAAGTTAGTCCACGTGGCCATTCAGCTTATGCCTATATGGGACACACGAGACAACATAGACCGAGTTGATGACGTCAGCAGCCGAGCTCGTGATGTGGCACGAAACGGGCTCGGCTCGCTCCAAGCACAATTACAGCGGGAAATTCGAAAGATAACCTCTAGTTAAGGAAAGTTAAGTGCCCCATTAGCATAATGAACTGCCACTTGTCAGCATAACAACAAGATGAGTCAACAAGTGGCAAAAACTTGGCTAGCATGCATGTTGAAGGAAGGACATGTGTCCCTTTGTAATCACTGTAGTATTAGGTCTAATAAAAATTAAAAGCTCACTAATAAGATGGGTCTAAATAGGCCTCATTTATGAGGAAAACGACAAGAGAGATATAATAGAGAAAAACATTTGTAAAAGTCCAGCTGTAAAAGCCCAAACCGACCAGAGATTTTCTGCTTGGCCTCTTTTATAAAAAGGCAGAATTAGCCATGTTCTTGAATTTGTTTCCATTTCCACGTATTAAATTCTACCATATTTTCCATGTTGACCGAAACACTCGTCAACAAATTGGCGCTAGAAGGAGGGCTCCCTAGGTCCAGTTAGGATTTCCAGCTGATCAAATCACGTGAGTTGAGGTAATTTAGTGTTACTTTCCTTGAAAAATGAGTCAGATGTCTCAAAATATCCGTGCAACAGAAGACCCACCCTTGAATAACCAAACTGGCTAGAATACCAACGGCCAGAACGTGCCCCCGACTGAAGCAGGGAGCACGGCTTTGTTTCCTCTTACTCAGTTGTTTGCTAATCCTACATTTGTCCAGCAAATGAATCAACTCATTTCACAGACACTCGCAAGTATTCCTCCACAGATACAGCCTTCTCCTCCTTTAAATACTCACCAACCTAACCTCCCATTAAATACTAATCCCCAAGTCCCGGCGCCTCCAGGAAATGAAGGCCAGGAGGTTACTTCCCATAATGAACAGCGCGGTCGCCGTGAAAGAAGATGGCCACGCGACGATGTCGGAGAGCAGAGTCGGGTAGCCGAGTCGCTACCAGCACCCTTACAACCACGACGCACCCGTTCTGTGCTTGGGGATGATTAGGGCTTGACCCAATCCATCCCATTCAATCGATAAATTCCAGGCTCTGATTCCCGGAGGAAAGGGAGCTAGCTAGGGCCAACCAAACCCAGGATCCTAGCCCACTAGACGAGCGAGAAGCGGAGATCCTGCGTCTGCGTTGCCGTTTGGATGAGTTAGAGGAGAATCCCAATGGCACACAATATCAAAGCCGCACCTCGTGACGGGCCGGCCCAGTGTTGTGTCTCCATTCGCTTCCAATATTCTATCAACCCCTTTACCGCCAAAGTTCAAAATTCCACAGTTCGGTCTATATAACGGAGAGACCGACCCGAAGACCCATGTCCACAAATATTTAGCATGAATGGAGCTGTACAGTCTCGGTGATGCTATCCTATGAAGGGCGTTCCCATTGATGTTGGGCGACCGAGCCCATCGTTGGTTTCGAACCCTACCGCAAGGGTCCATTCGATCGCCCGCATTTACAACTCATTTTTTCACATCCAAGATTCGCGCCATGCCAAAAGACTCCCTTGTCAATATCAAACAGGGCAATGATGAGCCTTTGAAAAGTTACATAGCTAGGTTTAACAAGCAGGTTCGAGAGATGGAACCGGTCTTGGATGATGCAATCCTGATTACGGCCATGGTCGGGCTTGCCTCCAAAACCTGGTTTAATTACTCTATCCATGAATCGGGGGTGGCCTCGTTTCAGGAATTTCTTATTCGCGCAGAGCGCCACATCTGCGCCGAAGAAGCCATGGCCAACCAACATCCCGATCAGAAGATCGGGGCGCGAAGAAGGTTGGTAAAAAGGAATCGCTTCGAGATTGGGGTCGGGTTCGTGACTTTTTCTCGAGAACCCGCCATCGGGTATAAATCGCATCATGAGGTGCGAGCCAAAGTCACGGAGCTGAGGAGTGTTTTGACTCACACTCCTTCAGCAATATGGAATGAAATACATGGTTTGAATTTGTTACCACCGGCCCGACCTTTAAGGCTGGAGCCTGCAAAGTTGGATGCCCGAAGATATTGTGCCTATCACAAGTCTATAGGCCACGAGACGGATGAGTGTCGAGACCTAATCAAGGAGATAATGTGTATTGTGCAGAGGGGTGGCCTAAAACGGTACGTTCACGTGTTACCACCGCCACCAGCACTCGCTCCGGGGGTGAATCCGGAGTGACTACCAAATCCGGCTCGCCTGCCGTTACCACCAAACGAGAACCAAGGGAGAGAAATTTTGGTGATGTCTAGTACTAATTGGATCAATACCAACACGGTAGAGGATAGCCATTCTAATCGAAAAAGAAAAGTTGATATCAGGGAAGCCGCCCATGCAGAAAGGCAAGTTCGAGTGGCGGAAATCAGGGAAGGCCAACCGATGAGTCGTTTTTTCTTATCTGATATAGTCGCCGACCAGGTGGTCCACCCCCATTCTGACCTCCAGGTCATCACAACACCTATTTTGGGTATTCTGGTGCACAAAATTCTCATTGATTCAGGCAGCTACTCGTCGGTCATCTACATCCAAGCTTTTCGAAGGCTAAATGTGGATGACAGTTACATTCATCCATGCAACGACAGTATCTTGGGTTTCGGATGTGGGAGAATTATACCACTCGGAGAAGTGGGCTTGCCCATTCAAATGGGGCAAGGAATACACAAACGGACTGTCATTACCACATTCAAGACTATCAATGCCGACTCCGAGTACAATGCATATATTGGGAGACCGCTGCTATACCATTCGAAAGCAGCCGTCTCCATATATTATTTCTGCATGAAGTTGCCAACTCCGGATGGGGAAGCTATCCACAAAGGGAATCATAAGAATCGAGAGAGTTCTCACTCAAACTCCGACCCGCCGAGATTAATGTGATGGAGAGAGGCGAATCTAGTGGAACAGCAGGAAACTCAGGGAAAGAAATCGATCCCGAACAAGATGAAGTTGGCATTTTAGGGGACAACCCGGCTAGGAGGCCCGGGAAAGAGCCAGTGACCGAGGTTGAGTTGGGAAATAGGCCGGCGATTGAGGAAGAGCCACCCCTAGAAAAAAAAAGAGGGACAGAGCAAAAAACAAAAGTATGCAGAACTGGTGGAGCAGGTAATCCGTGCTAGCAAATGTCCTGCCGATGGAGTTCCAGAAACAGAAGGGCCCCCACCTCGGCATTAGTAGGCTGGCCCACAGCTGCTCTGGTCCCACGAGAGGCCATATCTCTCACGCGATGAATGCGGGCAAAGACGTCTACACCTCGCCCTGCAAAAAAGATTGGCTAAGTAAGGACCAGAGGGAAGGATTAAAAGGGAGAAAAGTTCAAAAATTGTAAACAGACACGTACCTTGGACCCCGGTCGACCTCGGCTGCTCGGTGGTTTGCGCCGGCTCGGCGGACAAGGGCAGTTGCCCCTAAGGATTGACTATTACTGGGGACGGCCTAGCTCGCTCGTCCCACGCAGCCGACGCCCGCTCGGGGGTCCACTCCTCCTCGGCCCTCGGCGGGCTTCTCTCTGGCTCCTATTGAGTCTCCACTTCTCCCACCTCTTCCGCCTCTTCCTCGGCCACCTCCCCAGCCCCGGAATCGGTGGGCAATGTTGGCCGTAGATCGGCCTTAGATAGTTTGGCCTCGGTGGCCAATACTTGGATCCTTCGTCCCCATATACCGGATGTTTTCTAGCCGGTGGACAAAAGCGGCCAAAAGACGACTATCAGAGGGACGGTTCCCTGTAAAAAAAAATGGGTAAAAAACAACAACAAAGAGAAAGAAGAAGAAAAAATGAGAGAATGGAGAAAGAGATGTATACTTACGAAAGTTATATCGGAAATTTGAATGGGGGAAATGATTGATCCCTTCGCCCCTACGCAACTGCCACTCGCCACTCACCCAGTACCACTTATCCTTCCACTTCTTCAGAGACTATGGAAGGCCTTCAACCAGCCCGTCTGGGTATCCGGGTATGGTTTGCACATAATACCAGCCCAAAGGCTGACCACGGCTTGATGGGGTCGCCTTCCAGACGAATAGCTCGTTCAGGTCGGCAAATCAAGGGCGGGCGTACCCTTCTTGCTGGAACAGAGACAGCAATCCGATGATTCGACCCCGGGTCAGCGGATGCACCTGGGATAGTGGGAGATCCCACTTGCGGAACCACCTCGTGATCAGTAGGGGCAATGGAAACCGCAACCTGTATAGAAGGTCAGGCATACACGCCATGCATCCTCTCGCGGGTGCTCGGACACTCCACGTGGTCCGGCAAACCAAAAATGAACATCGGCCGAATCATATATGCCTGTGGAGGCCTCCACCTCCCGCAGATCATCATCATCATGTCTGGTGGTCGTTTGATCGAAGGCCCCCACCCATCGCTCTACACACGCACGGGGCCCCTCCGCGCCGGCGTCCCCATGCCTATGACCCCCCCCTCAGCGGCCTCGCGCCTCGGCACCCTCGGGGCGGCTATGTTACCCTCCTGTTCCTGCCTTCTGGGGTCCATCTCTCCCTCCTCTCGCTGATCGTTTAAGAGATCGGAATTCACTGCTCCCTCACTGGGCTCTTCTCGAACTAGCCCTGGTTTGTATACAACACCCTCACGGTAAATAGTAACCGAAACGGGCTCGAAAATAGTGTGTGTCTACTCAAGTGGGGTCTCAGAAGGAGGTGCGTGATCCGAACTAGAAAGTTCAACTATACTGGGACTGGAAGGTGGAATTTCTCTAACTGGAGAAGAAGAAATAGAAGGGTCAGAAGGCGTATCTTCAATTTCATCCTCAACACTAAAATTGCGATTTTGACTATCCTCAGAAAAGGACATTGTTTGAAAAGAGAGAAGAAAAATAAGTAGGGTTTTGAAGAATACCTAAGTAATCCTGGAATTTCTTAACTCTAAAATTTGACCCGGAATTTCTGCTCGCTCTCAGAGATTATAGCTCGGAAGATTGCGAGTGCAAAAGTGTGAAATAAAAGAAAAAAGGGGTATTTATAGTTTAAGTCCCCTCGAAGGACGATACACCAACCCAAAAGGCACGTCCTTTCAAGTTCAAAAACAGTCAGAAACGTCGCATCCTCACATTCCGCTGCAGGAGCTGTCCCATCTCTTCGTTTCCTGTGCGGGTTTGGTCCAACCAGAAGATGCCACGTGTCTATCATTATGACACCCAAATTAAATGCATCATTTCAGGCATTAATTGCTAAGCGACAATTGTCAAAGATGAGTGACTTTTAAGGTTTCTTCTTCTCCATTAAGACTCATGATTGGCATTAAAGTTTAAGACCGATTCGAGTAAACCTCTCCTTGGAATTAAACTTGGGGGCCCTTGATGATACCCGAACCGAGCTGGCAACAAGTTAGTCCACGTGGCCATTCAACTCATGCCTATGTGGGACCCACGAGATAGCATAGATCGAGTTGATGACATCAGCAGCCGAGCTCGTGACGTGGCACGGAGTGAGCTCGGCTCGCTCCAAGCACAATTACAGCGGGAAATTCGAAGGATAACCCTCCAGTTAAGAAAATTTAAGTGCCCTATTAGCATAATGAACTGCCACTTGTTAGCATAACAACAAGATGAGTCAGCAAGTGGCAACAACTTGGCTAGCATGCATGTTGAAGGAAGGACATGTGTCCCTTTGTAATCACTCTAGTATTAGGTGTAATAATAATTAAAAATCCACTAATAAGATGAGTATAAATAGGCCTCGTTTATGAGGAAGAGGACAAGAGATATATAATAGAGAAAAACACTTGTAATAGTTTAGCAGTAAAAATCAAACCGACCAGAGATTTTCTGCTCGGCCTCTTATATAAACAGGTAGAATTAGCCATGTTCTTGAATTTGTTTCCATTTCCACGTATTAAATTCTACCATATTTTCCTTGTTGACCGAAACACTCGTCAACAGGAATATTCATGTATCTTGGCTATATATTTGTAATATATTTATAGTTCTTTGGATTTAGCCTATAATGCGGAAAATAAAAAGGCTAGATTAGAAGATTAGTTAGTTAGTTAAAGAAGAATGCCACCAGTATCATAAGTCCTTGTAAATACCTCTTTTGCATCGTTCCTCATACGGTCATACTCAATGAATTCATTCTCAAAACTACAATTTGTTATTTCAAGTTATATAAACTAGTGTCTTGACTTCGTGCGATGCACGGAAGTTGTTATGCTAAACCATATGATATGTGAATCATATGTTATTTGTTTGTCGAATTATATAATTTTAGATCATGCTTTACTCGAAAAAGATTCAAAGATTTATTTGTGATTGCAATAAAGATTTAGCCTTTTAATTTCGATATCTTTTTCATAGTCATTTAGTCAATTTAAACCATATTTAACTAAATTGAATAGGATATATTATAGAATCGATACCAAAATTAATCTTCCCTATATGTTATCTCCTTAATTTCATTAATGCACGTACAAAATTTAAAAGTCAACCATATTAATTTGGATTCCAAAATCCGTAAAAATTAAAAAAATCAGAAAAAAGCTTTAGAAAGTATCTTTTAAAGCGGAAAACAATTTTAGAAAGGAGTGTAATATAATAAAATAATATATAATTTTTGATATTAAGAAATTGATACATTGTAAGAATTGTAATGAGGCGAGACATGACGGGAATCTCAATACTCAGATCCGCCCATTTTATTTGAACGGAAAAAGGGGTGTGGGTTGACACGTCTTGATCGAACAAAATAATGTAAGATTTAATAAAGAATTATCATTACAATAACTTAATACATTCTTACAAAATATATGTTAAATGCCCAACTATAAAGAAAATTTTAGAAAAATGGGAAGAAGAAAAAACAAATTCATTATATAATATAGACAAATGAGAAAAAATAAATTTATTATATATTTGAAGCAAGTTTATACATATATTAAAAACACTTGTTGAGTTGCCAAAACTTTAAAATTTATATGTTCACTTAATAAAACTATGCTAGAAGAAATGTTAAATTTTTACCATGACATTTAATATTCTCAGCCATATGAGACATGTCTTAAACCAAGTGTTGTAACCGAATTATGTGCACTTTGATTCCATTATACTCTAAGATGATACAAAGACAGTTTAATATCATTATTAATATTTAGTCCAAAACTTAATATTAATACGAATACTAAGTCCAAGCACCCTCTTTTTTTTTCCTTTTTTATTAATTAACTGAAATTGATAAATTATGTTTTTTTAAAAATTGTCAAGAAAAATTTCCGATTAAAATGTAATCGGAACCGTAGGCAAACAGGGTACACGAACCGTCGATTCTAGTTTTGGAGTCTGTTTCCAATTCATGTCCCTCATTTTTTTTGGAACCAAAATCTATAGATTTAGAACCGGAATTGGCGGCTCCAAAACCGTGGTCACCTTTACCTCAAAGTTAATTTCCATAAATTATACTTTAACATATGAAGGCAGTTAAAACGGTCTGCCTTTTGTTTCTAGCAATGTAATTTAAAGCATTCTCTTGCGCGCACCTTGAGGATTCTGATACATGTTCACGAAGGTTAACTGTTTATTGAACTGATCCAAGTTGGTCCTAGTAATCAAGTTTATTTCCTCATTATTTGCCTTGTCTAATATTGAAGAATCTGCAAAAAGACATAGTTTAACCAGTTTAGTTGCCTACATTTAAAACTTTAGAGAAAAGCAGTCACATTTGTAAGAAAACCAAATACCATTGATACACATCATTAAATCATTAATATGGGAAACAATTTTGCTCCTACACATGAGGAAGTGAAACAATGTTGTCAACTTGTCATGTATGGATTGAGTTTCAAGAATTTTATTCTACGATGTAAATGACAAAATAATAATAAGATAAGAATATAGTAATGTCATTTTTTCCCAAACGAAGTTCAGTAAACTTACAGCACAATAGATTTTGTCACCCAGACCATTCTTCCCAAGATGACTCACGCCTAATTGTGCATTTTGACACTGTTCACCAGACCTATCCACATTTTCAGACTGCAAATACACAAAAATTTAAGTTACTTTCGAATTATTTAATCCAATCTTAAGTATCTACCAACATCAAATAATATAGTTACGCACTTAAAACAAAACGATCATATATTATTTTTCATAGCCAGGAGTTGTCTTCTCTGGGTTCAATTAGTCTAATTTAATTCCTTTAATCCAGTAGCTTTACTTGTAATGCAATAGTCATCATTTGTTAAACAAA
Organism: Rehmannia glutinosa; assembly: GCA_016081115.2. NCBI lineage: Eukaryota > Viridiplantae > Streptophyta > Magnoliopsida > Lamiales > Orobanchaceae > Rehmannia > Rehmannia glutinosa. The sequence goes on along the minus strand of CM071924.1, from coordinate 83,698,668 downwards.
ACAACCTTCATTTTTATTACCCCACGTCCCCTCCCCGACGCGCAAAAAAATAAAAAAATCACTTTTGTCAGATATTTTTGGGATATAAAAACAGTTACATTGTCTGAACCAAATAACAATACAAAATTCAGATATAGAGGATAAAAGTATTATCAATCATGCGAGCAATTTTCTATTATGATTCTGTGTTCAATTGATAAGAATGTTTATTTCTGAAGTCGAGAATTGTTGCATGTTGGACAATTCCAATAATTTGCTTTCTTGAGCGGCAGTCTTCAAAGCTTTTAGAGGCCTTAGATACCTGAATTTTTATATATTCTACGCATCACATGTTGCCCATAACTAATACTAAAATACAATTGACACAAGGAACAAAATGATGAACTTATGAATACCACTGCTATTTTTTTCTATTGCTAATTTTTCTTCTCTAGAAGCCTCTTCTTGTTGTAAAAGAACACTATGTTAGGTAAACTTCACTATGTTTGGTTTGCCACAATAAAATTAAAATGAGTTGACCAGTACATATTTATAGGGACCAAGGCCCAACCTTATAGGAATTAAATTTTGCGTATTATACTTTAGATTATATATGGTATAATTTTATTGATACGATATTCACTTTTTTGTTTTCTAATTGCTACATAAGAAAGAATGTGCAATAAATTGTAATCAGACAAATTTCGGAAATGTTGAAATGGCTTAACATATTTGATATAGACTAATTTATTTATTTTTGGTTCTAATAATAGTTTACAAGTAATCACATATTCTCATGATATTGCATAACCCAAATTTCCGCAAATCAAATTGATTATTTTAGCCATGATTATGAGGATTTGTCAAATTTAAAAAAAAACATCATTAAAGTACGTATTTTATGTTTTTTTTTTTGGTAATGATCAAAATTAAATATTATGGGTGTTTTATTAGAATCCTAATTTTTGATTTGTTTGGATTTACTGGCAGATGTATATAAAGAATATGAGAGAAGTGATTATTTTATTAGGATACACGTATATTTCCATATGAACTTAAATATATAACATATATATGACTAAATTAAAAAGATATTATTCCTAAACAACGGCAGACAATATTAAAGATTTGAAGACAACGATTGTATTAACACGATACAACTGGATATGAAATGAGTATTTATCTTGTACAATTTCTACTAAACTAAAAAAAAAAAATCTTTTTAGAAACTGCGTTTAGGCGGGAAAACAGTTTTAGAAAGGGTTTGTTATTATATATATATATAGAGAGAGAGAGAGATTGATAGATAGATATAGATATAGATATTTAAGCATTTCCAATTTTAAATCATGCTCTATAGAAAAAGATTCAACATTTATTTGTGATTGCAATCAAGATTTAGCCTTAATTTCGGTATTCTTTTATAGTCATTTAGTCAATTTAAACCATATTTAACTAAATTGAATAGGATATATCATTGAATTGGATACCAAAATTAATCTTTCCTATATGTTTTCTCCTTAATTTCAGTATACATACCAAAATTTAAAAGCCAACCATATTAATTTGGATTCCAAAATCCGATAAAAAAAATAAAAAATCAGAAAAAATTTTTAGAAGATGTCATTTAGGCGGGAAAACAATTTTAGAAACCATTTTGCTTCTATATATATATATATATATATATATAGATTAGCCTATTAAATTTTCCTTAACTAATTATATAAAATTGTATTTTATTGATTACATTCTGTTAAAAATGTTTATGTTGATTGCATCTCAATTTACTATGAATAGCTTTCGAAAATAAAATTGCTTGTGTTGATGGTCAACGAAGTTGTTCCTTGTGTTGTTTTATGAAAATCGGATTTCGAAGACTAAACACTACGAAGTTGTTCCTTGTTGATTACAATGTTACAGAATCGGGATTGCCTTCAAAATGACAAATTACAGAAACAGAAGATTACAAGAAACTGAATAACTATTACAAAAGTAGAACTTTCAGAAGCCGAGTCGAGACGAATCTCTTTCCGCAAAGCAATTACGTCCCGGCTAGTGCTCATGGTTTGACGTATTGCTTCCAAAGATGAAACGGCTTACGTCTTCTGTGTAGTAGCACCACTAACACAGAAGCTCCTTCGAACTAGAAGATGTTGAAGACTGGTTGCTGGACATTATGTGTAGAATGCAGAAAATAGCTTTTGGATGTGTATGAAATGCTATGAATTTTCTGTGTAAAATCTGCAATGCACAACAATGATTTTATAGACAACCAACACCTGCAGGAGATAAAAAAATAGTGGGCATTAATCCAATTGTAACATCCCAGATGTTACACCCTACTACTCCATAACAGACAAGTAGTGGGCTCTTTTCAGATGACCACTTTTGTTGGAGTTACTAACTCCAACAGTCACACGAATTTGGACACCTACAATGTCCAGATTCATTGGGCTCCAACAATCCAACAGTCACTCGAATCTGGGTCAAGCCCATTTTCGAGTGGCAAAACTTTATTGGACCTGGACCCGGGCCCAATAAGGCCGGGCCGCCCCAGCCCAAGCCCAGTCCCAGGCCCAGGCCCATGCCCATGCCCAAACCCAAGCCCAGGCCTTGCCTGTGGCCGAGGTCGAGTCGGCGGGCGCAACGTCTTGCCGCGGGCCCACTTGTGATCATCCACTTGTGTTATAGTTTATACAACATATAACACCTTCTAGTAAATAAACTAGGATAAACAATGATTTGTATTCCATGTGGGATAAGGCAAAAGCCTTTCCTTTCCCTTTACATAATCTTTACATAATGCCCATTTATGTGGCTATCTTCGTGTATTAATTTCTCACTCACCGAAATTCGGTTTTGAGAAATAAAAAATACTACGAACATCTACTCGGAACGTTGGCACCCCATTTTATTTATAATTTGCATTGTAATAGATAGGGCTATTCGAGCTGAGTTAAGTCATCTATGCCTAAATATGCAAGAAGTGAACTGGAGACTAGAATGAAGACTCTATTGTGATGCAGCTGAGTATGGCAAAGAAGGGAAGACAAGAACTCGACTGGAGAAGTATCACCGAGATGCAACAGGTGTGAAGTGTCACCAAGTCAACCCAAGATAGTCAAGTCCCAAGTTGAAGTGACGGATGAGTCATCCATGATTGGAAGGCGACTCGAAGTCATCTCAGGGAAGTTAAGGAACTGCATCAAGTCAAGACAATCGAAAGGGATCCGTTGCCGAAGTCAAGAAAGTTACTTAAACAAGTAATACTTCCATACGCCTTTCTTAAAGTGCTCACCCCGAGCGTGCAAAAGGAATAAACCAATGGGAAGCATCGCACTGTGTCAAAAACTCGAAAAGTCGAAGGTTCATTCAATACGAGGAAATGTCAATTTCAAGGATCGCAACAAGACAAGCCAACGACCACAAGTGTTTTTTGAAAATTAGCCTATCTCTTCAAAGGGCAGATTTTCAAAAGAACACTATAAAAGGATGAGAAATCAATTTGAGAATGGGTTACCTTGACTACCTGTACTATGAACATTCAAGCTATCAATTTGAGCTGTAACCTACACAATATTCTCAAGTCATTCAAGCAATCCTCGAGGCGAACTTCGAAGGAAATCAGTCCAACACTTACCTGTGAAGGAAAGACGACTTCAATTAGTTGAAGAGGAAATATTTGAATAATCAAAGGGGTCTACATTCCACAAGAGGATTGTAGAAAGGTTCAAGGTCAAACCAGTCTTAAGTTCTTGGAGGGCTTCGTGATCAAATCCAAGAAACTTGAGCAAGTGAGTCAGAGTAGCAAGGCAAATGCCTGCCCGTGAAGAAGCCGAGCCGGACGACGAGAAGCCACCGTGTGACCAAGGCATCTCCGCATCGAGTCCCAAAGGATCAAGTCACCGTGTGTGATCAAGACTTGCATCCGGACTAAAACCACTTTGTACTCTGATCAATACTTAGTGGATTCCTCCAGGAGTTGGAGAAGAGAGGATTAGAAGAATTACCTCATCTTCGAACCTCTATAAAATTTATTTTGTCATTTAAATTTCAAAGACTTCAATTCGCATGTTATCTTATATCTCACGATAAATTTGCTATCCAATTGACATTTAACAAAGTGCTAAAACCAAGTGTTAAAACAAACTTAAACCAAATTCAAGGGTGTTAAGTCTTCCAATAAAACATATCACAATTGAGTTAAGCTTTAGACTAAGCGGTGAGTTATTCTATCAACAAACTCGGTCCGAGTCTGTTGGGTGGCTAACTCTGTTAACTAACTTAGTCATCCATCAAGGACTTAGCCGTGATTTAATTAACTCGAACGATTTTAAAAGGACTAAATCGAAAAGTTGGTAAGGTTTATTCAACCCCCTTCTAAACATTACACTCACACCCCTTGGGACCTACAAGTGGTATCGGAGCGGTTGGTTCATTTAGCCTTCCGCATCGTTACCGAACTAGATCTCCAATCTTTCAAAGCTTGCTTTAGCACTTGATCTTTCAAAACTCTTTTATTTAGCAAAGTTACTATCATGGAAGCAAATTTGACATGCATCCCTATGTTCACAATTGAGGAATTTGATGATTGGAAAATTCGTATGCGTGCTCATCTATCAAAGATTACACGATGAAATGTGGATAGTAATAGAAGATGGGCCAATACAAATTTTAAAAGTGAACACAAATTTTTGCAAGGAGAGTTCTTCAAAAGGAGAAGAGGATGTTGCTCCCGGACACTATGGTTGAAAACCCCGAGTGAATGGACAAATGATGATAGAAAAAGATACAACCTAGACATTGTGGCCAAGGACATTCTTTACAAGACTTTGGACAAGGCTATGTTCAACAAAGTCAAATCATGCAAGACTGCCAAAGAAATATGGGATAAGCTAACTTTGATTTGTGAAGACTCTGAGCAGATCAAAGAAAATAAGCTATATGTTGTTGTACAAAAATTTGAAAATTTTAAAATGCTTGCAGGAGAAACCTTGGATCAACTAGATGCTCGATTCACAGAAATTACGAATGAGCTATCTGCACTTGGAAAAGAATATACACAGAAGGAAATGTGTATGAAGATTCTAATAACTCTTCCAGTTGAGTGGGAAATGAAGGTCATGACCTTGAGGCATTCCATGGACCTATCAAAAACATCCAACCATGAGCTATTCTCAGATCTCAAAGCCTACGAATTTGGGCTGAGAAGAAAAGACCAAGAAGAGACAGTTGTGCCCAAAATAGCTGCTCTAATAGTTAAGGATGGGAAAAGAGCTGAAGGGAAAGAATTCATCGATCAGGAGGAGATTGCCTTGATGGTTAAAATATTTAACAAGTTCTTCAACAAGAATTACAAGAAAGGCAAAGGAGAATCCTCCAGAAGAAACTCAGCTCCGTCCAAGTCAAGGGAACATAGGCCACCCAAGAGAGCAGAGCATCAAAAGGTCGAGTACCAAAGAGCTGACAATCCGAGAATGGAAGAGCTGAACAAAACGTTGAGAATCTATGCTGGAACTGTAGGCAACCAGGTCACTATGCCGTTGATTGCCCATATCCTGTAGTCAACAAATACAGGAATGAACAGGAAAGAAGAGTCTTCAGGGAAAGAAGACAAGAAAAGAAAAAGGCAATGTTGGCTGCAGAAATTGCTGAGACAGGCAAGCCAAAAGACACACCAGACTCGAAGAGTAGTGAAGCTGACTACTCAAGTGACTCTGAAGAAGAAGTCTTGATCTGTTTAATGGCCAAAGAACAAGACCAACCTGACCAAGAAGATGATGTACACTCTAACTCATCTCACTCAGATTCTAGTGATAGTGATTGTGACACACACACTTCATCACCCACTAATCTTTAGGATTCATTAGGCAAAATGATGAAAGGCTTTGAGCACATTAAATCCTCGCACACACTGCTAAATGAGGAAAATTGCCTGCTCAAAAGCCAAAACTCACAGCTGACTAAGGAGTTGAGTACTCTGAGTCACATAGCTGATGAGAATAAAGAACTAAAGGTTGAAAATGCCAAGTTAATAGCAGAGATAGCTACTATAGAAAAAAGGGAAAATAACCTCAAAAATGTGATTGCCTCATTCACTAAGGCATCTAAATCTTTGGATGATCTTATTATGAGCCAAAGAGAATGTGGAGATAAGACAAAGCTTAGATTTAATTCTTCTGTGCTTAGTCAAGCTCCCAAAGTGATTTTCGAAAAAGGATCTTCAAGTAATGAAGCATCTCAAAAATCCAAAACTGCAAATGGTGCACATACATTCATTCCAAAGCACAACCACAACCAAACTGGCCTTGGTTATAAAGGAAAAGGAAAACACCGATTGAGTATCTTTGAAAGGACACCGAGAAGAAATCGGCAAATGAGTTCCTCAAAGAAATTCCAAACAGGAAGTACTCAAAGAAGAAACAGAGCTACCAAAACCCCGTAAGTTCTATAAAAGGAACACATATGATGGGAATGGTAGAAACTACCTAAGCCAAGTGATTAGTATAATGTGAAAATGCAAAGAAAGATCTATGGAATACATGCCAGATGGCAAAGGCCTGAACTCAAGAAAGGCCATTCCAAAGGCAAAAGAGCTATCTTCAAAGACACATATGCACCCAAGCACTACACACAGGGTATCACAACTACCCAAGGAAGGCAATTGCTAAAACACACACACAGCATACAGACAAAAGAGACAGTTGTATGAACCCAAAACCCCAAGCAATTTGCCAAAGTAAATTATGATTGTGGCACGATAGATGGCAACCCCTTAGAGTCAAATCATTTGGCTATAGGTTGGTTGGATCATCTTACAAAGAATAACCCCTCGGACCCAGGCAAGTATGGGTACCTAAAAACTGAATTCCTTGATTGCAAGTTCAAGGAATACCGAAAGTGCCAAGGAACCTGGTACATGGATAGTGGTCGCTTCCGGACACATGACGACAGAAACAAGAAAAATCTATCAAAATTCAAGGAGGTTAGAGGTGCAAAAGTTATATTTGGAGGGAATGAAGCTCCGGGAGAAATAAGATGCATTGGATCCATCAAGAAAAATGGATTAGAAATCACAAATGTTGCATATGTTGAAGGACTCAACTTCAATATGCTAAGTATCGACAACTCGTGACAAGAGCTATAATGTTGGATTCAACATGGGTGTATGCCAAATCAAGGACATCAATCTAATGAAGTAGTGCTACAAAGATGCGATAAAAGAACATGTATGTGGTGGATTGGTCAATCGCAACACCAAGCACTTGTCTACTAGCAAAGAGCACATCCGAATCAAGTTCTTTGTGGCACAAGAAGTTGAGTCACCCGAATTTCAAAACTATTAACAAACTTGCAAGGAGTAATCTTGTAGAAGGACTTCCGGACTCGATATACAAGAAAGAGAGTGTGTGTGATGCATGCCGGATGGGAAAGCGAGATCAAATCATCATTTAAAGAAAAGACATATCCATCTTCAACAAGAATATTGCACCTATTACATATGGACCTATTTGGTCCAAATGAACCAAATAGCATAAGTGGAAAGAAATACACCTTGGTGGTAGTAGATGATTATTCAAGATACACATGGACAATTTTCATGTGTAAGAAGAAAGAAACCTTGCGAAGCTACCACACAAACTGATGAAGAGAATCCAAAATGAGAAGAGTGTCAAACCATCATTAAAATAAGATCGATGAGGAACTGAGTTTGTCAATGGAATAATAACTCAGTATTGTATTGAAAATGCTATTGCTCATGAACTATCTGCAGCAAGGACTCCACAGCAAGAACTATCTGCCTAAAAGATTTTGGGCTAAAGCAATAAACACAGCATGTTATACTGAAAATAGATGCATGATAAATAGACAGCTGACAAAAACTCCCTATGAGATTTGGACAGGGAGAAAGCCAAATGTTGCATATTTTAGAATATTTGGATGCAAATGTTTCATCCATAATAATGGCAAAGACAACTTAAAGGCTTTTGATGCCAAAGCTGATGAAGGTATCTTCTTGGGATACTCAGCTGAAAGTAAAGCCTATAGAGTGCTCAACAAGAGGACAATGGTTACAGAAGAGTCCATCCATGTGGTGTTTGATGAACCCAAGATAAATGAAGAAGACATTGAAGAGTTAGTTGATAAGCTAAATCGCTAACCGTGCGTAAGAGTCCCTATGTTGAAGCCAAGCCGAGCAATTAACCGAGATGAAGAAGAGATAGCTGAATCTCAAAGACAGCTAGACAATCTGCAGCTAAGTGATAATGAGAGAGCTGCTCAAGACAATACATCTGCAAGAAGACTGAATCCAGCTAACTTACTCCAACCTGATGTAAGATGGCTGAGGGACCATCCACCAGACCTAATCATTGGAGATGTAAGAGAAGGTGTAAAAACCAGATCCAGAGCTCAACAAGAAGCTATGTTCACTTGTTTTATCTCTCGAATAGAACCAAACGATGTGTCACAATCATTGGATGACACACATTGGATTCAAACCATACAAGAAGAGTTGAATCAGTTTGAAAGGAACAAAGTATGGGAATTGGTTCAAAGACCAGCCCATCAAAATGTTATTGGCACAAAATGGGTTTTCAGAAACAAAATGAATGAAGAAGGTTCTGTGGTAAGAAACAAGGCAAGATTGGTAGCCAAAGGGTATTGCCAAGAAGAAGGAATAGATTTTGATGAAACATTTGCCCCTGTTGCAAGATTAGAAGCAATAAGGATGTTTCTTGACTATGCTGCACACAAGAACTTCATTGTATATCAAATGGATGTAAAAAGTGCATTCTTGAATAGAATATTGGAAGAAGAAGTATAGGTCGAACAACCTCCAGGATTTGAGCAGAAGATTGTTGGAGATAAAGTGTACAAGCTCAATAAAGCTCTATATGGATTGAAACAGGCACTAAGAGCATGGTATGATACGTTATCACAATTCCCGATCGAGAACGGATTCACAAAAGGCAAAGTAGATAGAACACTCTTCTAATTCAAGATGGGAAGAGTATACGCTTGCTCAAATATATGTGGATGACATCATTTTTGGATCCACAAACAAAGAGTTGTGTGATAAATTCTCAAACCTCATGCAAAGCAAATTTGAAATGAGCATGATGGGAGAGCGACATTCTTCCTAGGACTCCAAGTAAAACAAATGAAGGATGGAACCTTCATAGTCGGACAAAGTACACCGTAGATATAATGAAGAAATTTGGTATGGAAGAGAAGTCTTCTCAGTGCAAATACCAATGAACACATCACCAAGATGGACATGGATGCGGATGGCAAGCCCGTGGATCAAACAAGATACGAGCACTCATTGGATCATCGCTCTCATTTAACAAGCGGGCCGATATCACCTTTGCAAAGAGGTGTATGTGCAAGATTCCAATCTTCTCCAAAAGAAAGCCATATGACGAGCTAAGAGAATCCTAAGATATTTGAAGGGATGCCAAGAAGTTGGCTTATGGTATCCAAAGGAAGGTGGATTCAAGCTTATTGGTTACTCGGACTCGACTATGATGGATGTAGAGTTGACAGAAGCGTCTTCGTACATGTCAAATGCTTGGAAATAGGTTAATTTCCGGTTTATCAAGAAGCAAAATTCAATAGCCACATCCACAAATACATAGGTAATACATAGTCATGGCGCAAATTGCGCCCAAGTCTTATGGATGAGACAAAGAAATGAGAGATTATGAAGTTGAAGAAAAGGAAATTCTAATTATGTGTGATAACAAAAGTGCAATTGCAATCACTCAAAATCTGTGTTACACTCAAGAACAAAGCACATTGATGTCGATATACCATTTCATAAGAGACCATGTTGAAAAGAAGGACATCACATTGGAATACATCTCAACCGATAAGCGATTAGGCGATATATTCACAAAACCATTATGTGAATCAAGATTTGAAGAACTCAAGCATGAATTAGGGTTAATTGAGCTGAGTTGACACTCAGAAGACTCAAGGAAAAGAGATGGAACATGAAAAGATGGAAAAAGAGCGGAGCTCTTGAAACAGCTAAGTGAATCACCAGATCGGAAAGTCACCGCAACGAGTCACAAGTTGGGCTTTAAGTCACGATGTGAATAGAGAGAAGAAGAGTTGAATTAGCTAAGAAGCAAGCTGAGTCGCTTATGAGCAAAGCGACAAAAACACAGTCGTATCTACTAAGCGGGAATATTTTTAAGAATGACGTAAGCATAATTATGATGTGTACAGTCAAAAGCTGCATACCACGCTTATGATTGGATATAAATGCTGCCGCATTAAATTTGAGAAATTAAATGTTAATCGGTGTGCAAAATATGAGCCGTTGATCTTGATCAAATTTCAAAAACCGTTCGCACGTCCTTTCATAACCCATACATATACCATCTCATCCGTTTTTCTCTCACTTTACACAAACTATTCATCTCTCTCCAAAGCAAAGAAAGAAATTTTTCTCTCGAAACCCTACAGATCTTCAAAGCACTCTTTCAAAGTTTCGTTCGGAAAAGCTTCAACAAATGGCATCTACTTATGATTTTGTCAAGTTGGGAAAACAACTCCACACTGGTTCTACCATGGATTTTGAAGGAATGATCAAACAGGGGTTCGACGAAACCCTTGTGAAGAAAATAGCTGAGAAAGTGGAGAAGTCTGGGCTGAAACCCTTTCTCACAATGGAGTTTCAAATGACCTACGTAGAGGAGGTTACGCAGTTCTATGTGAACACTGAAGTTCACGACGAGGGCATCAAGTCCTCTGTTCACGGGAAAGAAGTCACAATCACTGCCAAGGATTTGGCAGAGCAATCGCTTTGCTACCGGGAAGGAGTCCGAGATCTATGAGGCCGATGTAAACCTGGGCCGCTGCATGGAAGGAAGTGGCCAAACCCGACTATGCGAAGGTTGTCTACACAAAGAAGGCAAGAAGTCCGAAGGGGATTACCACAAGCTGATGGATATTGGTGCCAAGTGCGTAGACATCAAATTTGGAAGCTTTAATTAGCTGTCCAAAACCAAGCTGATTGTGATGGCTGCGATCATGGAGGAGGAAGAAGTAAGGTAAACCTGGCCGAGTTTGTATACAGCAGACTCGCCAAAATATTGGGAATAAGTCCTTCAAAGCGGATGGATCATTCGGAGGATCCTTGGGGTATGGCCTGGTGATTGGCCGGTTGATGGAGGTGAAAGGTGTTCCTCTCCGACATGGAAAAGCGTTCTATGTTAACAAAAAGATGTTCCGATCAAATCTCTCTGGAGCACAGAGAAGAGCTTATGCCAAGAGAGCAGACACAAGTGAGGGAGACTCAACTGACCCTGAAGAAACAGCTGTCTCCTCCCCTCTCAAGAAGAAGAAGAGCGCCCACTGCGCAAAGATCGCTTCCTTAAAGTCAAGAAAAAGAAAATCGCACTGCCCTCAGCCGAGTCACCACCCCTCGCACCGTGTCTCTGCCCTGCAGCCATAATGGAGAAGGAACCATTAATCCCTTCTCCAGTGATTAAAAAAAAGAGGATCACACAACAAGGAAGGCAAATGCCTAAGACAACTATGGAGGCATTTACCTTCGACGAACCAGAGGAAGTGGAACCAGATATTCCTCTGGTGAAAACCAAAAGAAGAAGAAGAATCTTCAAGCGCTCTGAGCTTGAGAAAATTGCTGAGTCTGCCACTCAGCTAGAGCAGATTACTGAGACGGCTAGAGAAGTAGAGTCTCCAGAAATTGTAGATGAAACAACCAAGTCTGCTGAGGCCGATCAGCAGAGGCAAGTTGAAGGACCAGCTGTAGACAGAAACAACTGAGGAACAAGGAGTAGCTGAGACAATGAGAATCCCCGTGATGACAGGACTGTGTCTCCACCTGTCCCTGATGCTTCTGAAGGAGTTGAGCAGCAGAGTATGTTGCCTTCTATTCCTGAAAAGGAAGGGCAATAAGGAGATGATGATAAAGAAGATGATGATGTGATGATACTATCCCCACCATATCCAGACATCCAAAATCGTCTACGAGAATGGAGGAAGTGGAAGCTGAGTCGATCAAGGGAACAGTTCCAAAGACCTGAGTTTATTGAAGAAGAAGAAGAACTGATGAATTTCCTCGATTTGACCACAGTGGTCCAAGATATATTGCAGATCTTCAAAGATAAGGAGAAGGAGAGACTGGCAGAGGAAGCTGAAGCTCGTGAGAAAGCTAGTATATGTCCTGTAACTGGAACCACTGATCATACTCATCCACATCTTGATATGCTTTCAGAGAGCGATGAAGATCTAGACCCTGCTGCTGCGACTGAAGAATTGGAGATGCAGCAAGCCATGCGGGAATCCAGGATCCTACATGAGCAATAGCTGATGGAAGGCCCTGGGGAATCTTCCAAATCACAGCTGGAGATTGATCATATGGGAGTGGTGCAGCGGATTACAACTGTTGTTGTTGCTACCACTTCCCCTGCTCACTCTGATGAAGGCATTAAGTGAACTGGCGATGAAACTGGGAACTTGGGGACCCAAGTCGAGCTAACCCCTACTGAAGGTGTTTTACCACCGCCCCAATGGTGACAACTCACAAGAAAGCAGTGAGTCGGAGAAGAGTGACCCCATTCCAAGTCACCCACCGTGGTGTGCCGACCGAGGGGAAACTCTCTCCACCGCAGCCTAGGTCGGAGAATCTTTGCACTGACCCCATAACGAATCTAGGAGGCGAAGTGGAGAAGGAAAAACAAACAAATACACAAGTAGTCACTAACGAGGCTCGGGGCAGTTGAGATCGTCTCACCAAGTGCCAATCGCTCTGAAGGCCAATGACGCCGAAGCAAAGCAAAGAGGCACGGGATGGATCTCGCCCGGGAGTTAACACTGGGGCAATGAAAGTGCAATCCATGGAATTGAGACTCCAGTGGATGCCACCTCTGAAGACCATAAGACAGTTGAGTCTGTCGAAGGGATTGTCCAAATCGAAAAACTCATTGATTTTGAAAAATATGAAAACGGTTTGGTCACCTTTGGCGATGGTGCTAAAGGAAAAGTTTTGATAAAAGGAACGTTAAATGTCGTAGGACTTCCCCATTTAGAAAATGTCATGTATGTTGAAGGCTTGAAAGCAAATCTTATTAGCATTAGCCAGTTGTGTGATGATGATTTATGTGTCAAATTTGATAAGAATGTTTGTAATGTCTTTGATAATTCTGACAATTGTATTCTGAAGGGAAATAGGTCATCCGCTAACTGTTATTTGTTGCAGGAAGAGCTCCATTGTTACAACACCAAGTGTCATAACACTAACTTGACTAGGTTTAGTGATGTTAATTTGACAGGTGATATCGATGATCGAAAGAGCACTCCTGGAGGATGTCTACCTTGGTAACAATTTAGTTTCATTGTACAGTGAGGAACAAAGTTGTGTATCCCTATCCACTACTGAGTCTGAATATACAACCTTAAGGAGCTTTTGTTCTCAAATATTGTGGATGATACAAGTGTTGACTGACTATGGGGTTGAAGAGAAAACTCTTACTACTTACTGTGATAATTCAAGTGCCATAAACATTTTTAAAAACCCAGTGCAACACTCCAGAACTAAACACATCGATATTCGACACCATTTTATTAGAGACTTGGTTAAGAATAAGATTGTTATCATTGATTTTGTTACCTGACAATCAAATTGCTGATATTTTCATCAAAGCCCTAGACTTTCAAAGGTTTAATTACCTGAAACAGTCTCTGGGTGTCTGTTCTTTCTGACCAGTGTGGGTTTCAGTGTTGCAACACCATATGCATCATTTCTTTTTCTTGATGTGTTGCGACCTCTTGTTGATCTTAATTTTTTTGCATTAGTCATTTTGCATTTTTAAGATCATTTCATTGGCTTATCTCTGTTTTATTGTTGTAACTCGATTGAGTACTCCTTTGATGAAACCCTTGCCTAAAAACAATTGTGGATCAAATTGCAAACAGAATGATTTTTCCCATGTGAAAGATGTATTTATTTTTTGGGCCTTTAACGGAAAAAGCTGTCTATACATTGTGTGTGAAGCTATTCAGTTGTGAACTATTTTATGGTCTTTTATATGTTTGAATCATGTTATGATCTTCTGAGAAAGAGCTACCCGTGTTTTGGAGCGAAAGCTACTGACTGGCTAATTGTTCCACTGATGATTCCTTTCACTCAAAAGATTTTTTAAATGGGAAATGGATTTTGATCCATTGACTTTGTATGGCGATGTTCTTGAAAAAGGTGGTACAACACTGGGTTACAGCACCAAAACGCCCGAGGCTTTTTTATTCCTGTCAGAAATAAACTCATCATTCTAGACATCCCTTAAGATCATTTTTTTGGGCTTGTTGAAAATATCCTCCTTATTGATTCGATGTGGTGTATTATTGCGGAAATGGTTTTTTCCTTAAATTTGTCTTTTGTAAAAGGAATTGATCTTCAGTGCTTGTTTTGGATTAATTGCACACCTTGAATTATGGGACTTTTCCAAACATATTTGAATTTGCAGTTGAAAGCTTTTCTTGGAAACTCCCATAGTTGCCATTTGTATCACTCCTATTTTGGCGGTTCATTCTCTCATCAATTTTGGTAAGGACTACAAACAAATTCTTGAAGGAGATTCTTTTGACCAAAAAATAGCCAAAGTTTGGTTGGCTTCTTTTGTACTTTTTTGGTCAAAAAGGGGGAGAGAGGAGACTCAAGTGAGGTGAGACCCAAGTAAGGGGGAGCAAACTGAGTCTCTTCTTGATGAGACCCAATTGAGGGGGAGTTCGAAATTCCAATGATAAGGGAAAAAGATGGTGATGATGCTTCTAAGGAGGAGTTTGAATATGTTGATGAGGAAGATGATGTGGCTGACTCTGAGGGGGATTCAAAGGATCACTTAGTCTATAGCATTCAATGTTTATCTTGTTTTGTAGTTTGATGATAAAATTTGTTTTATTTTGGATAAACTGATTGGATATGTATGCTATTGGATAAATGCCTAATTTTGACTGTGCTAACCTCTGCAAGAATTAAATTCTAAAGTGTTGCTTCACTTAGGAATATTTACTGTTTCCTGCATTTTGTGTTTTGACCAAAAGTTTCAAAGGGGGAGATTGTTAATGTTATTATTATTGGCAAATTTGGTCTTGTTTGCCCGCATCTGCAAAATCTGGTGTTGTAACTCTGGGATGTAACACCTTCTGCGCAAATCTGGGCGGATTTTATGCCAGATTCTCTGTGATTATTTAATGGCATATAATCTATTTCGAGTAGTTTGCTGATTATCTGGGATTCTTTATCTAAAATTATTCAGCCCACTTAATTGCCATTTAAACTCTTTCCTTGTGTCTTTGTTCTTACCCATAAGGAAAGATTTTGTATTATGTTGTTTTCCTTGTATAGCCTTTATTACTCCAGCTGAAATATGCATGTCCCTGATTCCAGCCACGAGAGGATCGATTCTGCCATGTGAGGATCATTTTCATTTCTCTATATAAAGGGAATTCAGCCTTTGAAGAAGAAACACATAAAATACATTGAGCTTATAATTCTTCTTCAAGAAAATCAATTGTGTCACTTTTGTTAGTCTTCGGGAGAAGACGGTGAAAGATCTACGGTTTGGATCGACTCAACCATTCAAGGGATTTGAAGTTGGAGGGATTCCAGCAGAGTTGAGTTCTTGGAAGAAACTTTCGGGATTAGTTGAATACAAGTGTTGGTAGAAATTTAAAGAGGGAGTCTTGGAATTTCATAAAACCAGTTGTATTTGTAATAAATGTTTGTTTTCTAATAGTGGATTGTTTCTTCTCTGGGCGTGGCCTCGTGCATTAGATTGAGGAATCTAAGCACGTTAAAAATGTTGGCGTTATTTTATTTCCGCTGTGCAATCTGTTTTTATAGTGCCTGTCTTAAGTGTTATAACACCACTGTCTGACACCAGAGATTTTTATTAACACTTACGAAAATCCGACTATATTGATTAATAGGGCAACATATTCTATCAGAAATCAATCCCACAAATTAGGGAAAAGTTGTCTGAAAATACAACGGATAGTTTGCTGATAAAAGAGGGTTCGACTGGTCGCGCAGAGATAAGTTTGAAATGAGTTTGCTGCAATTTTTACACAGGGGGACCGGTCGAAGGGGGGTTCGACCGGTCGCCCTTATGCTTGACCGGTTGGGGGTTGTCAAAAATCGAAACAGAGAAGTCTGCTCTTGAGGAGGGCTTCCTAGGTACCGGTCGCGCTCTCCTATTTTTCATACGTCCCATTTTCTGTTTCAAAACTCAACTCAGGTATAGGTTTCCCTATAGTGCGACCCGGTCGAGCCTGAAACAAAAGTGTTGTCCAATTTTATATCGAAAATAAACTCCAAGAAATACTCTGAAAAATAGTAAAAACATTTTAAATCGATCGAAAGTATTTAGACAACATTTAGGGACATTGTTTTGGTATAAAAACGCATTTGAACAAAATCATCAAAATCATGATAAAAATATTTAATTTAACATTTATACGGCTCAAAGGGGGACACTAGGGAAAATATAATACAAAGGTAGGCATTTTAGGCTCTCGCTTGTTCAAAGATGGCCTAAATCACTTCCTTAATGTTACTTCACCTAGGATTTCGCCTCGACTAGTGATCAGACAAGTTCTAAAGATCCTGTGGAATCATAAAGAAACCACTCAATTGCATAAATCATCCCCAAATAAATCAACAGAGTTAAGCACATATATGGAATTAATGGAAAGAAGATTAAATCACAGTTCAATACATGCTCTCTTGACCGTTCAACTCATATTCGACAAATTCACTTAGTCATGTTGTTTCACAGTTTTACAAACGAACCGACTCGACTCTAGACACTTTTTTCATTTTTTTTTGACTCAAGACTCGATTCGATGAATAAAAATAGACTGCACCCCCTAAACTTAAAACGACATTGCCCCCAATGGAGAGGTGGGAAAAAGGACTTTCTGGTAGGCGAGAGCGAAGGCTCCTTAAGTCATGTGGTACTACTACGTGCTGAGGTGTCTCGTATAAGCTCACTATCCATCCTAGTGCACAAGCCCGTGGGTGTTGTATGCCTCCGAGGTGTGGTCTTATTCTTCCCATTCGCCTTAGCCCGGTCCCTCTTTGGTTTCGCATTTTTGTAACCTAGCACGGTAGACAAGAAAACAAAACTAGTGGAACCATGGAATTCGGTTATGGGTGAGAAATCGAAATCAAAGCACATACATAATGCACCCAAGTAGAAAATATAGTACCATGTCAAGAAGATAAGCCTATATATGCAAGATAGCCCTAAACAATGTGAAACTGTCATTGGGGCATTTAATCAAACACCTCATGTGCATGAGTTTGGGAAAAGATAGTAAATGCAATGGATAACTCAAGTAAATCCCCAAAATTCAACACCAAGCCTAAGTCTAGCATGAGCAACTAATCCACAATCCACAAATCAACAACAATTATCCTAGCATTACGACAATCCAATCACACTAAAGATCATAAGATGGGGAAAAACCATGGGGTAGGGTTTGGAAGTTGCAAACTTACCAAATAATGAGTGGAGGAGATGAATATGGTGTGTGTGGTGTTATAATGCTCCTTTGTGAAGATGAAGTGGGATATGTGGGATTTGCACAAATAAGAGGGGTGGGGTTAGGGGTGTCAATCGTGTCGTGTCTCGTGTTCACGGGTCGTGTTTTTACACAGTATTACAGTTCTGACACGAACCCAAACCCGACCCGTTTAATTATTCGTGTCAAGATACACGACCCGTTTATAACACGGGTAACCCGACACGACACGAAAAACCTGTATAATTTAAACTTGACACGAAAAAATATTAAAAAAATCAGAAAAATTAAAATTACAAAAAACAAAATACTTTAAATATTAAAATTTATTAAAAAAATGCATATAATAATTTTTCCATCATCATATAACCAACTAAAACATCACAAAATATTAAAATAATATATCATAATAAAATTAAACGGGTTACATAGGTCAATCGTGTCGACCCGTGGGTCGACCCGACCTGACCTATTTATTTTCCGTGTTAACCGTGTCCGACCTGATTTTGACCCAAACCTGTTAAGGGTTGTACCTGTACCTGCTAAATTCGTGTTAGGTTCGTGTTGGGTTATCGTGTCGTGTCACAAATTGACGCCCCTAGGTGGGGTATGATGCAACTTACTACTCCTAAAAATGCAAAAATATTAGAAAAAATAAAAACAACTACTAAATTATATTAAAACTAAGAAAGCAATAAAAGGGGATTGGGTTGTCTCCCAAGAAGCGCTAAGTTTACAGTCTTCAGCCAGACTATGTCGGATTATCCTCAAGTTGGGGCTCCAATAGGCATGTTATCCACGTTTCCCTTAGAAATTTCCCAACCATCTGCTTACCATCATTTAAATCAAATTTTCCCCTGTTGGTTGGATAGATGGTGAATACGACTTTCTCCTGATTTACCCGCAGAGTTAGCTCCCCCGTTTCTACATCGATCAAAGCTCGTACTGTAGCTAAAAACGGTCGCCCAAAGATGATAGGTATTTTCTTGTCCTTGTTCGCGTCCAAAACTACAAAATCCACAGGAAAAATAAATTTATTAATTCTTACCAACACGTCTTCAATGATTCCCCACGGATAGGCGATGGATCGATCAACAAATTGCAAAGTGATATTGGACTGCAAAGATGAATTCTAGAGGTTTGATTTCACCTAGTTATCCCCTATGTTTTCAATCCAGTTTATCATCACAAGTTATCAATCTATAAGCCAATAATCCTACCGTTTATCACTTCCTCTCTCGAGTGCCAAGTGATTATGGGTTCCAATTTCTGATTTCGATATCTCTATAAAATCATAAATTAAACCCTAATACGCTCAATGAATATTCTATCACAGGCTTCAAAAGATTCATAAATCTCTCGATTCTATGAAACCCTAGGTTGTGTTATTCTATGGCCAGACATTCAATTACCTCTCTCGAGTGTCAAATCAAACACACCAAATAATCTAAATTATTGATCAGATAATTCAGATGCAACCAAATCAAAAAACACAAATAGATTAAATAATATGCGAATTTCATAAACTGGAAATCAAAACATAGGTTCAAACGTAAGTTACATCAATCCCCTAGAAATATGGGTTTAGCTCATAATGGATGTATAAAAACTCATGAAGAAATGTTTATACATCTCAAGAAATCGACAAAGAAAAACAAAGAAAGAATTGAGAAGAAAAGAAAAGGAATTCTCTCAGTGTCCAGACGAGAAGTGCATCCTATTGCCGTCCTGAACCCTAGCTCTGTGTCTCTTACCTTGAGTTGTGCTCAAAATAATGTCCGACCCCCATCCCTTATGCCTCCGTGGTGTATTTATAAGTCGAGCCCTCGAAAATGCGTCAACTGTTGTTGTATGCTTGCTGGCGTTTAGCGTTTACGCGTCCACCTTGGCTTAAGGCGCAGCAGCCGCCAAGACGCCCTTTCTTTCTTTTCTTTGTACATTTGGGCATTGCAACCCTTGCTTTTGGGCGCTGAAATGCCCGTCTTCCCCTACTCCGCTATACCAATTTCGACCCCCGCGCTGCGGCACGGGGGTTTTGGCGCTGCGGCACTCGTTCGTGAGTATTATTTTTCCATTTTTCCGCTTCTAGAATGCGATCTTCACCATCCAAACACGTTGTTCATCGTTCTTAATCAATTTCGGCATCCAAGACCTATCCCGACTCTCAAACGAAAACAAATGACACGAACTCGACTCAAACGACACTAAAATACTCGAAAACACCACAAAATCCTAGTCTAGAATGCTAAATACATTGGTATAGAAACCAACTTAAATACGTCTTCTTCTAGGTGCTTGTTTCAATCCATATAGAGCTTTT
The DNA here is from genome assembly GCA_016081115.2 of Rehmannia glutinosa. NCBI lineage: Eukaryota > Viridiplantae > Streptophyta > Magnoliopsida > Lamiales > Orobanchaceae > Rehmannia > Rehmannia glutinosa. Next base: position 83,678,807 of record CM071924.1, on the reverse strand, counting down.
TTGAGTTTGTACACCTTATCTCCAATGGTCTTCTGCTCAAAACCTGGAGGTTGCTCAACATAGACTTCTTCTTCTAACAGTCCATTTAAAAATGCATTTTTCACATCCATTTGATATACAGTAAAGTTCTTGTGTGCAGCATAGTCAAGAAACATCCTTATTGCTTTTAATCTTGCAACAGGAGCAAATATTTCATCAAAATCTATTCCTTCTTCTTGGCAATACCCTTTGGCTACCAATCTTGCTTTGTTTCTTACCACAGAACCTTCTTCATTCATCTTGTTTCTGAAAACTCATTTTGTGCCTATAACATTTTGATGGGTTGGTCTTTGCACCAATTCCCATACCTTGTTCCTTTCAAACGGATTCAGCTCTTCTTGCATGGCTTGAATCCAATGTGTGTCATCCAATGCTTGGGACACATCTTTTGGCTCTATTTGGGAAATAAAACAAGTGGACATTGCTTCTTGTTGAGCTCGGATTTGGTTCTTACACCAATTCTTACATCTCCAATGACTAGCTCGGTGGATGGTCTCTCGGCCATCTCACATCATGTTGTAGTAAATCGATTGGTTCGATCGTCTTGCGATTTGTGTTTTCTTGGGCAGCTCTTTCATTATTATTCTACAAGCAGATTTTCCGATTGTCTTTGAGACTCAACAGTCTCATCTTCATCTTGATTAATTGCTCTAGCTTCAGCTTCAACATAAGGACTCTTCTGCATAGTTGGTTGATTCAGCTTATCAACTAACTCTTCAATGTCTTCTCTATTTACATTAGGTTCATCAAAAACCACATGGATAGACTCTTCTGTGACCATAATCCTCTTGTTCAGCACTCTGTAGTCTTTGCTTTCAGCTGAGTATCCCAAAAAGATACCTTCATCAGCTTTAGCATCAAAGCCTTTAGATTATCCTTGCCATTGTTGTGGATGAAGCATTTACATCCAAATATTCTAAAATATGCAACATTTGGCTTTCTCCCTGTCCATATTTCATAGGGAGTCTTTGTCAGTTGTCTGTTAATCATGCATCTATTTTGAGTATAGCATGCAGTGTTGATGGCTTCTGCCCAAAATCTCTTTGGCACTCCAGTTTCTGCTAACATGGTTCTTGCAGCTTCTTTGAGAGTTTTGTTTCTTCTTTCTGCTGTGGAGTCCTTGCTGCAGATAATTCATGAGCAATACCATTTTCAATACAATACTGAGTTATTATCCCATTGACAAACTCAGTTCCTCTATCAGACCTTATCTTTATAATGGTTTGACTCTTCTCATTTTGAACTCTTCTCATCAGCTGAGATAATTTCTGCAAAGTTTCCTTCTTTTTGCACGTGAGGATTGTCCATGTATATCTTGAATAATCATCCACCACTACTAAAGTGTATTTCTTTCCACTTATGCTAGCTGGCTCAACTGGACCAAATAGATCCATATGCAACAGATGCAATATCCTTGTTGAAGATGGATTAGACTTCTCTTTGAATGATGATTTGATCTGCTTTCCATTCTGACATGCATCACAAACACTTTCTTTCTTGTACACCCAGTCTGGCAGTCCTTCCACAAGATGACTCCTTCCAAGCTTGTTTATTGTCTTGAAATTCAGATGACTCAGCTTCTTGTGCCACAGCCAACTTGATTCGGTTGTACTCTTTGCTAACAGACAAGTGTTTGGTGTGGCAGTTGACCAATCTACCACATACACGTTCTTCTTTCTGGACCCTTGCAACATTATTTCATTTGATTCAGTGTCTTTAATTTGGCACACTCCCATGTTGAATCCAACATTGTAGCCCTTGTCACAGAGTTGGCTAATGCTTAACAGGTTGAAGTTGAGGCCTTCAACATATACAACATCTGTGATTTCTAATCCATTTTTCTTGATGGATCCAGTGTCTCTTATTTCCCCTGGAGCTTCTTTTCCTCCAAATATGACTTTTGCGCCTCTAATCTCCTTGAATTTTGATAGATCTTTCTTGTTTCTCGTCATATGCGGGAATGACCACTATCCATGTACCAGGTTCCTTGGCACTCAGTTGTTCCTTGAGCCTGCAATCAAGGAAATTAGTTTTTAGGTACCCATACTTGTCTAGGTCCTGAGGGGTTAGTGTTGTAAGATTATCCAACCAACCTATAGCCAAATGATCTGACTCTAAGAGGTTGCCATCTATCTGTGCCATAATCATAGTTTACTTTGGCAAATTGCTTGGGGCTTTAGGTTCATACAGCTGTCTCTTTTGTCTGTATGCCTGTGTGTTTGTTTTAGCAATTGCCTTCTTTGGGTAGTTGTGATATTTCTGAGTGTAGTGCATGGGTGCTATGTGTGCTGATGATAGCTCTTTTTTTTGGAATGGCCTTTGCTGAGTTCTAGGCCTTTGCCATTTGGGCTTATATTCCATAGGTCTTTGTTGATATTTCACATTATTCCAATCAGCTTTGCTTGGGTAGTTTCTACCATTCCCATCATATGAGTTTCTTTGTTGAAACTTCTAGGGTTTTTGGTAGCTCTGTTTGTTCTTCACAGAGTACTTCCTATTTGGAGTTTGCTGAGGAACTCTGCTGGATTTCTTCTCAGCTGTCCTCTCAGCATACTCAACTGGCTGTTTTCCTTTATATCCAAGGACATTTTGTTTGTGGTTGTGCTTTGGAGTGAATGTGGGTGCAACATTTGGTGTCTTCGATTTTTTGAGATGCTTCATTACTTGAAGATCCTTTTTCCAAAATCACTCTGGGAGTTTGACTGTGCACAAAGGAATTGAATCATATGCCTGTCTTATCTCCACACTCTTTTTGGCTCAAAATAAGGTCATCCAATGATTTAGATGCCTTTGTAAATGATGCAATCACATTTTTGAGATCATTTTCCCTCTTTCTATAGCAGCTATCTCTGCTATTAGTTTAGCATTCTCGGCCTTGACTTTTTGTTCTCATCCGCTCGTGACTTAGAGTACTCGGCTCCTTAGTCGGCTATGAGTTTGGCTTTTGAGTGCGCTTTTCCTCATTTAATAGTGTGTGTGAGGATTTAATGTGCTCAAAATCTTTCATCATTTTGCCTAATGAATCATAGAGATCAGTGGGTGATGATGTGTGTGTGTCACAATCGCTATCACTAGAATCTGAGTAGGATGAGTTAGAGTGTACCCCATCTTCTTGGTCAGGTTAATCTTGTTCTTTAGCCATTAGACAAATCATTGCTTCTTCTTCGAGTCACTTAAGTAGTGAGCTTCACTACTCTCTCGAGTCTGGCTCCGCTTTTTTGACTTAGTTGTCTCGGAATCTGCACCAACATGGCCTTTTTCTTTTCCCCCCGCCTTCTTTCTCTCTCAAGACTCTTCTTTCTTCTTCATTCCTGTATTTATTGACTACGAGGATATGGACATCAATAGCAAAGTGTCCTGGTTGTCTATTCCAACACGAGTTCTCATCTCTTTGGTCGGCTCCTTCCGTTCTTGGATTATCGGTTCTTTGATATTCAACCTTTTGATGCTCGGCTCTCTTGGGTGGCCTATCTTCCTTGACTTGGAGGAGTCGAATGTCTCTGGAGGATTCACCCTTGTTTCTTTTATAATTCTTGTTGAAGAACTTGTTGAATCTTTTAACCATCAAGCAATTTCTTCCTGGTCAAAGGCTTCCTTGACTTGACTCTCTTCCCATCCTTAACTATAAGTGCGATTGTTTTGGGTGGGTTTGTCTCCTCTTGATCTTTTCTTCTCACTCAAACTCGTAGGCTCGAGGTCCGAGAATAGCTCATGGTTGGATGTTGTTGTGAGGTTCATTGAATGTCTCAGGGCCATGACCTTCATTTCCCATTCAGCTGGGAGGCTTCTCAGAATCTTCATACACATTTCATCTGTGTATATTCTTTCCCAAGAGCGGATAATTCATTTGTGATCTCAATGAATCGAGCATCCAAATGATCCAGTTTCACTGCAAGCATTTTAAAATTTTCAAATTTTTGTATAGCAACGAACAATTTGTTTTCTTTAATTTGCTCAGATCCTTCACAAATTAAAGTTAATTTATCTCAGATTTGTTTTGCAGTTTGACAAGATTTGACTTTAATGAACATTGCTTTGTCGAGGTTTTGTAAAGTATGTCCTTGGCCGTTGTCTAAGTTGTATCTTCTTCATCCTTGTTTGTCCATTCAATCCTTGGTTTCTCAACCAGGGCGGTCTTGTCTTCAACAGCTTTCTCTCCTTCACCAGTCGCTCTCTGATAACCTGTGTTCACTTTCGGTATTTGTAGTGGCCCATCCTCTATCACTATCCACGTTTGATCATGTAAAGCAAATAGATGAGCTTGCATACGAATTTTCCAGTCATCAAATTCCTCAATAGTGAACATAGGGATGCGTGTCAAATTTGCTTCAATGATAATAACTTTGCTGAATAGAAATAGCTTTTGAAAGAGAAAGTGTTAAAAACTTCTTTGAAAGATTGGAGATCTAGTTCAGTAACCAGTGCGGAAGGCTCAATGAACCAACCGCTCTGATACCACTTGTAGGTCCCAAGGGGTCTGAGTAAGGTTTAGAAGGGGGGTTGAATAAACCTTACCAACTTTTTGATTTTAGTCCTTTTAAAATATTACAGAGTTAAATACACAACTTAGTCTTTGGGGGACAGCTAAGTTAGTTAACCAGCAGAGTTAGCCACTCAACAGATTTGATTGAGCTGTTGATAGAATAACTCAGCTGTTTAGTCTAAACCTTAACTTGGCTGTGATGAGATTTTCAGCGGAAGACTTAACACCCTTTTAATTTGATTTGATTTGTTTTAAACACTGATTTTAGTACTTAATTACTTATCGGTTGGATAGCAAATTATCAGCAGATATAAAGTGATATGCAGAAATAAAATGTTGAAATGTAAATGACAGAATAATTTTTATAGAGGTTCGAAGATGGGGTAATTCTTCTATTCCTCTCTTCTCCAACTCCTGGAGGAATCCACTAATTAGTGATCAGAGTACAAAGTGGTTATCAATCGAGATACAAGTCTTGATCACACAGCTGACTTGTTCCTTTGGGACTCAGTCCGAAGATGCCTTGGTCACACATCTGGCTTCTCGTCCGACTCAGCTACTTCACATGGCGCACTTGCTACTTCAGCTAACTTTCTCAAGCTTCTTGGATTTGATCACGAAGCCCTCCAATAGCTTGAGATTGGTTCGACCTTGAACCTTTCTACAATCCTCCTTGGAAAGTAGACCCCTTTTGCTTCTTCAAAAGTTTTCTCTTCAATAGTTTGAAGTTGTCTTTCCTTCACAGCTTAGTGTTGGATCGATTTCCTTCGAGATTTAGGCTTGAGGATTTTGCTTGAATAATTTGAGAATATTTTGCAGGTTACAATATGATTGATGCTTGTTATCTTAGGTATGCAAGGTTCAGGTTAACTAAGGTCCTCTTCTCAAAGTGATTCCTCAGCCTTTTATAATGAACTTTCAAAAATCTACCCGTTGAAGAGATAGGTTGATTTTCAAAAATCACTTGTGTTCGTTGGCTTATCTTATTGCAGTCCTTGATGTTGACATTTCTCGTATTAAATGAACGTTTAGCTTTTCAGAATCTGACACGAGGTGCAGTGCTTCACATTGGTTTATTCCTTTTGCACGCTTCTGGGACGGAGCACTTTAAGACATGGCAGCATGGAAGTATTACTTGTTTAAGTAAATTCCTTGACTTCTGTGCAACGGATTCTTTTCAGTCGTCTTGACTTGATTGCAGTCCTTTATTCCCCAGGTGACTTTGAGTTAGCTTCCAATCAATGGATGACTCATCTGTCACTTCAACTTGAGACTTGGCTTCTTGAGTTGACTTGATTGACTCTTCATACAAAGTGTCTCACCGATACTCCTTCATCGAGTCCTTGATCTTCTTCTCTTGGCCATACTCGATTGTTCCTCAATGAGTCTTCATTCCATCTTGATTGACTTCTTGTATTTCTAGCATACGACTTGACTCGGCTCATACAAATTTATCTATTACAATATAAATTACAAGGAAAATGGGGTGCCAACTTTCTAGTCTAAGTTTTACATGGCATTCATCAAAATCTAAGCAATAAATTTCCCAACAGTTTTAAATCCTCTGTTGAATGCTAGTCTTTCATTTTTCAAAGTTGAGTTGGAATCAAAATACTTTGTTATTTGGGTGTGAATCTTAATTTTTAAGCTATGTTTAATAAAATGCTTTCTTTTAGTGAATTACTTTGGGTTTTAGAAATTTTGGGTCATTACGAGTGGCACCATTATTTTTTATAAATGAGACTATGTTTTATAAGCTTAAAGTTGCGCAGCGAGAGTGTGATTGATTTTTCAGGGTTTATTAATAAAATAGTTCCGCATACTTTTGAGATGTGTCTTATTCATGCGCTTTTAGACATGCTTTCTTATTAAATTAAGTTACACTTATAGTTTGAAAACTGGGGCGTTACAAGTGGTATCAGAGCAGGTCTACGGTTCTATAAACTTTTTAAAAGGAAAAAAAAAAGAAAATGTCTTTCAACTATTTTAAAAAGAAAATAGTCTAGTGACATCCACCTCCGCCATGTCTCGTCGGATTCCTGAAGGTATGCAATTTATTATGTCATGTTATTCCATTTATTCATGAAATGTCTTGTTATATCATCATGTATTAAAAGTATAATTTGCGAATTATTGTCATCATTATTTTTAAACTAAAATCATTATTGTATTAAAAGAAAACTTATGAACATCTCTAGTGTTTACCATGTTTTATAATTAAAAAAAATTGATAAAACCATATGGGCCGAATTACACGAGCCTAGATGGCCAATACTTATTTGACTTGGATTAATAGGAAGATGATTAGTTTGAAATCTTATGTTAACGAGAATGTGCTATTGAGGTTCATACAATTTTGATGTGATAGTGTTGGTACAAAAAAAAAACCTGAGGGAGATTCGGAGTATTACAAGGCTTAGTTATCTTGTAAACTTTATGGATTGATTAATAGACTCAATATTATTGATAGAGAAGAGGAGTGAGATAGACTATCCACATTAGAAGATGATCGGCTAATCGTTATTAATCTTACATTAGCTCTCTAATTATTATTGTTTAGTTAGTTTTTGGTCGTTGACTTTTATATTTAAGCATGAATCTCGATTATCCGAGAACTGTTATTATTACTAAGGTTTTTATATTCCTTAGGATTGCACGTTTTGATTTTGATAATGAGAAACGTTCGAGAACTATTGAGTTGATAGATGCAAATGATAATCCATTTATTTTAATTCCATGTTGAATTTGATTAAAGTTTTACTAACCCTACAATACAAAACCCAAGTATAGGTCTGAATCTATAGGGGCCTGGAAATGACTTTATTACAACGTAAGTTGAACAAACGAATGATATAACTAGTGTCATATAGAATTTTGGATAAGCTATTGCCATTGATTTTCATGGTTGACTACAAGGCTCGTCGCCTGAGACTTATAATAATTTAAGTTTTGGTGATAAATTAGACTTGTTACCGATCAGTTGGTCAATTACTGTGTTATATAGGCTTATTTCCCAACGAAGGTGATAAGGTTCCCCAAGTTATGGTTGAACCATTGATTGTAGCTTTCCTCCCGATTAATATTTGGGCATAATTAAAGTTTGAAAATAAGATTTTACTCTATAAGGTTTGAGTTATTAGTGTAACCTTTTCCTATGGGGTTTGATATATTGAACATTAAGATTTTGCTTAAGATTTAAGTTATTATTTTTCATAGGATTGTGAAATTGAACATAAGATTTTGGCCTATAAGATTTGGGTCGTTAAATATAAGATTTTACCAAAAAGGGTTTGAGATTAAAAATAGGGTTCTCCCGCATATTTGATTCGAGAGTTTTTCCTGACTATTGTATGAGTGTTTGGGCATATGGAAATATAAGGTTTTCTCTAATAAGTGTTAGCTATTGAATGCAGATAATTAAGGTAAAAATATTTTTGGTTTATGGATTTAATCGTACATGAATGTGGACTTTTCTCAATAAGATTTGAAGGTAGAGTTTCTCTCAATTAAGTTTTGAGCTGTAAACATAGAGTTTTTTTCTAATTGAGGCTTGATCATATTTGAATGTTGGTTTTTCCTATTTTAGGGTTTAATCATATTTGAATATAAGGTTTATCCTAACTAAGGTTTAAGCCACAGGACCAAGGGTGAATGATTTGTTTTCTCACGGAGAAAGAGCGGTTGATAAAGCTTTTTAAGTTGAAATTTAAGTCGTTAGGCCACTAGATTTTATGGAGTCAATTTTACAATCATTAGTAGTACGAGACACTTTGAGAAGATAAGATTAAGGAGACTCACCCATGTAATAAATCCTTGTGCAAGATGGAAGAACAAGCACAAATTGGAGACGCAAGAATTTAAGATAACCAAGAATGGTGTTTTGACTTAGAAAAAGAAAAGGTTTATGCTACTAAGAATGAGGTTCCTACGAGGAAATTTTGAGGAGGCATGACTTATCTAGTGGTACGAAAATATATCATGATCCAAGAGAGTTATTTTGGTGGAGACGTATGAAGAAAGATATTGGACTATAGTAGATCGTTTGACGAAGACAAAACATTTTGTACCAGTGAGAATGGCAATTAGTATGAATCGTTATGCTAGAATCTATATTAAGGAGATCGAAAGACTACACGGGGTATCAGTACTTATTAAGATCCACACTTTACTTTGAAGTTTTGAATGAACCTATAGGATGCTTTGGGGACAAAACTGAAAATTAGTATAGCTTATCATTCGCAGACCGATGAGCAGTCAGAGAAAACTATTAAAGCACTAGAAGACTTGATGAGAAAGCGTGGGAATAACTAGGAAACATTTTTGTCATTAGTTGAATTTGTGATGACTAGGAAGGCTCCATACGAAGACTTGTAGGGGAAAAAGTATAGATGGCCTTTGTATTTGAATGTAAGTTGGTGAAAAAAAAAATTGGGACTTGAATTGATTGTAAGAGGATTTCAGAGGTTCGATATAGAATTAAGATTACCCAAGATAAACATAAGCCTGTGAAAATAGGCGCATAAAGGATATATAGGTTGAAGTTGGTAAGTATGTGTTTTTGAAAAAGGCTATGAAGGGAATTGCAATAATTGGAAAAGAAAAAAAAAGAACGAAAGAAAACTACAACCTCGATACGTTGAGTTGTTTGAGATACTAGAGCAAATTGGATACGTAGCTATTTTGGAGCGAAAGTACAAAAGTTCATAAACAAAGATGTGTCTCTCATTAAGGTGCAACACTATAGATATGAAAGAAGAGGAGCTTAGTAGAAAGGAAAAGAGGAAATCTAGTCCAAATACGTTGTTTTCAGTACTTAAGGCATGTAACTGAATTTCGAGGATGAAATTCGTTTGAGGAGGGTAGATTGTAACACTCCGTAATTTTTCTATTTGGGTTAATTAATTATAAACTTTAGGATTTTTAATATTGACCCGATATAAGAGAATTTTCAGGTTTATTGTTAAGTTGGTTTTATACCAACGTATTGAGTATTCTAGACTAGGATTTTGCTGTGTTTTCGAGTATTTTTAGTGTCGTTTGAGTCAAGTTTGTGTCATTTGTTGTCGTTTGAGAGTCGGGACTAATCTTGGAAGTTGAAATTGGTTAAAAATGATGAAAAATGTATTTGGTCGGTGAAAATCGCATTTTAGAAGTTGAAAAAGGGGAAAAATTGGGTCACATACGAGCGCCGCAGCAAAGACGGGGTCGAAATTGGTCAAATGGAGCGGGAAGGTGGGCGCTGCGGACCCAAAAACAAGGGGCTGCGGCGCTTGAACGATAGCAATTGGGGAGTTGAGCAAAATATCTTGTGCTTGCTGCATTCGGCTCATTCCGGCGGCTGCAGCGCGCGATGAAGGATGGTGGCCCCAGCGTGTGGCAAGCAAGTGATGTTCAGCGACCAGCCCAGGCCAAGCATGCTGCAGTAGGGACGTCATCCGGCCAGCTGCCAATCGCCAGCAGCGATAGCGGCCAATCGCCAGCCAGACGACGCAGCGAAGCGGCAGAAAAAATACAGCCAGCCAGAGACTTAAAAGCGCAGACTGCCGCAGCAGCCATCAGCGCGCTTCGCAGCCACACGACCAGCAAAAAAAGAAAGTTTCAAAGACGCAACAGCGTTTTTGAGGGTGCGGCCGCGCGACGACGTCTTGAAGCTGGGCCTTTTATTTTTGGACCTTTTTGGCGGTTTTCGAGGGTTTGACACCTATAAATACGATAGGTCACGAACATAATGGAGGTGGGACATTATTTTGAGCACAACGCAAGGCAAGAGACACGAAGCAAGGGTTTGGGACGGCAATTGGAGGCACTTCTCGTCTGGACACAGAGAGAATTCCTTCTCTTTTCTTCTCAATTCTTTCTTTGCTTTTCTTTGGCAATTTTTCGAGATGTATAATTATTTCTTCATGAATATTTGTACATCCATTATGAGCTAAACCCATATTTCTAGGGGATTGATGTAACTTACGTTTGAACCTATATTTTGATTTCCAGTTTATGAAATTCGCATATTTATTAATCTATTTGTGCTATTTGATTTGATTGCATCTGGATTATCTTATCAATAATTTAAATAGTTTGGCGTGTTTGATTTGACGCTCGAGAGAGCTAATTGAATGCCTGGCCATAGAATAACACAACCTAGGGTTTCATAGAATCGAGAGGTTTGTGAATCTTTTGAAGCCTCTGATAGAATATTCATTGAGCGTATTAAGGTTTAATTCGATAACAATCCCTATGGAGACGATAACCCTACTTTCAAAACCTATACTAAAACTTAGACACCGTACGCTTGCGGTAAGAATTTCGCGATCATTTATCTATTTATTTTGTTGGCCCAATGACTTATTTTTAAAGGTCCATTTTATTAAACCCATATGAGTATTTCTAAATTTTAAAATTGTGTACATCCATATCAAACAAAGCAAAACATTTTATCATGCAAATCTATTAGACATATCATTATTATCAGATAAAGCAAAACATTTTATCATGCATATCTATTAGACATTTCTTTATCAGATAAAACACAATATTTTATCATACATATCTATTATATTTAACCAAATACATGGCAATTAGGACTCCCAAGCTTATTATCATGTATTCTCAAGCCTATTATCGTCTCTCCGTTCAAGATTTCTCAATATTCTCAAACAACCCGTGTAATTTTTCTATCAAGATCAAGAGTTTCAAAAAATTCTTCTAGTTTTCCGTCAGAAAACAACCTCGATCATTCAACTTCCATTTCCAAATACAAAGTAAGCCAATCTAATTCAATCCTGAACATCACCACCAAAAACCCATCTCGCCGGAAATTTTCCTATAACTCACAGCCCACCGGAAACCCATCTACACCTAAACCCATCACCAAAAATGCATAGAAATCATCAATACCGAACTCCCGCCGGAAATCCCAAACTTGAGCCAAGTTCACTGTACCCAAGCGACTGCAACCTCGTTGGTTTCCGCCGCCGCCTCCCTGACCTCCATCTTGTGTGTGTATGCGTGGGGAGGAATTAAGGGAAATGGGTGATGCGTAGATGTGGTTGACGGGAAGAGGGGATTTTAGAAATTGATTTTGGGATTTTAGAAAGTGATTTTGTTGGAGGACGGAAAGGCAAGATGACAATGAAATAGATTTGAGAGATGAGAAAGAGAGGGTCAGATTGAGAGAGACGATTGAGATTGAGAGGAGATGGACGAATTGTGAGAAAAGGTATAAACCAGGAATGGCTTTTGCTGCAATTGAGATTTCATTTTAGGGATTTTATTCAATTGGGGATTAAGTTTTTTCAAAATATAAAAATTCACCCCATTCTGATTTCTAATATTTCAAAAACAACCTTTGACTACCATTTGGGTATTTTGCTCTCAATTCAATGTATTCATATTCCTTCTTTCATCTAGTCATTTCAATCTTAATTTGCCAAGGCCATGTATTAAGTTCAGCTATTTTCATGTGTAGGAAACGATAATTTTTCGAAGTATAGGATTTCAAGCTCAACCAGTTGAATAATTTCAAGTTCACGAACTACATATTAAGGTGGGGATATTCTATTCACTTGTTGTTTGTCATTATTAAATGCTTCGTTTATGTGTATTCATTTATGTGCAATGTGAAAAGTAAAAAGAAATCATGTTAGCCAGGGGCTGTAAGAATGTCCGGATCAAAAGTATCCTCGGGGTAAACCCGCGGTGTTAAATTTAGTCTGGGGCTGTAAGAAGGTCCGGGATCAAAAGCATCCTCAGGGTGAACTGCGATCTTAGTCGGTGGGTCGTAAGAAGGTCCGGGATCAAAAGTATCCTCGAGGTGAACCCGATGCTATAAAGTAAATCAAGCTAGTCAAAGTAAAAATAAATTATATATTGAACGTTTATGATTATGCCTATTGTTGTTTTTAATTTTGACAAACATGTTCCCACTGGGCGAGTTGAAATCTCACCACATATTTATTAACACTTTTCAGGTTAAGGAGCCCGAGCGAGGATTGGAGGCGGTGGATGTGAAGTTAATAAATTTTAGTTAATTAGTTTTTAGGAAAAATTTATTATTATCAATGGTTTTAAAATCATGTATTGAATGCTAGTCTTTTATTTTTCAAAGTTGAGTTGGAATCAAAATACTTTGTTATTTGGGTGTGAATCTTAATTTTTAAGCTATGTTTAATAAAATGCTTTCTTTTAGTGAATTACTTTGGGTTTTAGAAATTTTGGATCATTACGAGTGGCACAATTATTTTTTATAAATGAGACTATGTTTTATAAGCTTAGAGTTGCGCAGCGAAAGTGTGATGGATTTTTTAGGGTTTATTAATAAAATAGTTCCGCATACTTTTGAGATGTGACTTATTCATGCGCTTTTAGACATGTTTTCTTATTAAATTAAGTTACATTTATATTTTGAAAACTGGGGCGTTAGAAGTCTCTACCGAGACTTTCATGGATTTAGATTCGACCTTCGATTGTTTTCGTCGATTATCAATCGAATAATCAGGCCACAAATCCAATTTCCTTCCAGTTATGCATTTAGGAATTTATGAATTTTTTTCGACATGGTAACAACATCTAAATGATGCAAACCATATGGAAAGTTTTCATTTAAACATCCCTTCAGCACGAATATCATGCAGGATCAGTTGAAACTTTTAAACTAGTTTCAACACAATTTTGGATTTTTGGAATACCGAATTTTTGGAAATCACATCCTCATTTCGTATTCTATTCCAAACTATGATTTCTTGGGGAAAAACTGTTAGTCCAAGTGGCTACGATAATCTAGAGGGGGGGTGAATAGATTATGCCGATTTTTCGCAAATCGCCCTCTTTTTCAAATGAACACGTAATTGAAAAGAATGTAAATGCGAAAATTAAACAACACTCGATGATTTATAGTAGTTGAACCCACCTAGGGCCTAATCTACTACCACCCTGGTATATCCGAAGTGGATTTCAAAAAGAAAAAAAGATTTTATTAATTACCACAATTAATACAACACCACCTTTGAAGATTACCATAATCTTCTTACAACACCTTCAAGGAGATTACCACAATCTCCCTTCAGCTCCTATGAAGAGTACCACACTCTTCAACACCTAAGATCACCCAAGTGTGTTCTTACCACAAGAACACTAACAAGGATATCTTGTTTTGGATGATAGAAAAATTCAAGATTACAACTTAATAATTGAAGTATACAAACTTTGAGTGCAAGTGTAATCAAAAAGGAAAAGCCTAGACCTCAAGATAGTGCAAGTGCAAGAACTAGGCTATTACAACAAGAGTATAAACATGAAAGCTTGAGAATTTGCAGATTTTTTGTTGTGTATTTTGCTTGTATGTGTTGTGTTTTTGTGTCTTCAATTCATCCTCTATTTATAGGAGAGTCTTAAAGATTGGATCTCCAACATAGGCTCCTCCTTCTTCACTGTTGTCTACAAAAAGAGGATCACAAGATGTAGAAATATTGTACAAAAATCAAAAGTAAATCTTGCTGATAAGGATTTCAATCAACATGATTTTGCTGTCACAAAATAACATAGGGCGACCGGTTGCCCTATTTAAGATTTTGAACGTTTGAAAAAAATAGTGTGATCCAGGTACAGGTCGAAGGGGGGGTGCGACCGGTCGCCCTAGGGTGCGACTGGTCGGCCCCCTGCTGGACCGGTCCCCCTCTTCATTTTTTTGACTTCAGTACGTTCTGTTTCATGTTTTCTTTCTTCAGGTACAGGTCGACGTCTTGGGCGACCGGTCGACCTCCAATCTTGAAATGTTGTCCGAGTTTTATCAAAAATAAACTTCAAGAAATACTCCAAAAAATTAGTAAAATCATTTTAAATCACTTGAGAGTATTTGGACAACATTTATAAACATTGTTTTGGTGTAAAACCCAATTAACATAAAAACATTAAATATGTTGTCCAATTTTTTTATCGAATAATAAACTCTAAGAAATACTCCAAAAAATTAGTATAAATATTTTAAATCATTTAGGAGTATTTTGGACAACATATATAAACATTGTTTTGGTATAAAAACTCATTTAAACATAATCATCAAAATCTTAATAAAAACATTTATCTAACAAAAACATCCTCAGTTCGGATCATACCACACAATACATAAAGTAAGTATACCACTAAGTACGTTAAGGACAAAGTCAGGGAATAGGAAATCATCATCCTATCACATGCTTAAAATACGCTTAGCGTTTTTAGCAACAAATACAATTCCAAAGAACCACCGGAAGGTCTTCCGATTCATCTCCAAGCTTATGTCATGTTTCTCCTTACCATCGTGAAGGTACGATATTTATCTTGCGATTGTTGATTACAATGGATATAGAAATGGGAAAAGCCTTCAAGATGGCTTACAAAACAGAAACATAAAATTACAATTGAAGCAAAACCTAACTATTACAAGTCTTGAATTGACTCCAACTCCATAAGTTAGAATCTGACATAACTTTAAAGCCGAGTCGAGAAAAACCTCTTTCCAGAAGACAAATATGTGACGCACCCCTATTACTACTACTGGAAAATATATAAATAGTATAACTCGGCTACAAACTCGATTTAAAACGTGTAATTTTTTTTTATCCCTGCGACATTTTAACAACAAACCCGTAAAATCATTTTTATTATAAGATAAGGACAAGCTATGTCCACAAACAAAAAGAGGTAACTAACCCTGATATTAAACACAATAGACATTCACGTGATCAAACATACAACCCACATCACCCAGCTATTTACATATGCATATTTACGTTAGTGTTTTCAAAAGAGGGCACAACCTAAAGCGAAATATAATACAGGACCAAAAAGAAAGGTGACCCATCAACTTAGCCCAACAGGTCGTCATCCATGTACACTATCCTCAATAACCTATAGGATCTCCAGCAGCCTGACCAGTAAGCTCATGAAATCCAACATCACCAAACTCGCCTACAATGCATGAACTACGTGAGCTAATGCCCAGTAAGCGAAAATCATGCATGCTTACTACAAATGCAATGCATGCCAAAATGTTTTACCAGAAATGCGCAAAATGAGTTTGAAATATTTTATTCGAAATCATTTCCTTTTATTGGGCCCTTGACCCATCCGCTATGCACCGAAATAACTCAACATAATATTAATGATCAAGTTGTCCAAATCCGTATGTCTCACATACCCGGCAGTAATGTCTCACGGGCACCAACATCAATAATCAATCAGCCCCGTCCGAATGTCTCACATACCCGAAGTGATGTCTCTTATGGCACTGGACTTTAATAATCAATGAGCCTCGTCGGAATGTCTCACATACTCGAAGTGATGTCTCACATGGCACGAGCTCAATAATAATCATATTGACACCTCCTAGGGCCATCTCTCGGGACAACCCGAGGTCCACCCCTGTCTTCCCCAATGATCCCCAGAGTCTTCCCCGACGTGTCAATAAGGATACGATCAAGTGGTCCGCCCCTCGTGACCATCGAGAGGCACACCCCCTGTCAACCCCTATGATCCTCCGAGGAGTAGCACCCACTGCACCCTAAAATATATCATAAAAGCATGCCTCACATGCCTCGGTGCACTAGCAGTGGCCAACCAAAACCTTTTCTTTTCATAGAAAGTTACCATGTCGTGCATGCCTCATCTCAACAATGCTCATATGTTTGCATGCACGTCAAATGTCAATGAATGACATGCTCAATGAAACAATAGTCATCACACTCCAATATCCACCAAGCAACATATGAACACCAAGATTTCCATAATGCATTCATCCAGATACAAGAATTGCATTAGTATCAATAAAACAGGAAATACTATATTCAAGCATTGTAGTTGCATATGGATTTTCACTTACCGTATCTTGTCGTGCCTTACTGATTCGTTAAACCATAACTCCTCAATATTAGATGCACTGGCGTAGCCAAGGGGGGGCCAACCTGGGCCCTGGCCCCCCCCCCCCCATTTTTGTAAAAAAAAAAATTAATAGGTAAAAAAATTTTAGAAATTTTTTTTATTGAATATTTATATGATTTTTTTGGTAATTTTTTATCTGGCCCACCCTAATTTCGTGTATCGGCCCACCCCCAATTATTTCCTGGCTACGCCATTGATTAGATGTGAACAATCTGTAATGATACAAGATATTGATTTCTAACTGACAAGTTTCCTACACTATCCTTATAAATAGGCTCGAATTTCCAATTTAATTGCGTAGTAATCAAACTTCAATCTCATGATAAAAAAACATTTTAATCAAACCTCTTAATGTGTACCTTAATTTCTTATTTAAAAATATAATAACAAATCAAAATCAATTCACAACTAAAGACCTGAAACTATTCCAATTTTATCATTTAATTAATGCGGTAAGTAGGTACATCCCGCTTTTCAAATGGGAAAATTGTAATTAATTGTTAAATTAATCTTTGGTCGTCACTATCAGACAAGATATGAAGTGAAGATAAAGTTTACACACTAATCAGCAAGTTTCTTCAATATGCTAACCATTATCTCTCTTTTTACCTCTTTCACATTTAGATTTCGAACCTATACAACTTAATTATTTTCTTTACTGGTAATATTAATTAGGATATACGCATGTTTTATTTAGAACATATGGCCTTTATATAGTTGCATAGATAAAAATATAAATATATTAGAATTCTAATAAATTTCATCACCAATATATAGTATGTAAATAAGGTACCGTGTATTTCTCACATCCAGAATCCCCGAATCATAATTTACCTTTAAATTAATTAACCCAACATCATATTTTAACTAAATAAAAGAAGAGCATAATCTTGGAGATGATTCTTACCAGTATGTATATATCTCTTCCTGTTGCTATCCAAGCTGAGTCCCACTTTATTTCTAATCACCCGTGTGTGCGCATGTATGAGATACATGAGTTTCTCGATGATTTATATTACTCCTTATCCCTTCTTTTCGGTTAAGGCGGTGGCAGAGTGCATGTATATCTACTATACATATAATTATTAATTTATATGGGTATGATATTAGCTTATATGTATATTTAGATTAAGTTGATTAGTTTTTAGATTAAGTTTGCACCTTAACTTAATGAGTCTGCTTGTTTCGTGTGTACTATATATATATATATATATATATGATGTACATGTAAAAGTCAAACTTTATCACTTTCATGTTTCTAGAGATTTCATAGATATGTTATAATATATATGCATATAGCAATCTACTTTATCATATTATACTTCGTAGTTACCATTTCAATTATATTTTTATATACATAGTTAATGTATTCTATATATACGTTATACATATACATATTTATAAAAATAATATATGTCTTGTAGATAAAGCCATGTTTCCTTTTAATCTATGTAGAAAAACGGCTTTAGTCTAGTGATACAACAACTAGTAATGTACGAGAATTCTAGAATTATAAGATTAATCATGTCATGTTAAATGAAATACATTAGGCCAATTCCAATATCAATGTAGGTAGCACATAGTAGAATGTAATGCACAAACTATATTGGCCTAGTGAGTAGTGAGAGGCTCGGGTATTACAAAATACATCCCAATTAGTGCTCATGATTTGACGTAATGTTCCTAAAGATAATACGGCTTACGTATTTTATGTAGTAGCAACACTTACACAAAAGCTCCATCGAACTAGAATTGGTGAGAAAACTGGTTTGTTTGACACAGAAAATGTATAAAGGAAGATGCAACAAGAGATTTGATGACAGATTTGATAACATCTACTGAACAGACAGTTTTTTGCAGGATCTCTCTCTCTGGATGAGATTAATGATGGAAAATGGGCAATTATAACCAAATGTAACTACCAAGAGTTAAAAACCACATTATAACCACTATCTAGGAGTTACAAACTGCAAGAGACATACATGTATCTGGACACCTAAAATGTCCAGATACATCAAGCCCAACAGATACTTGAATTTGGGCCAAGCCCATTTTATAGTGACAAATTTATAGTGGATCTGGATCTGAGCCGGCCCAAGACCCATTTTGTGATCATCCACTTGTCTTTATAGTATATCCGACTAATAACACCTTCTAGTATTTATACTAGATAAACGTGTTTTTATATTCTATGTGGGACAAGCTTAAAGCCTTTCAACTCCATTTACATTATACTCATTCGTAAGGCCAACTTCGTGTATTAATTTCTTACTCACCATAATTCGGATTTGAAAAATAAAAAATATTACGAACATGTACTGAAAATGTAGATTAACGATTTACAATTTATTTTTTCCAGGATAAAATGCTTAGCCACCAAATATTTGGTCAAAGTTGACCCTCTTTATCAAACCCAAATTTCCAACATCTAGTTTGCATGGCAATATTGTTCTTAAGCTCAATATTTCAGGTGAAACAACTTAGGTACTCATTTTATCTTGATCAACTACAAGCACGCTTATTATTAACTTATAATTAGAAGTTGATAACGATTTATATCATATTTAACTTATACAGGAAAAAAGATGCTGCAAATCTTTCCTTTAGAGAAATGTAAAGACAATTACACCTGCAACAAAGATTGAGTCCATCTGGGATACGAACTTGGGAGTTGTTGTCATTATATTACAAAGCGTTATTGGTGTTGTTGTTACACATAAATAACTGATGTTACTCACAATGACGAGGCATGGATTCAAGTACCTGCAATGACGGGCCCAACTTTGAAATTCTAAAAAAAAACTTGTCAGGGATAATCACATTAATAAACTATTTTTGAGCTTTAATTTAATTTTAAAAAAATCTAATTATTTTTTAAAATTATAAATATTGAGCTTTGTATGTGATTTTTACAGATAATTGTTTTTTTTTTTAATTAGGCGAAACCTCAAAGATGATATTTGTAATTCGTGATGTTTTATTTTGGGTGAATATTAATGATGAAGTCCAATATATGAATAAGCTTATGTCGCCAATGAAATTTGACTACAAGTGAACTTTTATATTTTTACCTACAAGAATAATTTCTGAAGTTTGAAATTGAAACCAACGCTTTGATCGATCTCCTCCAAATTTAATTTTATATAATCTTAATTTGATTTGTGAGTTAACGCTGTAATTTTAAATCAAATGCTATTTTAATTAGTGCGTGTTCGGGAACGAACTATTAATGCTGTTGCTTCAGATTATAATAATTAATGTTGTCTTATTTTGAAGGATATAAGGGACAAAATTAAGTTGAATATTCCCATTTTTGTGGTATAAATCATTATAAAAATTGTTGTATACACAAGATGAAGATGGAATTGGACCGACACTACAAGAAAATAAGGAAATTCTAACGGAAAAAATCTGTTGGGATTTGGCCAATTACCGTTGGAATTATCGATTCTAACGGAAATTCCAACATAAAATACATCGTTGGTAAAATGGCCGTTGGAATGGCGAAATTCCAATGGAAAAATATTCCAATGGAATTTCCAACGTTATTTTTCCATTGGAATATATAACCGTTGGAAAAAAAAACTCCAACATTTTTTCCAACACTAATTCCAACAGAGTTATACCATTAGAATATATTAATCGTTGGAAAAAACTCCAACGGTTATTCCAACGGAATTATACTATTGGAATTTAGACCAATGGTAATTTCAATGGTATATATATGTTGGAATATTCAATTAATTTATCTCATTATCTAATATCTTCAACTTCCCAGTAGGTCACCCATCATCAATTTATCCCAAGTCAAGCACATTTAACCATGTAGTTTTAATATGATTGACTC
Source organism: Rehmannia glutinosa (assembly GCA_016081115.2). NCBI lineage: Eukaryota > Viridiplantae > Streptophyta > Magnoliopsida > Lamiales > Orobanchaceae > Rehmannia > Rehmannia glutinosa. The sequence continues at coordinate 83,658,525 of CM071924.1, read as the reverse complement.
CAAAAGAGAATATATATATTTTAGTGATATGGATTATACTATTAAATCTTTTAACCCTGGCCTATTGAAATTTTCCAATGGTATTGGAATTTCCAATGGAATTTTCCAACAACATGTTGTACCATTGGAATTTCCGTTGGAATTTTAAAAACTCCAACAGAAATTCCAACGATTAATTCCAACATTTGGTTTACCGTTGGATGTTTTGTTGGAATTTTCCAATGGTTAGTTGTGGTGTTGGAATTTCCGTTGGAATTTTAAATTCCAACATTTTATACCAACGGTTTTGTTTACCGTTGGAATTTTCCAACGGTATAATGTAGCATTGAAATTTTCATTGGAATTTTAAAAATTCCAATAGTTTTCTATTTTGTTGAAATTATTTGTTGGAATTTGATTGTTTTCTTGTAGTGCGACTTTGTTATATTAACTTTGGTTATGGACAATTTTGAATATGGCATCAAGTAATTATATGATTCTATAACCATTAGTTTCTATTTGTACAATTATAAAATTGATCACATAAAAATAGTTCACAAATTAATCGAGGATATTCAATAAATCACAAATTTAACGTAACTCACAAAACACATTGCAGGGACGAAACGAAACCATTAATTAAATAGGTGTTGTTATAGAAATCACTGTATGGATGGTAACGGGTAGAGTATTTACCCATTTATGGGTATCGATATCAAACCTAATAATGTTAATACTAAATGTAGTCGCATTAGTGTCAAACACATTTGCTGATACAACCATGCATACTACTAGTATCCGCCCAAATTCTGTTTAAAAATTTATAATTATATGAATATTTAAATGACAATTTAAACGGGAACCCTAACAAAAATTAGTTATTATATGAAAGAAGGCCTAATATATTACATTTTTAATAGTAACAACGGTCTAGTTCATGCTACTCTATCTAATTAAATTTTGACATGGATATAGCAAACTTTCAGAAAAAAACCAAGAACACCCCAACCCTATTGACGGATCCAGGGGTGGGCCAACTTTGGCCCTGGCCCACCACTCTATTTTCAGAAAAAGAAAATTTAGTGAGAAATATTTTTTTTAATTTTTTTATATAATTTGTATTATTTTTCTTGGATTTCCTATTCGGACCACCTCATTTTCGTGTATTGGTCCACCCTATTAGGGTCTTATATACTCCCTCCTATTTACAATACAGGTCTTTTTTTTTAAGGGAACAATAAGTGTCTCTTTGATACATAAAAAGTTATTCAAAATTAATGTCCTTTTGATGTTTTTAAAAACTAATGAGAAAAGATTTTTCCCAAATTACCCTTATACTTATTAAAAATAATGCCTAAATTTTGCTTTCTTTCAAAGCAACATTTACGATCAATTAAGAGTATATTTGGTATTTTAATACATTCTTTAATATGTATATTTTTTTTCCCTAAAAATACACTTATTATAAATAGGAGGGAGTCTGTATAATATGAGAAAAGTCAAAAGTCAATTCGAGCCAAACACATTTGTTGATACCAGCTGCATACTTAACATAAATGACATTAGGTAACATAAATTTTGTAGCACTTTTCACATAAGGTACATATGTAACACATGTTTGTAACACTTTTTACATTACAATATTTATGTAACACTTTTATAGCACTTTATCAATTTATAACGCTTATATGTAACACTTTTAAATAACACTTTTTAAGTATCACTTTTTTATTATTTCTTTTGTAATGCAAATAGGTATCACTTTATTTAAGAAGCACTGTTGGCAACACTATATTTTATTAATTATTACACTTTTTAGGCTATATTTTAGTAACACAAAATTATATTACTATCATCAAATCATGTCAACGATTTATTTAATTAATTGATGTCACAAAATAGGTGAAGACAAAAAAAATCACCAAACCTAAAAATTGTAGACATCATGTACTCTATTTTTTTAACTGAATTTTTGTTTTCTTTTTATAAAGTATTTTAGTTTTGCTTATATTTTTTCAGTTTTTAGGAGGTAATTAATTCCGTCATAATACCGACGGAAAATGCTCATGTATATATTTTATGATTATTATTATTTATTAGTTTTTACTAACGGAGACCAATTTCATCGTTAACCGTTTTTTTATTTTTTTCACTTTTTAAAAACATATACCAATGAAAATTAATGTTTTCGGTAATTACTTAGGAATTTTGTCCGTCGGTAAATTATTTTTTTATTATTTATTTATTATTTTATTTTTTACCATGGTAAAGTACCGAGAAAGACTTTCCACTCACTTCCTTTCATTTGTGATTTTCTTCCTGTTAGAAATTTTTTATTTATCGGTAAATTAATTTTATATTTTTATATATTTTTTATTTTTACCGATTGAATATTGATCAGTCGATAAATTTATTTATATATTTTTGATATTTTTAATTCTTTGTGTCCTTTAATATATAACTTAATATGATTTCAAACTATATACTATATAATATAAAATTTGATATATACAATGTAATATAATTTAATGCATATATTATATAATATAATCTTTATTATATCAAATATATTAAATATACATATAATATAATTTTTATACAATTTTAATATATATATATATATATATATGTGTGTGTGTATGTATAAAACAAAACAAAAGTTGTAATGAGAATCAACTTAGCTTAGTAGTAAATTGTCAGTTCCATACATAACAGGTCTGTAAGTCCAAGCGGCTACGATAATCTAGAGGGGGGTGAATAGATTATCTCCATCTTTTCGATTATGCGTTCTTTTTTGAAAATACGACAAGACAATAATAAATGTGCGAAAAATAAACGACACACGTCGATTTATAGAGCTTCACCCCACCTAGGGACTACGTGCTCTACCACCCCAGTATATCCGGGGTGGGTTTCGAAAAAGAAAAAGAATTTTATTAATTACCACAATTAATACAAATTCAACTTACAACAACACCTTGAAGAGCACCACACTCTTCTTCAACACCACCTTTGAGATTACCACAATCTCTCTTGAAGATTACCACAATCTCCAATGGCACCTTGTGAAGATCACCACAATCTTCAATCTTGAAGAACACCAAATTCTCTAACACCTCAAGAGCACCACACTCTTGAAACACCTATCACCTAGATCACCCAAGTGTATCCTTTCCACAAGAATACTCACAATGATGTCTTGTGTTGAATGATGACCAAAATCAAAATTACAACTCAATAATGAATAATACAATTTTAGTGTAAGTGTAATCAAGAAATAAAGCTTAGACCTCAAAGATGTGAAAGTGATAAGCTAGGCAAATTACAACAAGAATAATAACAATGAAGAGCTAATGTGTTTTCTTGAATGTATTTTGTTGTGTTGTGTCTCAATAGTTGTTAGGTTGCTCCAAAACTTCCTCTATTAATGGGAGATGATTGATCAAGCATAGGCTCCTCTTGGGGATTAAAAATCTACAGAAAAATACAATTAATATCAAGAATATAGCTGTTAGAAATTAATCCCACAAATTAAGGAAAGTTAGTCGGTTGCACAACGGTTAGAATTTTGCTATCAAATGGGTGCGGCGGTCGTCACAGAGATAAGTTCGAAATGGAATTTTCTCGAAAATTACATAGGGGGACCGGTCGCCGGGGGGTCCGACCGGTCGCCCTATGTGCGAACGGTCGAGGTAACCAAAATTGAAGAAACGGAGTTTCTGTTCTTCGAGGGGGTGCTCAGGCATCGTTCGCCCAAGGGCCGACCGGTCGCCCCTACCGGTCGACCTCCGGGTCGACCGGTCGCCCCCCTCAAATGTCCCTCCGTCCCTTTTTCTGTTCCAAAACTCAACACAGGTACGGGTTGCCCTATAGGGCGACCGGTCGAGCCTTAAACAGAAGTTTTGTCCAATTTTTATTGAAGATAAACCTCAAGAAATACTCCGAAAAATTAGTAAAAACATTTTAAAACGGTCGGAAGTATTTGGATAACATTTAGGGACATTATTTTGGTGTAAAAACTTGTTTGAACAAAATCATGAAAATCATGATAAAAATATTTATCTAACAAACTCCCCATTTTTTATGATTACAAACCAAAATAATTTTTGAGAGGACGATTTCGAAAACAAAACAATTTTAAGAAATTTTATAGGACGAATTTTTAAAGATCGATTTTCCAGTAAAACCAACTAACCGTTTAGAAGCGACCAATTTTCCTAAATAAAATAGCAACCATCTGAGGGAGTAAATATTTCCAAAAAATTAGCACAAGCTCCCCCTATCATCATGCACATCAAGAAAAATAGAATCAATCAACCAAAAGCTAAAAGATTTAGCTTTTACAATAAGAGCTTACGAATCAAGAGCTTATAAGTTCCCCCTGTCAACCAAACATCATTAGACATGTAAACAAGTACATATAAAACATCAATTGGACTAAGTATGAACCACAACTCATGGCTTTTACTAGTCACAGCTTATAGCTTCTTTTCGCGAGCTTATATTAGCTTTTATGAGCTAATGAGCTTATAACCTATTTCTCCCCCTTTGAAATCATCAAAAAGAATGTTAGCACGATAGAGGCATCACATATTCATATCAAAGAGCATGACCAAAATATCGAGCTATTTGAACATTGAAGCTTATAAACAAAATAGGAGGTAAAAGTTAATCATGTGACTTGTAGAAGCTTTATGAAAACTCATATGATTTGCAAAACATGATCTCTATAATAATATAAGACTATTGAAATCGAGAAAATCATGTAAGTGATGAATTTTTCATTGAAACATTTTACCGAACACTTGGCGGGCATTAATAAGAAAAAAGAATGTGTAGCTCCTTTTAAAGATATGCTAAGCCCAAAAAAATATCATCACAAATTTGTACAAACCATCTTTTAACCAAAAAGAGAAACATATTCTCAAGGGTTCAACCCAAAAGAAAAAAGTAATAGCACAAATGATCAAGGCATTGCAAATGCCATCAAGCAAAAATAAAGAAGCACTTTTACCATCAAGTACTTCATACCAAAATATCAAACAATGCAACCATGCATATAAGGCATTACAAATGCCACCAATTAATCATCTAAACAATATGGTCAAGATATTATCAATTTCATCAAAAAATTAAATAAGCACTTTTCCGTCAAGTACTTCATACCTATCACCCAAAAATATTAAACAAAGCATAAATAAGAGTATTTTTACCATCAAATACTCCATCAAGACCATTACCATAGGAAAACAAAAGCTACTAGCAATCTTGCTAATATATCCCCTTTAAGAAAAACAACAAGCAAATATCGTTAGAATAATAGAGTTGTACACAAAAGTTCATTACATAATAAAGGAAATGACATGAAAAGAAAAGCAAGAAAAGTGATAAGATCGTCATTCTTCATCGGATGAAAAACATGCATTCTGGAGGAGGTCCTTGATGAGTTTCTTCAATTTACCCATCGACGTTTTCAATCTAGAGTTCTCTTGACTCAGCGCCTCATACCGAGCATCTTAAAGGACTCTATATTCATCAAATTGGGTTTGAATGGAACCCCGAGATGGTTGAGCACCGGTATTACCCTCCGGATTGCTTAGTCCGTCACCCGCCGCCAATCTTGCGGCTTCGGCATCATCAAAAAAGTAGTTTGGATTTTGGGATGTAGAACCTTGGCTTCTTCCTTTTGCCATTTTAGTTGGGGGAATGGTCATATTCTTGCGCATATGGACAACTTGTGAAATGTTGTCAATGTCGAAATCATTTTAAAATATTTCCGAATTACATTCCGTTGATGGTAAGCCCGAGTTAATAAGAAGCTTACAGATCCAATTCCCTATGACAAATTTCTTCGTCCCTTGAGTGATAGACTCAATGATGCATTGAATAATAATTGCACCAAAATTGAGCTATTCTCTTCTAGCAATTTTATATGTCAAAAAAAATCCATATTGCTAGGCATTTTACCCGCTTTTCCACAAATGCAGTATGCGACAATGATAGATATAATTCTATGTTCAAGAGTCATGGCCAATAATGAATATTGTGGCCAAACGCCCAAAAAGGTCTTAACCTATTCCATAGTAGCACCCAACATTTCATCATTCCAATAAGTACATCCAAAATAATCCCAACCACCTTCTCGAACATGCAACAAACGACAAATATCATCTGGAGTCCATCGAAAATGACGACCCCTCACAAATGAATTCAACGCAATAGGTTTCCTTTGAGCATCATACTCAACCCATAAATTAGCATAGAACTGCAATATCACGTCATCATCATACAAAACATAAGTATGTTCCCATAAATACATCCACACTTGTTCTTCGAAAAATCCCCGAATAGTAGGATACTCATTTGAAAACGAAGCAAACCGACAAATTTTGGTGCGAGCAATCGACTTAGCACCTAAGTCCAAATTCTCATAGTACCACTCGGCATACTTGTTGATAAAATTTAAAGCATTAACGGAACGAGGAGCTTGAGAAATTAAAGATTTCTTACTTCTTGCCCACAACAATCGTCGAGCGAAATGGTCCCTCGAAGTTCGACGATTTGAGGTCGTGAAAGTAGGGGGTTTTGAACATTCTCGTGCTCTTGAGCTACATTCCGTTGGGTAGCTCGAATATTCTGTTGTTCGGCTTCCTCTTGCCGATTTCTTGAAGAACCCTCTCCGCCTCTTCTTCTCTCGGGATTAGGATTTTGATCGGTGGAATTCCTTGGAGGTGTCATATAAGTATGATTCTTGCAAAGTGGAGTTGATTAGCAACAAGAATCACAAGATTTGATGAAAACAATGAGGATTATAGAGAAAGGGGGAAGACGGAATCGCGCTGCTTAGGGTTTTGTCAAAATATGTTCTATTTCTGTTAGAAAGAAGCAGACGATTTTAAGTGGAAAAATTGTACAGGGCGACCGGTCGGAGGTAAGGGCGACCGATCAACACCGGTCGGCCCTGCCTTGACCGTCCCAGTGCAATTTTTTTTTTCATTTTCCAGAATTTTTCAAAATTCGATTTTTACCCCAAAAGTTTTAGAGACTTGCAAAAATGAGAATAACGGACTACATTCAACATATACGAGTCAATAAAGGACTCGATTTAAAACAAGATTTCGAAAAGTGTCCCCTTTTTAACGAAAAATCGGCAAGTCCATTTTAACGGCATTTTAGGAGAGATGCAACGGTTTGAAAAAATAATTTCATGATAAAGTCATGAAAACCTTCGAGTTCTAAAAATAATACGAGTGAACGTGTTAGTCCAAGTGGCTACGATAATCTAGAGGGGGGTGAATAGATTATCCCAGTTTTTCAGATTTTGCCCTCTTTTTCGAATAATCAAGCAAGAATGAAAACTAAAGTGCGGAAAATAAACAACACACGACGATTTAAAGAGCTTCACCCCACCTAGGGACTACGTGCTCTACCACCCCAGTATATTCGGGATGGGTTTCGAAAAATAAAAATAATTTTATTAATTACCAAAATTAATACAACACCACCTTGAGGATTACCACAATCCTCTTACAACACCTTCAAGGAGATTACCATAATCTTCCTTCAACACCTATGAAGAGTACCACACTCTTCAACACCTAAAATCACCCAAGTGTGCTCTTACCACAAGAACAACAACAAGGATATCTTGTTTTGGATGATTGACAAAATTCAAGATTACAACTCTATAATACCAATACAAAGATTGAGTGCAAGTGTAATCAAGAATCAAAAGCCTAGACCTCAAGAGTGTGCAAGTGAAAGTACTTAGGCTAGAATACAACAAGATATGAAAGTGTTTGCTTGTATGCTCTTTGCTTGTATGTTGTGTCGTATCTTGTTGCTTGAATGAAGCCTCTATTTATAGGAGAGGTCTTGGCTTAATTTCCAGACATAGGCTCCTCCTTGGGGAGTGATTTTCTGCAAAAGAAACCATTTAAAATAAAGATTATAGCTGTTAGAAATCAATCCCACAAATTAGGGAAAAGCTGTCTGAAAATGCAACGGATAGTTTGCTGATAAAAGAGGGATTCGACCGGCCGCGCAGAGATAAGTTTGAAATGAGTTTGCTGCAATTTTTACACAGGGGGACCAGTCGAAGGGGGGTTCGACCGGTCGCCCTTATGCTTGACCGTTGGGGGTTGTCAAATATCGAAACAGAGAAGTCTGCTCTTGAGGAGAGCTTCCCAGGTACTGGTCACCCTAGGGTCGACCGGTCGCCCCTACCGGTCGACCTATGGGTTGACCGGTCGCCCTCCCCTATTTTTCATACGTCCCATTTTCTGTTTCAAAACTCAACTCAGGTACATATTGCCCTATAGGGCGACCGGTCGAGCTTGAAACAAAAGTGTTGTCCAATTTTATATCGAAAATAAACTCCAATAAATACTCCGAAAAATAGTAAAAACATTTTAAATCGATCGGAAGTATTTAGACAACATTTAGGGACATTGTTTTGGTATAAGAACACATTTGAACAAAATCATCAAAATCATGATAAAGACATTTTAACTTAACAAACTCCCCCTTTTTGATGATTACAAACCAAAACAATTTTCAAGAGGACGATATTAAAAACAAAACAATTTTCCATTTTATGAGTAAACTATCCGTTTAAAAATATTTTACAAAAGCTCCCCCTATCAATAAGCATATTAATAAGAATGATAACAATAAGCTAGAAGCACAAGCTAATACAAGATAACCAAAAATGTCAAGAGCTTAGAAGCTCCCCCTGTCACAAGTACTCATAATTCATGCCAACAAGTCCATAACTCAACCATTGGACTAAGAGTATTTCACAACTTATGGCTTTAAATGGCCACAACTTATAGCTTCTTTCTTGAGCTTTTATAAGCTTCTTTGAGCTAATAAGCCAATTTCCTGTTTCTCCCCATTGGAATCATCAAAAAAAATGTTATGATGATAAAGACATCAAACATGTATATCAAAGTGCGCCAAAGAGTCAAGTTTATCAATTGTTTTGAAGAGTAGTCGTAGAATCCAAAGAGAAATGGGAGAATTTAATCATTTGATATCCATAAGCCCGTTTTGATTGTCAAGTCATGATCTCAAGAAACATATAAGACGTTTAAAAGCATAAGAGTCGTGATTAAGATGGAAAATTCTTTGTGACAATTCATCGAACACCTTGTGGGCGTGAAAAATAAAAGAGGTTGTATAAAGCCCTTGTAAATGAATAAAGCCAAAAAATTTCATCACCAAATCATTACAAACACAATGCAATACATCATAATGAATAAGCTCGTCACAATCATATGACATTTATAACAAGAAAATTACACATAAGCCAAAAACTCAAGGGTTCAACCCAATTGAGCAAAAGGGAGTAGAATTCTTACCATTCAATCGTTAAAGATGAGCAAAGATGATGATAATCGAGCTATATTAAGTCCAAGATATGAAATACATGCAAGAAAATAAATTTGAAGTGAAATATGTGTGCAATTGGCGAAGGGAACGAAAGAGAGCTAAAATAAGCTAAAATGGCTATGTCTGAAGAAAGACGCGTTTGAATCCATAAAATGGCAGTGGGCGACTGGTCGATGGTGAGGGCGACCGGTCGACAACAAGGGAGACCGGTTGCCCTCACCCCAGCCAGCCCACTGTCTCATTCTGTTTTCCAAAAATCCAAAATTTTAACCAAAAATCCGATTTTTCGCCCCTAAGTTTTAAAAACATGCAAAATGCAAATGTAAACCTCATTCAATATGCATTATGCCTAACTGAGCTCGTATTGATGCAAAAGTTTCGAAAGATAGTGGTTTTGTAAAAATGTCCGCCAATTGATCTTGAGATGGTACGAAAGATATCTCAATTTTACGTTTAGAAATACATTCCCTTAGAAAATGACGTCGAATCTCAATATGTTTAGTACGGTTATGATGAACCGGTTTTGAGCAATATTAATAGCGGATATATTATCACAAAAGATAGGAACATTTTCAAAATAACATTTGTAATCCGCCAAGGTTTGTTTCATCCAAAGAAGTTGAGTACAACAAAACGCTGCGGAAATATATTCGGCTTCGGCCGTTGAAAGTGAAACACAATTTTGTTTCTTTGAAAAATAAGATACTAGGCAATCGCCTAAAACTTGACATGATCCGGAAGTACTTTTCCGATCATCAATATTTCCCACATAATCCGAATAACTATAACCTTTAAGAGAAAAATTTTCATTCTTTGGATAAAATAAACCATATTGAATAGTGCCTTTCAAATATCGAAAAATCCTTTTAACGGCACTCATATGAGATTCTTTGGGATTGCTTTGAAAACGAGCACATAGGCATACGGCATGAAGAATGTCGGGTCTACTTGCGGTTAAATAGAGTAAACTACCAATCATACCTCGATACTTTGATTCATCCACGGACTTGCCTTTCTCATCTTTGTCAATTTTGACATTTGTCGCCATAGGGGTAGAGACGGTTCTTCCTTCTTCAATGACGAACTTTTTCAAAAGTTCTTTTGTATAATTAGATTGCAAAATGTAGATACCTTCTTGGCATTGCTTAATTTGAAGTCCAAGGAAGAAATTAAGCTCCCCCATCATGCTCATTTCAAATTCACCTTGCATCAACTTAGAAAAGTTCTTGCACAAAGATTCATTAGTAGCACCAAAGATGATATCATCAACATAAATTTGCACAAGTAAACAATCTTGCCCTTTTTCAAAAACAAAGAGAGTAGTATCAACTTTACCTCTTGTAAAACCATTTTGTAAAAGAAAAGAACTAAGTCTATCATACCATGCACGGGGTGCTTGTTTTAAACCATACAAGGCCTTTTAAGTATATAAACATCATTAGGCCTAGAAAAATTTTCAAACCCCCGGAGGTTGTTTTACATAGACTTCTTCTTGAATGAAACCATTTAAGAAAGCGGATTTAACATCCATTTGGTAAAGCTTGAAATTTTTGAAACAAGAATAGGCAAGTAAAATACGAATAGCTTCTAAACGTGCTACGAGTGCAAAAGTTTCATCATCGTCAATACCTTCTTCTTGAAACTACCCTCGAGCTACTAACCTTGCCTTGTTTCGAATAATGTTGCCTTGATCATCAAGTTTGTTCCGGAATACTCCGAAAATAAACTCCAAGAAATACTCCGGAAAATAGTAAAAACATTTTAAATCGATCGGAAGTATTTAGACAATATTTAGGGACATTGTTTTAGTATAAAAACACATTTGAACAAAATCATAAAAATCATGATAAAGATATTTTAACTAAACAGAACGTACCTCGATAGTTTAGGGTCCTCTTGACACATTATGACGAATATATATCCTACACAATTCTTAAACAAAAATTGTACAAACAATGACACAAGTGAAGGCTAATAGGTAATATCACAATCATATGTTTATGCCATCAAAATCCATAGGAGATAATAAAACATTTTTGGCCTTTAGTAAATGCACAAGTATTAGAACAACATGCAAGGTCTTGTTTTCAAAAGATTTAAAAACACAAAAGTATATTGAAGACCTTATTTTTTGAAATAAATATTTGAAATCTAATTTTACAATTAAGACATAAATAAAAACATGCATAATAACTCAATAAAATGCATTTATAAGTAGGGAGTTACGGTTTACCAATTGCGCCATTTGCATGGGTTGTGTCTTTCCCGTTGTTGATGGGATCTTCCCTTTTGAAAGTCATCTTGTAGATGATAGCTTCTCCAATTGCTCCATCTCCAAGCATTGTGGCCTTCCCATTGTTGAAAGTGTCTTTCTCTTGGAAATTCTTTGTGGTGATGTATTCTCCTTTGATCAAATGAGACGGTCATTTGATGTCTTCATGGTGGTATGAATTTTCCTTGATTATTATTCCGTCGGGTACCTAATATGACATTATTTTGTGGTACCCTCAAGTGTTTGGGTCCTTTAGGATTAGCTTTGAGACTTTTAGGTCTCCAATAATGATTAGAGCTATTTCTAGCCCGGCAAATATTAACCGTGTGACCCTTTTTACCACAATAAAAACAACCAACATGCATAGAGACTTGATTCTTTTTCATATGGTTAACAACATTAGGCTTATGATCAAGTCCTTTATCACAATTATGAACATCAACAATATTGGACACTCTATTGGTACTCAAGTTGTATAAATCATGTTTCATACAATTAATATTCTCAACAAGAGTAATATTTTCCTTTTCAAGGTTTCTAACCTTATCAAGTGTGGTGGTGTGAGCACATGATAGTGATTCATAGGAGGTAAATAAACTATCCTTATCATTTTTCAAAATATTGAATTCCTTTTTCAAATTTTTGTATTTAACAAGTAAGCTTTGGAATTCATTTTAAAGCTCATTAAAATTATTTTGCAAATCACTATAATCATTATTATCATAGGAAGTAGAAGGTTTTGAACTTACCTCGTTTTCTTCGAAGCCCATAAGACATTGTTCAACTTCTTCATAGTTGGAAGTTGTAAGAGGCTTGTTCTTTGGATTTGATTTTGTATCCACTTGAGAAGTAGATGCTTTAGAGTTGCTCATTTCATTTGCATATACTTCATAGATGGCTTCTAATTTTTTACATACTTCATGTGTCGATCGAATTCCTACAATATGATCAAATTCCAAAATGGTAAGTGAACAATACAAAATATTTAGAGTTTTACCATTTTAGGAGATGATTTTCTTCTCTTCATCATTGAGCTCTTTGAGGCCTTTGGAGGTGTGTAGTATGTTCATTATTGGAATGGATTCTCCATTAACGATCATGTTCCAAATATCAAACCCGCAACCTTGTAGATAGCATTCCATTCTTTCTTTCCAAAGAGTAAAATTTTTGGAATCAAATAGTGGTGGCTTGTTGGTGGAGGCGCCGGTAAGGTAGACTTCATTCGTAGCCGGTGATCGTTCCTCTTTACTCGCGATGTGAAACGAGCTTGCTAAAGAGTTTGACTCTGATACCACTTGTAAGTCCAAGTGGCTACGATAATCTAGAGGGGGTGAATAGATTATCTCTATCTTTTCGATTATGTCTTCTTTTCGAAAATACTCCAAGACAAGAATAAAGGTGCGGAAAATAAACAACACACGTCGATTGATAGAGCTTCACCCCACCTAGGGACTACGTGCTTTACCACCCCAGTATATCCGGAATGGGTTTCGAAAAAGAAAAAGAATTTTATTAATTACCACAATTAATACAACTTCAACTTACAACAACACCTTGAAGAGCACCACACTCTTCTTCAACACCTCCTTTGAGATTACCATAATCTCTCTTGAAGATTACCACAATCTCCAACGGCACCTTGTGAAGATCACCACAATCTTCAATCTTGAAGAACACCAAATTCTCCAACACCTCAAGAGCACTACACTCTTGAAACACCTATCACCTAGATCACCCAAGTGTATCCTTTCCACAAGAATACTCACAAGGATGTCTTGTGTTGAATGATGACCAAAATCAAAATTACAACTCAATAATGAGTAATACAATTTGAGTGCAAGTGTAATCAAGAAATAAAGCCTAGACCTCAAAGATGTGAAAGTGATAAGCTAGGAAAATTACAACAAGAATAATAACAACGAAGAGCTAATGTGTTTTCTTGAATGTATCTTGTTGTGTTGTGTCTCAATAGTTGTTTGGTTGCTCCAAAACTTCCTCTATTTATAGGAGATGATTGATCAAGCATAGGCTCCTCTTGGGATTAAAAATCTACAGAAAAATACAATTAATATCAAGAATATAATTGTTAGAAACCAATCCCACAAATTAAGGAAAGTTGGTCTGATGCACAACAGTTAGAATTTTGTTGTCAAGCGTGGGCCGTGTCACAGAGATAAATTCGAAATGCAATTTTCTCGAAAATTACATAGGGGGAGCGGTCGTCGGGGGGTACGACCGGTCGCCCCTGTGTGCGAACAGTCGAGGTGACCAAAATTGAAAAACCAGAGTTTCTGTTCTTCGAGGGGGTGCTCAGGCATCGGTCGCCCGAAGGGCTCACCGTCCGCCCCCTACTGGTCGACCTCCCGGCCGACGGCCGCCCCACAAATGTCCCTCCGTCTCGTCTTTTTTTCTGTTCCAAAACTCAACACAGGTACGGGTTGCCCTATAGGGCGACCGATCGAGCCTGAGACAGAAGTTTTGTCCAATTTTTATCGAAGATAAACTTTAAGAAATACTCCGAAAAATTAGTAAAAACATTTTAAAACGATCGGAAGTATTTGGACAACATTTAGAGACATTGTTTTGGTGTAAAAACTCGTTTGAACAAAATCATCAAAATCATGATAAAAACATTTATCTAACAAGGTCGTGGGTTCGAATCTACTTGGTGGCAAAAAAACTAGTATTTCTACGAAGTGCTACAAAAAAATATTACATAAGATTCATATGTAATACTATAGAAGTATTTTTTTTAAAGTGTTACAAAACGTATTACATATGATTCATATGTAACACTTTAGATATATTGCTTAAAAGTGTTACCAATAGAGAACTTAATGTAACACTTAGAAAAAGTGCCACAAAAAGTTAATAAAAGTGACACCTTAGACTATAGGTAGCACGGGCAAGTGCAGCACCATAAAAGTGTTACCTATTGTCTATAGGAACATTTTATGGTCATTAGGTAAATTTTTTTGGGTGTTACCTAATATCATTTATATTGTAGTGTACTTGTATCCTCCCAAATTCTTTTTATCATATATAAAAATTTAATTATATCAATATTTAAATAACAATTTAAATGGGAACCCTAACACAAACTAGTTCCTAGTATATTAAACTTTTAATAGTAACAACGGTATAGTTCACGCTACTCTATCTAAATTTTGACATGGATAGTAAACTTTCAGAAAAATCCAAGAACAACAACCACCCCCCCTCGGCAATTTATATATGTATAATATGAGAAAAGTCAAAAGTCAATTCCGTAAATTCATTACAATTACCATCAAGTAACTCCGGAAACAGACATAACTCCACCACAAATATTACTCCGTAAGCATTGGTTCCTCGAAATAAAAGTTGTCAGCCATTCATTATATTTAGGAGAAGAAATGGCTCTGCTCCGCCACGTAAAAACAAAATCCCCTTGTGCCTAATCTTGTTACGTTTTTCCACTATAAATACGTAGCCTTACCCATACTCTAAGTAAACACCAAACAACAAAATTATTGAAGTCATCACACAAATTCTCGAAAAAGAAATTAATAAATTTTTTATTTTTATTTTTTTGCTAAAAAAATAACAAGATGGCAAGCATGGCACTCACCACCACCCTTTCAAAGCTCCAAGCTACTGGGATTTTTCTTGGCAATTCATCTAGACATTTTCAGGTAAAGTTTTATTGGTATTGAACCTCTAGCTTTTCAAGTTGTACCTTTTCATCGATAAGCTTTAAATTCAGGGCTGATCCTGAGGGTAGTCATCGAGGACGACGACCTAGAGCCCCAGATTATAAGAGGACCCAATTTTATATAAACCTTTATATATATGTGTACACATTTTGTTAAGTTGTTTTTATAGGGGCTCCTTAATTAAAAATAAATTAAAAAACCAAATGGTTTTTTACTTTCATAATTGCAAAAAAAATAATCTAACTTCTAGAATCAAAATAAAGAAACATTGTTTTTTTTATCTAGATTCTATTTTTACTCAATAACAAATTCTATTTTTTTAATTAAAAAGAGGTGTATAAAAATAAAATATTTCTTA
This sequence comes from Rehmannia glutinosa, assembly GCA_016081115.2. NCBI lineage: Eukaryota > Viridiplantae > Streptophyta > Magnoliopsida > Lamiales > Orobanchaceae > Rehmannia > Rehmannia glutinosa. The sequence continues at coordinate 83,642,828 of CM071924.1, read as the reverse complement.
TTAAATTACATCCAAAGTGTACATATATAAAATATTTATTTGTATTTTTTATAGGGACCCTCTTTTTACTTTTGGCCATGGACTCTCGAAAAGTCAGGATCGGCCCTAAGATTAATATGACGCAATTTATATACTTGTTCCTATCGATGTATCTATACTGATTTTGGTTTCTTTTGTTTCGTTTCAAATCGTGTTTTTCGTGCATTTTCAACAAAACGATAAGAAAATGAGATCATGATTAATGTTTTTTTTTCCTTTGGATATATATCTAAAAATGATAGGTGAGTAGTAGACGTTACTGTGCCATGTCTACGTTTGATGAGGCGGCTAAACAAGGGCGTCAAGCTGCAAACATTGGTGTGGATGCGGCCAAGAAGGGCGGCCAACAAGTGACAAATGAGGCTGCTGCTGCTGCAGATAATGTATGTGGATAAGCATAACATTAATATGACTTTTGTTTTACTTAATTAATTTGTAATACAACAACAACAAATTAAACTTTATCCCCTTACGTGGGGTCGAATATATGAATCATATCAGACGATTGTTTACAGTCAAAAGCCCATAACCATAAAGGGATGGGAAGAGTTTCCATTTAAGTTGTCAACCTAACGCACCCTTCTTCCTTTATCCGGGCTCGTGACCGACAACATATAGTCATGTTGTTCTATCTATATATGGGGATGGAGTTTTTACTTTATTGTCAATGCTACATTAATTTGGACTATGAAAAATTTAGTTTAGACTTGAATTTGAAAATTATATTTAATATATAATGTTAGCAAGTTTTCGGATGAAAATTGAGTAGATATTGGAATTTTTCTAAAGTATAGCATTCTTATATGGTTTTGTCAATAAAGTTAGTGAGATCTTGCATTTCTTCCAAACGCCACCAAGTTTAAAGACAAAAATATACTGTATCTAGCTATTTAATGCAGTTCCTTTTTGTTCACAAGTGATTCAATATCTATAAAAAGGGTATCCAAATATAATAAAGGGATCGTTATTATGAAAAAACAGCTGAGGTACTGGATAAGTACAAAAAAGAAAACCTAAAGATTTTTAAAAAATGTACCAGAAAAAAAAGAAAAAAAAACTTCGATATTTGATTTCGTCTTTTATTTTCACTTTTATAAGCAAAAAAGTATTTCAAATATCCCAATGATATTTACAGAAATACTACAATTACCCTTTTAAATTTAAGATAGAATCATATTTGATGGGTCTTTTGTAATTTTTAAATATCTCGAGATCTTTTCGTAATTAGTTGAAACCTTACGTGGATTTTTGTAATTATCCATGTAATCAAAGAATGGACTTAGAGTTTTCTAATATACTTTTACTAAAGAATCATCAAGAAAATAGATAAATAACTAAACATTCAATTTTTTTTTTTTTTTGAAGCAACAGAACATTCATTGTTGGGATAAATAAAATACATATTGTTATTAACATAAGTTTAATAAATGTCACTGAATCAGGCGGCTCAGAAGACAAAGGACACGGCGGGGAAGGTGTCAGACGTCGCACAGGAGGCGGCGGCGAAAGTGAAGCAAACTGCGCAGGATGCGTGGGGCTCTGTAAAGGACACCACCGGAAAGATCAAAGACACGGTGGTGGGCAAGGCGGAGGCCACCGCCGAGAGTGCCAAAGACACCATCGGAGAAGGGGCGGCCAAAGTTGAGCGCAACTTCAACTCTAAGAATTGAGTGCAATTAAAAATGAATTAGATTTAATTATGTCGATTTTGCAGTTGAATTCTTGGGAATATTTAATTTCTGCTCTTGATTTTTTTTTTTTTGGTTCGTGTATTTAGTTTTATAATGTGTTAGATGATGTATAATTCTTGCATATAGAGAATTATACGGTCGGCTTTTGAAGCTGTCTATTCTGAATTTCATTAATTGGCCCCAAATTGTGATATTTTTTTTTTGAAATTCAGAGTTTGCGATTCTAGTTAGTATTTTTTGTGCTCATATATTTATTATCAAGTGCCAAATAGCTTATAGAAAAGAGTAGGTCTCCTATAGGACCGTCTTACCTGTTATTTAAAAAAAAAATCCGCTTCAGTGGGGAATTGAATCTGCGCCTATGGAAAGGTAAGGTGGTGTTCTACAACTACACCACTAGTACTTATTGTATAATTTTAGCATAACAATTTATATAAACCCATTCATAAATACGTCTGGTAATTAAAAAAAAAATAAAAACGTCCATAAATGTAAAGGCAAATAATCGAACTCAAGTCTATTAAAAAAAATGATACATTATCTCAATAAATGGATACTTATAAAAGTGTTACTTTAACTACATCATATTTATTTTTTATTTTTCCTCTTTTTTTTGTTCCTAGTTGTAACTGTATTAAAAAATCTGATACTTTATCTCAACAAATTGATATTTTTACTTATAAAAGTGTTACTTTAACTATATCATATTTATTTTTTTATTTTTCCTTCTTTCCTTCCTTTCTAATTTGTGACTATATTAAAAAACATGATACTTTAAATCACGAAGGAAAAATAAATAAGACAGAGCTAAAGTAACACTTTTATGAGTAAAAGTATCCATTTTTTGAGATAAAGTATCATATTTTTGTAAATAAATCACAAAGTATGAATTCAGTATAGTGAAAAAAGAAGAATAAATATGACAGAGTTAAAAGTACCACTTTTATGAGTAAAAGTATCCATTTTTTGAGATAAAGTATTATGTTTTTTTAATACAGTCACATATTGAAAATTCATTACATTGAAGAATCACAAATGTATCATATTTAACATCAAAAGTATCACTATTTCCAGCACAAATATTAGTTTTCACTGTAAAAAGCATTAGTTATGAGACTATAATGAGTACATAAAAAAAGATCTTGGTTTTTTAATATATAAGAATTAAAGTGTCAATGTTCATATTAAAAGTATCATATTTCTTACTCAAAAGTATCACTATTTTCGAATAAAGTATTACCTTTTTTTAAAAGAATTTAAAATTTTAAAATGTCATTGTCCATCATAAAAGTATCATATTTAATATCAAATGTATCATTATTTCCAGCACAAGTATCAGCTTTTCAATGTAAAAAACATTAGGTATGAGACTAGAATGAATACATCAAAAAATCTTATTTTTTGAATATGTAAAAATTAAAGTATTAATGTTCACCTTAAAAGTATCATATTTATTACTCAAAAGTATCACTATTTTCGGATAAAGTATCACTTGGTATTCAGAGAATTTAAATTTCTAAAATGAAGGGATAATAATGAAGTTTTATATCCATGGTTATACTAAATAAGCACAACAAGCACTAGTGGTCTAGCGGTAGAATAATACCTTGCCTTGGTATAGACCCATGTTCAATTCCCAGCTGGTGCAAATTTATTAATTTTTTGAATAAGTGTGCGATCAAATTTTGTCTCTTAGGCGCGCGCGGCGGTTAGGGTGTTGGTTGGGCGCGGGCGGGTTGGGCTGGCGGTTGGGCCAGCGTGTTAGGGATCTTAGATGCCGTTTTATTTTTAAATTGACAAATGTCAGCCGGTTGGGTTAGAGTGTCGCGGTAGGATCCGTCTTACGGAATATGATCCGTAAGACGGTCCTATACAAGTTTTTGACTATAGAAAAAATTAAATCAGAGAGATAAATTGGGGGGACAGAAATGTTTAACAATTTCTTTCTAAATGAATTACAAGAGAAAATAAACATTGACAAGAAATTAATAAATTGCTTTTGTTGGGTTCTATGAGAAATTTTTGCAAATTTCTAGATAAGTCCAATTCTAGAATGTAATTGTATTGTAAACTAGAAAAATCTAGAGAATACATTGTAAAGAGAAAACTCTAGACTAAAGGTAGTAAAACAAGAAAAATCTAGTTTAGAGAAGAACAAATCTAGAAGCATGTAAATTACAAAATAAAACTAGAAAAATCTAGAACAAGTACTAGAAGCCTCCTTAGACTAATATAAATAGACGTGGAGGCATTCTTGTGTAGACAAGCAAGCAAGCAAAATCAAAAACCAAGCATTAAAACTTCCACTTCAAAGTTCAAACCTCTCTTTGCCTTAGTTTCTCTATTCTTCTATAAACCAAATCGATCTCCTCCACTTACCCTACACACTATATTACACCTACAAAAATAAGCACCCCATTTCCAACCTTACTATAAGTTAAAAAATCTATCATATCATAAAACTATTTCCATCAGTGGTATCAGAGCCTCGTTCGATTATCGGGCGACACCATGGCCGACATATTCTGCTCATCTATTCCAATTCCAGTCTTTCATGGTGAAAACTATGATTCTGGTCTATTAAAATGAAGACCTACTTTTGTGATCAAGATTTGTGGGATATTGTTAATAATGGATATACTCTTCCAAACGATATTTCCACATTATCCGCGGTACAAAAGAAGGAATATAAGGAGAATCAACAGAAGGATTCTCAAGTACTCCTTGCTCATCAGACGAGCTTGGCAGACGAATTTTTTCCGACGATCATGGGAACAAAAACTGCTAAAGAGGCATGGGATAAGTTGCAGGAGGAGTTTCAAGGCAATGAAAAGGTACGTGATACTAGACTTCAAACTTTGAGAAGGAAGTTTGAGAATTTAAAAATGAAGTGGTAAACCAATTACGAGTCTATGGGGAAAATTTTCCAGAAAGTAAAATTGTTTCTAAAATTTTAATTACTTACACCGAAAAATATGATCCCATAATTGCGGCTATTGAGGAATCCAAAGATATAGAAAAATTAACTGCTACAGAATTAATGGGATCGCTTGAGGCCCACGAGAAAAGATTAGAAAGACATTACAAAAAAGACATAGATAATGCATTTCAATCAAATTAAGTATGCAGTCTCAGATAAATAAGAAAAATGTGTGAAAAACTAATGAAGGGAAGCTAACATATAATAATGACAAGTTTCCTCCATGTGGTATATACAAAAGAAAAAGTCACTTGGAGAAAGATTGTTGGTTTAAAGGAAAACCACAATGTCAAAATTGTAAGAAGTTTGGATATGTAGAGAAATCATGTCGTTTAAAGCAAAGACACCATGCTAATTTCTCTGAAAATACGGAATTTGAGAATAATCTCTTTTATCAATAATCTCTTTTATCTTTCTCTGCCAAGCTGCATCAGAAGAAAATAAATATAATTGGTATTTGGACAGTGGTTGTAGCAACCAAATGACTAAAAATGAAAGTATTTTCCGTCAAGTACAAAGATAAAAATTGGAAATGGTGATTATGTGGAAGCAACTGGCAAAGGCACTATTGCTATATACACGAAAAAAGGTAAGAGATATATTAATGAAGTTCTCTTCGTCCCTACAATAGATCAAAATCTACTTAGTGTGAGACAAATGATGGAGAAAGAATACTCTTTGCATTTCGAGGGAGATTCTTGCACAATCTATGGTAAAAAGGATAAATCCCTCATAATTACTAGAGTCAAAATGTGGGAAAATAGATGTTTTCCCATCCAATACAGATACGCAAACGACGCTGCAATGACGGCCTAGGTTGATGATACTTGGATATGGCATAGAAGGTTCGGACATTTCAATTTACAAGGATTAAAGATCTTAATTCAGAAGAACATGATGCGTGACTTGCCAACAATCAAAGATCTTGATGGAGTCTGTGAAGAAGGTGCATGCTCGAAACAACACGACAACCTTTTCCATCCTAAAAGCTTGGAGAGCCAAAAAGCCATTGAGCTAGTACATACAGACATTTGTGGTTCGATGAGTACTCCTTCAAATGAACAAAACAGGTACTCCGTACTCTTTATCGATGATTATACTAGAATGACATGGGTTTATTTTCTACGAAAAAATCGCAAGTATTCGATATTTTCAAGAAATTCAAGGCATATGTCGAAAAGCAAAGTGGTCACAAAATCAAAACAATAAGGAGTGACCGTGGAAAAGAATACACTTCTACTCAGTTCACAAAATTTTGTGAAGATGGAGGCATGGAGCATCAACTCACTGTCGGATACGCACCAGAACAAAATGGCATCTCAGAAAGAAAGAATGGAACAGTAATGAAGACTGTAAGATCTATGCTAATGGAGAAAGGTCTCCCCAAATCCTTCTGGGCAGAAGCTCTAAGTACTGTAGTCTATCTACTAAATAGATGTCCTACCAAAGTTGTACAAGACAAGATACCAGCCGAAGCTTGGAGCGAACGAAAACCATCAGCTAAACATATACGAGTATTTGGATGCATCTGCTATGTTTATATTCCACAACAAAAAAGGAGCAAGTTGGATGAGAAGACTGAAAAAGGTATATTCTTGGCTATAGCACTCAATCCAAAGGTTATCGAGTCTATAACTTAAGCACAAGAAAGCTGATCATCAGTCGAGACGTGTTGTTCGATGAAAATGATGCATACAATTGGAAGACAAACCAAGTAGAAAGAAAGAGTATCAACTTTCCATCACTAGCGCAAGAACAAGAAGAAACGAACAACCATCCGCTAGAGACGCCAGAACGAGCAACAATTAGAGATCCTGACACATCTCCAGACTCAACACCAAAAAGAACCAGATCGTTCAGAGAAATATATCAAACATGCAATTTGACGATTGTGGAGCCAGATAGCTATGAAGTCGCTGCTACACAAGATGTCTGGGTAAAAGCAATGGAGGAGGAAGTAAAAATGATCGAGAAAAATAAGACGTGGGAGGTTACAAATCTTCCGCAAGATAAAGAAGCCATAGGAGTTAAGTGGGTCTATAAGACAAAACTTAACCCAGATGGTTCAGTACAAAAATACAAAGCAAGACTTGTTGCAAAAGGATATGCACAACAGTATGGAATCGACTACAGTGAGACTTTCGCTCCAGTAGCCTGACTCGACACGATACGAGCACTTATTGCATTAGTAGCTCAGAAACAATGGAAGATATATCAACTTGATGTGAAGTCTGCATTCCTTAATGGTTATCTTGAAGAAGAAATCTATATCGAATAACCTCAAGGGTTCGTGGTACAAGGGAAAGAAGAAAAAGTTCTCAGACTAAAGAAAGCACTATATGGATTAAAGTAAGCCCCACGAGTCTGGTATAGAAGAATTGATGACTATTTCACTAAGCTTGGATTCCTAAGGAGACAGAGTGAGCCGACACTATATATCAAGACCCAAGGTACAAACAATACACTCATTGTCTCTTTATACGTGGATGATCTCATCTTCACAGGAAACAATGAAAATAAAATTATGGAGTTCAAAGAAGACATGATGAAGACATTCGAGATGACGGACTTGGGTTTGATGCACTATTTCCTTGGTATCGAGATACATCAAAGAAAAGATGGTATCTTTATCTCACAAAAGAAATACGCATGAAGCTTACTTAAAAGGTTCAAGATGGAATGATGCAAGACTGTAGCAACTCCACTTGACAACAACAAGGCACTCAAAAAGGAATATGGCTCACCGAAGGTAGATAACTCACAATATCAAAGTCTAATTGGAAGCCTACTATATCTAACAGCTACTCGACCTGACATTATGTATGCAACTAGCTTTCTATCAAGATTCATGCAGAATCCGAGTCAAATCCATTACGGAGCAGCAAAGCGAGTACTTCAATATCTGCAAGGAACAAAGAACTATGGTATTTGGTATGAATCTGTGACAGACTCAAAACTAATAGGATATCTGGGAAGATGCAGACCGGGCGGTCAATCGACGACATGAAAAGCACATCAGGCTATGCATTCACATTGGGTTCAGGAATATTTTCTTAGGCATCCAAAAAGCAAGCAACAGTCGCACAATCATCAACAGAAGCTGAATATATAGCAGCAGCAATGACTACCAGTCAAGCAATATGGTTGTTAGGGCGATTTTTTGATCGCCTAAAATAATTCCCATAATTATAAAGATTGGATTTTAATTTATTTTGCCTTTCTAGACTTATGGGATGCTTAGGACTTTTTAGACTTGGAAAGAAATAATATTGATATGGTATTGATATATTAGGATTCTTGATAGTTATCTTGTTTCCTAACATAAGTGATTTACTTGTCATATATTTGTATATATCTTCTTTCCTTGTGTATTAGGTCTCTTGAAGGGTTTGGATGACTATATAAAGGGAAGAGGACGTGCATAATTCGTACACAAGATATATACCAGAGATACAAGAGTCTTGAAAGAGTTAAGAGTCATACAAGCACAAGGAGTCTCGCTGCCCTGGATGCGATCTTGAATGTGACTACATCTGAGATCACATTCAACCCTGCAGTTGTGTTTGTTAGGTTTTTCATCCATTGTTTTTGTATTGTGATTAACGAAGTCCACACATGTCTATTGTTGGATGAGTTGAATTACATAGACTAGATATACTCTAGATAGGAGCTTTTCGTTGAGTTTCTACTAGTTGGATTTGAGTATTTTTGTATACGGAATCAAACAGTTTTTACTAGTGGAAAGTTTTGCCATATTGGCACGTCTACAAGCTTGTTGGCTTGTAGACAATTTTTATTTCGTGTGTCTCTTTATTGTTTTCAAAATTCTGCTGCATGTGATTGTGAATGTGACTACATCTGCAATCACATCTTTACTCTGCAAAACTTTTGGTAAATATCTGTGCTATAATTCTTTCAATTGGCATCTAGAGCCTACACTGACAGCGACACTAAGTCTTTGATCCCGAGTGTTTGTTAGCATGGATACTCAAAATAACCCCACTTTTCGTCCCCCCATTCTTGATGGCTCCAATTATTCTATTTGGAAAGTCAAAGTTCGGGCCTACATCAAATCAATTGATAAAAGGGCCTGGCGTACAATCCTTACTAGGTGGTCACCTCCAAAACTCATCGATATGGATGGTGACTACAAGGACAAAGGAGAAATTGAATGGACTAATGATGAATTGATTTTGTCCAATTACAATTCTAAGGCTTTGATGGCAATCCTTGGTACTGTGGATCAAAATATGTTCAAAATCATTGCTAATTTTACTGTGGCCAAAGATGCATGGGATACTATGCAAAGTCATTGTGAGGGATCTGCGAGTGTGCGAAAAACCAAACTTAGATTGCTCACCAATAGGTTTGAAAACCTGAGAATGCGTGAGGATGAGAATATCACCACTTAGATTGGGTCACAAAGTTGCTTTTCAAATTGAGTCTCCTTTTCAACTTGAGTCCAAAGCTACCAATGATTTTGCTGATCTTACCAATGAGATCGAAAAGTCTGATCTAGGAGATGATTCTATGGCCATGTACTCGAAAAAGCTTGATAGGATTCTTAATCTTAAAAGTCAGAAACAGTCTCAAAATCTCACCAAACCTTTTAAGTCTGAGTCAAGCAAGTTTCCTCAAAAGCACACCTTTGATAAAAGTCAAGAACGTCACCGAGATTTGGAGGGGAAAAAAACTCGTCAACACCCTGTAATTGGGCATGTTTTTTGGGGGAAATGGTGGTGACGAGTTTTTTTTCCTCCAAATCTCTTTCCATGCTAGAATTTTATTTCCACCATGTCAAAGAGAGTGAGAAATCCCCAAAATTTCAGGTCACGTGCTTATCACGTGACGAATTCCGGCGAAAATTCCAATCGGCGGTGGGATTTGTCCTCAAATTGATACAATTTGTAAATTACAGGGTGTTTTTGAAAAACTAAAATCGAGTGGGACTAGTTTTGATACAATTTGTAAATTACAGGGTGTTTTTGCAAAAGTAAAATCGAGTGGGACTAGTTTTGACACCCCCCAAAGTTATGGGACCAAAATTACAATTTTCCCTATTTTCCGACCTTGAATAAACCTTAAATTTATTACATGGGAATTTTAGGTTATTTATATATAGAATATTAAAAAATATTAAAAATAAAACTGAATTTCCTTCTTCAAACGGGTTAAATGGGTTTAGTGGGTCATTTCAGGTCAACCTGAAATTGACACATTTATTATTTGGATTAATTGGGTCTGACACGATTATGACCCGAACAATAAATGGGGCGACCCTAACCTGCTTATATCGTGTTAGGTTCAGGTCGTATTTTCGTGTCGTATCGGAAATTCCCCTAAATAAGGCTGAACAAATCAAACAAGTTTTCAAAAATACACACACGTCTCTTCTATACCATTTAAAAATCACAAGATGCAATTTTTTTTCTTTTTGACAAGATCAAGGATGCAAGTTATACAGACGTCTGCATATCACCAAATTCAATTACCAAAAGGGGAGCGCTATTTGCACCAATCAAACCTATTAATACACCTCTCTTCTTAATACACTTCCACTTTCTTTTTTAAAATAACATATTTACTTAATTCACCCCCAATATTCCCCAATTTATCCTTCCCCAATTAAACTCAAATTCTTTCCCAAAAATATAAATCCACCCAATACAATATACCCACCAACACAAACGAGATTGCTCTGCGAAAGAGAAGACAAATTTTGATATCTCGTTGTTGGATTATGTTACTTGATGTGTAATATTGTTATATATTGATAAATGATTGCAAGTTTGCATAATTTCTTCTAACTCATCTGATTTTAAGAAATTGTGACTTTTTATCCTTGAAAAAAAGATAAAGTGTTTTTTTCACTTAATGCTATTGTAAGGCATCAAGCTTGTGTTTCCAAACATAGCTAATTGGTTGATGATTTAAATAACAATTTCTCAGTTAAAAGAACAGTTGTAAATTGCTTAGTCCTTTATTACCGCTAGGGAATGTATTCCAGAATTTCCCCTGAGTTGAATATTCAACTCTTTTTTTTTTTTTGAAAATTTCCAACTCCTAATTTTATATATGTCGACAAGTACAAAAAAAAAGGGACTAATTGGAAACATATGATAGACATTAGGGTTTGGGAATAAAGAAGGGAGGGAGAAGAGTTGAAGAAAGAAGAAAAATGAGCGGAGAAGAAGAATGGGGTAGGAGTCGGGGAAGAAGATTATAATTTTAAGGTTTAAAAAAAGAAGATTGGTGTATTTAGTGATTTAGTGTGTGTATTTAAAAATTTGATAGAGTACTAAGGGCATTTTTGTCTTTTTTACTGATGGCATTTTTGCAATTAAAAAGAATGGGTGCATTGATAGGTTTTGGGGAACACGTCTCACTACTCTCTCTTCAGATTTTACGCATCTGCTCTCGACGGTATCAGGCAATGGCGGTACAGTTTCCAAGCTATCTCGGTCAGTTTCTTTCCTCATTTTTTAAAATTTAACTCGCCTATGTTTTTGCCTATTCTGCTTCTGATTATAGTCGAATTCCTTTTATTTTCATTTTTGTTTCTTTGACAGAATCTGTATGCTATAACTTTTAATCTCGTTAATTACCGTTGCAAAAAGTTCGATTTCCAGTTTCCTTTTTTTCTTTTCCAGAGAAGTCATGGGATTTGGTTCCCTAATAGGCCCAACCATTTGAATATGGTGGATCTCAAGTAATCTTATTACATATAATTGTTATTGTCTGGCGACCCAAAATATGAAGTATACGTTGAGTGAAGTTGGGGGATTAGTTCCAATAATAGCCTTGCTGATACAAATTCGCATTGGATTTTATTGATCCTAGAAAATCATTTGCAATTTTTATTATCAGAATAAATAAGTCTCCAATTTATATATTGCAGACTTGGTGGGTTGATAACTTGAGAATATGCGCATGCTTGGGTCCTTGGACAAGTGTTTGTGTTTTACGGTGGCGGATTCAGGATTTGAGACATGGGGACGAAATCTATTTTTGAAGACAACTACAAAAAAAAAAAATTCCTCAAATTCTTTTTTTTTTATGGGGGAGAACAAACGTATTTATTGCTTAAGTTATACATAAATATAAACTAATATGTACTAAATTAAAGAAGAAAAAAAGGAACTTGGAAATTCCTTTCTTTTTTTTTTGGGGGTGGGGGGTGGGGGTGGAGCAGGCCCCACTTGCCCTCCCTTGGATCCGCCAATGGCTCTACCTATACTCAGATATTTCTTTTCCCATCCTTGCAGCCTACCCTTAATTTTTTGTAGAACACCCTCGATTAATATACTCCTCTTCCTTCCGTTAGAGTGTTGCTCCACTATAGATAACCGAGATCTTTTTCATAGAAAATACCATAATTCTTTTGATAGAATGAATGATTGGAGAAAGAGCTCTCTTACTGACTACGAAAGCACGTTCGGAGTCATTGATGAGTTGTCCGAATGTCTGCTCATAACTCTTGCAAAAATTTCATGAATCTCTTTAAATAGTGCTTTATCGGTTGCCTCAGTTTAAGATCACGTGCATAAGCTAAGTGAGAAACGATAATCCCTTTAGACGTTCGAAAATTTCAAACCCGGGCGTCGACATGATGAGCTTATGTATTCCCCCTTGATGGCACTTCTATTACAATAATGAAATAAAGGAGAAAGTGGATTGCTTGCCATAAAACTCTACTTGATTTGGAAAAACCTACAGCATTTCCGTTTACCAATACCGAGAACCACAGATTCTAGATGCAGTTCCGGACCAATTTTATCCAGTGCTGTGGAAAACTGATTCTACCCAGCACCTCATACAGAAAATTCCATTGAACTTGGTGATAAGCTTTAGTCAAATCAAGCTTCAAGATGACATTAGATTCTCCTCTTTTTGCCTTAATTGACTTAACCATTTCTTGAGCAAGTAAAATGTTATCCGCTATATTTCTACCCGGTACCACTTTGTTAAGGAAATATCAAGGAGGGCGAACATTTCTACAGTCACAACCAAAGAAGTCTGGAGAACCTTGTTCAGCACATCACAAAGGATAATAGGCCTAGATTTGCTCCATTATTTAGGTTCTTAACTTTTGAAATAAGCAGAATTGTTGAGGCAGTGAAGCTGCACAAAAGAGGCACTCCTTTAAAAAAATCTGTACAAGCATCCATAAGATCCTTAGAGATGAAATATTTTAAGATAAGAATAGGCATACATTCTACCCAAAATAGAAAATAAAAACACATTAAAAGATTTGTTTTTCAAATATAATTAAAATTTAGATATAGAGATGGCAATGGGGCGGGTCGGTGAATACCCAGACCCCCACGTGCCTAGAACGCGGCAAGGCGACCGTGCTGCCCCATTTTAAATTAATTTAAATACAAAAAAATGAAAAAAAATATATTTATAAAATATTATTTACAAAAGTTGTTATTATCAATTTATAAATGTTAGATATGATATAAGAATACATAAAAATTATATTATAATATATATTATATATGCCAAATATATATTAATATATATTTTAAAAATAAAAATTCTATGTGGGTTGGGGTGGAAGTGATATCCAGACTCGTCCCGCAACCCAAACGGGGCAGGGGGTGTTCGCGGGTCGGGTCAAAATTGCCATCCCTATTTTGATACCCTCTGTACAAGCGTTCTTTTTTTTTTCTTCCTTACAAATGCGAGAATGGTACTAGCCTTCCATGTAGAAGGGATGACTATAAAAAGAACCATGAACAACTATTGTTTTGTTCTCAAATGGCTAAGTTTCTGATTGCAGCAACGGCATTTTCAGAGTGGTGTTTCATTATATTTTGCTTCATTTTAAGCAAATGCTAGATGTTTGCATATGGATGTTGTCTGAACCACCCATGCCTCTTTTGTTTTTAGAATTCTCCAATATTTCGTTTGAAAATTTATTTATACTGATATGAGAAAATTGTAGTATTGGTCTCATAAGATTGGAGACGTTGCGATTTTAGTCTCATATCTTCAAAATAGGACGGCCCCAATCGTCAGGTCCATTCAAACTTAAGTTTGAAGGAGAAATTGCAGTATTGGTCACACAAGATTTAACTTATTAAGATGTTGCGATTTTAGTCCCATATCTTCAAAATAATCCAATGAAAACGGTTTTGTTGCACAAACAGTCTCGCGTTTGTAAAATCTTTTCTCCCAAACTTGATCCTGCTCGGTCACACAAAAGAAGTCAGTCTTCACCATATGTATCGTTTGAGGGTAGGGTGGGGTTGGGTTCTTTCTAGTAGTTCGTTCGAGGTGAACCTTTTCGGTCTCTTTCGGAGGCGGGGTGGCAAGGCTTTTGCGCCAGACTAGGACTAGGATCAAGTACTTGCCATCTATCTAATAAAGATCCGAGAATGCGCTCTTAGCTACTAGGATAGGCTAGGCTCAATAGCTGCTCGAGAAGGTTAAGTCGGGGCATCATCCCCGCGAAAGGTTCGGTGTTCAAGGAAACCCTGGCGAATAGAACGAGTGTTAGCGCCTTAAACTTTGAATCTCACGGGTGTTAGGGGAGTATGGAAGACTACTTGTTACTCTTCTATTTTTTACCCGCTTCTAAAGTGACGAGATCGTTTGTTCATCTTTCTCCGATGCCTTTCTTGGTTGGACCAAGGCGATTCCCGTCTTCCTGAATTGGGAGAGCCTCTCTTTTTTCTTTGTGCCACCTCGAGAGTGACAGAAGGAAGTCCCAACTCTATACGTATTCAGTAAATTCCAACGGTTTTGAGAAAGCTTGGGCTTTGAACTGCCTCGTTCCCAAGAACCGTCCGCACAAAGTCAGGTATTGACCATTGCGGAGGTAATTGTCTGCCGGAAATAAGCATCCACTCCATTTCATATGCTGCAAAGTCAGTAGTACTTTTTTTTGACCGGGGAATGGGAATTCTCTTTCCTAGGGGACGAGCGAAAGGCTGATTAGTCTTTTCGAAAGAAAATTGCTAGGCGTGCTAGCATGTTAAGTTAATAGTAGCATAGTCTTGGAGGAAGAAAGCGATGTGATGTCTTCAGTTACTTGCTCTTTTTCCCTTAAGCGAGATCAACTCGTTTTTGCTACTGTAATCTCCCAGAACAAAAGAAAAGTAGTTTAGTTTTATTTATATAACTTTTTAATGTATTTGCAATAACATTGTAATAATATTATTACTACAAGTAATTACCTTTTACAAATAATATAATAATTAGCAAATAATAACATTTGCAATAAATTGTAATAATTAACAAATTATGTTAAAATACAGTAAACTATAACACTACCTGCACCAAATTTAATAATCTGGTAGATCGCTTCTGGTTCTTACAATATCATAATATAATTAATTAATGTAATTCTCAGTGAAATAATTATATAAATGAATAAATTGGTTATAATTATAAAATAAAAATAAGAATATTATATTTATTTGGTGTTAAATTGGTTGTAGTGGATTGAAGATGATTTTGGCCAAATTACTAAATATACCAAATTTAGTGTAAAAGTTGCACGAAATTGGCTGCAATGGGTTGGGGATTGCCTACAACCTCCACCCTTGTTTTTTCCTCCTATTCTCTTTCCACACGTGTGATTAGTCTGCTGTCATCAAACTCTATTTTTACCTTCTAAGTACATTTTTCCTTAAAAATATATATTATTGAAGGTTTTTGAGATAATAAATTCGATGAAAAATACAGTAAATATATATAGAAAAGTATTTTATTTTATGAAATTGGGCATTCATCCATCATCCAAAGGTCAAGTCCCAATTGAGTACTATAAATGCAATTTAAGATTCGTATGGATTGTGTTTATGTGAAAAAACGAATTTTGGATCATGAGCTAGTCTTCTGTCAGACTGTCTAACGGATCTAGATCCATTAGACGGGTCTAAATATCCTACCCTGGTTCTATATGAAATACTAAACTCAAGGATATGAAATACTAGGCTCCTGCCTCCTGGCGTCGTTGCCCAAAAGAACACACACCACACATCCAAATATTTTCTAGTCTAACAAAAAGAGAGGTGATCTATATAAGTTCAAGGATAGGGAACTACCATCATGGTCTGCAGAATAATAAACTACTGTGAGCCATACTAAATTCATTGAATAGAACCTCATAAACTTATGTACTTTTTTTATCTTTTCTCTTTTCGTAATTAGTTTTTGAGTTGTTTCAAAACAGACTAATTTTCAGTAGTATGCAATTAGCTGAACATGAACCAGGGTCATGACGGAAATAATTGTTACCCAAAAAATGGACAGATATAGGGTGAAAAAAATAAATAAAATGCACTAAATAAATAGGAAAATATATAACAAAAGAAAAGCTCAAACTCACACTAAAATACTCTCTAGGAAATTACTAATACTTTTTCGAGAACTACTAATACTTTTATGAGGGACAACTGATACATTTCGGGAGAAAAATATATTCAGGGAAACTACTAAAATACTCTTCAGGGAACTACTAATACCTTTTCGAGGAACTACTAATACTTTTTTGAGAGACTCCTAATACATTTCGGGAGTATATTCATGAGAAATACTAAAATACTCTTCAGGAACTACTAATACATTTCAGAAGAACTGCTAGTACTTTTTAGAAGGACGGCTAATACTTTTCAGAAGGACTGCTAATACCGGTGGTCCATGAAAAACTACTAAAACACCACTGCTAAAATTACGGAAATGCCATTGGGTCCGCGGGTCAGATCCGCCTAGAGCTGGCAATTTGGGCCCGGCCCAATGGGCTGGCCCGATCAGCCCGGATTTAAGGCCAGGTTGGGCTTCAAATTTACAGGCCCGAAAAATACCGGGCCTATTTGGCCCGGCGGCCTGATTGGGCTCAGGCCATTTTTGGCCCGACTTTCCCGGGCTTTTTTGGCCCGTTATTTTCTTATATTTAGATATATGTATATCAATATCTATGCTTACATTTATGTATTAATATAATATAATATATTAAACTAAAACCATGGTTGCAGAAATCGCTAGGCGCTAGTCGGGTGGTTGACGGGTGCCTAGACCGCCTAGGCGGCCGCCTGGGAACAATACTATTTTTTTATTTTTTTTTTCATTTTTTTTATTTTTGGCCGATTTTTTCCGCCTAGACCCCCTAGGCCCGATTTTTTACCGCCTAGGAGAGCGCCTAGCTCCGATTTAGAGTCGACAGGGCCGCCTAGGCCGATTTTTGGCCAAAACGATTTTTTCGGGTGATTTGGACAAAATCGGATCGGCCTAGGGGCGCCTAGCGGCTAGGCGGCCGCCTAGGCCGATTTTTACAACACTAACTAAAACAAAGGTAAATCTTGCTTTTAGAAGAAAAAAGGTTAATCTTCTCAACTTTTTCCAGTACCCACACGTAACATCACCTAAAGCCCAAAAATCCGATGACAATTGTCAATTGGTGGCAAAGGTTGAGCGGTGGCCCATCGATTGGTGAAGCAGCGAGCAGTGGCTTCAGCTTTCCGGTTGGTTGTTGCACAAAAGCCTTTCTTGCCGTAGATATGGGTGACACGGAGTCGCGGACTGTTGGTCGGTGCTTTGAAGAGCAACGCCGGTGGTAATTTTGTTTATGTTAACTGGCCTAGGACGTGAAGGACGGAGGTTGTGGCCACGTTTTGCAGCAAGGGCGATGAGCTCTTTGTGGCGATTTTCTTGAAAATAAGTAAGGAGAATCTAGTTCCATTGGGGAAGAAGGCTTTTTTGTCATAATTTGGTGACTTTGGGGTCAGACTCAAATTGTTCACAAATTCTGGGTTGTTTAGAAAATATAAAAAAATTACATTTCGGGCCATTTTGGCACGATGGCCCAACGGCCCATCGAAGGCCAGGCTGGGATATATAATTAAGTATTTAATTAAAGTCATTAGTTGTTATTTAATTAGTTAGTAATTTCGAGAGTTTTTATTAGCATAGGATTTATTTGGAGTTGTATTAGAATAGGATTTATTTGCTGGAGATTTTATTTAGTTATTCAGATTAGGTTTTATTTGGGCTTGAGGCCCATAGGAGAGATGTTATTTAAGTAGGGCATTATAGTTATAGTAGGGTATCTTTTGACAGAATTATTATTTGGCGGCTTCAAGCTACGCGGGTATTTTTTCCGAGTTAATTTCAGAGTTCTTTTCGTTTTACTTATTTACTTTCTTCATTAATTTCTGGGTGGTTTGCCCTTAATTATATTTCAACTAGGACAAGGACTCTTGTGAGGAAATTCAGGTTGTGCATGATATGGAATCTTTTTCAGGTGTAGAGAATTTATCTGCCGAGCCAAGAGACACAACATCCAGTTCGTCAAAGACAGAAGGGAGTAAGCATCACGAAGGAAGTATGATTTCTCAAGTGAAAAAGCCGGTGACTATTTCAGTAATCGGTGAGATGCCTCAGTTAGTCCATATTGAACAGGAGATCATGCAACCATCCTCTTCAAAGGCAATTCAGTGCTGTTACAATGATTCTGTTCCAGAAAAGGAACATTACTCTGTTAATATGAAGGACAATCATATAAATCTGAAATTGGATGACCAATCTATCGTGATTGGAGAATCTTCAACATCAGGACCACTTGAAAGTTCCCGAGTGTTAAATTTGGCTGAACGGGACTTGTGCGAGCTACCTGAGAAACCAGGTTACCAAAATCCTTTGCTTCTGTTCCTTCAAAGAAACAACCGTTTAACTCATATTGATTTCTCATATTTTGAAAACATGCCAGACCTACGTTTTTTGGATTTATCAGATACTAAAATCAGGATCTTACCTAGTTCACTTTTTAATCTTTCCAAACTTGAAGTGCTAATGTTGAGAAACTGTATCGGTCTTGACACACTTCCACCTGAAATAGAAAAACTCAATCACCTCAAAGTGCTTGATCTTTTTGGCGCTGAACTCTATAGCCTCCCGAATGAAATAGATCAGCTTACTCTTCTAAGGCATTTGCAGCTATCATTTTATGGACCTGATAATGAAAGTGAATATGCCCATTTGCCATCTGAACTGATTTCTGACACTGTTTTATCGAAGCTCAAGGCACTAGAGGCACTAAGCATTGTTGTGCACCCTGAGGATCATAGGTGGAAAAAAATTGCGGCAAGCATAATGAAGAATGTTAGCAGTTTGGAGGAACTGAGTTTTATCCAATTTTACTTTCCAGAAGTAGAAAATTTTCAAGATTTCATTCAAGTCAGACCTTGGAAAAAGCAAAGATTTTGGAAGTTCGGTAAAACGGGAAATTCATGGGAAAGATTGAGGAAATTCAAGTTTATCGTTGGGCATAATGTGAAGCGCATTGTTTCTCGAGTCCCGGCTGAAGTTGAATCATTGTTCGATCAACAAGATCAAAGCTTGAGATTTGTGAATGTTGATAAGGTACCCCAAGTGATTAAACTGTACTAACGCGTGTCACAGCGTTCTACTTGGATCATCACATTGAAATCCAAAGCTTGTCAGAATTCGGGAATTCCAATTTCAAGGTGTTAAAGTTTTGTGTGGTGACAGAGTGTTCAAAAATTCAAGCAATTTTGGATGAGAAAACTACTAAAGTTGTATTCCCAAGTTTAGAATATTTGGGTGTCTATTATCTGTGGGAACTGAAGCGAATCTGTAAGACGCCTTTGCATTCTGGAAACTTTAAAGCTCTTAAATATCTAATAGTCAATACCTGTCCTAAGCTACAATTTCTACTTTGGGAATCCATGCTGCCATCTCTCTCCAACTTGGAGGAACTTATTATTGAAGATTGTGAATCTTTGGAGAAAATAGTGGTAGACGAAAAGAAGAAAGTCGACTATAATGCTAAGGTGCTTCCTCGATTAAGAAAACTTGTACTTCACTATTTACCTAAGTTAACAAGTACTGAGATGTTAGATGTAATCCTGTGTCGTCGACCAGAAGACGGTATCAGCATCAAAGCTTGTCCTAAGTTGAAACCATGAGTTGTATGCCCAAGATTAAAAGATAGGAATAAGGTACGAGTGTTTGGAATTTACATTGATTTTATCTACTTCTGTACAATGTGCAATTTCCTAATTCATTTTTTTTTGTTTGCCATAATATTTTAGTTATTATCCTGATGAGTGTATGTTATGACCATGATTATAAGTTGATATCTATGATTGAGGTCATATAACTATAAGAGTGTTTTTTGTACAATCTTCGAAAATTGTGGCTGAAGGAGTTGAGCGTTTATGTCCAAGAGATGATCTGATCATGTGAATGTGCAAGATCAGCTAAGGGAAAATCAACCCTATATACTAAAAGAAAAAACAAGCTACCACATGTCTTCACCTAAGCAATTTGGTACACGTGTCAATACCTTATTCTTCCAAATCCATGTGTCACCTTCATATTTAGCCACGTGTCACCTTCATATTTAGCCACGTGGCACACCATGCCACCACCTTATTCTTCCAATTATAAATTGATTTACTATATCAATTTACTATCAATTTCTCATCAACTTAATAATTAAATTTTCTATTTCCGTATATTAATATTAAAATCCAATCAACATTTAATCAACAAATTAAATAACTCAAAAATCAAGGATATAAATTAGGAAGTTATTTTTGAGTTTGCAAATTAATTTTGATTCAAATATTATAATGATACAAAAACCAAGGATATAATTTTAATTATTATCTCTAATACTTATTATACTTTTAATTGTCATTTAAATCATTTACGGGGGTATAATATATTGAGTATCTTTTTTAAGCATGTCAAGGATTCATTATTTTTACCATAACTAATTTATTAGTTGTTGTGCAAAGGCAAACCACAGCCAATTATTTGAAATTAGCACAAATAAATAATTTTATAGAGGTTTTTTCTCTTTCTAGAAAACATTCAAAGATTGAAATTGCACTCTTTCAACCATTTAAAACTAATACGGCTTGAAAATTTGTTGTTGTGACGAGGATGTGCACTCTCAAATAGAACAAACAATGTAGTTTGCAAAGAAGTTTTTTAGAATTTAAAGTGAACGATTGTATGAAACTCTTCTAAATTTTGAATTTCTTTTTAGTATTTTTAATTATTATTTTGGATCTCTTATAACTATCAGAGTTTGCAACACAAATTTATTTTTTGACAAATCCGTGTAACACACGGGTTTTGTTCTAGTTAGTTAATTATTTGGCAATCTTGAAATTATCGATTAATTTCAATTAGAGGTTTCTGTTTGGTCGAATCGGCCAAAATACTTAACGAAAACCCAAGCCGAGTTCCTTAATTCCGTTCAGTCAAAACCAGACCCTTTTTTTTCGGTCGAAATTTCCGTTAACCCTGTTTTTTGTTTTTTACAAAATTCCAAACCATTCAAATCCAACCTTATAACAAAGTGAAAGTAAAGATGATGAAAAACTAACCAAACACTTGTATTTGTGTGGGTTTCAGAATGTTGGCACACACGGCTTGTTTTTCCCAAGCCTGTTTGGTAACAAATTGTTTACATGCAATAGGAATGATAGTAGAAACTATGGCCTAATTGAATTCATTTGGATGGATGGATTTGAACCTATCGATTTCAAATTCATAAAACAAATTTATTGAGCTGGATAAAATCATTGTAACTTCAAATCCTTAGATTCTATTTTGTGCTACTTTTTAAGTCATTGTGGTAGATTTTATATTAATACTATTGGAGTCATTTGAAATCTTCTTCCCAAATTCAGATCCTCTCATGCGAATGCAGTCTAAGTTCCTTGTGGCAGAATCGCTGATCATATTAGAAATCATTTCGTCAACAGATGCCATTCAAAGCCCTGAGTAACAAATGTATTACAAATTTACAATCCTACATATATCCCAAACATTGTTTATGGCAAAAGAAAAAAGAAAAATGAAAATCATTGACATGTACATTTCTAATGGAAAAAACTGTTCGGTTTTTTTAGTCGGTTTTGTTAACCGAATTATTTATCCTAACCCAAACCGAAAACTTAAATTCTGAAAAATGAAAATTGGAAGTTTCGGTTTGGTTTTGGCAGAATTGAATTTTTCAGTTTCGTTTCGGAATTCATTTCATGCCACTTTTTTTTAATCACGATCGTGCCTATTTGAATATGGCAAAAAAATGCACGAACTTGAAACAAAAACAAAAATTGTAACACCATTTCGAACCCAACCTATAAAACCTTTAATCTATTAAAAATGACACATTTCCGCACTTAATGTTATAATTAAAATAGCACGATAGCAAAAAAATAAAAAATAAAAAATTAGCAACTGAAACCCTAGGGAAAAAAAAATTAAGGAAAAAAAAAGATTTGGTGTATTTAGAATTTGTTTTTTGACAGTAAGAGCATAATAGTCATTTTAAGTCATTTTAATTTTATGAAATGGCGTGCAAATAGCGGCTCCCTTTGTGAGGCCCCGAATTTTAACAACGTGAGATGCGGTGTTATGTAGTGATTATTTATTCGGCTATGTATCACAAACCTATTATTAATGAAACGCGACTCTACTTTTATTTATTTCTTCCAACGTCAATTACGCATTTTGCATTTTTGGAGCTTAGCAATTTTATATTCTCCTCTAGTATTAATGCTTGATCGAATGACTACGACTTTAGAAATATTAGACCCTCAGAAATTTAGGAGTACATTTCGATCCTTATCCGAATATTTCATCTTATTTACTTCTCTCCAAAAATCCTCCAACATTTTCTCTAAGCATAAGGTCATCTTCTTCTTCAAATCTTCAAACAATCTTCATATCTTCAAAACACACATCTTCAAATCTTCAAACAATCTTCATATCTTCAAACATTTCTTCATATCTTCAAACACACCTTCTTCATATCTTCAAACACTTCTTCATATCTTCAAACACACTTTCTTCATATCTTCAAGAATACTTTCTTCATATCTTCAAACACTTTATTCTTTCTTCAAACACTTAACAAAAACACAAGAACTCTTCTTACTTCTTTATTGTCGAAACTATCACTACTACAAGACAAGGAATTTTCTTCTTCAATCCATTTTGATATTCCTAGCTCATCCTCTTCACTTCTTAACCTAAGTTTGATTTTTGGTTTGAGGTACACTTATAAGATAACTTGAATATAATAGATACTTGGAACCATCTTGACTATACCTCAAGAAATTGTGAAGGAATTTGGACTAGAAGGTAAGAAATGGGATTTTTAGTACATTTTCTTCTTCTCTTCTATTTTCCAAAATTTTGATACTCCATTTTCATTTTTGGAGTTTTAGGGGCTGACCTTAAGAGTTGGTTTAAGAGTGAGCAAGGAGACCCATTTTGAGACCTCTACTAGCCTCATTTCATCTACTACACAAGGTAAGTATAGTTTTACCAATTTTCTTCACCCCTTTCTTCTTTTCCTTAAATTTTAACCTCATTTTTCTAACTCCTATATTTTTTACATACTCCTTGACTTAGGGGCTGACCTAAGTCACTCCTTCATCAAGAGTGATTTATTCCATTTTTCACCAACAAATCAATCTTTAAGGTGAGTGGAAAAATTCTTTCAACTTCTAGGTGTTTTAATTAAAATGCATGTAGTATTTTGTTATTGAGCACTTGAGATATATATATTATGTATTGCATGCTATTTTCTTGTATCAAGTTGAAAATTTCTCATGTGTTGCTCAACAATGCGATTTATCGAAAATTAGGGCATACATGTACACTTTATTGTTCTATTTGATGAATTCTTGTATGCGATGGTCATGTATGTGTATGAATCTTGAAATCTATGTTTTGTATGACTTATAACCTGAAAAAGTCGAGCATAATTGATTAAATTTCAATTTTTAGACTTAAAATGTAAAAATGAAAAGTTAGTGGACTTAATTGCAAGAAAATAAAACTTAAGGGACCCCTCTGTAATTTTCGAGTTTTGGGACTGTACTCAGGTTCAAAAATAATGTTTGGACATTTTAATAAAGTTTTAAGGGTTTTTAGATAAATAAAATCAACCTTTAAAAGCCCAAGGACTAAATTGTAAAATTTCAGAAGTTTAAGGGCTATTTTGCAATTTTCGAAACTGTACCAGGCCCTATTTTTAAAATTTGAAATTTTAACTCTTAAGGGACTGGAAATAACATATTTTAAGTGTATTCCAAAAATCCAAGTGTTTAGATCTTGAAAAGTAATTTTATAAAACTTGAGGGACCAAATTGTAAAAGATTAAAATTGAGGACCAAAATGAAATTTCCAGGACTTGTACAGTCCATGCACCTGGAAATACTAATTTAACTATAACATAATGATATTTTGGACCCAAGGTTCAAATTTCATAACAATCGGACCCCTAAAAGCCTTAAATGCAATTATTTCGAAATGGGACAAAAATGAGATTTTCAAAAGTTAAGGGGCCTATACTTATTTCTTTTTAAAACTGTTTTTGTCCCAATATCCCACTGACCTTAGTGACATTTTTCAACTGGAATCACATTAAAAGCCCTTCCGGTTTGTGAGTTCCAATTATTTTAAACTTAGGGACTGAAATAACAATTTTAATAAATTTGGGGCTAATGTGCGAATTTTATAAAAACTCAACCTCAAAACTTTAAAAACCTGAATCTATGAACAATTTAGAGAATTTAGAAGTTGACCTCATAATTTTTCAAGGTCGGGACATTTATTTATTCAATTTTTAACCCCAAAAGAATTGGTTTTTACAAAACGGGGCTAATTGTAAATTTTCTTTTTACAAGGACCTAACTCAAATTATTTTTTATTTTAAAGAAACAGCCCTGGACCCTCTGACTTTAATTATTGATTAAAATATTTTATTTTCTCAAAAATCCCCTGACTTATCGGATCGTCTTGACCGATTAATACGCGATCGTGGGGCGACTTCCTGGTCTTGCGATTTTGAATCTATAATGGGACTTATGTTCCACCTAATCTTTCAAGATATCGAAGATTGCTTATCCTCCCGATAATCATCTTCATCCAAATAACTCCACCAACGCCATAATCGCTTGCCCAAATTTTCGAAAACTTTCCTAAAATGCTTCCCCTCAATCAATAATACTCATCGTGCTGGTTCTACTACGAACGTGTACTTTCTTTCCTGTCTAAGTCAACATTGTGTGTCGAGCTCACAGTCGGAATGGATACGTCAGGGATGGAACCGGGCAGCTCGGCTGCTATTCCACTCTCTGGCCCCATCGTTCTAATCCCGCAACTGAGGGACGGAGTTTGTCCAAGGGAAGCGGGACGTAGTACTTGAGGTATAATCATGATTATGACGAATCCGAGCCTTGCAAGCTCCAATGTGGATTTTGTCTTTGCCTATGGAGCGATAAGGTGACAGATCTTGGACTATCTTGAACGGGGAGTTATAAGGAAGAACGAATGAATCGCTGTCTGATCCACACGATTCCGGAGTTAAACGGACCCGATTGGTTGGCGCTACAAATCCGCACGCAATCGCTACTTGTATTGCATTGGTTGGCGCTACAAATCCGTACGCAACCTTTACTCGTTTGCATAGGATTGGCGTTACATTCAGTACGCAATCCTACCTGTCTTGCCTGAATCATAGTGCTTGTGTGACCACGAACTATTTCTTAAACGGTATAAGTATATAACTTTATAAATATTTATCACGACACTTGTGGACTATGTGTGAAAACATGCATCATACCTCCACTGAGATTTCTGTCTCATCCCCTCCTGTTTTCTAACCTTTAGATGAGGAGTACGTTGAAGACGCTCGAACCTACCACGATCAATCCCGTGCTCCGCCCTTGTCGTACTAGTTCCTATAATCATTCTTTGTCGGCGACATTTTCTTTTGCTTTTATTATTGTTGAACTCCTTCGCTCGCTTTTTAGTTTGACCGTAAGTTTAAATTCGATATTTTGATGGATTGTATTCGGATATTTTCGAACCTCGAGATGTAATTTGTACTTGTGTGTATGTTATTCCGCTGCATTAGACTCTATTTCACTTGGAGTTTTGTATCTTTGGTTTAGACTGTTGAATTATTTCTGTTTAAGTGATTTGTTTTCCATATGGATTGATTGAGAAAAAACGTAGTTCTCACTGGTAGGCTACCGGGGAAACTCGGTGGAGTTTCGTTTGCCGCGGGGTTAGGTTGGGGCTCTAGGCCGGTTTGAGTTTGATTCTTTCGAGCCGTAGTTTCTTCCTTCTCGCGCTCAATCATAACCTGGTCTTGTAGAGATTTGGATCACGCGCGTTTGGGGCGTGACAGTTATGGTATCAGAGCTCGGTTTGTAAGGAGGAAACTTACACCGAGCTGACCCAGGATAGGTTCCTCTGACCTTGGATTAGGTACCACTACTAGTTGACCTAAGTTGAATCTTGGATGAATATTTGAACTCTTTTGGGCTGTTATAGTGTTAAGATATCCGGATATTCCTCTATTTGGACGTTAGGTGATCTAGAAAATCCGTGATTTAGAGATTATAATGCCTGATTTGGTGAGACTCGAAGAAAATGAGGATATCTCTTGATAAGTATATGATTTGGATGTGATATATTATGGGATCTAGACACCTAATGATATTACTTTGGGAAAATGATAGTAGGGGAATCACTAAGTATATTGATCAATGATAATACCCTTGTGTTATTCATTCTCAAGTACCTGCACAAGCTTAAGTAAGGGAATTTGACTTGTGGTTTAGGTATCACAGATAAGATACATTAAGGATGTGACTATTATACGATCTCGACTAGATGTTACCACTAAATATCCCCTCCCGAGGATAGACGAACTATTTGATCAACATCAAGGAGCGACGGTGTACTCGAAGTTTGATTTACAACAAGGATATTATCAACTGAAGACCCGTGAAGAAGACATTTCCAAAACGACATTTCAAACAAGATATGGACACTACGAGTTTGTAGTGATGCCTTTCGGTCTGACGAACGCACCAGCAGCATTTATGGATCTGATGCATCGAGTCTTTCAACCTTATTTTGATCAATTCATAGTGATATTCATTAATGACATACTCGTATACTCTAAGTCTAATGAAGAGCATGAACGTCATTTGAAGATTGTTTTGGAGATACTATGAGAGCACAAGCTGTATGCCAATTTCAGCAAGTGCGAATTTTGGCTTAGTGAATCCGCATTCTTTGGACACATAGTATCCGACACTGTGATCGCCGTAGACCCTTCGAAGATACAAACAGTGGTTGAATGGAAACAAGCCGAGTCTGTAATGGAGATCAGAAGTTTCTTAGGACTAACTGGATATTATCGAAGATTTATCTAGGATTTCTCCAAGATAGTCGGACCACTCACTCGACTAACCTGAGAAGAAAGTCAAGTTTGTGTGGAATGACAAGTGTGAGGCTAGTTTCAAAGAGTCAAGAAACGATTCACTACAAACTCCGGTCTTAGCCTTCCAAAGGGAAATGCAAAAACTTTGTCGTCTACAGTGATGCATCAAAGGAAGGACTAGGAGCAAGGTGCTCATGCGGGGAAGGAAAGGTCATCGCTTATGCATCACGAAAGCTCAAGTCGTATGAGGCCAATTACCCAACGCATGACTTGGAATTGGCAGCGACCATATTCGCGTTAAAGAAATGGAGGCACTATCTCTACGGAGCAACATTCACGATTTTCATAGATCACAAGAGCTTGAAGTATCTATTCTCTCAGAAGGACCTCAATCTGAGGCAACAGAGATGGATGGAGTTAATTGAGGACTATGTAGGTCCCAAGGGGTGTGAGTGTAAGGTTTAGAAGGGGGGGTTGAATAAACCTTACCAAATTTTTCGATTTAGTCCTTTTAAAGGTTCGAGTTGATACTACACAAATTTGTGTCCTTGGTGGACCAATTTAGTTAATCAAGAGAATTAGTCACTCAACAAACTCGATCGAGTTGTTGATAGAATAACTCAAATTGTTAAGACCGAATTAGCTCAACTGTGGTTTGTTTTCATTGGAAGACTTAACACCCTTAACTTTGGTTTAGTAGAGATTTAAAGCTTGATTTAGTACTTAGAAATTATCAGTTGGATATCAAATATGTCAGCATAATTAAACAAATAAGATGCAGGAATTAAAGTGCTGAAATGTAAAATACAAAATGTTTCTTTCTTGCTTGTATGGTCAAGGTAACCTCTGTAACCTACGTAACTTTTTCTCAGAGTTATTCCTCAGCCTTTTATAGTGATCTTTCAAAAATCCGCCCGTTGAAGAGATAGGCTTATTTTTGAAAGTCACTTGTGGTCGTTGGCTTGTCTTGTTGCGATCCTTGGAATTGCCATTTCCTCGTATGAATTGTTCTTGACTTTTGTAGTTCGACACGGTGTAGTGCTTCCCATTGGTTTATTCCTTTTGCACGCTTCCGCTTCCTGGACTCGAGCACTTCGAGAAAGGTAGCATGGAGATATTACTTGTTTAAGCAATTCTCTTGATTTACGTACAACGGATCTTTTTCGATTATCTCGACTTGACCGCATTTCCTTGTTTTCCCCCAGGTGACTTAGAGACAGCTTTTCCAATCATTGGATAACTCTTCTCACTTCAACTTTGAGACTTAGCTTTTCTTGAGTTGACTTGACCGATACTCCACTCACCATCTCTCTTTGCTCCTTGATCGAGTTCCCGTCTTCTCTTTTTTGCCATACTCACTGCTTGCAATGTGAGTCTTCCTTCTAGTCTCCGGTTGTCTTCTTGCATGTTTGGGCATAGTGACTTAACTCAGCTTGACCAGCCCTATTTATTACAATGCGCTTTACAACAAAGAATGGGGTGCCAACTTCCTATTCTAAGTTTTACATGGCATTCATCAAAATCTAAACGATAAATTTCCCAACAATTTCCCCCTTTTTGATGATGCCAAAATTTAAAACATTCAAAATGTAAATAGCAAAGATACATACGAGATAGTGCATTCACAGAGAATGTATGTGTAGAATCAATTCTTTTATTGATCATAACATTCTTGTTCTCATTACAAATCAACATGTTTTACACGATGTATCAAAGCAAACATTTATCTACACAAAAAATAAAGAATTTACACTTTATTGCGGAAGACTTACATAGTATGTATTTACATAGTAAAATACATGAAGGGGTGGACAACAACACTTCATCTCCTTCGCCGCTCCTTCTTTCATCTTCCTCGCCTTCTATCATCTTCCGGTCTTCTTTTCTTTTTCTCATCTCCACCGCTTCTTCTTCTTTTCATATGCTTTCCGGCAACTTCATCTCTTCTTAATCTCTCTTGTCTTTCCTCCCATAGCTGAGTTTGTCTCTTATTTTCTTCTTCTATTCTTTTCGCATACTCAAAGATTGCTTTTAGCCACTTGCGATTGGCTACTTGGTCAAGACTAGCCCAAGAGATCCCTCCTTTCTTGCATGGATCTATGTACTCAATGTTTTTGGGCAGAGGCCTGAGTCCGAAACCTCTTCCTCCACCACCGCTTCTTCCTCCGGGCGTGTATTGTATCAGATGGGGTCTTTTCTTTCCACCGAGTGACCGGCGGAGTGACCAAAGAGAGTGATCACGGTGAGTCCGCTGCATGTCGCCTTCTTCACATAACGTGAGACCCTTTTCCCAAGACAAGTCCCAAGATTGAGCCATAGACATGTTTGCAAAGTATCCTTCGAGATGCGAGCGTTTTAAATTCATCAACTCGATCTTGGCTCATTTCCTCGATCCGAGATGGCATAAGTGTCTCTCGTCTTGGAATGCCTCCATGTTGTTTCAAGATATTCATAACTTGGGCATCCATTCTTCCTTCCACTTCCTCCATCCCCGCTTCAATTGTCTTTCTCTTTTCAAACCATAGATATAGCGAGTGTTGGAGTGGCGAGTCACTGGGAGTTTGTCACGATAATATCACCAGAATAAGACCTTGTTGGGGGTTTGTGCAATCATTAAGGTCACATCTCTCGATTCTTCCCCTCAACAGACTTTCCCTTCTTTCTCCTTGTAACTTCCTCACTGCCTTCCCCTTTACAAACCGCTTCCCTCCTTTTCAGCCTTCGTATCTCTTTAGCGCTTTAAAGTATTCCTCTTCCCCTTTTGGCATCATCAAAGGAGAGAGGAACACTGAAACATATCGGCAAGCGGAAGTCGAGCTGCGATAGCCGAGTTCGCGCCGAGTCCGCAATGCGGTGTATGCGACACTAAATTCAAAGCGAGTAGCGTTGGACTCTCTTGAAATTAACTTCATCTCAGCCATGAGAAAGGCTCGAATTTTCTATCCATGTTTTCTTCCATACGCTGGAGATCACTCTTATTTTGCTCACGCATCGCCTTATCTCGGCAAAGGTGTGAGCTTCATGCATGTGCTCGATGTGTTCTCTCAATTTCGTTTTTGCATCGGATTCTCGCTCTCCATACCAAGCTTGTTGAACAATGTCCTGAAGTATCTAACTTGTTCCACACGCATTGTTTGTCAGCCAAGTTGCCACCATTCCCCGATCCCGATCATTATGCCTCTCAAGTCGCTAGCATGAAGGTTGGCATCTCATTGTCCGGGCCGCATGTCCATTGAG
Source organism: Rehmannia glutinosa (assembly GCA_016081115.2). NCBI lineage: Eukaryota > Viridiplantae > Streptophyta > Magnoliopsida > Lamiales > Orobanchaceae > Rehmannia > Rehmannia glutinosa. The sequence continues at coordinate 83,612,641 of CM071924.1, read as the reverse complement.
GCCTGGTGCCTCTCCATCCGTTCAATTTCAAAGAAATAATGCCTTGAACACCTCCCCGAACTTCAAATGTTTCTTCCGCTTTCTACCGATGGCCATGCAACGTGAAAGTCATAGTCACTGAACGATGGTACCGACGGAATGACGAGGGGTCTCGGGAAGCGTAGCGTGCTCGTTCTCGACTCTTCGGGAGGTCGGGTACCTCAAGTGAGAAAGGAAATGATTCTACAAAGGAATCATCACGCCAACCGGGATTTGTTCAATTATGAGAGGTGCGCGTGAAGTTCCTTTTGAGTCGAACTCGCGCAGCTTGAGGAGCCCGTGCGGTGGACTCTGTTTGGTGGGGTCTTTTGTGAAGTGAACCCGCTTGCCGAGCTCACTCTCAACAACCGTTCGTTGGTCTCACTGGTTTCCCAATTGAGTGGATCGTCCTCGGCCTTATCGTAAGCGTCATCGGACGATGATGAGATTTCCATTGGTGGCTCATCATCAAAGTTGAAAGTTTGACGAGTAGTCTTGAGATCGACTTGCTCGTCTTTGCCGGGAACATCCGCACCGAGTCTTTTGGATCGGCCACGGGGATGACTCGGACAACCCTTCGTCGCTTTCGATCCCAAAAAGGTTACATCGTGGTTATCCTGGGAATCATGAAGCGTCACTGTTAGGAAATTTATTGTTTAGATTTTGATGAATGCCATGTAAAACTTAGAATAGGAAGTTGGCACCCCATTTTTTGTTGTAAACCGCATTGTAATAAATAGGGGCTGGTCAAGCCGAGTTAAGTCGCCTATGCCCAAACATGCAAGAAGACAATCGAGACTAGAAGGAAGACTCACGCCGCAAGACAACCGAGTATGGCAAAGAAGTGTAGACGGAACTCTATCGAAGAAGCGGTGAGATGCAACAGTGGAGTATCGCCAAGTCAACTCAAGAAAAGCCAAGTCTCAAGTTGAAGTGACGAAAGAGTCATCCATGATTGGAAGTCGACTCTAAGTCACCTGGGGAAAGCAAGGAAATGCAATCAAGTCGAGATAATTGAAAAAGATCCGTTGCACAGAAATCAAGAGAATTACCTAAACAAGTATTATCTCCATACCACATTTCTCGAAGTGCTCAGTCCCAGAAGCGTGCAAAAGGAATAAACCAATGGGAAGCACTACACCGTGTCAGAACTCTGAAAAGGTGAAGAATAATTCATACGAGGAAATGGCAATTCCAAGGACTGCAACAAGACAAGCCAACGACTGCAAGTGACTTTCAAAAATAAGCCTATCTCTTCAACGGGCAGATTTTTGAAAGATCACTATAAAAGGCTGAGAAATGACTTTGAGAATGAGGAGAGACCAGAACCACAAACATTCAAGCAATTATTAGAGCTGAAACCTGAAATATTCTCAAGTCATTAAACGCTCAATCCTCAAGCCTACACTACGAAGAACATCAATCCAACACTCACCTGTGAAGGAAAGATAACTTCAATCGCTGAAGAGGAAAGAAATCTTGAAAAATCAAAGGGTCTACATTCCACGAAGGATTGTAGGAAGGTTCAAGGTCGAACCAAGTCTTGAGCTTTTGGAGGGCTTCGTGATCAAATCCAAAGAGCTTGAGCAAGTGGGTCAGAGTAGCAAGACAACCGCCCCTGTGAAGAAGCCGAGTCGCACGAGAAGCCACCGAGTGATCAAGGCGTTTCCGATCGAGTCCCAAAGGATCAAGTCACCGTGTGATCAAGACTTGTATCCGGACTTACCACTTTGTATATCGATCAATACCTAGTGGATTCCTCCAGAGTTGGAGAAGAGAGGAGTAGAAGAATTACCCCATCTTCGAACCTCTATAAAAATCTTATTGTGTCATTTACATTTCAAAGACTTTAATTCTTGCATCATATTTGTTTATTTCTCACGACATATTTGCTATCCATTAGATAATCTCTAAGTACTAAATCAAGCTCTAAATCTCTACTTAACCAAACTTAAGGGTGTTAAGTCTTCCAATAAAACAAACCACAGCTTGAGTTAATTTAGACTTAACAAATGAGTTATTCCAAAGAATAAATACTCGTTGAGTCTCATTGAGAGACTAACTCTACCGATTAACTAAACCGGGTCGGGCACCAAGGACACAAATGCAGTAGTATCAACTCCGAATTTTTAAAAGGACTAAATCAAAAATTTGGTAAGGTTTATTCAACCCCCCTTCTAAACCTTACACTTACACCCCTTGGGACCTACAAGTGGTATCGTGAGCGGTTGGTTCATTGAGCCTTCCGCACCGTTACCGAACTAGATCTCCAAACTTTTCAAAGTCTCGCTTTAGTACTTAAACTTTCAAAACTCTTTTTATCATTAAAATTTATTATCATGGAAGCAAATTTGACACACATCCCTATGTTCACAATTGAAGAATTTGATGATTGGAAAATTCGTATGCGAGGCTCATCTATCAAAGATTACATGATGAGATGTGGATAGTGATAGAAGATGGGCCACCGCAAATCTTAAAGGTGAACACAAATGTAGAAGAGCCGCACCGGTGAAGGAGAAGAGGATGTTGCTCCCGCACACCCATGGTTGAAAAACCAAGAACTGAATGGACAAATGATGACAGAAAAAGATACAACCTGGACAATGTAGCCAAGGACATCCTTTACAAAACCTTGATAAAGCCATGTTCAATAAAGTCAAATCATGCGAACGGCTAAAGAAATGGGGACAAGCTAACATTGATTTGTGAAGGCTCGTGAGCAAATCAAAGAAAACAAATTATCAAAGGGTCGTACGTAAATTTGAGAACTTCAAAATGATCTCGGGAGAAAACCTGGATCAACTGGATGCTCGGTTCACGTAAATCACCAACGAGCTATCGCCGCTTTGGAAAGGAATATACACGAAAGAAATGTGTATGAAGATCCTAAAAAGTCTTCCAAATGAATGGGAAATGAAAGTCATGGCACTAAGACATTCCATGGACCTATCAAAGACATCCAACCATGAATTATTCTCGGACCTCAAAGCCTACGAGTTTGAGCCGAGAAGAAAAGACCAGGAAGAGACAAAATTGTACCCAAAATAGCTAATCTAATTGTTAAAGATGGGAAGAGAGTCGAGGTCAAAGAAGTCATTGATCCGTAAGAAATAGCCCTGATGGTTAAAAGGTTCAACAAGTTCTTCAATAAGAACTACAAGAGAGGAAAGGGCGAATCTTCTAGAAGACACTCGCTCCCTCCAAATCAAAGGAAGATAGGCCAACCAAGAGAACATCATCAAAAAGTCAATATCAAAGGGCTGAAAATCCAAGAATGGAAAGAGCCGATCAAAAGGCTCAATATCTATCTTTGAACTCAGACAACCAGGTCACTATGCCATTGATTGTCCATATCCTGTAGTCAACAAATACAGAATGAAGAAGAAAGAAAGGTCTTCGAGAAAGAAGACAAGAAAAGAAAAAGGCAATGTTGGTCGCAGAGATCGGACCGAGACAACAAGTCAAGAGACACACTGGTGATTGAGAGCAAAGTGAAGCCGACTACTCAAGTGACTCAAGAAGAAGCCCCGACCGTTTGATGGCCAAGGAACAAGATCAACCTGACCAAGAAGATGAGGTACACTCTAACTCATCAAACTCGGATTCTAGTGATAGTGACTGTGACACACACACTTCATCACCCACTGATCTTTATGATTCATTGGGCAAAATGATGAAAGATTTTGAACACATTAAATCCTCACACACACTACTAAATGAGGAAAACAACCTACTCAAGAGCCAAAACTCAAAGCTGACTAAGGAGCTGAGTACTCTAAGTCAAATAGCTGATGAGAATGAAAGTTTAAAGGCTGAAAATGCTAAGTTAATGGCAAAAATAGTTGCCATAGAAAAGAGGGAGAATGACCTCAAAAATGTTATTGCCTCATTCACTAAGGCATCTAAATCATTAGATGATCTTATTATGAGTCAAAGAGAATGTGGAGACAAGACAAAGCTTAGATTTAACTCCTCCGTGATATGTCAAACTTCGAGAGTAATTTTGGAAAAAGGATCTTCAAGCAATGAAGAGTCTAAAAAATCCAAAACTCTAAATGTTGCACAAACATTCACTCCAAAGCACAATTACAAGCAAACTGGCCTTGGTTATAAAGGAAAAGGAAAATGACCGATTGAGTGCGCCAAAAGGACAATACCGAGAAGAGATTCACCGAGTTCCTCAAAGAAACTCCAAACAAAATACTCAGAAAGAAGAAGCGAGCTACCAAAACCCTTAAAATCTATAAAAGAAATACATATGATGGGAATGGTAGAAAATATCCAAGCCAAGTGATTGGAATAATGTGAACTATCAAAGATGACTTATGGAATATAAGCCTAAATGGCAAAGGCCTAGAACTCAAAGAAAGGCCATTCCAAAAGTATAAGAGCTTTCATCATCACACATATGCACCTAGGCACTACACTCGAGACACCACAATTACCCAAACAAGGCGATTGCTAAAACTTATGCACATGCATACAGACAAAGAGACAAATTGTATGAACCTAAAATCCCCAAGCAATTTGCCAAGATTAATTATGATTATGGCACTCGATAGATGGCAACCCCTTAGAGTCAAATCATTTGGCTATAAGTTGGTTGGATCATCTTACAATTCTAACCCCTCAGACCTGCACAAATATGGGTACCTAAAACTTAATTTCCTTGATTGCAGTCCAAGGAATGTAAATTGAGTGCCAAGGAACCTGGTATATGGATAGTGGTCGCCCGGACATATGACAGAAACAAGAAAAATTTGTCAAAATTCAAGGAAGTAAAAGGAGCAAAAGTCATATTTGGAGGAAATGAAGCTCCAGTGAAATAAGAGGCATTGATCCATCAAGAGGAATGGATTAGAAATCACGTATGTTGCATATGTTGAAGGACTCAACTTCAACTTGCTAAGATCACCAACTCGTGACAAGGGCTATAATGTTGGCTTCAACATGGGTATATGCCAAATCAAGGATATCAATCGAATGAAGTTGTGTTGCAAGGATGCGCAAAAAGAACATGTATGTAGTAGATTGGTCAACCGCTACACACAACACTGCCTATTAGCAAAGAGCACAATCAATCAAGTTGGTCGTGGCACAAAAAAGCCGAGTCACCCGAATTTCAAAACGACAACAAGCTTGCAATAAGTAATCTTGTGGAAGGACTTCCATACTCAGATACAAGAAGGAGAGTATATGTGATGCATGTCGGAAGGGAAAACAAATCAAATCTTCATTCAAAGAAAAGACATGTCCATCTTCAACAAGAATATTGCATCTCTACATACGGATCTATTTGCCCCAATGGAACCAACCAAAGATAAGTGGAAAGAAATACACCTTGGTGGTAGTAGATGACTACTCATGATATACATGGACAATATTCATGTGTAAGAAGAAAGAAAATCTGCGAAACTACCACAAATGATGAAGAGGATTCAAAACGAGAAGAGCCAAACCATTATCAAAATAAGATCGATAGAATCCGAGTTTGTCAATGGAATAATAACTCAAGATTGTATTGAAAATGGTATTGGTCATGAACTATCTGCAGCAAGGACTCCACAAAGTAACGGAGTTGCGAGAGAAGAAGAATGTAACTCTCAAAGAAGCAAAGGACCATGTTAGTCAAGCAGGTTACCAAAAAGATTTTGGGTCAAGCAATCAACACAACTTGCTACACTCAAAACAGATGTATGATAAATGCATACCTAACAAAGACTCCCTATGAGATTTGGACCGGAAGAAAACCAAATGTTGCATATTTTAGAATATTTGGATGTAAATGCTTCATCCACAACAATGGCAAAGACAATCTAAAGGCCTTCGATGCTAAAGCCGATGAAGGTATCTTCTTCGGATACTCAAAAAAGCAAAGCTCTACAGAGTACTCAACAAAAGGACTATGGTTGCGTAAGAATCCATTCATGTGGTATTCGATGAGCCAAATGTAAACGGAGAAGATATTGAAGAGTCACCGATAAGTCAATCATCCAACCATACGTAAGAGTCCCTCTTGTCAAGTCAAGCTGAACTATTAACTCGTATGAAGATGAGATAGATGAGTCTCATAAAATGCTTTGGAAAATTTGCAAAATAAGTGAGTGCGAGAGAGCCGATCAAAGCAACACAAACAAGCTAGACAACCGAACCCACTATCTTACTTCAACCTCGATGTAAGATGGCCGAAGACCATCCACCGAACTTGTCATTGGAGATATGAGAGAAGGTGTCAAAACGAGATCCGTAACTCAACAAGAAGCTATGTTCACATGTTTCATCTCGCAAATAGAGCCCAAAGATGTGTTACAAGCATTGATGACACACATTGGATTCAAGCTATGCAAGAAGAGTCAATCGCTTTGAAAGAAATAAAGTATGGGAATTAGTTCAAAGACCCACACATCAAAATGTTATTGGTACCAAATGGGTGTTCGAAAACAAGATGAACGAGGAAGGTTCTGTGGGTAAGAAACAAAGCAAGACTAGTAGCCAAAGGATATTGCCAAGAAGAAGGAATAGATTTTGATGAAACATTTGCTCCCGTGAGCAAGATTGGAAGCTATAAGGATGTTTCTTGCCTATGCTCGCACACAAGAATTTCATTGTATATCGATGGATGTAAAAAGTGCATTCCTAAATGGTCTATTGGAAGAAGAAGTGTATGTTGAACAACCTCCAGGATTTGAGCGAGAAGACTCTTAGAGATAAGGTATACAAACTCAAGAAAGCTTTGTATGGATTGAAACAGCACCCGTGAGCATGGTATGATACCTTGTCACAATTCCTAACCGAAATGGATTCACAAAAGGAAAAGTAGATAGAACACTTTTCTTAATTTAAGACAAAAAGAGTATACTTTGCTTGTTCAAATATATGTGGATGACATCATTTTTGGATCCACAAACAAAGAAGTCATGAAAAAATTTTTCAAACCTCATGCAAAGTAAATTTGAAATGAGCATGATGGGAGAACTCGACATTCTTCCTTGACTCCAAGTGAAACAACTCAAGGATGGAACCTTCATAAGTCAAACAAAATACACCGAGATTTAATGAAGAAATTTGGTATGGAGGAGAAGTCTTCTCGAAAAATACCAATGAATACATCACCAAAATGGACATGGATGCAGATGGCAAGCTCCGTAGATCAAACAAGATACGAGCACTTATTGGATCATTGCTCTATCTCACAAAGAAGCGTGCCGACATCACCTTTTTTGTAGGTGTATGTGCAAGATTTCAATCGCCCCAAAAGAGAGCCATATGACAACAAAACTAAGAGAATATTGAGATACTTGAAAGGAAGCCAATAAGTTGGCTTATGGTATCCAAATGAAGGTGGATTCAAGCTAATTGGCTATTCGGACTGACTATCCGATGCGAGTCGACGTAAAAAGCACCTCGTGCACATGTCAAATGCTAGGAAACAAAACCGATTTCCTGGTTTAGCAAGAAGCAAAATTCAATAGCCACCTCTACAAATGGGCAGAATACATAGCTCATGGCAAAACAGCCCAAGTTCTATGGATGAGACAAAGAACAGAGACTATGAAGTTGAGGAAAAAGAAATTCCAATCATGTGTGATAACACAAGTGCAATTGCAATTACTCAAAATCCTGTGTTGCACTCAAGAACAAAGCATATCGATGTCGATATCACTTCATAAGAGATCATGTTGAAAAGAAGGACATCATCTTGGAGTATATCTCAACCGATAAACAATTGGGTCGACATCTTCACAAAACCATTATGTGAGTCAAGATTTGAAGAACTCAAGCATGAGTTAGGGTTAATTGAGCCGAGCCGACACTCGAAGAATCAAAAGAAAAGAAATGGAACACAAAAAGGAAAAAGAGCCGAACTCGACAAATCAACTAAGTAAATCACCAGACGGAAAGACAACTATATCAAGTCACTGACAATGAGTCACAAAGAGGAATGTGAAAAGAAGAGCTAAACCAGCAGGGCAAAAGTCAATCATTTATGAGCAAAGTGACAAAAACGCAGTCGTTTTTACCAAGCGGGAATGTTTTTAAGAATGACGTCAAGATAATTATGACGTACAGCAAAAAGCCGCACACTAAGCTTATGATTGGATATAAATGCTGCCGCATTAAATACGAGACAATAAATGCTCAATCGGCGTGCCAAATCTAAGCCGTTGATTTTGATCCCATTTCAAAACCACCCGCACGCCCTTTCATAAACCATACTTAAACCATTTTCGTCCGTTTTCTCTCACACACTACCAAAACTGTTTTCATTTCTCTCTCGGAAGCAAAGGCAAAAATTTTCTCAAAACCCTATCTATCTTCAAATCAATCTCTAAGTTTTCTTCGGTAAAATCCTGAAGGATGGCATCAACCTATGATTTTGTCAAGTTAGGAAAGCAAATCCACACCGGGTCTACTGTGGATTTCGACGATGGTGAAATAGGGTCCGACGACACCTTAGTGAAGAAAATTGCTGAGAAATTGGAAACGCTTGGCTGAAATCATTTCGACGCTGAATATCGATGACCTATGTGGAGGAGGTCGCACGCTTTCACGTGAATGCCGAGATTCACGATGAAGGGATAAAGTCATCTGCTTCACGGAAAGAAGCTCACCATCTCTCGTCAAGGATTTGGTGAACACGCCACTACCAACGGAAGGAGCATCGAAATTAACGGCCGTACGTACTGGCCGCCGCTGGAAGGAAATAGCCAAGCCCGACTATACCGATAAAATAGTTTACACAAAGAAACAAGAGGTCACAAGGAGGATTATCACAAGTCGTTGGACATAGTTGCCAAATGTATTGACATCAAATTTGGCAAATTTTGACCAATCAAAAGCAAAGTTGATCGTGATGGCGTCGATCATTGAAGAAAGGAAAATAAATCAATGAGTTTGTCTCAGCAGACTATGCCATAATGTAGGAACAAATCCTTCAAGGAAGATGGTACATTTGGAGGATCCCCAGGATATGGCCTGGTAATTGGCCTGATGGAGGTGAAAGGAGTCCTCTTAGACATGGAAAGGCGTTCCATGTAAACAAGAGGATGTTCAGATCAAACCTCCCGGCGCACGTAAGAGAGCCTACACTAAGAGAGCCGACACGAGTGAGGGAGAATCACCGACCACGAAGATACAAATCGCTTTCCTCTCCACCAAAGAAGAAAGTCGCCCTCGCACTGCTAAGAAGAAGATCACGCTCCCGCAGAAAGAAAGTCAAACTCGCTTCTTGCCCTCCAAAGAGTCACCGCCCTCGCAGCTAGTGTCTCCCGCCCCTGCAGCCGGCCGGGCCGAGAAGGACTCTCAACTACCTTCTCGATCGTCAAAAGAGGAGATCGATAAGCCAAGACGGCCAGCCCTCGTAAGAAGACACTAGACGCCCCCGCCGCCAAGACTCGAAGAAATTGTCTCTCGAACAAGAAATCCCTCCGTACAAACTAGAGACGAAGAAGAATCATCAAGCACTCCGAGCTTGAGAAACCGGGCCGAGTCGCCACTCACCGAGCAGATACGGGAGACTCCGGAGAAGTAGAGTCTCCGATACTATATATGAAACAAACTAAGTCTCAAAGGCGATCAAACAGAGGCAAATCAAGAAATAGCCGTAGTTCGCGTACCGAGACACAGACACAAGAAGCGGTACCGATAGAGCCGATAGTGATGTGATGATCCTATCCCCACTTTACCCGATATCCAAAATCGTCATGAGTGGAGGAAATGGAAATTGAGTCGATCCAGGAACAGCCCAACGGCCCGAGTTTATAGAAGAAGAAGATGAATCGTTGAATTTCCTTGATCGACCTCTCGTGATCCCAAAGATCGATGAAGACAATCGCACGTATATCCCCGCAGATCTTCAAGGATAAGGAGAAGAGCGATCGCGTAAGAAATCGAGGCAAGAGAGAAGGCCAAAGATCCGCCTCTCACCGGAACCACGTAACATACACATTCTCACTTCGATATTCTATCGAAAAGTGATGAGGATCTGACCCGCCGCCGCCACGTAAGAGTTGCAAATGCAAAGAAGCAATGCATGAATCCGAGAATTCTTCATGAGAAGAGCATGATGGAGGGACCAGAGAGTCCTCCGTAACACAAATTATAAATTGATCCAATGGGAGTGGTTCAAGAAATCGCCACCGTTGTTGCGCCACCACTTCCCCACCACTTTAAGAAGGAATTAAGGAATCGCGATGAAATCGGGATAGTGGGGACCCCAACTGAGCCAACCCCTAACGAAGGTGTCTTACCACCGCCCCAACTACCGAACACTCGCAGATACAAATGGAGTTTGAGACGAGTGACCCTATTCTGTCACTCACCGGTGCGCCACCGAGGGGGAAACCCTCCACCGCAGCAAAGAAGGTTGAGAATGTCAGCATGACTCTCACAACGAATCCAGAGGCGAAGTGGAGAAAGTACAAACACCAAACGAACATCAAGTTGCCATCAACGAAGCTCGATAGTTGAAACTGCCTCACCGGTGAGGTGCCAACCGCTCCGGCTTTTGACGCCGATGCGCAAATGAGGAACAGGAAGAATGTAGCCTGGAGTTAACACTGGCGATGAAAGTGCAATCCATGGGGGTTGAGACTCCAATGGATGCCACCTCGTAAGACTCCTAAGATACCGACACCGTCGAAAGGAGGTCCAAGCGCCTCGCCGCAATGGGATTGCGGGAGGTAATGAAGGCCCACGGAGGTTGAGACTTCCCGGGTAAAGAAGTCAAGTAGAGAACATCCCTCCCGCTATCATTGACCCATCCGAAAAGAAGATAAGCGCGCTTCATGATTCCCAGATAATCCGATGTAACCTTTCTCGGGATCGGGAAAGCGACGGGTTAAGCCGAGTCATCCCCCCGTGATGATCCAAAAGACTCACCAGGATGTTCCCAAAGACGAGCAAGTCTCGATCTCAAGACTACTCACAAACTTTTTCAATTTTGATGATGAGCCACCAATGGAAATCTCATCATCGTCCGATGACGCTCGAGATAAGGCCGAGACCACCACTAATTGGAGAAACCAAATGAGACCAACGGCTGTTGAGACAACTTGAGGCTCAAAGCAAGTCGGGTCCACTTCACAACAGACCCCAAACAGAGTCCATCCATCAGCAGCTCCCCAAGCCGGCAAAGCAGTTCGACTCAAAAGGAACTTCACGCGCACCTCTCATCATTGAACAAATACTAGTTGGCCGTGATGATTCGTAGAATCTTTTCCTTTCTCTCTCGAGGTACCCGACCTCCCAAGAGTCGAGAATGAGCTCGCACGCTTCCACGCACTGCCCCTGTCATCTCGCCGGTACCATCGTTCCAAATGACTATGACTTTGACGCCACAGGCCATCACCGCATCGGGAAACAAATTTGAAGTTCGGGAGGTGTTCAAAGCATTATTTGCCGAGATTGAATGGATGGAGAGGCACCAGGCCTCTCTCGACATGTGATCGACAACAGAGATGCTAATCTTATCGCCGACTTGAGAGGCATAACAATGTCGATCGTGAATGGTGGCAACAAAGAAGAAACAATGCGTGTGGAACAAGTTAGATACTTCAGACATTGTTCAACAAGTCCGCTTGTCCGGGAGAGCCGAGAATGCCGATGCAAAAGCGAAATTGCGAGAACACATTGAGCACATACATAAAGCTCACATCGCCGAGATAAAGTCGCTGCGTGAGCAACATAAGAGTGATCTCCAGGCGTCGGAAGAAAATATGGACATAAAATTCAGCCTTCTCATGGCTGAAATGAAGCTAATTTCAAGCGAGAGTCCAACGCTACTCGCTCAATTTCGTCTTTGCATACTCCGCAGCAGACTACTTCAGGCGAACTCGACTAGCGGCAGAGCTCGACTTCCTTCTTGCCAAGATGTTTCAGCGTTCCTCTCCTTTGATGATGCCAAAAAGGGGGAAGAGGAATACCTTAAAGCGTTGAAGAAATCAAGTTGAAAAAGAGGATGTAGGCTGCGAAGGGAAAGACAATCGAGGAAGTGTTGAAACAAAAGAAAGGAAAGTCCGCTGAGGGGGAAGGATCGAAAGATGTGACCTTGATGATCGCACAAACCCCAACAAGGTCTTGTCACAAACCGACATTATCGCCATTAAAACTCCCCGCGACTCGCCACTCCAACACTCGCTATATCTATGGCGAAAAGAGAAAGACAATTGAAGCGAGGATGGAGGAAGTGGAAGGAAGAATGGATGCCCGAGTTATGAACATCTTGAAACAACATGGAGGCATTCCAAGAGATTGAGACACTTATGCCATCTCGTATGCCGGACAGAGCCACGATCGCTGATGAATTTAAAACGCCGCATCCAAGGATACTTTGCAAATATGTCTATGGCTCAAGCTTGGGACTTGTACTGGGAAAAGGGTCTCACGTTATGTGAAGAAGTCGACAGTACAGACTACCACAATCAATCACTCTGGGTCACTCTGCGTCACTCACCGAAAGAAGAAGACCCTAGTACAATACACGCCTGAGGTAGAGGAAGAAGCGATGGTGGAGGAAGGAAAGCTTCGACCTAAAGCCACCCCAAGATAAGATGAAAGAAGGAGACAGGGCAAGGAGATGAAGTGTTGCTTTGTCTACCCCTTCATGTTTTTTATTATGTAAATACATACTATGTATGTCTTCTCCGCAATAAAGCTATAAATTCTTCATTTTTTTTGTGTAGAGAAATGTCTGCTCTGATACACCTTGTAAACAGCTTGTGTAAAAGAACAAGAATGTTATGATCAATAAAAGGATTGATTCTACGCATACATTCTATGTGAATACACTATCTCAGATGATGTATCTTTGCTATTTGCATTTTTGAATGGTTTAAGTTTTAGCATCATCAAAAAGGGGGAAATTGTTAGGAAATTTATTGTTTAGATTTTGATGAATGCCATGTAAAACTTAGAATAGGAAGTTGACACCCCATTTTTTGTTATAAACTCGCATTGTAATAAATAGGGGTCAAGCCGAGTTAAGTCGCCTATGCCCAAACATGCAAGAAGACAACCGGAGACTAGAAGGAAGACTCACCGCAAGACAGCCGAGTATGGCAAAAAAGAGTAGACGGAACTCTATCAAGAAGCGGTGAGATACACCAGTGGAGTATCGCTTAAGTCAACTCAAGAAAAGATTTTTATTTCTCACGACATATTTGCTATCCATTAGATGATAGAATAAGATTTTTATAGAGGTTCAAGATGGGGTAATTCTTCTACTCCTCTCTTCTCCAACTCCCGGAGGAATCCACTAGGTATTGATCAAGATACAAAGTGGTAATAGGATATGTCTTGATCACACAAACCGACTTGATCCTTTGGGACTCGATCCTGAAACGCCTTGATCACTCAAAAGCTCGTTTACGACTCTCACCTTTCTTCTTCAGGCAGTGGCTTTGCTACTACAGCCCACTTGCTCAAGCTCTTTGGATTTGATCACGAAGCCCTCCAAAAGCTCAAGACTTGGTTCGACCTTGAACCTTCCTACAATCCTTCGTGGAATGTAGACCCCTTGATTTTTCAAGATTTCCTCTTCAACTGATTGAAGTTATCTTTCCTTCACAGTGAGTGTTGGATTGATGTTCTTCGTAGTGTAGGCTTGAGGATTGAGCGTTTAATGACTTGAGAATATTTCAGGTTTCAACTCTAATAATTGCTTGAATGTTTGTGGTTCTAGTCTCTCCTCATTCTCAAAGTCATTTCTCAGCCTTTTATAGTGATCTTTCAAAAATCTGCCCGTTGAAGAGATAGGCTTATTTTTGAAAGTCACTCGCAGTCGTTGGCTTGTCTTGTTGCAGTCCTTGGAATTGCCATTTCCTCGTATGAATTGTTATTCACCTTTTCAGAGTTCTGACACGGTGTAGTGCTTCCCATCGTTTATTCCTTTTGCACGCTTCTCGGGGACCGAGCACTTCGAGAAAGGTGGTATGGAGATATTACTTGTTTAGGTAATTCTCTTGATTTCTCAACGGATCTTTTCAGCTTATCTCGACTTGACCGCATTTCCTTGCTTTCCCCAGGTGACTTAGAGTTAGCTTCCAATCATTGGATGACTCTTCTGTCACTTCAACTTGAGACTTGGCTTTTCTTGAGTTGACTTGACGATACTCCACTCACCGCATCTCACCGCTTCGTAGTAGAGTTCCCGTGTACTCTTCTTTGCCATACTCGCTGTCTTGCAAATGAGTCTTCCTTCTAGTCTCCATTGTCTTCTTGCATGTTTGGGCATAGTCCGACTTAACTCACCTTGACCACCCTATTTATTACAATGCGCTTTACAACAAAAATGGGGTGCCAACTTCCTATTCTAAGTTTTACATGGCATTCATCAAAATCTAAACAATAAATTTCCTAACAATTTCCCCCTTTTTGATGATGCCAAAACTTAAACCATTCAAAAATGCAAATAGCAAAGATACATACGATAGTGTATTCACATAGAATGTATGCGTAAAATCAATCCTTTTATTGATCATAACATTCTTGTTCTTTTACACAATCACATACAAGGTGTATCGAGCGTATATTTGTCTACACAAAAAAATGAAGAATTTATAGCTTTATTGCGTAAGACTTACATAGTATGTATTTACATAATAAAATACATGAAGGGGTGGACAAAGAACACTTTATCTCCTTCGCCGTCTCCTTCTTTCATCTTGTAATCTTTTCACGCGTGCCTAGGTCTCAAGCTTCTTCCTCCACCATCGCTTCTTCCTCTAGCTCGGCGTGTATTGACTCGGGGTCTTCTTTTTTCCACCGAGTGACTAGCGGAGTGACCAACAGAGTGACCGGCCGGTGGTCTCGCTTCCCGTCGCCTTCTTCACATAACGTGAGACCCTTTTCCCAAGATAAGTCCCAAGCTTGAGCCATAGACATATTTGCAAAGTATCCTTCGATTCGAAATTTTAAATTCATCAACCGATCGTGGGCTCCGTCCGGCGACACCGAGATGGCATAAGTGTCTCTCGCTTCACGGAATGCCTCCATGCTGCTTCAAGATGTTCATAACCCGGCATCCATTCTTCCTTCCACTTCCTTCATCCCCGCTTCAATTGTTTTTCTCTTTTCACCATAGATATAGCAGAGTGTTGGAGTGGCGAGTCATTGTGGAGTTTGTCGATAAATGTCACCAGTGATGTGACCATGTTGGGGGTTTGTGCAATCATTAAGGTCACATCTTTCGATACTTCCCTCAAAGAGATTTTCCTTTCTTTTGTTTCAACACTTCCTCAATCGCTTTTTCCTTTACAACCGATCCTCTTTTTTTCGCTTCGTGATCTTTTTCGTGCTTTAAGGTATTCCTCTTCCCCTTTTTTGGCATCATCAAAAGAGAGAGGGACACCGAAACATACTGCAATCGTGAAGTCGAGCCTCGGCGATGGTAGAGTTCTCGCCTCGAGTCCGCTGCAGTATGCAAAGACGAAATTCGGGACGAGTAGCGTTGGACTGACTTCACAAATCACTTCATCTCACCATGAGAAGGCTGAATTTTGTATTCATGGTTTCTTCCGAACGCCGTAGATCACTTTGTTTTGCTCACGCACGCCTTTATCTCGGCAATGTGTGCTTCATGCATGTGCTCAATATGTTCTTTTCGCTTCGCTTTTGCATCAAAGATTTTCACTTCTCCATACATACCAGCCTTGTTGAACAATGTCCTCAAGTATCTAACTTGTTCCACACGCATTGTTTGTCATTGCCACCATTCCCCGATCCTCGACTATTATGCCTCTTAAATCGCCAGCAAGAAGATTGGCATCTCTCGTTGTCCAGCCGCATGTCCATAGAGGCCTCGATGCCTCTCCATCCATTCAATCTCAAATAATAATGCCTTGAACACTTTCATGACTTCAACGATTCCTCCGCATGCGGTGATGGCCATGCAACAGTCAAAATCATAATCACCGAACAATGGTGCCTCGATGGAAAACGGAGTCGGTCTGGTAGCGGCGCTGTCGTTTCTCGACTCTTTCATGGAGGTCGGGTACTTCCAAGGAAAAAGGAAAAGATTCTATAAAGGATTTATCACCGCCAACCGGGATTTGTTCGATGATGAGCTGAAGTTCTTTTGGAATCGACCGCCGCACAGGAGGAGCCTCGCGAGACTGGGTTCACCGGGTTTGTTGTGAAGTGACCCACTTTTTGCCGAGCCTCACTGCCTCAACAGCCTTCGTTGGTCTCAAATGATTTCTCCAATCGAGTAGATCGTCCTCGCCTTATCGTGAAGCTACATCGGGACGATGATGAGATTTCCATTGCGGCTCATCATCAAAATTAAAGGTTTGACGAGTAGTTTTGGGATCGACTTGCTCGTGCTTGGAACATCCGCACCGAGTCTTTGATCCACACCGGGATGACTCACTTTTCTTTCTTTCGCTTCCGATCCTGCAAAGGTTACATCAGATTATCCTCGGGAATCATGAAGCGCGCTTATCTCCTTTTTCGGGGTCGGGTCGATGATAGCAGAGGATGTTCTCTACTTCAGCTTTTCTTTACCCCGGAAGTCTCAACCTCCCGTGGCCTTCATTACCTCCTCGCAGCCTCAATCGCAATGAGGCTCTGACCTCCTTTCGACAAAGGTCACCGCCTTAGGGTCTTTCGTGGTGGCATCCATTGAGTCTCAACCCCATGGATTGCACTTTCATCGCCTGCAGTGTTAACTCCTGTGGTTGTTCCTTCCTCGGCCTCGATCGCATCGCAGCCGCTATTAGCCTTCGTAGTTAGCTGACACTCTCACCGAGACATGCCTCAATCGCCTGAGCTTCGCTGATGGCAACTTGCTGCTCGCTTTGGTGGTTGTACTTTCTCCACTTCGCCTCCTTGATTCATTGTGGAGTTATCTCGCAACATTCTCCGACCTTGCCGCAGCTGAGGAGTTTCCCCTCACCGGGCGCACCACCGAGCGACTTGGAATGGGGTCACTCGCCTCCAAACTCCCTACTGCTGCTATTGAATGTTCACCGTTGGGCAGGGGGGTAAGACACCTTCAATAGGGGTTGGCTCGACCGGGTCCCCACTATCCCGCCATTGCCACGCCCCTTATCGCTTTCTTCCGAGTGAGTCGGGAGGTGGTGGCAAAGAACAACAACAAGGCGATTTGTCAACCACTCCCATCGATCAATTTCACCGTGTTCGAGGACTCTCCTGGTCCCTCCATCAATCTTTGCTCGTGAAGGATTCTCGATTCGCAATGCTTGCCGATTTGCAACTCTTTCTTCCGCGGCAAAGAACATTCTCATGGATCCTCATAATCACGTGAGAAGACATAAAGGAGAGGATGTGTGTGTTCTGCGGGTGCCGAGATAGGGCAGATGCCGGCCTTCTCACGTGCCTCGCCTTCCTCTCGCCTCGTCTTTCCTTCTCTCTCTTGTCCTTGAATATCTCAGGATGTCTCGTGCGCTTGTCTTCATCCAAAGGGCTGGGATTACAAAGTGTTAGTCCAAGGAAATTTAATGGCTTCCTCTTCTTCTTCTATAAACTCGGCCGTTGGAATTATTCCTCGATTTACTCAATTTCCATTTCCTCCACTCACGCAGACGATTTTGATGTCCGGGTAAGGTGGAGATAGATCATCACATCACTATCGGCTCTACCAGCCTTCTTTTTCGTGTTTCACCATGTGGGCTACAAACAGAAACCAGTTGCTCACTGATCGCTTTCAAAGAGACTTGGTCGTTTATCAATTACATCCGAGACTCTACTTCTCCAAATAGCCTTCCAAGATTCTGCTCCACCGAGTGGCCGACTCACCTGTTTCTCAAGCTCGGAGTGCTTGATGATTCTTCTTTGTCTCCTAGTTTGTACCGTAGGGATTTATGGTTCGTAGACGGTTTCTCTCGAAGTCTCTTGGGCGGCGGGGCCGTGCCGGTGTCTTTTTTCTCGAGGAGCCGGCCGTCTTTGGCTTGTCGCTTCTCCTCTTTTTGACGATCGGAGAAGGTATTTGAGTGTCCTTTCGACCGCCGGCCGCCGGGGCAGAGACACACGGCCGCAGGGGCAGTGACTCAGGGGGGAGCAAGTTTGATTTTCTTTTGCCGCAGGGGCAAAGCAGCTTTTTCTTGCTGTGGCCGCAGGGCCTTTTCTTTCGGGTGGAGAGGAACATCTCAGATCTTCAGTGGTCACCGATTCCCCTCACTCGTGGTCGCCTCTCTTGGCGTAGTTTCTCTTCAGTGCGCCAGAGAGGTTTGCTCAACATCTCTCTTGTTAACATGGAATGCCTTCCCATGTCTAAGAGGGACTCCTTTCACCTCCATCACCGCCAATCACTAGGCCATATCCTAGGATCCTCCAAATGTGCCATCTTCCTTGAAGGATTTGTTCTCACGCTCGCGTAGTCCCGCTTGACAAACTCCCGCCTTTTATTTTCTTTTTCTCGCGATAATTGCAAATGCATTACAAATCAGCTTTGCTTTTGATGCTTGGTCAAAGTCGCCAAATTTGATGTCAATACATTTTGCAACTATGTCCAACAATCCTTGTGATAATCCTCTTTCAAAGCTTCTTGTTTGTCAGTACACTATTTTATCAAGAAAGTCGGCTTGGCTATTTCTTTTCCAAGCATCACCAAGTTTACATCAGCCTTCGCACTTCTCGGTGCTCCTTCAGTGGTAGTGAGCAGTGTTCACCAAATCCTCGCGAGATAGTCACCGCTTCCGTGAACAGATGACTTTATTCCTTCATCGTGAATCTCAAGATTCACGTAGAATTGTGCGACTTCCTCCACATAGGTCATCGGATATTCTAACGCCGAAACGGTTTCACCGGTCGCTTTCTAGTTTCTCAAGAATTTTCTTCACTAGGGTGTCGCTTTTAACCCTGCTTTCACCATGCCGCCGAAATCCACAAAGAGACCCTGTGTGGATTTGCTTCCTAACTTGGTAAAATCATAGGTTGGTGCCATTTTTCAGATTTTATCAAAGAAAAACTTAGAGATTGATTTGAAGATAGATAGGTTTCGAGAGAATTTTTGCCTTTGCTTTTAGAGAAGGAAAATGAACAGCTTTTGGTAGTGTGAGAGAGAAACGAACGGAAATGGTTTAAGTATGGTTTATGAAAGGACGTATGGTGGTTTTTGAAATGTGATAGAAATCAACGCTTAGATTTTGCACGCCTATTTAGCATTTAATGTCTCGTATTTAATGCGGCAAAGATTTATATCCAATCATAAGCTTGGTGTGCGCTTTTATGTCCGTACACATCATCATTATGCCGACGTATTCTTTAAAAACATTCCCGCTTAGTCAAAACGATCGCTTTTGTCACTTTGCTCATAAGTGACTCAAATTATCCTTTAGCCGATTTAACTCTTCTTCTCACAGCTTCTTCTTAGTGACTTCCTAATAAATGACTTGGTATAGTCAGCCGTCTTTCCGATACAACTAATTTACTTAGCTGATTTGTGAGTTCAGCTTTTTTTCCTTTTGTGTTCCATTTCTTTTCTTTTGATTCTTCCGAGTGTCAACTCACCAATTAACCCCAACTCATGTTTGAGTTCTTCAAATCTTGACTCACATAATGGTTTTGTGAAGATGTCACCAATTGTTTATCACTTGAGATATATTCCAAGATGATGTCCTTCTTTTCAACATGATCTCTTATGAAGTGATATCCGACATCGATATGCTTTGTTCTTGAGTGCAAAGACAGATTTTGAGTAATGGCACTTGCACTTGTGTTATCACACATGATTGGAATTTCTTTTTCCTCAACTTCATAGTATCTCACTTGCCTCATCCATAGACTTTGGGCACAACAACCGCCTCAGCAGCTATGTATTCTGCTTCACCAGAGGTGGCTATTGAATTTTGCTTCTTGCTAAACCAGAAATCAACCTGCTTTCCTAGCATTTGACATGTTCCTGAAGTGCTTTTCATTAACTCGCATCCAAAGATAGTCGAGTCCAATAGCCGATTAGCTTGAATCCACCTTCCTTTGATACCATAAGCCAACTTCGCTTCCTTTCAAGATCTCAATATTCTCTTAGATGTCATCATATGGCTATCTTTTGGAGCAGATTGAAATCTTGCACATACACCTACAAAGAAAGGTGATGTCCGCCCGCTTTTGCACGTGAGATAGAGCAATGATCCAATAAGTGCTCAGATCTTGTTTGATCTACAAAGTGCTTGCCATATGCATCCATGTCCATTTTGACCGATGTATTCATTGGTATTTTCACGTAAGACTTCTCCTCCATACCAAACTTCTTCATTAAATCTCCTCGTGTATTTTGTTTGACTTATGAAGGTTCCATCCTTCACCAAGCTTCACTTGGAGTCCAAGGAAGAATGTCACTTCTCCCATCATGCTCATTTCAAATTTACTTTGCATTTGGTTTGAAAATTTTTCACATGTACTTTTGTTTGTAGATCCAAAAATGATGTCATCCACATATATTTGAACAAGCAAGATACTTTTTTGTCTTGAATTCTCAAAAGTGTTCTATCTACTTTTCCTTTGTGAATCCATTTTCGCTAGAATTGTGACAAGGTATCATACCATGCTCGGTGCCTGCTTTCAATCCATATAGAGCTTTCTTGAGTTTGTATACTTTATCTCCAAAGTCTTCGATAAATACAAAGGAAATTTTCAACATGAGCTTCTTTCTTCAAGAAACATTCTTATAAATGCACTTTTTTACATCCATTGAAATTACAGAGCAAATGTTTCATCAAAATCTATTCCTTCTTCTTGCAATATCCTTCGCTACTAATCTTAATTTTTTGTTTCTTACCACGTAACCTTCCTCGCTCATCTTATTTCAACACCCATTTGGTGCCGATAACATTTTGATGTATGGGTCTTTGCACTAATTCCCATACTTTATTTCTTTCAAACCGATTCAGCTTTCTTCTTGCATAGCTTGAATCCAATGTGCGTCGCCCAATGCTTGTAACACATCTTTGGGCTCTATTTGCCGATGAAGCATGTGAACATAGCTTCTTGTTGAGTTCTCGATCTTGTTTTTACACCTTCTCTTATGTCTCCAATGACAAGTTCGTGAATGGTCTCTCACCATCTTACATCAAAGTTGGGAGTAAGTTAGCCGGATTCATTGTCTTGCACCGTGGTTGCCGTGGGTCGCCTTCTCGTGATCACTTAGCCGCAAATTTTCCAAATTGCTTTTGAGATTCAAATATCTCATCTTCTTCCGAGTTTATAGTTCCAAATTTTCCACTTCAAAGATAGGGACTCTTCTCGATGGTTGATGACTCAAATTATCACCGACTCTTCAATGTCTTCTCCATTTACATTTGCTCATCGAATACCACATGAATGGATTCTTCCGCAACCATAGTCCTTTTGTTGAGTACTCAGAGGCTTTGCTTTCACCGAGTATCCTAAGAGGATACCTTCATCACCTTTAGCATCAAAAGCTTTTAGATTGTCTTTTCCATTGTTGTGATGAAGCATTTACATCCAAATATTCTCAAATATGCAACATTTGGTTTTCTTCCACCCAAATCTCATAGAGTCTTTGTCACCGCCTGCTTATCATACATCTGCTTTTGGAGTGTAGCAAGTCGTGTTGATTGCTTCACCAAAATCTTTTTGGTAACCCCGCCACCTAACATGGTCCTTGCAGCGCTTTGAGTGTTCTGCTCCTTCTTTCGCAACTCCATTCTCACGGAGTCCTTGTCACGATAGTTCATGACCAATACCATTTTCAATACAATAATGAGTTATTATTCCATTGACAAACCAGCCCTTCTCGTCTGATCTTATTTTGATAATGGTTTGCTCTTCTCGCTTTTGAATCCTCTTCATCACCGTGGGTAGTTTTTGTAGAGTTTCTTTCTTTTTACACATGAAAATTGTCCATGTATATCTTCGAGTAGTCATCTACTACCACCAAGGTGTATTTCTTTCCACTTATGTTGGCTGGTTCCACCGGGCCAAATAGATCCATATGTAGCATGCAATATTCTTGTCAAGATGGGCATGTCTTTTCTTTGAATGATGACTTGATTTGTTTTCCTTCGACATGCGTCACATATACTTCCTTTTTGTATACCGAGTCCGAAGTCCTTCCACAAGATTACTTCTTGCAAGCTTGTTAATCGCTTTGAAATTTAGGTGACTCACCAGTGCCACAAACAACTTGATTCAAGGTTTTGCTAAGATGACAAACAGGGTGTTGCAATGACCAATCCACGACATACATATTCTTCTGTCGCTACATCCTTGCAAAGACAACTTCATTTGATTCAATATCCTTGATTTGGCATATACCCATGTTAAATCCAACGTTATAACCCTTGTCGATAGTTGATCGATGCTTAGCAAAGTTGAAGTTGAGTCCTTCAACATATGCAACATCCGTGATTTCTAATCCATTCCTCTTGATGGATCCAATGCCTCTTATTTTACCAGAGCTTCATTTCTCCAAATATGACTTTTGCTCCTTTTACTTCCTTGAATTTTGACAGATTTTTCTTGTTTCCTCGTTATGTCTCCGAATAAAGAACTATCCATGTACCAGGTTCCTCGCACTCACTGCTTCCTTGAACCCGCAATCAAGGAAATTAAGTTTTAGGTACCCATACTTGTCTGGGTCCCCGAGGGGTTAGAATTGTAAGATGATCCAACCAACTTATAGCCAAATGATTTGACTTCTAAGGGGTTGCCATCTATCGCCATAATCCATAATTAATCCCGCAAATTGCTTGGGGGATTCTAGTTCATACAAATTGCCTTTTTTTGTCCAGATGCCTGTGTGTATAATTTTTAGTAATCGCCTTCTTTGGGGTAATTGTGGTGTCTTTGAGTGTAGTGTCTAGGTGCATATGTGTGTCGATGAAAGCTCTTATACTTTTGGAATGGCCTTTGCCGAGTTCTAAGCCTTTGCCATTTGGGCTTATATTCCATAAGTCTATGCCGATAGTTTACATTATTCCAATCACTGCTTGGATATTTTCTACCATTCCCATCATATGTATTTCTTTTATGGATTTTCTCTGGGTTTTTGGTAGCTCGCTTTTCTTTGCAGAGTATTTTCTGCTTGGAGTTTGCCGAGGAACTCGGCCAATCTTTTCTCACTGCCCTTTCAAATAAGACTCAACCGGGTCAAGTTTTCCTTTTCTTTTATAACCAAGGCGCTTTGCTTGTTATGGTGCTTGAGTGAATGTGTGTGCAACATTTAGAGTTTTGGATTTTTCGACTCTTCATGGCTTGAAGATCCTTTTTCCAAAATTACTTTTGAGGTTTGACATAGCACGAGGAATTAAATCCTAAGCCCTGCCTTGTCTCCACATTCTCTTTGACTCATAATAAGATCATCCAATGATTTAGATGCCTTAGTGAATGAGGTAATAACATTTTTGAGGTCATTCTCCTTTTCTCTATAGCAGCAATTTCTCGCTTATTAATTTAGCATTCTCACTTTTTAAACTTTCATTCTCATCGCCTATTTGACTTAGAGTACTACTCCTTAGTCACCTTTGAGTTTTGACTTTCGAGTAGGTTGTTTTCCTCATTTAATAGTGTGTGAGGATTTAATGTGTTTCAAAATCTTTCATCATTTTGCCTAATGAATCATAAAGATCAGCTGGTGATGAAGTGTGTGTGTCACACCACTATCACTAGAGTCCGAGTTTGATGAGTTAGAGTGTACCTCATCTTCTTGGTCGCTGATCTTGTTCTTTTGCCATCAAGCGCATCAAGTGCTTCTTCTTCGTAGTCACTTGAGTAGTCACCACGCTTCTCTCAATCACCGCCTTCGACTTGGCCGTGTTTCAAAGCCAGCCTTCGCAGCCATCATTGCCTTTTTCTTTTTCTTTCTTTTTCTCTCAAGACCTTTCTTTCTTCTTCATTCCTCGTATTTGTTAACTACAGATATGAGCAACAATGGCATAATGACCTGGTTGTCTAAGGCCTAAAGATAGATATTCAAATTTTTGATCAGCCTTCTTTCCATTCTTGGATTGTCACCCTTTGATACTCAACTTTCTCGATGATCTGTTCTCTTTGTTGGCCTATCTTCCCTTGATTTGGAGGAGCCGAGTGTCTTCCGGAAGATTCGCCTTTTCTCTCTCTTGTAGTTCTTATTGAAGAACTTGTTGAATCTTTTAACCATCGTGGCTATTTTTTTGGATCAATGACTTCTTTGATCTCACCTTCTTCCCATCTTTTAACACCAGAGCAAATGCTTTGGGTACAACCTGCCTCTTCCTCGTCTTTTTCTTCTCACCAAACTCGTAGGCTTTGAGGTCCGAGAATAATTCATGGTTGGATGTCTTTGATAGGTCCATGGAATGTCTCAAAGGCCATGACCTTCATTTCCCATTCAAATGAAGACTTTTTAGATCTTCATACACATTTCTTCTCGTATATTCCTTTCCAAAGCTGCATAACTCGTTGGTGATTTCAGAATCGAGCATCCAGCTTGATCCAGTTTTTCTCCGAGATCATTTTGAAGTTCTCAAATTTCGACATACCACCGATAATTTGTTTTCTTTGATTTGCTTCCAGCCTTCACAAATCAATGTGAGCTTGTCCTGCATTTCTTTGGCCGCTTTTGCATGATTCGACTTTTTATTGAACATGGCTTTGTCCAAGGTTTTGTAAAGGATGTCCTTGGCTACATTGTCCAGGTTGTATCTTTTTCTCGTCATCATTTGTCCACTCAGCTTCTTGGTTTTTCAACCATGACTGGTCCGGGAGCAACATCCTCTTCTCCTTCACCGCAGCTTCTTCTTACAAATTTGTTCACCTTTAAGATTTGCAGGCCCATCTTCTATCACTATCCACATCTCATCATGTAATGTCGATAGATGAGCAAGCATACGAATTTTCCAATCATCAAATTCTTCAATTGTGAACATAGGGATGCGTGTCAAATTTGCTTCCATGATAATAACTTCTAATGATAGAAAGAGTTTTGAGAGTTTAAGTACTAAAGCACTTTGAAAAGTTTGGAGATCTAGTTCAAGAACTGCATGGAGGGTTGAATGAACCAACCGCCCGATACCACTTGTAGGTCCTAAGGGGTGTAAGTGTAAGGTTTAGAAGGGGGGTTGAATAAACCTTACCAAATTTTCGATTTAGTCCTTTAAATATACATAGTTGATACTACACACTGTCTCTGATGGACAACATTTAGTCAATCAAGAGTTAGTCTTCAAATGCACTAACCGACCAACGTTGATGGAATAACTCACCGTTGGCTTTAAATTAACTCAACTCGTGGTTTTGTTTTCAAATTAAGACTTAACACCCTTAAGTTTGATTAAGCAATGATTTAGTGCTTGATTTAGTACTTATAGATTATCAAGTGGATAGCAAATATGTCGCCAGAATTAAACAATTAAGATGCAGTAAATTAAAGTAATCAAATGTAAATGACACAATGAAATTTTTATAGAGGTTCAAGATGGGGTAATTCTTCTACTCCTCTCTTCTCCAACTCCCGATAATCCACTAGGTAATGATCAAGATACAAAGTGGTAATGTACCCGTATACAAGTCTTGATCACACAAAATTGACTTGATCCTTAGGGACTCACCTCCTGAGACGCTTGATCACTCACCGGCTTCGCGTACGACTCAACTTCTTCACAGGGCAAATGCTTTGCTACTACCACTTGCTCAAGCTCTTTTGATTTGATCACAAAGCCCTCCAAAGCTTAAGACTTGGTTCGACTTGAACCTTCCTACAATCCTTCGTGGAATGTAGACCACTTGTTTTTTAGTATGTTCCTCTTCAACTGATTGAGTTATCTTTCCTTCACAAAAAGTGTTGATTGATGTTCTTCGTAGTGCTTGAGAATTGAGAATGTTTCACTTCCAATAATTGCTTGAACGCTTTGTTCAGTCAGAATTGTGTCACACTTGTGTCTCTTCATTCTCAAATCAACTCTCAGCCTTTTATAGTGATCTTTCAAAAATTTGCCCGTGAAGAGATAGCTTATTTTTGAAAGTCACTTGCAATATCGCTTGTCTTGTTGCATAATTCTTGAATTGCCATTTCGTATGAATTGTTCTTTCACCTTTTCGTAGTTCGACACGGTAGTGCTTCCCATTAGTTCATTCCTTTTGTTTAAGTAAGATTTCTTGATTTCGATTGCTGGCAACGATCTTTTATAGCTTATCTCGACTGACCGCATTTTTTGCTTTCCTGTGACTTAGAGTCAACTTCCAATCATCGATGACTTCTTCCGTCACTTCAACTTGAGACTTGGCTTTTCTCGAGTTGACTTGACGATACTCCACTCACCGCATCTCAACTCGCTTCTTCAAAAGAGAGTTCCCGCCTACTCTTTCTTGCCATACTCACTGCCTCGCAATGAGTCTTCCTTCTAGTCTTCGCTTGTCTTCTTGCATGTTAGGCGTGAGGCCGACTTAACTCACTTGGCAAACTTATTTATTACAACGCATTTTACAACAAGAATTGGGGTGCCAACTTCCTATTCTAAGTTTTATATGGCATTCATCAAAATCTAAAAATAAATTTCCTAACACAATGTGTGTCATCCAATGCTTGTAACACATCTTTGGGCTCTATTTATGTAGATAAAGCATGTGAACATAGCTTCTTGTCGAGTTCGATCTTGTTTTGGCACCTTCTCTTATATCTCCAATGACAAGTTCTCGTGGATGGTCTCAGCCATCTTACATCAAAGTTGGAGTAAGTTGGTCTGGTTTCAATCGTCTAGCAAATGTGTTGCTTTGATCAGCTTCTCTCGTAGTCACTTAGCCGCAAATTTTCCAAATTGCTTTTGAGATTCAAATATCTCATCTTCTTCGAGTTTATAATTCCAAATTCAACTTCAAAGATAGGGACTCTTCTCAGATGGTTGATGATTCACCTTTATCACCGACTCTTCAATGTCTTCTCTATTTACATTTGCTCATCGAATACCACATGAATGGATTCTTCTCGCAACCATAGTCCTTTTGTTGAGTACTCAGAAGGCTTTGCTTTCACCGAGTATCCTAAGAAGATACCTTCATCGCCTTTAGCATCGGCCTTTAGATTGTCTTTTGCCATTGTTGTGATGAAGCATTTATATCCGAATATTCTAAAATATGCAACATTTGGTTTTCTTTCCACCAAATCTCATAGGAGTCTTTGTCACCGCCTGCTTATCATACATCTGCTTTTGAGTGTAGCATGTCGTGTTGATGGCTTCACCAAAATCTTTTGGTAGCCCCGTCTGTGTAACATGGTCCTTGCCGCTTCTTTGAGAGTTCTATTCCTTCTTTCGCAACTCCATTCTCACAGAGTCCTTGTTGCATAGTTCATGACCAATACCATTTTCAATACAATAATCGAAGTTATTATTCCATTGACAAACTCAGCTTCCTCTGTCCGATCTTATTTTGATAATGGTTTGCTCTTCTCATTTTGAATCCTCTTCATCACCGTGGGTAGTTTCAGAGAGTTTCTTTCTTCTTACACATGAATATTGTCCATGTATATCTTCGAGTAGTCATCTACTACTACCAAGGTGTATTTCTTTCCACTTATGCTTGCCGGTTCCATCACCAAATAGATCCATATGTAAAGCGTATGCAATATTCTTGTTGAAGATGGGCATGTCTTTTTCTTTGAATGATGATTTGATTGGTTTTCCTTCGACACGCGCCACATATACTCTCCTTTCTATATAATCGAAATCGAAGTCCTTCCACAAGACTACTCGCAAGCTTGTTAATCGCTTTGAAATTCAGGTAACTCAAAGATTTTGTGCCACACCAACTTGATTCAAATTGCATTTTTGCTAAGTAGACAAAAAAGGGTGTAGCTGTTGACCAATCTACTACATACATGTTCTTTTGTATGTATCCTTGCAATACAACTTCATTCGATTCAAATCCGATTTGGCATATACCCATGTTAAATCCAACATTATAGCCCTTGTCACAGTAGTTGACGATGCTTAGCAAGTTAAAGTTGAGTCCTTCAACATATGCAACATCCGTGATTTCTAATCCATTCTCTCGATGGATCCAATACCTTTATTTCACCTCGAGCTTCATTTCCTCCAAATATGACTTTTGCTTCCTTTAACTTCCTTGAATTTTGACAGATTTTTTCTTATTTCCCCGTCATATGTCCGAACAACCACTATCCATATACCAAATTGTTCCGCACTCACTTGCTCCTTGAACCCGCAATCAAGGAAATTAGTTTTAGGTACCCATACTTGTCTCGGGTCCTGAGGGGTTAGATTTGTAAGATGATCCAACCAACTTATAGCCAAAATGATTTGACTCTAAGGGGTTGCCATCTATCGCTGCCATAATCATAATTAATCTTGCAAATTGCTTGGGGATTCTAGTTCATACAACAGCCTCTTTTGTCTCAGATGCCCGATATGTTTTGGGCAATCGCCTTCTTTGGGTAATTGTGGTGTCTTTGAGTGTAGTGCCTAGGTGCATATGTGTGCCGATGAAAGCTCTTATACTTTTGGAATGGCCTTTGCCGAAGTTCTGGCCTTCCATTTGGGGCTTATATTCCATAAGTCTATGCCGATAGTTCACATCATTCCAATCACTGCTTGGATATTTTCTACCATTCCCATCATATGTATTTCTTTTATAGATTTTCCGGGGTTTTTGGTAGCTCGCTTTTCTTTACGTGTAGTATTTTCTTCGCTTGAGTTTGGTCGAGGAACTCGGCCGAATCTTTTCTCACCGCCCTTTCAAATAAGACTCACCGTCAAGCTTTCCTTTTCTTTTATAACCAAGGCCAGCTTTGCTTGTTATGGTGCTTTTGAGTGAATGTGTGTGCAACATTTAGAGTTTTGGATTTTTCGACTCTTCATGGCTTGAAGATCCTTTTTCCAAAATTACTTTTGAGGTCGACATAGCACATGAGGAATTAAATCCTAAGCCTGTTTTGTCTCCACATTCTCTTTTGACTCATAATAAGATCATCCAATGATTTAGATGCCTTAGTGAATGAGGTAATAACATTTTGAGGTCATTCTCCTCTTCTCTATAGCAGCACTGCCATTAATTTAGCATTCTCAAATTTTTAAACTTTCATTCTCATTAGCTATTCGATTTAGAGTACTCAAATTCTTAGTCACTTTTGAGTTTTGACTTTGGGAAAAGTCAAGCTTTTCCTCATTTAATAGTGTGTGAGGATTTAATGTGTTCAAAATCTTTCATCATTTTGCCTAATGAATCATAAAGACAAGGGGATGAAGTGTGTGTGTCACAAACTACTATCACTAGAGTCCAGTTTGATGAGTTGAGTGTACCTCATCTTCTTGGTCGTTGATCTTGTTCCTGGCCATCAAACAAATCGGGCTTCTTCTTCAGAGTCACTTCGAGTAGTCACCTTCACCGCTTCAATCACCAAGGCTTTTGACTTTGATTTTCTCGCACCTAACATTGCTTTTTTCTTTTTTTGCTTTCTTTCTCAAGACCTTTCTTTCTTCTTCATTCCCCGTATTTGTTGACTACATGATATGGGCAAAATAATGACATAGTGACTGCTTGCCTACAGCCCAAAGATAGATATTCAACCTTTTGATCGCCTCTTTCATTCTTCGATTGTCACTTTGATATTCAGCTTTTTGATGATCTGCTTCTTGGTTGGCCTATCTTCCCTTGATTTGGAGTGAGCCGAGTGTCTTCTCGAGGATTCGCCGCTTTCTCTTGTAGTTCTTATCAAGAACTTGTTGAACCTTTTACTAGTAGGGCTATTTCTTCCGGGTCGATGACTTCTTCGACTTCAGCTCTCTCTTCCCATCTTTAACAATTAGAGCAAAATGCTGGGTACAACTGCCTCTTCCTCGATCTTTTTCTTCTCACCAAACTCGTAGCTTTGAGGTCCGAGAATAGTTCATGGTCGGATGTCTTTGATAGGTCCATGGAATGTCTTAGTGCTACGACTTTCATTTCCCATTCAGCTTGAAGACTTTTTAGATCTTCATACACATTTCTTCGTGTATATTCCTTTCCAAGTGCAGTATAGCTCGTTGGTGATTTCGTGAATCGAAAGGCCCAGCTGATCCAGTTTTCGAGATCATTTTGAAGTTCTCAAATTTCTCGACACCACCGATAATTTGTTTTCTTTGATTTGCTTTCCGAGCCTTCACAAATCAATGTTAGCTTGTCCAGCATTTCTTTAGCCGTTTTGCATGATTTGACTTTATTGAACATGGCTTTGTCCAAGGTTTTGTAAAGATGTCCTCGATACATCGTCCAGCCCGTGTCAGATCTTTTTCTCGCCATCATTTGTCCATTCAGCTTCGTTTTTCAACCATGGGCCGGGTCCGGGAGCAACATCCTCTCACCTTCACCGCAGCCTCTTCTTACACCGTGTGTTCACCTTTAAGATTTGCAAGCGGGCCCATCCTCTATCACTATCCACATCTCATCATGTAATGCCGATAGATGAGCCTCGCATACGAATTTTCCAATCATCAAATTCTTCAATAGTGAACATAGGGATGCGTGTCAAATTTGCTTCCATGATAATAAATTTTAATGATAAAAAGAGTTTTGAAAGTTTAAGTACTAAAGCGACTTTGAAAAGTTTGAGATCTAGTTCAAGAACTTGCCATGAAGGCTCAATGAACCAACCGCTCCGATACCACTTGTAGGTCCTAAGGGTGTAAGTGTAAGGTTTAGAAGGGGGTTGAATAAACCTTACCAAATTTTTGATTTAGTCCTTTTAAAAATTCGAGTTGATACTACACCGTGTCCTCGTGGACACCAATTTAGTTAATCAAGAGTTAGTCTTCTCAACACTCAATCGAGCCGTTGATGGAATAACTCACTGTTAAGTCTAAATTAACTCAACCGTGGTTTGTTTTCAGCGAAGACTTAACACCCTTAAGTTTGCTAAGTAGAGATTTAGAGCTTGATTTAGTACTTAGAGGTTATCTAACGGATAGCAAATATGTCGCCAGAATTAAAAACAAATATGATGCAAGAATTAAAGTGCTGAAATGTAAATGACACAA
The DNA here is from genome assembly GCA_016081115.2 of Rehmannia glutinosa. Classification (NCBI taxonomy): domain Eukaryota; kingdom Viridiplantae; phylum Streptophyta; class Magnoliopsida; order Lamiales; family Orobanchaceae; genus Rehmannia; species Rehmannia glutinosa. Next base: position 83,581,694 of record CM071924.1, on the reverse strand, counting down.
TAAGATTTTTATAGAGGTTCAAGATGGGGTAATTCTTCTACTCCTCTCTTCTCCAACTCCCGGAGGAATCCACTAGGTATTGATCAAGATACAAAGCTGGTAATACCATACATGTTTTGATCACACAACACTTGATCCTTTGGGACTCGCCCGAGACGCCTTGATCACTCACCAAGCTTCTCGATGACTCACCTTTCTTCACAGGGCACCGCTTTGCTACTACAGCCCACTTGCTCAAGCTCTTGGATTTGATCACGAAGCCTTCCAAAAGCTCAAGACTCGTTCGACCTCAACCTTCCTACAATCCTTCGGGAATGTGCACTCCTTGATTCTTCAAGAATTTCCTCTTCAACTCGATTGAAGTTATCTTTCCTTCACAAAAGTGTTGGATTGATGTTCTTCGTAGTGTAGGCTTGAGGATTGAGCTTTAATGACTTGAGAATATTTCGTGTTACGCTTCTAATAATTGCTTGAATGTTTGTGGTTCTCGTCACCTTCTCTCGCAGTCATTCCTCACCCTTTATACTACTTGTGGTCGTTGGCTTGTCTTGTTGCGCTTGGAATTGCCATTTCCTCGTATGAATTGTTCTTCACCTTTTCGTAGTTCTGACACGTGTAGTGCTTCCCATCGGGTTTATTCCTTTGCACGCTTCTCGACTCGAGCACTTCGAGAAAGGTAGTACGGAGATATTACTTGTTTAAGTAATTTTTTGTTTTCTCGGCAACGGATCTTTTTCAGCTTATCTCGACTGACCGCATTTCCTTTGCTTTCCCTGGTGACTTAGAGTCGCCTTCCAATCATCGATGACTCTTCCCGTCACCTCAACTTGAGACTTGGCTTTTCTTGAGTTGACTTGACCGTACTCCACTCACCGCATCTCAACCGCTCCTTCAAGAGAGTTCTCGCTTCTCTTCTTTGCCATACTCAAATTGCCTTGCAAATGAGTCTTCCTTCTAGTCTCCATTGTCTTCTTGCATGTTTGGGGCATAGTCGACTTAACTCACCTTGACCAAATATTTATTACAATGCAGCTTTACAACAAAATTGGGGTGCCAACTTCCTATTCTAAGTTTTACATGGCATCCATCAAAATCTAAACAATAAATTTCCCAACAAAGGACTTGAATTTGAAGCCGAGATGAAGTATTTCTTTCTCCACGTAAAGGATTGATCAATCCAAGAAAGGAGGCAAGTTAAACCCTTGTGATATGTTGGACCTTATAAATTTTGCAAAGGATCGAAGTTAGCCTATCGACTCGAAAGTTACTAGCACAAAGATAGAAATGCACGATGTATTCCACGACGAGGTTAAAGAAGTTCACCCAAGATACTCCTCCTATGATGGAAATTTTATCCTACATCGAAAACCAACTGATCATTGACCAAATGTGACACGTTAGCTGCGAATAGAGAGATTTCGATGTTTAAAGTGGTATGGGGTAACCACAACCGAGACGAAGACGCAACGGGGAGATGGAAGAATACATGAGGAATCAATATCCGTAGTTGTTCTCAAGAGAACTTGGGACCAAATTCTTTTAAGGAGGGGTGAATGTGAGGCTCCCGAATTTTAACAACGTGAGATACGATGTTATGTAGTGATTATTTATTCGGCTATGTATCACAAACCTATTATTAATGAAACGCGACTCTACTTTTATTTATTTCTTCCAACGTCAATTACGCATTTCGCATTTTTGGAGCTTAGCAATTTTATATTCTCCTCTAGTAAGAATGCTTGATCGAATGACTACGACTTTAGAAATATTAGACCCTCGAAAATTTAAGAGTACATTTCGATCCTTATCCGAATATTTCATCTTATTTTCTAATTTATTTTTGGAGTACACATTTCTTATTTCACATCTTTATTTTAAGTTTCTAAATATTTAATTATGGATATTTATACATTTTATTTTTCCTCAATTTTATAAAGAAAAGAAACCAAATATTTTTTTCCCCTAATTTTCGAATTTATCACCTAAAATGGGAAAATAACTCATTTTTCTTTCATTACTATTTTATTTTATATTTTTTTGTATATCCCAACTAGATTATTATGGGACAAAAAAAATAATAAATAAAATTTTGATAATTTTATTTCTATTTTATTTTATGTCTTGCAAGCCTACAATTAAAAATTTTCTCTACAAATCCCACTACCCCATTAGTCAACTCAACAAATTTTAAATTTCTCCCTAAAACCTAGCTTTTGGCCAATTGTCCCTTAGAAAGTAACCTAGCTATTAATTTATGTCCTAACTTCCCAAATTATTATTCTAACTCATCATTTAACCAAAAAAAAAAAAAAAAAAACACAAATCTTCTCTCCAACTTCTCTCCAAAAATCCTCCAACATTTTCTCTAATCATAAGTTCATCTTCTTCTTCAAATCTTCAAACAATATTCATATCTTCAAACACACCTTCTTCATATCTTCAAACATTTCTTCATATCTTCAAACACTTCTTCATATCTTCAAACACACTTTCTTCATATCTTCAAGAATACTTTCTTCATATCTTCAAACACTTTCTTCTTTCTTCAAACACTTAACAAAAACACAAGAACTCTTCTTACTTCTTTATTTTCGAAACTATCACTACTACAAGGTAAGGAATTTTCTTCTTCAATCCATTTTGATATTCCTAGCTCATCTTCTTCACTTCTTAACCTAAGTTTGATTTTTGGTTTGAGGTACACTTATAAGATAACTTGAAGATAATAGATACTTGGAACCATCTTGACTATACCTCAAGAAATTGTGAAGGAATTTGACTAAAGGTAAGAAATGGGATTTTTAGTACATTTTTTCTTCTTTCTATTTTCCAAAATTTTGATACTCCATTTTCATTTTTTGGAGTTTTAGGGGCTGACCTTGAGAGTTGGTTTAAGAGTGAGCAAGGAGACCTATTTTGAGACCTCTACTAGCCTCATTTCATCTACTACACAAGGTGTGTAGTTTTACCAATTTTCTTCACCCCTTTCTTCTTTTTTTCCTTAAATTTTAACCTCATTTTTCTAACTCCTATATTTTTTTGATACTCCTTGACTTAGGGGTGACCTAAGTCACTCCTTCATCAAGAGTGATTTATTCCATTTTTCACCAACAAATCAATCTTTAAGGGTGGGTGGAAAAATTCTTTCAACTTCTAGGTGTTTTAATTAAAATGCATGTAGTATTTTGTTATTGAGCACTTGAGATATATATATTATGTATTTCATGCTATTTTCTTGTATCAAGTTGAAAATTTCTCATGTGTTGCTCAACAATGCGATTTATCGAAATTAGGCATACATGTACACTTTATTGTTATATTTGATGAATTCTTGTATGAGATGGTCATGTATGTGTATGACTCTTGAAATCTATGTTTTTAATGACTTATAACCTGGAAAAGTCGAGCATAATTGATTAAATTTAATTTTTTGGACTTAAAATGCAAAAATAGAAAGTTGGTGGACTTAATTGCAAGAAAATAAAACTTAAGAGACCCTCTGTAATTTTCGAGTTTTGGGACTGTACTCAGGTTCAAAAATGATGTTTGGACATTTTAATAAAGTTTTAAGAGTTTTTAGATAAATAAAATCAACCTTTAAAAGCCCAAGGACTAGATTGTAAAATTTTAGAAGTTTAAGGGCTATTTTGCAATTTTCGAAACTGTACCAGGCCCTATTTTTAAATTTTGAAATTTTAACTCTTACGGGACTGGAAATAACATATTTTAAGTGTATTCCAAAAATCCAAGTGTTTAGAGCTTGGAAAGTAATTTTATAAAACTTGAGGGACCAAATTGTAAAAGATTAAAATTGAGGACCAAAATGAAATTTCCAGGACTTATGCAGTCCATGCACCTGGAAATACTAATTTAACTATAACATAATGATATTTTGGACCCAAGGTTCAAATTTCATAACAATCGACTCTAAAAGCCTTAAAGGCAATTATTTTGAAATAGAACAAAATGAGATTTTCAAACGCAGGGGCATATACTTATTTTTTAACCGAAGGACTTTTAATGTAATTCCACTGATCTTAGGGACATTTTCCAATTGGAATTACATTAAAAGTCCTTCCGGTTTGTGTGTTCCAATTATTTTAAACTTAGGGACCGAAATGACAATTTTAACAAATTTGGGTCTAATGTGCGAATTTTATAAAAACTCGACCTCAAAACTTTAAAATCTGAATCTCTGAACAATTTAGAGAATTTATAAACTGACCTCATAATGTTTCAAGGTCGGGACATTTATTTATTCAATTTTTAACCACAAAAGAATTGGTTTTTACAAAACGTGGCTAATTGTAAATTTTCTTTTACAAGATTCCAACTCAATTATTTTTTATTTTAAAAACAGCCCTGACCCTCTGACTTTAATTATTGATTAAAATATTTTATTTTCTCAAAAATCCCGACTTATCGGATCGCCTTGACCGATTAATACGCGATCGTGGGGGCGACTTTCTCGCCTTGCGATTTCGAATCTATAACGGACTTATGTTCCACCTAATCTACAAATCCATACGCAACCTTTACTCGCTTGCATAGATTGGCGTTATATTCAAGACGCAATCCTACCTGCCTTGCTTGAATCATAGTGCTTGTGTGACCACGAACTATTTCTTAAACGGATAAGATATAACTTTATAAATATTTATCACGACACTTGTGGACTATGTGTGAAAACATGCATCATACCTCACGATTTTCATGCAACCGCTTTTCATTAACTATATTCATCGCCACACTCTCACACGATCACCCCATCCACCGAGATTTCGCCTCGCCCTCCCCGCTTTCTAACCTTTTGATGAGGAGACGCTGAAGACGCCGAACCTACCACGGATCAACCTGCCCGTTCGCCCGTCGTACTTAGTTCCTATAGTCACACGCCGCCGAGCGACATTTTTTTGCTTTTATTATTGTTGAACTCCTTCGCTCGCTTTTAGTTTGGACCGTAAGTTTAAATTGATATTTTCACGGATCAGATTCGGATATTGTCGGACCGAGATGTAATTTGTACTTGTGTGTATGTTATTCCGCCGCATTGACTTATTTCACTTGGAGTTTTGTATCCTTGGTTTAGATCATGAATTATTTCTATTTAAGTGATTGATCGCCGTCATATATGCGCTTGGGGCGTGACACCCTTAGTTTTTTTTGCAAAGATTACTATTTCTTTTAAGAGTATCATTTTTCAAGGCGTACAAATTAATGATATTTTCCTCGAAAGATGGTTTTTTGCTGAAAGTTGAAACAATGTCTCTGTGCATGTTGCAACTTGGTTCAATAGTGAGTTGTGGGTGATAATTCGAGTCGTGTTTGGGTTCACGGGTCATGTTGAGACACTATAATCTCACAAATTCGCTAACCTAAACACGCACTGCTGAATTATTCGGTCAAATGTATCAACACGAACACAACCTCGCTTAATATACGGGTAATCCGAATACAACCCGAAATAACCCGATATGATATGTATATCTTTCAACCTTGAATAAAACCATCTATTTATCTATATCTATATTTTCAATCCTAAACATGCGAATGCTTCAAAACTCAATTGCTTAAAATACCCTTACTTCTAAAAGTCATCTCTCGCTGGGTCGCGAAAAGGCACCTTCTCGAGGAAATCCATCCTCGACAACGATAAACATGAAAAGATAATCTCCAAATCATATCGCTCTTAAATAAATCTGATTAGAAAAATAAAAAAACTTTTAAACGTGATTTGATGATATTGGAAAACGCAAAAATAAATATCCAACGACGGGGACACAATAATAAAACTCGAGCAACATGATTCAAGTGTAGATTGTTGTTTGGGTGGTACCGCTTACAAGAAAATTGCTAAGTTTTGAAAAAATCGACAAAGTTAGTAAGTCGAGGCAAAGATTGATACCGCCTCCGCAAGGTGAAATTACCCCGCTTACAAGTGCTTAAGGTTCGCAATCGCCCCTAAGATATGATGTCATTTTTCGTGTTCGATGAAGAAGACTTGCAAAACCGAACCAATAGCTTAACTAAAGTGTTTAAGGCTTTCAAGCTTTTGGAAAGAAAATATAACAATATGTCAAGAAAAAATGCTCGATTTTAGCTTCTTCATTTCATCTATTTTTCATCACCGCAGGCTTTCTATTTATAGGCTTCAAGGTGCCTCATGGATATGATATGTCTTTTTTGGTTCGAAAAGACATGTCTATAGCCAAAAATGCACTCCGATAACTCGAACATGTGCTCAAATAGCAAAGTGTGCGATCGCACACTTGTGCGCACGCGATAGTAAAAAGTTACTATCTTTGGTGCACGCTGCGCATCGCTTAGCGCCCGTCTCGTGCGCGATCGTGCACTATACCGTGCGCCGCCCACCTAGCTCAATTGCAAAAAAAAATAATTAATTTTAAAGGGTTTACATAAATTTTGTCCAAAACTCGTAGGTGGCCTTGAAGCCTGCCTGCACCTGTGCCACGACCTGACTGGCCAGCCAAACCGAGCTGGTCGGTGGGCGGGCTGGCAGGCAGCCGCCCGTATGTTTTGAACCAAACTTACAAGCATGTAGGTCCTCACCTCTTAAAAAACTCCGTGGCCCAAGGGCCCAAACCCATTAGTCCAACTTAAGGTTATATAAATAGAGCAATTTTTGCTTTGTTCCTATGTGGAATGGAGCTTACTTCCCCCACATTTTCCGATTTCCATATCAATTTCTAATTGTAAGTGGCTAACTTAGGCATTAATTTCTCATTCACCCGGAATTGGTTTTGAGAAATTCAAAATGTCAATCTCATCTACTCATTTAGAAGAATTTTATCATATAATTTAATTCTATTTTCCACCAATGGAAACCACTTAAATATTTGGTAAAAAAGAGTCAATACCCATTTCTTACAAAACTAAATTCCAACAATCCCCAACATGAATGAAATTAATACATGCATGTATACAAATTCGCTTGAAAGTCTCTTTGCCGAATCATATCGCATCGATAGGTAGATTGTGGTATTGAACATTCTTTAGTAAAATACTATCGATTCACGAGCCGCCAAAGACGCCGATGTCTTGAACTATCAATGCTTGTGTAAACTAAGATAAACAAGATTTACACAATAATAATTCTAACACTTGTTGTTCTCGACGTTGTGTCCATTTCGCCCTAGACCATATCTTAGATTCATGTTGTTTCTTTGAAGCGACCATTACTTCTCATTTATATAGTGATTCCTATTGAAGAGTATCTTGCCATATATACTCCACTTTTCTAAGATATGAATCATTTAAAGTCTTAAATTTAATCTCATCATATTCAAAGCAGTTTCTATTTCACTTGGAGGTTACGAGCCGAACTAACACATTTTCCAAGTTGTCCAAATTAATATTCATAACTTAGTTGTCTCATTGAACTAAGGTCATGAGATCTCCAATTCACAAGGTCAAGTTAGCGCTATAAACATTCTTTATTTTGTGGATTTTAAGCCCATTCCCTTAACAATTTATACAATTGATCTCGATTTATTCCATTTGTGTGCGGATATGCTAGGTTTTCCTTTGACTTCACGTTGTCAACCGAAATAACCATATGTCTAGACTTACCATTATACATACTACTTTTGTGTCATTCCAATTGCTGATTGACTATCACAATGTATTAAAACAGCTGACACTAGTTTATTCCAACAAGGAATATCTTCTAAGAAATTTCTAAGCCATTCTCGCTTTTCTCCACTTATCTAAAGCAATGAACTCGAATTTCATAGTGGATCGAGCTATACACTTTTTGCTTAGAAGACTTCCATGACACCGCTCCTCCACCTATTGTGAAAACATATCTACTTGTTGATTTGGAGTCTTTATGTCTCGATATCCATGACATCACGCTTCTTCTAATACTCGATGGATATCTCGATAAAGTACTACATAGTTCATGGTATACTTTAAGTATCTAAGTACCATTGTCATGCTTTCGTGATATCCAATTGTATCACATATGTCACCATTTGATTGGTGCAAATTTAATTTGTATATACATAAAATCATGTAACTCTTAATACTTAATCTCTAACACTTATTAAGGTCAAATAAATTGATAAAATAAACTTTTCATAACCAATAATAATTCATTATCCTTAAAATTACAGATAAACTATTTCTAGTTAAATATTAAATCATATACAAATATCTAATCCCATAATCATAATTAATAAGGGAATACTCAAACTTAACTCGACCAATCCTCACTAGTTGCTCCTCTAATTATCACTAACAATATATAAGGGTAAATCTCACTTAATCCTCCTATACTCTTATTGAATCTCACTTTACCCCCTCGTACTTTCAATTGTATCACTTTACCCCCTTGTACTCCCAATTTGTATCACTTTACCCTCTTATACAATTAATATATTATTTTATCCTCATATTTCTTTATTAAATAACCCAAATGTCCCTACTATTATTTTTAAATTAATTAATGGCATTCAATTCATTTGTTTATTTTTTGGGAAAGTTTATTTACTATAAAATAAATTTAATATAGTTCCTATTAAATAACTATATTCTAGATTATTTTATGTTAACTAACATATTCATTTTTGTTTTCATGATAAATCTAAAAAATATATATTATATTTTAAATATTTTGTAATATAAATAAACTATTTGTATTAAGTTTTTTATCATTAATAAATTATTATAATATAATTTAAAAAATATAGATAGTCAGAAGACATATTTAATAGAAATTATGTTAAATTTAAGAATATTCATTTTAGTATTAAGAAATTAACCACTAAAAATGACTGTTTTTTCTATTTAACATAGTTCTCATTTCAAATTAACTTTCACAATTTAATTAGTTATAAATTAATTAATATTAAATTTATTTAAAATATTTACATTTTATTATTTGTTGCTAATTATTTAACTTTATATATATTATCTTGTATTAAATTACTATATAACATGATATTTTCTATTAGCTAATGCATTTTTACTTTAAATTTCTTACTCATCACAAACTTATAATTATATAATATATATTAAATATATTTTTATTAAAGATGTAAAATATTATTAGTAATTTTTAATTATTTTGAAAAAAATAAGTGTAAGTTTATTAATATTAAATATTTTTAAAATAATTTGTATTTTACTAAAACTAATAGATGATGATAAAATGGTCATTTCATAAAGGCATATGAATATAAAATATTGTTATAAATATATAAGGGATAAAGTTGATACAAATTGAAAGTACAAGGGGGTCAAATGATACAATTGAAAGTACAAAGAGGTAAAATGAGATTCAATGAGAGTTTAGGGGGTAAAGTGAGATTTACCCAATATATAATTTATCGTGATTACTCAAAGCAGAAGTAAATCCTTGTCCGATTAATCTTAATCAAGTCCTTAAGTAATTATTAAGATAAATAATTAAGCACAATTACTACTCATAAATTATTCCAATTTATAATTAAAACTATAATAATTAATCTCAATTAAACTTATATGTGCTATACTTGATTGTTAATAAAAATATTATTTTTAATCATTAATCAAGGTCTTGTAGATGATACACCGTGTAGATCTAGCATATGTTGTCCCACTTCTTATAAATTAGTACACTTGTCATTAACCCATGTAAAAATGAGACACTTGTTATGCATTATGCACTAAAATGTATTACACTTGGTGAGTAGCGGATAATACTCATTAATCAACTTAAACACATTAATCCTCATAAGTAAACTAGTCATTAATTTAATCAACATTAGAAGCGGGCGAGCTAGGGGTGCTACCTCTACCTCAAGACACCCAAAATTTTTTTTTGTCACATTTTTTATGTGGAAAAAATAAAAAAAAATAATTTATATGTGTTTTTTAAGGAAAAATAATCGAGCTAGGGGGAAATGAGGAAAAAATATTTTGGGCTTGGGGTAACTAATGAGTCGGCTACGCCCCCAACATTAGGTACAATATCTCCTAACATTATTCCCAAATTAAGGACTCGACCATCCATTACTTATTAGAGGTATGGAGTTCATTGTAACGCCACAAACCAATTTAGAGTTCAAATTATCTACCGAGTATCGAGTAACTCTTGTGTGTATGTGCGTGCATAAGATGGCAAAAATGACGGATAGACGCAGTACCCACCCGCCAAACCCTAATAGACGGGTACGGGTAAATTTATTCTAAGCTTTAGATGGGTATATGATGTAAATTAATACCCATTTATAAATGGGTAGGGTACTAAATTCCTAGGGTACCTCTCCCAACCCACTTATATAATCTCCGTATGGGTACTTTCTGGTATCCATCGATATCCACCATATAAGCAACCATTTAAATATTTACATTTAAGGAAAAAATATTTTTAAAATAATTAAGGAAAATATTTTTAGCTTAAATAGAGAAGTCCAACATAGATTTTCATTTTGGGCAAAAAAATATATGGAATTGTTACTTTTTTTATTTTGTCAAGCTTGATAGAACTCGATGTATGATATAATTATATGGATTAAATGATGTATTAGTTGATCGAATAAATTTATGTTTTTAATTTAATTGATGAATAGTCTTATATAATAATTTATTCTCATAGAGAGTACCTATTTAAATAGCCATTTAAATATTTATATTTCTTTATAAAATAAATGGGTTCTAGGCGGGTATGGGTAGTATGCGTATTAGCAAAATGAGTTTGGGATGTGTACGGTAATATATGTTGTTTTTTAATAGTGTTTGAGATTGGTATACGAGCAATAATAATATTATAGGTTCGGTATGTATACCTTAAATGGGTGGGTACCTACCCATTGTCATCCTTATGTGTGCTTAACCCATCCATTACTCTATTTGAGAGATGGCAACGAGCCTGGTAGTATTTAAGAACTCAACTCCGCCCCTCCAGAAATGTGACGGATGGGCAAGTGGGTTTTTCCGACTCAATTTAAATAAATTTAAATAGAAAAAAGAATAAATATATATTTATATAAAATATTCTTAACAAAAATTATTATTTTTAATTTAAAAATGCCGATATAATATTAAATGATAAAAATTATATTACAATATATATTATATATATTAAATATAGTAAAAAAAATAAAGGGTGGTGGTCAGCCTTGGGCTGTATAATACAATGATACCGCCCACCACAGGTGACGGGGCAAGGCAACCCAAATGGGACGAAGCAGGACAAAATTGTCATCGCTACGTGGAACCATATATGAACTTAAAATATTTGTGGAAGTGCAAATGGAGTGATAGCTATCTAAGGAAAATCCCAAATATTTTTTTTATACGTCATATATACAACATGAATAAATGAGGAGATTAAATATTTAACATAATTAGGACATCCAAAATACAAGTCATCATAGTATGATTAACTTCAGAATACAAGTCAAAAATAAATAAATTTACAATTTTGAGTAAAAAGGAATAATTTGTAAAAATTAAAAAAAATTATGTTAAAATTGTAGTTATAACTAAAAGTATAATTAAATTATGTAATAAATATCTTAATCTTCAAAAAATCATGTTATTTATCATAAGATTAAATTTTTTAAATATCTATAAATTTGAACTTTCAAATATTAAATAAAATATGATTTTGACATATATATATATATATATATATATATATTTTATATATTTTAGTAAATTAAGAAATGAAAACAACATAATATCTTGAATTCAACCACACCCATTTTTACCCATCCAAATATCGACGGCCTCAACTATCGTTGTCAATTATACTTTTAGTTATAACTATAAATGTTACTATTATTTATTTAATTTTATAAATCATTCATTTTTATTTAAATTGTAAATTAATTTTGTTTTAGTTAAATCAAATATATTTTTCTATATATATATATTATTTATAGTTGAAGTATTTTAACTTTGAATTCTTATAAATTGAAATTATGTTTATTAGAGTGTTAATTTGTCATGTTCGTTCACAGATCATGTCGAGACATAAAATCATGTTATTCATGTCAAATTTCTCAACCCTAACCTAACCTATTTAATTATTCATGTCCGATTTCTTAACCCGAGAATTCATGTTATATGAGTGGCGTGACTTAATTTTAATCTAAAATTATATTTACTTACATTTGACAATTATTTAAATTCAATCATTATATTGAAAAATATGTTATGTAAACTATCGTATCAAAATGTTTAATCGTATTAACTCAAGTAAACCTTAACCCTACTTGTGTATTATTCGTGTTATAATGGTCCAACCCGATTCTCACCTTTAACCTGGCAGTAGTCCCAAGGGGTGCGAGTGTAAGTTTAGGGAAGTGGGGGTTGAATAAACCTACCAAATTTTTCGATTTAGTCCTTTTGTGTTCGTAGTTGATTCTACACAACGTGTCCTCGTGGACAACCAGCTTTAGTTAATCAAGAGAATTAGTCACCAATGCACTGATCGAGCCGTTGATAGAATAACTCACCGTTAAGATCAATTAGCTCAATCGGGTTTGTTTTTCACGAAGACTTAACACTTTAAGTTTGGTTTAATAGAGATTTAAAGCTTGATTTAGATTTAGAAAATATCAATGATAGCAAATATGTCACCAATTAAACAAATAAGATGCAGAATTAAAGTGCTGAAATGTAAAAGACACGATAAGTTTTTATAGAGGTTCAAGACGGGGTAATTCTTCTACTCCTCTTTCTCCAACTCCCGGATAATCCACTAGTATTGATCAAGATACAAAGTGGTAATACCAAATTCGTATACAAGTCTTGATCACACAAAATGACTTGATCCTTGGGACACAGCCCCGAGACGCCTTGATCACTCACCGCTTCTCGTGACGACTCAACCTTTCTTTACAGGTAGTCGCTTTGCTACTACAGCCCACTTGCTTAAGCTTCTTTGATTTGATCACGAAGCCCTCCAAAATCTCAAGACTTGGTTCAACCTTGAACCTTCCTACAATCCTTCGTGGAATGTAGACCCTGATTCTTCGCACTTTCTTCAACCGATTGAAGTTATCTTTCCTTCACAAAGTGAGTGTCGATTGATGTTCTTCGTAGAGTAGCTTGAGGATTGAGCGTTTAATAACTTGAGAATATTTCAGTTACAAAATGTTTCTTTCTTGCTTGTATGGTCAAGGTAACCTCAGAATCTACGCTCTTTTTTTTTTTCTCGTAGTTATTCCTCGCCTTTTATAGTGATCTTTCAAAAATCGCCTGAAGAGATATGCTTATTTTTTGAAAGTCACTTGTGGTCGCTGGCTTTGTCTTGTTGCAGCCCCTTGAATTGCCATTTCCTCGTATGAATTGTTCTTCAAATTTTCGTAGTTCTCGACACTCTGTAGTGCTTCCCATTGGTTTATTCCTTTGCACGCTTCGGGATCGAGCACTTCGAGAAAGCGTAGCACGGAGATATAACTTGTTTAAGTAATTTTGATTTCTCGTGCAACGGATCTTTTTCAGCTTATCTCACTTGACTCGCATTTCCTTGTTTTCCCCAGGTGACTTAGAGATTAGCCTTCCAATCATTGGATAACTCTTTCACTCAACTTGAGACTTAGCTTTTTGAGTCGACTTGACCGACACTCCACTCACCGCATCTCACCGCTCCTTCAAATAGTTCCCGTCTTCTCTTCTTTTGCCATACTCACTTGCCTTGCAGCAATGAGTCTTCCTTCTAGTCTCCAAATTGTCTTCTTGCATGTTTGGACATAGTCGACTTAACTCAACCTTGACCAGCTCTATTTATTACAATGCAGCTTTACAACAAAGAATGGGTGCCAACTTCCTATTCTAAGTTTTACATGGCATTCATCAAAATCTAAACGATAAATTTCCCAACAATTTCCTGATGATGCCAAAACTTAAAACATTCAAAATGTAAATAGCAAAGATACATACAGATAGTGCATTCACAGAGAATGTATGTAGAATCAATTTTTTATTGATCATAACATTCTTGTTCTGTTACACAACTCGCTTACAAGGTGTATCAAAGCAAACATTTATCTACACAAAAAAATAAAAATTTACACTTATTGCAGCTTACATAGTATGTATTTACATAGTAAAATACATGACGGGGTGGACATCAACACTTCATCTCCTTCTGCCGCTCCTTCTTTCATCTTCCCGCTCCGTCATCTTCCTCGGTCTTCTTCTTTTTCTCATCCCCACCGCCTTCTTTCTTCTTTTTTCATATGCTTTCCTGCAGCTTCATCTCTTCTTAATCTCTTTCTTTTCCTCCCATAGCTGAGTTTGTCTCTTTATTTTCTTCTTCTATTCTTTTCGAATACTCAAGATTGCTTTTAGCCACTTGCATTAGCTACTTGGTCAAGACTCAAAATGAGATCCCTCCTTTCTTGCCTGGATCTATGTACTTAATGTTTTTGGGCAGAGGCTTTGGTCTCAAACCTCTTCCTCCACCACGCTTCTTCCTTCGGGCGTATCAGGGGTCTTCTTCTTTCCACCGAGTGACCAACTGAGTGACCAACAGAGTGACGCCAGAGTCCCGCACGTGTCAGCCTTTCTTCACATAACGTGAGACCCTTTTCCCAAGATGTCCCAAGCTTGAGCCATAGACATGTTTGCAAAGTATCCTTCGGGATGCGATCGCTTTTAAATTCATCAACCGATTCGCTCATTTCCTCGATCTCGAGATGGCATAAGTTCTCGCTTCACCGAATGCCTCCATGTTGTTTCAAGATATTCATAACTCGCATCCATTCTTCCTTCCACTTCCTCCATCCCCTCGCTTCAATTGTCTTTCTCTTTTTCACCATAGATATAGCATAGTGTTGGAGTGGCAGAGTCACTGGAGTTTGTCCGATAATATCACCGGATAAGACCTTGTTGGGGTTTGTGCAATCATTAAGGTCACATCTCTCGATTCTTCCCCTCAACAGATTTTTCCTTCTTTCTCCTTGTAACTTCCTCACTTTTTTCCCTTTACAAATGCTTCCTCCTCCTTTTTTCAGATCTCTTTAGCGATTTAAAGTATTCCTCTTCCTCCTTTTCGCATCATCAAAGGAGAGAGAACACTGAAATATATCGCGCGTGAAGTCGAGCCTGCCGATAGCGAAGTTCTCGCCGAGTCATTATGTGGGTATGCGACACGAAATTCGAGCGAGTAGCGTTGACTCTCGCTAAAATTAACTTCATCTCAGCCATGAGAAGGCTGAATTTTCTATCCATGTTTTCTTCCATACGCTGGAGATCACTTTATTTTGCTCACGCAGCAGCCTTTATCTCAAGCAAAGGTGAGCTTCATACATGTGCTCGATGTGTTCTCTCAATTTCGCTTTTGCATCAAGATTCTCACTTCTCCATACCAAAAATTGTTGAACAATGTTCTCAAATATCTAGCTTGTTCCACACGCATTGTTTGCTGTTGTTGCCACCATTCCCCGATTCTCGATCACATGCCTCTCAAGTCGCAGTGCAAGTTGGCATCTCTCGTATCCAGCCTCATGTCCATAGTGGCCTGGTGCCTTCCATCCGCTCACTTTCAAGAATAATGCTTTGAACACCTCCCGAACTTCGCTTGTTTCTTCCACAGAACTGACGCCATGCAAAACAAAGTCATAGTCACCGAACGATGGTGTCTGGATGGAAGAACAGATTTGGTCCGTGGGAAGTGCGCGAGATCATTCTCTCGACTCGCCAGAGGCTCGGGTACTTAGAGAGAAAGGAAATGATTCTACAAAGGAATCATCACGCCAATCGGGATTTGTTCAATGATGAGAGGTGCGCGTGAAGTTCCTTTTTGAGTCGAACTCGCGCAGCTGGGGAGCCTCGTGCAGTGACTCTGCTTTCACCGAGGTCTTTTGAAGTGGACCAGCTTTTGCCGAGCCTCACTGCCTCAACAGCCTTCGTTGGTCTCACTGTTTTTTTCCAATTGAGTGGACGGGTCCGCCTTATCAAGCGCTTACTCGGGACAATGAAGAGATTTCCATTGGTAGCTCACCATCAAAATTGAAAGTTTGACGAGTAGTCTTGAGATCGACTTGCTCGGCCGGGAACATCCTCACCGAGCCTTGATCTGTCACGGGGATGACTCAGCCTTCTTCGTCGCCTTCCGATCCTGCAAAGGTTACATCAGATTATCCTGGGAATCATGAAGCGCGCTATCTCCTTTTTCGATGGATCAATGATAGCAGAGAGGATGTTCTCTACTTCAGCCTTCTTTACCCCGGAAGTCTCAACCTCCCCTGCTTTCATTACCTCCCGCAGCCTCAATCGCAAGGATTTGACTCTCCTTTCGACAAAGCCACACCGCCTTAGTGGTCTTCTGTGGCATCCATTGAGTCTCAACCCCATGGATCGCACTTTCATCGCCTGCAGTGTTAACTCCTGTGTCGTTCCTTCATGTGCTCGACCGCATCAAGAGCTGGGCCATTAGCCTTCGAGGGCCTTGGCACTCTCACCTGACATGCCTCAATCGCCCGAGCTTCGATGGCAACTTGCTGTTCATTTTGTGTTTGTACTTTCTCCACTTCGCCTCCTAGATTCGCTAGGAGTCATCTCGCAGATCCTCCGACTTGCCGCAGCGGGAGGAGTTTCCTCACCGGCGATCACCGAGTGACTTGGAATGGGTCACTGCCTCCAAACTCCCTACTGCTTTACCGAGTGTTCACCACTGGGCAGGTGGTAAGACACCTTCATTAGGGGTTGGCTCAATCGGGGTCCCCACTAACCTGCCATCGCCATTTCCCTTAATTCCTTCTTCCGAGTGAGCTCAAGTGGTGGCAAGAACAACGGTGGCGATTTGTCGCACTACTCCCATTGATCAATTTCTTAAGTCGTGTTTTGGAGGACTCTCCTGTCCCTCCATCATGCTCTTCTCATGAAGAATTCGATTCATGCATTGCTTGCGTGATTTGCAACTCTTCTCTCGGGGCAAAAAGAAGAAGCAGGTCCAGATCCTCATCACTTTCTCGATAGAATATCGGGCGAGAATGTGTATGTTCTCAGGTGCCGTGAGAGGGCGATGCCGGCTTTCTCATGCCTCCCCCGCGCCTCCTTCTCCTTATCCTTGAAGATCTCGCAGATATCTTTGCGCTTTTCTTCATCCAAAGGCTGATCACAGAGGTCAGTCCCAAGGAAGTTCAGCAGCCTTCTTCTTCTTCGATAAACTCGCCGTTGGAACTGCTCCTGGATCGACTCAATTTCACTTCCTCCACTCTCGCATTTCCATTTTCTGATGTCTCGGGTGGGGGATAGATCATCACATCACTATCATCTCTATCGCCTTCTTCTTGTGTCTCACCAACGAACTACACCTATGTTTTCGCTTTGTCACGACGCTTTAGCAGACTTAGTTGTTTCATCAATTATATCCGGGGACTCTACTTCTTCAAAGAAGCCGTATTTGCTCCACCGAGTGGCCGACTAATCGCTTTCTCAAGCTCGAGCGCTTGATGATTCTTCGTCATCTCTTAGTTTGTACTGAGGGACTTTTGGTTCGTAGAGAGTTTCTTCGAGTCTTGGGCAAGCGGGGGCCGCGTGTTTTCTTCCGAGGAGCAGCCGCCTCGCTTTTCGCCTCCTTTTTGACGATCGGATAAGGTAGTTGAGAGTCCTTCGACCGCGGGCGACCGCCGGAGAGACACGGCCGCGGAGGCAGTGTGACTCTTACCGGGCAGTGGGCAGGAGCAGTTTGTTTTTCTTTGCCGCAGAGCAGCAGAGCAAAGCAGGGGCAAAGTAGCTTCTTAGCGGCCGCAGGGGCAGCTTTTCTTCTTTCGGTGGAGAGGAAATAATCAGATCTTCAGTGGTCACCGATTCCCCCTCACTCGTGTCGCCTTCTTGCGTAGTTTCTCTCGTGCGCGCTGAGAGGTTTGATCTCGAACATCTTCTTGTTTACATGGAACGCTTTCCATGTCTAAGAGGGACTCCTTTCACTTCCATCACCGCCAATCACTGCCCATATCCTAGGGATCCTCCAAATGCACCATCTTCCTTGAAGGATTTGTTCCCTACATTCTCGCAGTCAGTCCAAACCTGTGAGACAAACTCAAACAGCTTTATTTTCCTTTTCTTCAATGATCGCAGCCATTACGATCAACTTTGCTTTTGGATGATAGTCAAAGCCGCCAAATTTGATGTCTATGTATTTGGCAATTATGTCCAACAAGCTTGTGGTAATCCTCCTTCAAAGAAATTCTCTTGTTTGTCATGGTAAACTATTTTATCAAAGATAGTCGGGCTTGGCTACTTCCTTCCAAGCAAAGAGTTTGGTTTACATCAACTTCATTGATTTCTCGATGCTCCTTCCGCTTGCAGAAGTGAAAGTTGTTCACCAAATCCTCGCGAGATGGTGAACTTCTTTCCATGAACAAATGATTTTATCCCTTCATCGAATCTCAAGCGCTCACGAATTGTGCGACCTCTTCCACATAGGTCATTGAGAACTCCATCGTCGAAATGATTTTAGCCCGACCTTTCGAGCTTTTCAGCGATTTTCTTTTATGAGGGCGTCATCGACCCTTGTTTGACCATGCCTCGAAATCTACTACGACCCTGGTGGATTTGTTTTCTTAGCTTGACAAAATCATAGGTTGACGCCATTTTTCAGATTTCACCTAAAAGAAACTTAGAAATTTAATTTGAATACTGAGAGGGTTTTGAGAGAGTTTTGCCTTTGCTTCTCGAGATAGAAATGAACCGCTTTGGTGATAGTGAGAGAAAAGACGAAAATGGGGTAAGTATGGTTTCTGAAAGGACGTATGGGTGGTTTTTGAAATGTGATCGAAATCAACGGCTTAGATTTTGCACGCCGATTAGCATTTAATGTCTCAAA
This sequence comes from Rehmannia glutinosa, assembly GCA_016081115.2. NCBI lineage: Eukaryota > Viridiplantae > Streptophyta > Magnoliopsida > Lamiales > Orobanchaceae > Rehmannia > Rehmannia glutinosa. Next base: position 83,562,904 of record CM071924.1, on the reverse strand, counting down.
TTTAATGCGGCAAAGATTTATATCCAATCATAAGCTTGGTATGCAGCTTTTTGTCTCAGACACATCATCATTATGCCGACGCCATTCTTAAAAACATTCCCGCTTAGTAAAAACGATCACATACGTTTTTGTCACTTTGCTCATAAATGACTCAACTTATCCCTTAGCTGATTTAACTCTTCTCGGTCACGCTTCTTTAAGTTACTCAAATTGCCAATGACCATTTGATAGTTGTCTTTCCGACATGGCCGATTCATTTAGTCGATTTTGAGAATTCAATTTTTTTCTCTTTTTGTGTTTCATTTTTTTCTTTGAGTCTTCCGAAAGTGTTAGCTCACCAATTAACCCTAACTCATGCTTGAGTTCTTCAAATCTTGACTCACATAACGGTTTTGTGAATATGTCACCCAACCTGCTTATCGCTTGAGATATATTCCAATATGATGTCCTTCTTTTTCAACATGATCTCTTATGAAGTGATATCCGACATCGATATGCTTTGTTCTTTGAGTGCAACACAGATTCTCGAGTGATTGCAATTGTACTTGTGTTATCACACATGATTGGAATTTCCTTTTCTTCAACTTCATAGTCTTCTCACCGCCGCTCATCCATAGGATTTGGGCACAAAGCAGCCTCCAGCCTATGTATTCTCGTCACCAGAGAGGTGGCTATTGAATTTTGCTTGCTAAACCAGAAATCACCCTGTTTCAAGCATTTGACATGTGCCTGAGGTGCTTTTCCTGTCAACTCTACATCCAAAGATAGTCGAGTCCGAATAGCCAATTAGCTTGAATCCACCTTCCTTTGATACCATAAGCCAACTTCGCTTCCTTTCAAGATCTCAAGATTCTCTTAGCCGCTGTCATATGACTTCTTTTGGAGCAGATTGAAATCTCGCACATACACCTACAAAAAGGTGATGTCTGCCTGCTCGCTCATGTGAGATAGAGCAATGATCCAATAAGTGCTCTATATCTTGTTTGATCTACAGTGCTTGCCATCCGCATCCATGTCCATTTTGACTAATGTATTCATCGTATTTTCACGTAAGACTTCTCCTCCATACCAAATTTCTTCATTAAATCTCTCGTGTATTTTGTTTGACTTATGAAGGTTCCATCCTTCAGCTTGTTTCACTTGGAGTCCAAGGAAGAATGTCACTTCCCCATCATGCTCATTTCAAATTTGCTTTGCATGAGGTTTGAAAATTTTTCACATAGCTTTTTGTTTGTGGATCCAAAATGATGTCATCCACATATATTTGAACAAGCAAGATACTCTTCTTCTTTGTCTTGAATTCTCAAAAGTGTTCTATCTACTTTTCCTTTTGTGAATCCATTCTCGCTAGAATTGTGACAAAGTATCATACCATGCTCCGGGTGCCTGCTTCAATCCATACAGAGCTTTTTGAGTTTGTATACCTTATCTCCAAGAGTCTTCCGCTTCAAATCCTGGAGGTTGTTCAACATAAACTTCTTCTTCCAATAAACCATTTAGAATGCACTTTTACATCCATCTCGATATACAATGAAATTCTTGTGAGTCAGATAGGCAAGAAACATCCTTATTGTTTCCAATCTTGCTACAGAACAAATGTTTCATCAAAATCTATTCCTTCTTCGCAATATCCTTTGGCTACTAGTCTTGCTTTCTTTTTACCACGTAACCTTCCTCGCTCATCTTGTTTCCGAACACCCATTTAGTACCAATAACGCTTTTGATGGGTGGGTCTTTGAACTAATTCCCATACTTTATTTCATTCAAACCGATTCAAATTCTTTCTGCATAGCTTGAATCCAATGTGTGTCATCCAATGCTTGTAACACATCTTTGGGCTCTATTTATAGATAAAGCATGTAAACATAGCTTCTTTGTTGAGTTCGATCTTGTTTTGACACCTTCTCTTATATCTCCAATGACAAGTTCGTGGATGGTCTTTCACCATCTTACATCGTTGAAGTAAGTTAGTTGGTTCATTGTCTAGCAATTGTTTGCCTTGATCACTTCTCTCGAATCACTTAGTCCGCAAATTTTTCCACTTTTTTTGAGATTCAACTATCTCATCTTCTTCCGAGTTTACAATTCCAGCTTAAATTCCAAAGATAGGATTTTTCTCAGATGTTTGATGATTCAAATTTTATCACCGACTTCTTCAATATCTTCTCCATTTACATTTGGCTCATCGAATACCACATGAATGGATTCTCCGCAACCATAGTCCTTTTGTTGAGTACTTTTAGGCTTGCTTTCACCGAAGTATCCCAAGAAGATACCTTCATCGCCTTTTAGATCAAGGCCTTTAGATTGTCTTTGCCATTGTGTGATGAAGCATTTACATCCAAATATTCTAAAATATACAACATTTGGTTTTCCCTCAGTCCAAATCTCATAGGAGTCTTTTTTGTCACTTGTCCTGCTTATCATACATCCTTCGGAGTGTAGCAAGTCAGTGTTGATTGCTTCACCAAAATCTTTTTGGTAACCTTTGTCACTTAACATGGTCCTTCTTTCTTTGAGAGTTCTATTCCTTCTTTCATATGCAACTCCATTCTCACGGAGTCCTTGTTGATGGATAATTCATGACCAATGCCATTTTCAATACAATATCGAAGTTATTATCCCATTGAAAAACTTTTCGCCTCTGTCCGATCTTATTTTGATAATGGTTTGGCTCTTTTCATTTTGAATTTTCTTCATCAATCATGGCGCTTCGTAGAGAGTTTCTTTTCTTTTTACACATGAATATAGTCCATGTATATCTTGAGTAGTCATCTACTACCACCAAGGTGTATTTCTTTCCACTTATGCTATTTCCACAACCAAATAGATCCATATGTAGCATGTAATATTCTTTGCAAGATGGACATGTCTTTTCTTTGAATGAAGATTTGATTTGTTTTCCTTCCGACATGCATCACATATACTCTCCTTCAGATAATCGAGTCCGGAAGTCCTTCCACAAGATTACTTCCCGCAAGCTTGTTAATCGCCTTGAAATTTAGGTGACTTTTTTGTGCCACAACCAACTTGATTCAGGCCTTGCCATTTGCTAATAGACAATGGTAGTCTATTGACCAATCTACTACATACATGTTCTTTTTTCTACCATCCTCGCAACACAACTTCATTCGATTCAAGATCCTCGATTTGGCATATACCCATGTTAAATCCAACATTATAACCCTTTGACAAAGTTGACCGATGCTTAGCAAGTTGAAGTTGAGTCCTTCAACATATGCAACATCCGTGATTTCTAATCTGCTCTTCGATGGATCCAATGCCTCTTATTTCACCCCGAGCTTCATTTCTCCAAATATGACTTTTGCTCCTTTAACTTCCTCAATTTTGATCCTTTTTTCTTGTTTCCCTCATATTTCTCGAATTTGGACTATCCATGTACCAGTTCCTTGGAACCTTCCGCTTGTTCCTTGAACCCTCGCAATCAAGAAATTAACGTTTTAGGTACCCATACTTGTCCGGTCCCGAGGGGTTAGAGTTGTAAGATGATCCAACCAACTTATAGCCAAATGATTTGACTCTAAGGGGCTTGCCATCTATCGCTATAATCATAATTAATCTTGGCAAATTGCTTGATTTTAGGTTCATACATCCTGCCTCTTTGTCTCGTAGTTGTGTAACGTGTTTTTAGCAATCGCCTTTAGGGGGGTAATTGTGGTGCTTTCGAGTGTAGTGCCTTTGCATATGTGTGTCATGAAAGCTCTTATACTTTTGGAATGGCCTTTGTCGAGTTCTAGGCCTTTGCCATTTGGGCTTATATTCCATAAGTCTCATTCTCGATAGTTCACATTATTCCAATCACCGCTTGATATTTTCTACCATTCCCATCATATGTATTTCTTTATAGATTTTCCGGGGTTTTTGGTAGCTCGCTTCTTCTTTACGACAGTATTTTCTTTCGTTGAGTTTGCTTTCTAACTCGACTCTCAATCTCTTCTCACTTTTCCTTTTCAAATAAGGCACTCTCAACTCGGCCTTCTTTTCCTTTTCCTTTATAAATTCAAGGCCATTTTGCTTGTAATTGTGCTTTATTGAATGTGTGTGCACCCTTTGAGTTTTGATTTTTTAGACTCTTCATTGCTTGAAGATCCTTTTTCCAAAATTACTTTCGAGAGCCGACATAGCTCAAGAATTAAATCCTAAGCATGCCTTGTCTCAACATTCTCTTTCGACTCATAATAAGATCATCCAATGATTTAGATGCCTTAGTGAATGAGGCAATCACATTTTGAGGATCAATGACTTTGACCTCACCTTCTCTTCCATCCTTAACAATTAGAGCAAAATTGCTTGGGTACAACTGCCTCTCTTTCCCGATCTTTTTCTTCTCAACTCAAATTCGAGGGCTTTGAGATCCGAGAATAGTTCATGATCGAGGTCTTCGATAGGTCCATGGAACGCTTAGTGCCATGACCTTCATTTCCATTCACCGAGACTTTTTAGATCTTCATACACATTTCCTTCGTGTATATTCCTTTCCAAGTGCGTATAGCTCACAGGATTTCGCTCGGAACTGAAAGCATCCAATTGATCCAGTTTTCTCCTCGCGATCATTTTGTAATTCTCAAATTTTTGTACAGCCACCGATAATTTATTTTCTTTGATTTGCTTCTGAGCCTTCACAAATCAATGTTAGTTTGTCCTGCATTTCTTTAGCCGTTTTGCATGATTTGACTTTATTGAACATGGCTTTGTCCAAGCGTTTTGTAAAGGATGTCCTCGCTACATTGTCCAGTGTTGTATCTTTTTTCTCGTCATCATTTGTCCATTCAGCTTCTTGGTTTTTCAACCATAGCCGGTCTAGGGCAACATCATCGCTTCACCTTCACCGCAGCCTCTTCTTACAACCTGTGGTTCACCTTTAAGATTTGCAGCCGCCCATCCTCTATCACTATCCACATCTCATCATGTAATGCGATAGATGAGCTTGCATACGAATTTTCCAATCATCAAATTCTTCAATTGTGAACATAGGGATGCGCCACAAATTTGCTTCCATGATAATAAATTTTAATGATAAAAGGAGTTTTGAAAATTTAAGTACTAAAGCAGACTTTGAAAAGTTTGAGATCTAGTTCAAGAACTGCCAAGGGAGGCTCAATGAACCAACCGCCTGATACCACTTGTAGGTCCCAAGGGGTGTGAGTGTAAGGTTTAGAAGGGGGGTTGAATAAACCTTACCAAATTTTTCGATTTAGTCCTTTTTAAAGTTCGTGAGTTGATTCTACACACAGTGTCTCGTGGACAACCAATTTAGTTAATCAAGAGAATTAGTCACTCAACATGCACTTTAGATCGAGCCGTTGATAGAATAACTCACCGTTAAGACCGAATTAGCTCAACCGTGGTTTGTTTTCAGCCGAAGACTTAACACCCTTAAGTTCTGCTTAGTAGAGATTTAAAGCTTGATTTAGTACTTAGAAATTATCACTTGATAGCAAATATGTCGCAGAATTAAACAAATAAGATGCAGAATTAAAGTGCCGAAATGTAAAAGACACGATAAGTTTTTATAGAGGTTCAAGATGGGGTAATTCTTCTACCCTCTCTTCTCCAACTCCTCGGAGGAATCCACTGTATTGATCAAGATAATAAAGCTGGTAATACCCGTGACATGTTTTGATCACACAAATTAACTTGATCCTTGGGACTCCCCTGAGACGCCTTGATCACTCACCGGCTTCTCGACGACTCAGCCTTTCTTCACAGGCAACCGCCTTTGCTACTACAACCACTTGCTTAAGCTCTTTGATTTGATCACGAAGCCCTCCGAAAGCTCAAGACTTGGTTCAACTTGAACTTTTCTACAATCCTTCGTGGAATGTAGACACTTTGATTCTTCAAGACTTTCCTCTTCAACCGATTGAAGTTATCTTTTCTTCACAAAAAGTGAGTGTTGGATTGATGTTCTTCGTAGTGTAGGCTTGAGGATCGAGCGCTTAATAACTTGAGAATATTTCAGTTACAAAATGTTTCTTTTCTTGCTTGTATGGTCAAGGTAACCTCAGAACCTCGCCTTTTTTTCTGTAGTTATTCCTCGCCTTTTATAGTGATCTTTCAAAAATCAGCCTGAAGAGATAGGCTTATTTTTTGAAAGTCACTGGTGGTCGTTGGCTTGTCTTTGTTGGGCCTTTTGAATTGCCATTTCCCTCGTATGAATTGTTCTTCACCTTTTCGTAGTTCGACACCTGCAAGTTTTATCGTTTATTCATTTTGCACGCTTCCTGGACTCGAGCACTTCAAGAAAGGTAGCATGAGATATTACTTGTTTAAGTAATTTTCTGATTTCAAGCAACGGATCTTTTTCATTATCTCGACTGACGCATTTCCTTGTTTTCTCCAGTGACTTGAGACATGCCTTCCAATCATCGGATAACTCTTCCTCGGGCACTTCAACTTGAGACTTAGCTTTTCTTGAGTTGACTTGACCGATACTCCACCTCACCTACATCTCACCAAGCTCCTTCAAATGATTTCCTTTCTCTTTCTTTTGCTATACTCAAATTGCCTTGCAATGAGTCTTCCTTCTAGTCTCCATTGTCTTCATGTTTGACATAGTGATTTAACTCAAATTGACCAGCCCTATTTATTACAATGCAAATTTACAACAAAGAATGGGTGCCAACTTCCTATTCTAAGTTTTACATGCATTCATCAAAATCTAAACGATAAATTTCCCAACAACCCCTGTGAAAGCCTCTAACCCTCTTATAACTCATAGTTCGTGGTCATGTCAGAATTGCCACTCATAATATTTATGATTGAGTGAATATCCGAATTTCTTTAATTAAAGGACTAAATTCAAAATTTGAAAAAATGAGGACCGAATTCCATGTCAATCAACTTAGAGGATTAAAATGTATGTTTGTTTTTTCCAAAATCGCTTTGCATGTCTCATTGTCAAAAAAATGAGTGAAAATATTTTTTTTTTAAATTGCACATTAGCTAATCAGTCACAATTACCGCTATAGAGGGTGATCGACTAAACCTCTAAAAAGTCACTTAAAGGACAAAATGTCAAAATGAAAATAACTTAGGTCTAAATCTTCAAGAGATCTACTTAGAGGATTAAAAACAATTTTTCCTAGTTTTGAGAAATTTCAAGATCTTATGACGTATGAAACACATGCCCACACAACAAAATCACAAAGTAGTAATGTTCAGAGCTATACCTGAGATGTCAGTACAAGAAATTAATTTACTGAATTAATGGAAATGCAAGCAGTGATATATTATGAGGAGCAACTGTTGTCAACAACAATTTAATACTCCGCCCAATATCCAATAAATGCACTTCACAGAACCGAAACAAGTTAAACACATACAAGCTGCGTACATTATGATAACATTCGAACCCCTTCCTAATTTAGACTGCTTATACATAAAAGTGGAGGCAAAATATATATAGAACTATGTATAGGATGCCGCGAAAAAAAAAAGAAACAACTTATATAAAAATACATATGAAAGCAAACGAGATTTTATGTATTAATTGAGCGCGCGATAATTTATTGCACTTTCATTTTCCCTTTATTCCAAAGGAGACACTCTTCTGCAGCACTCTCTTCTTGCACATATTGACGAAAATGTTGCTTCACTTGTATTGACTCCTGCAGTACTTCATCGACTGAAGAAATTTTTTCTGTAATTTGTTCAGTGGTGGAGAATCTCAGTTGTCTTTCAGCTAAAACTCCAGACACATTTGAAGCATACGAATGCCGCTTTTACTGCAACCAATGGAAAAGTTGAAGGACCTAAAAGTGTTTTCCCAGCTCGTCTCTGTATTTTTCCACGATATGCTACGTGTAACAAATCTTTCAAGAGTATATACACTTGGGAAGTGGATGGAAAGAGTTGTCAACTTTTCCAAAGTGGCAACCTCATCGACTATTTGATCAACAATACTATTCCAGCCTTGATTGCAGCCACCCATCTCAATGACTAATTCTTCCAGTTGTTTAAGACTGATTATCTTAGGAGGAATAATCACTTCCACTTTTTTTTTCTCTCTGGTATTGCCATAATTGCACCCTTTGGCCCAGTGAAACTGTGAGACACCTCAAGTTGCACATGATATCAATTTGGTTAGGTAACTTGCAAATTGAAGTGCCTCAATATCAAGGACTTCAAGCTTCTCTTTGAGCATTTTTTCCTCACGTGGTAGCTTGACAAGGTTCGACAATCATTCAGGTATAAACTCACAAGGTTGGCCAAGCTAGATATAGAACTTGGTAGCGACTCTATCCTTGTTTCGCACAAGTCCAAAATTTGAAGATTTTGCATATATTTAAAGAACTCCACTTCAATAATTAACTTTTGATTCCTCTGCAATAGCAAGGTGGACATGTTACCGCAGCTTGGACATTTAGGTAGCTCGGGATTGCAACAGATCAACGACATGCTTCTAGCTTCACTCGAGATTTCTTTTTGAAATTTACTCTTTTCACTATTCTCTGGCCCTGAAATTACACAACTTTTCTCGCTGGGATACTGTTGTGCTAGAACCACTTTTCTGAAATACACAGGCATGTTCACACACTTACCAGAACACTTTTCCAGCAGGTATCGATCTGTAAGTTCTTTTTAAAACTGTCACCAATGGTCTCGTGCTCTCCTCAGTCTCCTATCATGTTCTAGAGTATTAGATAATTCAAGGAACGCCCCGCCATCCAACATTCTACAAGATAATCTCTGTAAATTTTGTGGTCATCCGGGCACAAGGCCCAAAAAGTAAGCAACTCTTCATGTAACTCCACTCCATCCCGTCATATACCAACTTGTAAGCATTGAAACTCCTCCTAATTTTAGAAGTTGACCCTCTTTAATTTCAGACTTTAATATCGACTTCACATAACTCCACACCCCTTCATCTTTCTCGCCAATTAAGTATGTAGCTACTAACTTGATCACTAGTGGAAGCCCTCCACACGAGGCGATTATTTGGTCAGCAATATTCGATTCTTCTAATAGAATCTCACCGTAAACACTCATGGAAAAGAAGAGACGATCTTCTTTTAATGTTGCATTATTTCGACATGCTTCTTTGTCATCCGTTGATATACTTGAAGTTGTTGGATGCAACCACAACTTTACCGAACTTGTGGTCTTTACGAATACCCACTTTATCTAAGTCAACGGACGAGACTGATCAATAAGCAAGATATATTTCCTTTCACAAAGGGCTTTGGAAATAATATCTCGCTTTATCACCGCTTATTAGTCGCCCATATTTTGCTTTTAACCGGCCCAATAATCATGTCCTCGTATTGTTTCAACAATCCTCGCTTAGCTTGTGGCTGATTAGATAATCTATCCAGATGATAATCTCGCTTTGAGTTCATTACTTGTAATTTAGCTTCACCGATCAAAGGGTAAGAAGCGGATCATTGGAAAAAGTGTTACCCAAGCCGCTGATAATTTAGAGGGGGTGAATAGATTATGCCGATTTTTTCGCAAATCGCCTTTTTCGAATGAACAAGTAAATGACAAGAATGTAAATGCGTAAATTAAACAACACTCAAGCCGATTTATAGAGGTTCAACCCACCTAGGCATAATCTCTACCACCCCGTATCTCTGATGGATTTCAAAAAGAAAAAGATTTTATTAATTACCACAATTAATACAACACCACCTTGAAGATTACCACAATCTTCTTACAACACCTTCAAGGAGATTACCACAATCTTCCTTCAACACTTATGAAGAGTACCAAACTCTTCAACACCTAAGATCACCTGCAAGTGTTTCTTACCACAAGAACACTAACAAGATATCTTGTTTTGATGATAGAAAAATTCAAGATTACAACTCAATAAATGAAGTATACAAACTTTGAGTGCAAGTGTAATCAAGAACAAAAAGCCTAGACTCTCAAGATTGTGCAAGTGCAAGAACTTAGTGCTATTACAACAAGAATGAAAAATAAAAGCTTGAGAATTTTGCAGATTCTTGTCAGATTGTGCTTGTGTGTTATGTATCATGGTCTTCAAATCATCCTCTATTTATAGGAGAGTCTTCATAGACATAGCTCTCCTTCTTCACTTTTGTCTACAAAAAGAGGACAACAAGATGTAGAAATATTGACAAAAATCAAAAGCAAATCTTGTTGATAAGATTGCAATCTGAGAAATTTTGTTGTCAAAATAATACATGTGGCGACCCTGTCACCCTATAGAAAATTTTGAACGTTGTATTTACTAGTGCGATCCAGTATCGTTTAGGGGGACCGGCTGGCGGGGACCGTCACCCTAGGGTGCACCGGCCCGCCCCGCCGACCTCCCCTCCCTCATTTTTCAACTCCAAGACGCTCTTTTCGACCTTTGCTCACCGGCCGACTCCAACTTGAAATGTTGTCTCATTTTTGTCAAAAATAAACTTCAAAAATACTCCAAAAAATTAGTAAAAATATTTTAAATCAATCGGGAGTATTTGACAACTTTTATAAACATTGTTTTGGTATAAAACTCATTTAAACAAAATCATCAAAATCTTGATAAAAACATATATCTAACAAACTCCTTTTTTGATGATTACAAACCAAAACAATTTTAGGAAGTTGATTTTAAAAACGAAACATATTTTCCGCCTAAAGCATCAATCCATTACAAGCAAGATTTACCATAAGTAAAACACACAAGGATAGAGCAAATATTTTTCAAAACATTTTTGCCCAAGCTCCCCTATCAATATGCATATCAAGAACAAGTATAAAAGAACCAACTAAAAGCTAAAAGCTTAGCTTTTATAAAACAAGCTTGAATTATTTGAGCTTAGAAGCTCCCCTATCACAAAATATCATTAGTCAAGCATAAAAGTCCACAATACATCAAACGGACTAAGTAATATTCACAACTTTTGACTTTTGAGAGCCCTAGCTTATAGCATTTCTTATGCTTATTTTCGCTTCTTTGAGCATATGAGCGTTTTTCCTGCTTTCTCCTTTGAATATCAAAAAGAGTGTTAGACGATAAAAACATCATACAATTATATCAAAGTGCGAATTTTATCGATTTATCGAAATGCTTTTGAAATTGAAGCTTAAATTCCAAATAAAAGGGAAAAATTGATCATTTGATTTGCAAAAGCTCATTTGATTGATAAAACATGATATCAATAAATATATAAGACATTTGAAAACAAATGAGTCATGTAAATGTTGAAATTTTCTTTTCGAGACAATTTATCGAACACATCGCGGGCGTAAAATGTGGGTTAAGTTGTATAAGGCCCTTGTAAATGTAATCAAGCCAAAATTTTCAACACCAAATCAATTCAAACAACATTCATACAACAATAATTAACAAGCTCATCACAATCATATGAAACTAGCATCAAGAATATTTCAAATAAGGCAAAACGCAAGTGGTTCAACCCAATTGAGCTGGTGGAGTAGAATTCTTACCATTTAATCGGTAAAGATGAGCAATGATGATCGGGAACGAGCCTAATGAAGTCCAAAATATAAAATGTATGCAAGAAAATAAATTTGAAGTAAAATTTGTGTGCAATCGGCGAAGGGGACGAAAATGGACAAAATGAGCTAAATGGCTAAGTCTCAAGACAAATGTTTTTAACCAAAAACAGTAAATGGGCGACGGCCGACGGCGTGGGCGACCGAGAGGTGATGTCCGACCAGCTTGCCCTCACCCCGGCCAAATTTAATTATTCTGTTTTTCAAAACCCAAATTTTCAACAAAAATCCGATTTTTGCCCCTAAGTTTTAAAAAACGTGCAAAATGTAAACGTAAACCTCATTCAATATGCATTATGCCTAACCGAGCTCGGGATAGATGCAAAAGTCTCAAGATAGCAGTTTTTTAAAATGTCCAATTGATCTTGAGATGGTAAGAAAGATATCTCAATTTTTCGCTTAGAAACACAATCCCTTAGAAAATGATGTCGAATCTCAATATGTTTAGTACGAAGTTATGATGAACCGGTTTGAGCAATATTTATAGCGGATATGTTATCACAAAAGATAGGAACATTTTCAAAAGAACATTTGTAATCCGCTAAGGTTTGTTTGATCCAAAGAAGCTGAGTACAACAAAAGTCAAGGGAAATATATTCTTGCTTTGGCCATGAAAGTGAAACACAATTTTGTTTCTTTGAAAACCAAGAAACCAGGGCAACGCCAAAATTGACATGAGCCGTGTTGGGAAATTTATTGTTCGATTTTGATGAATGCCTTGTAAAACTTAGACTAGAAAGTTGCACCCCATTTTCCTTGTAATTTATATTGTAATAGATAGGTTGTATGAGTCGAGTCAAGTCAACTATGCCTGGATATATAAGAAGTCAATCAAGACTAGGATGAAGACTCCACCGTAAGAAATGAGTGTGGCAATGAAGAGATGTCAAGGACTTGATCAAGGAGTATCACCGGGACACACCGGGAAGAGTCAATCAAGTGAACTCAAGCTAAGTCTCAAAGTTGAAGCCGATGAGTCATCCATTGATTGGGAGCTAACTCAAAGTCACATGGGAATAAAGGATCACAGCCAAGCAAGACGATCGAAAAGAATCTGCTATAAGTCAAGGAATTTACTTAAATAAGTAATACTTCCATGATGCCATATCTTAAAGTGCTCAAATTCCTGAAGGCAAAAGGAATAAACCAATGTGAAGTAATCGCACCTCGTGTCGATTATGAAAAGTCGACTGCTCATTTAATATGAGGAAATGTCAACATCAAGAAGGATCGCAACAAGACAAGCTAATAACACAAGTGATTTTCACAAAATCACCTATCTCTTCAACTACAGATTTTTGAAAGTTCACTATAAAAGGCCGAGGAATCTCATTGAGAGAAGGTTACTTAACTTTAACAATCAAGCAATTATTCAAATCAGAATCTCGCAAAACAATTCTCAACTTATTCAAGCAAATCCTCAAGCCTAAATCTTGAAGGAAATCGATCCAACACTAAGTCCGTGAAGGAAAGACAACTTCAAATCGTTGAAGAGGAAACTTTGAAGAATCAAACGGGTCTACTTTCCAAAGAGGATTGTAGAAAGGTTCAAGGTCGAACTAGTCTCAAGCTTATTGAGGGCTTCGTGATCAAATCCAAGATGCTTGAGCAAGTAAGTCAAGTAACAAGGCAGCGCCTAAGAAGCCGAGCCGGATGAGAAGCCACCGAGTGATCAAGGCATCTCCAAATCGAGTCCCAAAGGAGCAAGTCAATCGTGGTGATCAAGACTTGTATCCGGACTGATAACCACTTTGTACCTCGATCAATACTTAGTGAATTCCTCCAGAGTTGGAGAAGAGGAGTAGAAGAATTACCCCATCTTCGAACTCTCTATAAAAATTATTGTGTCATTTACATTTCAGATTTTATTTCTCGCACATCAATTTATATCTCACGATAATTTGCTATCCAACCGATAATTAACAAGGTAAAATCAAGTGTTAAAACAAACTTAAATCAAATTAAATGGTGTTAAGTCTTCCAATAAAATCTCATCACAAAAGTTAAGGCTAGTCTAAACAAATGAGTATTCTATCAACAAACTTTTTCAAGTCCGCTGAGGGCTAACTCATGATTAACTAACTTAGTTGTCCCTAAGGACTTAATCGTGTATTTAACTCAGAATATTTTAAAAGGACTAAAATCGGTGTTGGTAAGGCTTATTCAACCCCTCCCCTTTTAAACCTTACTCACACCCCTTGAGACTCAAGTAAGTGGTGTCAATCGTGGTCGTGGTTTCGTGGTTCATGGTCGTGGTTTTTATATTGCATGTGGATACAGTCCGACCTAACCTCGACCTCGCTTAATTAATCGTGGTCAAGATACACGACTCGCTTATGACACGTAACCCGACACGCTCACGAAAACCCGTATAATTTAAACTTGATACGAAAAAAAAAAAAATCAAAAAAAATTTAAATTATTAAATAAAAAATTATTAAAAATGCATTTAATAATTTTTCCATCATCATATAACCAACTAAAACATCACAAAATATTAAAATAATATATCACTATAAAATTATATTGGTTATATAGTCAATCATGTCGACCAGGTTCGCATTCACTCCGACCTCGACCTATTTATTTTTCAGTTATCCGTGGTCCGACCCTATTTTCGACCAACCTGCAAGGGTTATACTGCACCGCTAAATTCGTGTTCGTGTTCGTGGCTTATCGGTCGTGTCATAAATTGACGCCCTACCTACAATTGGTATCGAGCGTTGGTTCATTAAGCCATCAAGATCTGTTATCAACTAGATCTCCAATCTTTCAAAGAAATTCTTTTAATACTTGTTCTTTCAAAAGTCTTTTTTATTCAAAGAAAGTTATTATCATAGAAGCAAATTTGACACGCATTCCCATGTTCACTATTGAGGAGTTTGATGACCGGGAAAATTGCATGCAGCTCATCTATCCGCTTTATACGATGAAATGTGGCTAAAGGATGATGGATGGGCCACCGCAATATCGGGAAGTGAACATACATCCAAAGAGAGATAAATCCGAATTTTGCCGAGAAGTTGTCGTAGTCAAGCAAGACCAACCTTAGTTGAAAAACCACCGAATGGACCAATGATGACAAAAGATACAACTCGACAACGTACCAAGGGGATATTCTCTACAAGACTGACAAAGCAATGTTCAATAAAGTCAAGTCATGCAAAAAAGAAAAGAAATCCGGGATAAATTAACTTTAATTTGTGGGCCGATCGTGAATAAATTAAAGAAAACAAATTATCTCTGTTGTTGTTCAAAATTTGAAAACTTTAAAATTTTCACAGTGAGACAACGGATCTACCGATGCTAGATTCACCGATATTACAAATGAGCTCTCAAAGACGGAGCTGAACACACACATAAAAGACGGTAGAAGATTCCTAAGGAGTCTCCTGCAGATGAATGGGAAATGAAGACCATGGTCATCACTCGATGGACCTCATCAAAACATCCAATCATTTAGCCATTCTCATACCTCAAAGCTTATGAATTGAAACAGAAGAAAGGATGAAGAGGAGACAGCTTGTACCCAAAACAGTCGACTTATAGTTAAGACGGAAGAGAGTCAAGTCACCTTCTCACTTGTATAAAATTGCCTGATGGTATAAAGATTCCACAAGTTCTTCAAAAAGAACTATAAAAGAAACAAGGGTGGAATCTCCAGAGACATTCAAATCCTCTCCAAGTCATGGAAGATAGGCCACCCAAGAGAGTTGAGTATCAAAAG
Organism: Rehmannia glutinosa; assembly: GCA_016081115.2. Classification (NCBI taxonomy): domain Eukaryota; kingdom Viridiplantae; phylum Streptophyta; class Magnoliopsida; order Lamiales; family Orobanchaceae; genus Rehmannia; species Rehmannia glutinosa. The sequence goes on along the minus strand of CM071924.1, from coordinate 83,547,684 downwards.
ATTGAATACGTAGAGAGCTGATAATCTAAGAATGGAAAGAGCCGATCAAAGAGTTGAGAACCTCGTTGGAACTGACAACCAGGACACTTTTGCTATCGATCCATATCCCGTAGTCAATAAATACATGAGAAGAAAAAGAAGAGCTCCCGTGAGAAAGAAGACAGAAAAGAAAAGTGCCATGTCAGTCGCAGAGACCTACTTGAGACAATAAGTCAAAAGAAGAGCCGACTCAGAGAGCAGTGAAGTTACTATTCATGATTTCCAAGCATTGATATGTCTAATGGCTAAAGAACAACATCAACCTGACCAAGAAGATGAGGCACATTGTAACTCACCACCCGCATTCTAAAGGATAGTGATTGTGATATACACACTTCATCACCCACATCTTATGATTCATTAGGCAAAATGATGAAAGATTTTGAGCACATTAAATCCTCACACACATTATTAAATGAGGAAGACACAAATTAAAAGCTGTAACTCACAAAATGACTAAGAGCTTCTAGAAGACAGCTCACTTAGTCATGAGAACAAAGAGTCGAAAGTCGAAATGCAAAAACTAATAAAGCAGAGATAGTCATGTTATAGAAAAGAGAGAAATGATCTCAAAAATGTGATTATGCTCTTCACAAAGGCATCTAAATCATTGATGACCTTATTTTTAGCAAAAAGAATGTGGAGATAAAATTGGCATAGATTCACTTTATACACACCAAACTCCCGAGTAGGATTGGAAAAGGATCTTCAAGTAATGAAGCATCTCAAAATCTAAGACACCAAATGTTGCACCTTATTATCTACTCTTAAAGTACAATCACAAACAAACTGACCTTGGATATAAAGGAAAAGAAAAACAACCACAAACTGATTATGGCCGAGGAGTAGATGAGAGAAAAACAGCAGAAGTTCAACAAACTCCAGTCAGCAAGTACTCGTGGAAGACAAATTTGAGCTACCAAAAACCCCAAAAGTTTTATCAAAAACACATATGATGGGAATGGTGAACCACCAAGCCAAGTTGATTGGAATAATGAATAATCAGCAAAGACCTTATGGAATATAAGCCTAAAATGGCAAAGGCCTAACTCGCAGTGCCATTCCAAAGGAAAAAGAGCTATCATCACACACAACGCACCGCAGAAGACACTCGCAAATATCAAATGCCTACCCAAAGTTAATAATTGCTAAGACACATACACAAGATTGCTGCACAAAAGAGATGATGTTGAACCTTAACGCCCCCAAGAAATTTTCCAAAGTGAATTATGATTTTATGGTCGCGATAGATGGCAATCTCAGAGTCGCATCGCTTGGGCCATAAAGCTGGTTGGATCATCTTTACAACACTAACCCCTCAGGACCTGTGCAAGTATGGCACTTAAAACCATTTCCTACTGCACGTTCAAGGAACGAATACTGAAAAAGCACAACCCGGGGTACACGGATAGTGGTCGTTTCCACACATGACAGAAAACAAGAGAAATCACAAATTCAAGGAGATTAGAGGCATAAAGTCATATTTGGAGGAAATGAAGCTCCAGGGGAAATAAGACATTGATCCATCAAGAAAATAGATTAGAAATCACGATGTTGCATATGTTGAAGGCTTCAACTTCAACTCATAAGATTAGTCAATCGGGATGCGGCTATTGGCAATGTCGATTCACTGGGAGTGTGCCAAATTGATGATCGCCAATCAAATGTGAAGGTGAAGCTGCTATGCGCGATCCGCATAAAGAGCGTATGTGGTAGATTGTCGATCACACTAATCACTTGTTCCGCAAAGAGCAATAACCAATCGCTGGTCGTGGTATTTAACCTCGAGTCATTCCATTTCAAGACAATTAACAGCTTCGCGAGTCATTCGAATGATCACACTCAACGTGATAAGAACGAAGTGGCGTGATGCATGTCGATGGGAAAGCTATCAAATCATTCAAAGAGAAGTCTACCCATCTGAATGAAGAATATCGATCCGTTGCATGGATTTATTTGCGCCCAGCGACGCAACAAGATAAGTGGAAAGAATACACTTTGAGCTGGTAGCGATGATTATTCAAGATATACATGACAATCTTCATGTTTAAAAAGAAGAAACTGCAGGTTTACTCTTTGGATGAGAAGAGTCCAAATGAGAAGAGTCAAACCATTATAAAGATAAGGTCCGAGTAGAGAACCGAGTTTGTCAATGGGATAACTTACTTCCGATATCGCTGAAAATGGTATTGCTCATGAATTATCTACGTTAAAGACCTACGTTGTAATGAGTAGCAGAAAGAAGAAACGTAACTCCTCAAAGAAGCCGCGAGACCATGTTAGCTAAGTCGATTGCCAAAGAGATTTCGGTCGTTTAAAACATCAAGATGCTATACTCAAAATAAAGTGATGCATGATTAATGTATGCATTTACAAAGACTCCCTATGAAACATGGACGAAGAAAGCCAATGTTGCATATTTTAGAATATTTGGGTCTAAATGCTTCATCCACAACAATGGTAAAGATAATCTAAAACTTTTGATGCTAAAGTCAGATGAAGGTATCTTGAGATACTCACCGAAGCAAAGCCCACAGAGTACGAACAAGAGGACTATGATCACGTAAGAGTCTATCCATGTGGTTTTTGATGAACCCAATGTAAATGGAGAAGACATTAAAGGGTTAGTTTATAAGCCGAATCAACCAACAATGCGTAAAAGTCCCTAGCGTTGAAGCCTAAGTCGAGCAATCAATCAAGACGAAGATGAGACGATGTGAACTCAAAGATACCGGAAAATCTCAGCTAAATGATGATGATTATAGACGCTCTATGCAAAACTGGAAAGAAGAAAGATGCTCCCCGCAAAGAAAGAAGTAATACGACCGCCTCCCTACAATGAGCCACCGCCCGCAGCCCGTGTCTCCCGCCCACGCAGCTGCCCGGTGGGAGAAGGAACCCTTGATACCTTCTCCAGAATTAAGAAGAGGACTCGCTAAGGCGAGAAGTGGCAAACACTTCTAAGACAACTCAAGGCCTTTACTTTCGAGGAACCGAGGAAGTAGAACTAGACATTCCTCTGTAAAACAAAAAAAAAAGAAGTACACTACCAATCTCTAACTGGAAGACAAACAGCCCCTGCCACTCACCTGAAGTCCCGAGATCACCATTAAGAAGTGCCTGAAGTTGTTGATGAAATACCCAAGTCTCACGAGGCCGACCAAGAGAGGCAAAAAGACCTGGGCCTGGGATAGAACAAAATGCAAGTAGTGAGAGACAAACAGAGACAAAGAAATCCCCGATGAGCAGCTCATGGTCTCCACCTACCCGATGCCACCGAAGGTGAAGAGTAAAGACTTGCTACCTTCTAATTCCGCAGAAGGGACCAACAAGAGTGAGAATAATGATGATGACATATTTATGTACTTCCCTATACCCATATCTTGAAAATCGCTTACAGAGCGGAGAAAACGGAAGTCGAGTCACTGGCTAGCTTTGAACATCCCGAGTTTATTTAAAGAAGAGGAACTCTTCTTTCTGGAAGTTGGATACCGTGCGCAAGCCCTGGATGAGGATAAATGTATTAATATGCGCAAATTATGAATAAGAAATGCTGTAATGAAATTGATAAGGAAAGGCTCATGAGAAAGCCAACATTTGTAATCTCACTGAACTAAACACACTCATCCTCACATTGAGATGCTCTTAGGATAGTGACATGAGGACGTGAACCCTATCATGAAGATGGAGGAGTTGGAAATGCAAAGAAGCCATGTGGGAATCCGACATGCATGGGTTAATAATGAGGGAAGGACTGTGAGAGCCTTCCAAATCTCACTGAAATCGATCCGCTGGAAGTGGTACATCGACACATAGGACATTGCAACGAACCACTTCCAAATACACAAGAGAACGAAACTATGGAATGGCAATGAGACCGGGTATTTGGGCACCTGTTGAGCCAACCCCTTGAAGGCGTTCTTACCACCTCCGCCCTCATGATCGAAAGAACCGAAGCAAATGAGTCCAAGGACAGTGACCCCAACATAAGTCACCCACCTGAGCCACCGAGGGGAAACCTCACCCACCTGAAGCTAGGCCTGAGGATGCTTGCATTTACACCACAAATGAAAGGAGGCGAAGTGAAGAAGTGTTACAAGTTAACAACAAAGAAGTTGTCACGACGGCTCGACAAGTTTAAATCTGCTCACTGGCGCCAACAACTTTGTGTTGAGGGACGCCGCGATGCAAATGAGGCACAAGATGGGATTCGCCTGTGAGTTAACACTCTCCAATGAAAGTGCAATCCACGGAGTCGAGACTCGGATGCCACCGCAGAAGACCTCAAGACAAACGCCTATCGGCTGGGATTATACATGCCCGCCTCATTGAGATCAAGTAGGAGGTAATAAAGGCCTAAGTGAGGTCTAGACTTCCCTAGAAAATCAGAGATAAGAGCATTCTCGAACATAATTGCTTATTCGTATGAGGAAAAATCGCTTCATTCATGACTGTAGGATGATCCCGATACAACGCTCCTGGATCCGCAGAGCGAAGCCGAATCAACCCCGCCAAAGTTAACATCACGAGGATGTTCTACCAAGCATGAGCAGTCGATTCGGATGCTGACAAACCTTCAATTTTGATGACGAACCAAATCCTCAGTCATCATTTTCCGATGACGCCGATGGTGCAATTATGACATGTCAATTCATTTAGTAAAACACCGAGGGGCTAAGTTTAAGACAAACTGAGCTCAACAATTCGGCTCAATACCATCAACGCCCACTAATCACAACCAACTCGTTGTGAGTCGCAGCTGCAGAGACCACCTCGCCACAATATCTCAAGTGCGAGATGATACAGCAGAAGAAGTATTTCTTTCTCATGAAATACCATGCTCAAAGTTAAGAGGCTGCACGAGAACAAAAAGCCTTACTGCCTGGGGTAGATCCCCAGAATCTGATTGATCTGGGGCTGATTTCAATTTTGACGTTAGTGAGTGACTCAAGTCGATCAAGTCAGATGAGATGAAATCTTCAAGAAGATCCGTGAAGAGATTGAAAAGTGATCAACGACACCCCTTCTCTCATGCGCGGATGGTGTATGCCACTTCACAAAGAAATTTGAGAGGGAGTGGTGGTTTAATAAGGGAATGGTCTCAACAACAGAAGGCCATGCTCCTGAAAGTGTGCTCGCTTACCAAGACACTATACAACCGAATGTTGACCGAGGCCGATACGTCAGAGAAGGAAGGTGTGATGCAGACTATACGGAGAGATCGTATGCCTCCCATACAACCCGAGATGGAATTGTTGTGTGAATTCATCACAAAGAACTTATGCGTAGAGGAGAATATGAATGCCAAGTTGACATTCTTACGGCGCGGAATGAAATCGGCCGAGTCCAAAGCCACCCGCTCAAAGTTTAGACAAGAACTCCAGCACCGACTCAAGCGGTCATCCATCGACCTGGACTTCATGCTTTGCCGATGTTTCGAGAGGTTCCTCTCTCCTTGATGATGCCAAAAAGTGAAAAGTCTGAAAGAGTTTGAAGGGAGACAACCCCGTAGAAAAGGCGGATCTATGTAGTTGAGAAGAGAAAGAAGGGAAAGTCACAGGGGAAAAGATCAAAGGATATGACCTTAATGCTTGTTCAAAACCAGAAGCGGTTATGTCACAATGGCCCAGATCAATAAAACTTCCTCACTCGCCGCTCTATCACTGGCCGCCATGCCTCATAAGAAAAGATTGCAAAGCGAGAGATGGAGGATTTCGATAAAAGAATGGATGTCCGTGTTGAAGAGATAAAACAGTCGGAGGCATTCCGTAGGGTGCAAGATCTGAGATGCCAATCGAATGATGGACAAGAGCTAAGATCGATTAAAGAGTTCAAAACGCTCGAGTCCGTCAGAAGGATACATCAAAACATGTCCATAAATTGAAGCCCGGACTCGTACGGGGAAAAAGGTCCGCTATGGCGAAGAAGTCGACAAGACAGACTACTAGTAGTCACCTCACGGAAACCGCCGAAAAGTTAAGACTCAGTCTAAATCTGCGCCCAGGAAGGAGGAGGAAAAGTGGGTGGAGGAGAGGCTTTATACCTGCACCTTTACCTAAAATATTGAATCATAATAGATCCATGCAAGAAGGGGAAGGGATCTATTTGGGTATGATGAAGTAGCTAATCTAGGAAGTCAAGAGGAAGAATCTTGAATATGCGAAAAGAAAATTGAAGAGAACAAAGGCAAGATCGGTATGTGAAAATAAGGAAAAGAAAAAGAAAGAGATGGAAGATGAAGCTGCGAAGAGAGCTTACGAGGAAGAAGAAAGCAGCTGAAGATGAAAAGAAGAGAAAGAGACAGATGATCAAACGTAGTCAAGAAGAAGAAGAAGGCAACAGGGGCGATGAAGGAAGTGTTACCGTCCACCCCTTCATGTATTTTACTATTGTAAATGCATATGTATGTAAGTCTTCTTTACGTTGTTGAATAAGAAATTTGTAATTTCTATATTTTATGTGAGATATAGAATACTATGTTTGCTCCGATACACATTGTAAACAATTTGTGTAAAGGACAAAAATGCCATGATCAATAAAAAAGATTGATTCTACGATACATTCTTTTGTTTTCGCATTGTATGTATGTATCTTTACTATTTACATATTGTTTGTATGTATTTAAGTTTTGGCATCATCAAAAGGGGAAAATTGTTGGAAATTTATTGTTGATTTTGATGAATGCGCCTTGTAAAACTTAGACTAGAAAGTCAAGCACCCCATTTTCCTTGTAATTTATATTGTAATAGATATGGATCGAATGAGTTGAAATGTTAGCTATGCCGGATATACTAGTCAATCAAGACTAGGATAGAGACTCATTTGTGAAGCAAACGAGTGTAGCAATGAAAGCAGATGTCAGGGACTCGATGAAGAAGTATCACCGACACAACGTATGAAGAGTCAACCAAGTCAACTCAAGAAGCCAAGTCTCAAAGTTGAAGTGACGGATGTGTAATCCGTTGATTGGGAGCTAACCCAAGCTTCACCGGGGAATAAAGGATGATCAATCCAAGACGATTGAAAATAATCAGTGCAGAAAATCAAGGAATTTACTTAAATAAGTAATACTTCCATCTTTGCCATGTCTTAAAGTGCTACGATCCAAGGAGCGTGCAAAAGGAATAAACCAATGGGAAGTAATCGCACCTCGGTGTCGATTTCTAAAGTCGACTGTTCATTTAATACGAGGAATGTCAACATCAAGGACGCAGCAACAAGACAAGCTAAAAACAAGTGATTTTCAAAAATCAGCCTATCTCTTCAACCAGGCAGTTTTTTGAAAGCTCACTTTATAAAAGGTCGAGAATCTCATTGAGAGAAGAAGGTTACGAACTAGCGAACAATCAAGCAATTATTCAAACGTAATCAAGAAAACAATTCTCAAGTTATTCAAGCAAATCCTCAAGTCTAAATCAAGAAGGAAATCGATCCAATGACTAGGTCGTGAAGGAAAGACAACTTCAAATGTTGAAGATGAAACTTTTGAAGAATCGTTGGCCTACTCCCGAGGAGGATTGTAAGAAAGGTTAACTCGGGCAGTCTCGAGGTTATTGGAGGGCTTCGTGATCAAACAAGAAGCTTGAGCAAATAAGTCAAGTAACAAAGCAATATCTGTGGAAGAAGTTTGAGTCGGACGAGAAGCCGGTGAGTGATCAAGGCATTCTCAAACGGGTCCCAAAGGAGCAAGTCACCGTGGTGATCAAAGACATGACAGGATGAAACCACTTTGTACCTAAATCAATACTTAGTGGATTAAATAAGAGTTGGAGAAGAGAGGTAGAAGAATTACCCATCTTGAACCTCTATAAAAATTATTGTGTCATTTACATTTCAGTATTTATTTCTCGCATCACTTTATATCTCATGATAATTTGCTATCCAACCGATAATTAACAAGGTCTTGAAATCAAGTGTTGAAAAAACTTAAATCAATATAAAGGGTGTTAAGTCTTCCTCACGAAACTTCATCATGCCCAAGTTAAGGTTTAGTCTAAACAAATTTGAGTTATTCTATCAACAAATTTCCTCCTTAGAGTTTGTTTGAAAGTGGCTAACTCGTATTAACTAACTTAGTTTGTCCTCCCCATGGACTTAGTCTGGTATTTAACTTCAGAATATTTTAAAAAAGACTAAAATCGGTAAGTTTGTGCGTCAGACTGAAACCCCTCTAAACCTTACTTCACACCCCTCGGGGACCGACAAAATGGGAAGTACTTTTCCCATCATCACACATTCGTATAATCCAAATCACTATAACCTTAGAGGAAAATTTTCATTCTTCGATAAATAAACCACATTAATAAAGGTCTTTCAAATATCGAAAAACCTTTAACGCACTCATGTGAGACTCCTTGGGATCATGAAAACGAAAGCACATAGCATATGGTATGAAGAATGTCCGCCTACTAATGTTAAATAAAGTAAACTACCAATCACACCTCGATATTCGATTCATGAACTGGCTTGCCTTTTTCTCTATTTTTGTCAATCTTGACGCTTGTTGCCATAAGTAGAGACTGCTTCCTTCCTTCAATGCCAAACCCTCTAAAGCTCATTTGTATTTTTTGATTGTGAAATATAAATTCTTCCTGGCATCGCTTAACTTGAAGTCCAAGGAAGAAGTTGAGCTCCCATCATGCTCATTTCAAATTCACCCTGCATTAACTTAGAAAATTTCGCACAAGGATTCTTTAGTAGCACCAAAATAATATCATCAACATAATTTAAATGACAATCTGCTCCTTCTTTTTCTAAAAATAAAGGAGTAGTATCAACTTTACTCTCTTGTGAACTATTTTGCAAAAGAAAAGAGCTAAGTCTATTCATACCATGCGTGGTGCTTGCTTAAACCATACAAGGCCTTTTGGTTTATAAATGATCATTAAAGCCTAGAATATTTTCAAACTCCTTGAGGTTGTTTAGTTGATGTGGATTCTTCCTTGAATAAGACCATTTAAAAATGCGGATTTGCACCATTTCCAGTAAAGCTTGGAAATTTTAAAAACAAGAATAGTGGCAAAATACTTCAATAGCTTTTCTAAACGTATACGCGTGCAAATGTTTTATCATAATCAATAATTTCCTTCTTCTCGGATAATAACTTTGAGCTACTAACCTTGCTTTGTTTTGAACAATATCGCTCTTGGTCATCGAGTTTGTTCAAATACCCATTTTGTATACCAATAATGGTTTGAGATGGGATGACAAGGTACTAATTCCCATACATCATTCCTTTTCAAATTGATTCAACTCCTCTTGCATTTCTAAAAACCAATCATCATCTTCAATAGCTTCCTTAAAGATTTTTAGCTCTTTTAAGATATAAGAGCTTTCTCGCAAATTTTCAACTAGTTTACTTTATCAAGGGGATCACCAATAATAAGACTTTTTTGGGTGATCTCCGTAAATTTCAATGCTACTGAAGATCCAAAGTATCACCTTCTCTCTTCGAGGAACATTCGAGCTTGAAGGTTGATCATTTTGAGCATCATCTTGAACAACGGGTTCAACAATATCTCTATTCATCACTTTATTTGGGTATCCTTTCAACACCCGGCTTCATTGAATTCTGGATACGATGGATTCTTCAAGAACTCCACTAGTTTTATTGTAACCCGATATGTTTTCGCTTCTCGTCAATAATTTGGCAAATATTCTTCATCGCCTTAGGATCAAGTTTGTCTAATTGATCCTTAGTATTCAAAATAAAACACTTACATCCAAAAATTTTTGAAATAACTAATATTTGGAGTTCTTCCTTCAAAGTCATATGAGTTTTATTCATTTTAGACTAATATAAATCGATAACGACATACAAGTTGGTACTTTACGGCTTCGGCCCAAAAATATTTTGAAGGAAATTGCTGAGCATGGACCTCAACTCATTTCTCAAGTGTCCGATTCTCTCCTTTTGCCATCGCATTTTGTTGAGGTGTCATTGAGCCTCTAAAAATTGTGACTATATTCCTGGGGTTTCACAAAAGACTCTAAATTCTCCATCAAATTCTCCATCTCTATCACTAATAGACTTAATAGTATATTCTTTTTCATTCTCAATAAGTCTACACAACTTAACAAACTCATAAACGGCATCGCTTATTTGTAAGAATAGAGCCCAAGCATATCTAGAAAAATCATCAAGTAAAACAAAAGTGTGTATATTTTCCACTTGCATTCTGCCCCACTAACATCCCCATACAAATCTTAAATGAAGTTGCAGAGGCTTAACAGTAAAATTTATTTTTGGGCTGAAATCACTTTAACTAATTTGTTCGCTGGATACAGTTTATAAGCCACTTTCAAAATTCAATTGGGGTAGTCCTTTTACATGCTTGGATTTCTTGTAAATAGTTTGCAAATTTTTATATCCAATATGTCCAAGTCGCCATGCCATAAACCAGTTAAATCATTATTGGCGACAAGACAAGAAATATTTCACTAACCAAATCACTTGTAAGCAAATTTGTAAAGATTGGTTTTACTAATTCAAGCTTCTACAAATAATTTATCATTTTTGGAATAAGAATTTTTCTTATTAAAAACAACATTATAATTTGGAATCACAAAGTTGGGCTAACACTTATCGAATTAAACTTAAGCCCTTCTACTAAAAGAACATTACTAATAGAGAAAGAAGTGTTACCAATTTCTCCATTTCTATGAATTCTTCCTTTGCCATTGCTTTCTAACATGACCATACTTCTCCTTTCCTCGGTTTTGATGTTGTAAAAGTTCTCTTTCCTGCCTATGGTGTGAACATCCGCTGTCCACGAGCCATTTTAATCCTCCATAGTTGTTATAGCCCCTATGACCTGCAAAAGAATTATTTAGGTACTCTCGTGAAGCTTTAGGGTCTCATGGGGTTGTACTGAGACCCTTCGGGGTCTCCAAACAAAGCTAAAATTATTCTTCTTCAATTTACAATTTACTAACATAGTGACCAACTTTACCACAATAAAAACAAATACGATTATGGGCACTACTAGCACGTACAAAGCTCTGGTCTCATTTTTTTTTTTTCTTTGGAAAGAGCTGGAAAAGGTTTATAGCCAAGTCCTAATTCTGTAATGCCCACCTCTTTACATTTAAAATTTTTGTAACTTTATCCGTACTTCCATCCTTTTTCAAACATTCAAGATCTTTGGTGAGCGATTTTTGTTTCAAGAGTATGAACTCTAGTAAGAGTAATAGCATGAGCTTTATCAAGAGATTCATAAGAAGTAATAATTTGTCCTTTTCAATTTTAAGCTCTTTATGCTCCTTTTAAAGTTTTGTATTTAACAATCAAATTTTTGAAACTCATTTTGTAATCTATCAAAATCATATTGTAATTCATCAACTAAGGAAGAGGATGAAGCATTAGATTTAATTCTCGTTGTTTCTTCGCTGCTCATGGCCATAAGACCATGTTCGATTCTCCTTCTTAGCACATGCAACTGAACGAAGCATACCG